>CM030365.1:111624971-112356221 GCA_017893485.1 Hemerocallis citrina
GTCTTCCGTTGAACTTTTAGCTCCCTTCTGGGTTGGTTTTTGCTCTTATCGGGAGACGGTGATGGGTGCCTTTGGTTTACTTTTCTTTTTTCTAGTTCTTTTTGTATTAGCGACTTGGGCTGTATCTATTTTCTTCTACTTCCTCTTCTGTGGCTTTAGCTAGTGTTCATCAGTTCTCTTCTCTACTATATTTCTGTGCTAGTTGTTGATCGATGCGATTATTGTTCTGTTTTGCTTTATATACTGCCTGCTCAATTTATTTCTGTTTGTTGTGCTGATTGCCTTCGATTGAGTGTTGTAGTGTGGGCATCATCTCTTTGTTTGGCCTTTGGCCTTGGCGTTCTTGGTGACGCCCTGGTTTTGATTTGTTTGGTTGCTTGAGTGTGAGCTTCGTTTTCATCTATGGTTATGGGTTTGGAGGTTGCGCGGTGTGTGTTATTGCATTGCTCTCGGGGAGGATCTCTTCTTCTTTGTCACCCAGCTCCTTTCCCTTCAGCACTCAGCTGTAGCACCTGGGTATTATTCTGTTTTTCTTTTAGCTTTGGTGCTCTCCTGCTCTGGTGTCGTTTGTGGTTTCGTTCCCTGCTTCTCTGCGGTTTGGGTGACTGAGCTCCAGTTGGCTCTCCTTCTATTTTGCTCAGTGTAAGTTTGCTCCCAGCTCGAGTCCGCCTCCGGTTTGCCGTTCTTTTCAGCAATTTCAGAGGTCTTGTGGAGGAGTATTGATCTCGCGGCATCGATCCAGCGGGCTTCTTATTAGTTAGTTTTGTTTGTCCCTCTTGTATTCTCAGTTTGTAGTGTTCATTTGTCTTACTGTACATTATCCTTCCTTACTGATTCCTTTGTTTTACTGCTGGTAAAACCATTCTTGTAAACGATTATTTATTAATTTGATCTGTTGGCTGGAGTCTCGGGACTCTATCCGTTACATCAAAAAAAAATAGGATAACTCTGTGTACACAAGCATTTTACATATTTTTCACTAAACAAGATGACGTGGCATATGCTCTATCTTATCAACAGAATCTTTTATCATAAATGGGTGGTTGCATACTGTGTACATTACACTTTTTTTTGGGAAATCATTAATTACTAGCTTAATATGGTTCAAATAACGTTGCTCCTCCTGAACCACAAGATTCCCTCAAAAAGCGTTTGCCCCCGATCATCCGGATCTATCACATCAGCTCTAAAACCACCAGGGTTTCCACCACATCAGCCCTAAACCACCAAGGGTCTCTGCCACGTCAGCCCTAAACCACTTGGGCTTCCGCCACGTCAGGCCCACGGGCTACTGGGTCCGGACCCGGCCCCAAACGGATTCATACCCGGTTGGGGTTGCCTATAAATACCAGGCCCTCTCCCCCTTCACAAGGTGATTAATAATCGATCGCTCCCCTCTAAAACCCTAGTTACTGTTACTCTTCAGTGACTGACTAGATCGTCGGAGGGTCTGCCACCGGTATCAATCTCGGTGTTTCTATACCGAGTGCAGGTACACGAGACCTTCGGATCCGAGCCTCCAGATCCGAGCCGAACATCTGACCTCCACCTCGCTCCCGCCTTCTCCCGAGTCGTTCTCTCAGCTGAGGATTGGGCATACCGTCCGTACCGAGACTTCCGCAAAAATACAAATTGAGAGAACTCACACCTTGTGCAGCCATCCCCCAAAAACAAACTGCATCAGGTTGGCACCGTCTGTGGGAACCTCTATGGACGTCAGTCCGAACCCAGCCATCAACGGTATCCCGTCAATCCAAGCTCACATGGAACCCAAGCCCAGGAGAGCTGTCACCTCTACACGTCACCAGGACGTTCCTCCTCAAAACGTCCCCACCGACACTCATGGATCGAACAACCCGAGGGTCAGTCTCGGACACCAGTCGAGCGCCTCTCGCTCGGTCGTACCTGACCTACGCAGGGTCATCCAGAATCGACAGGCAAGTCGGTCTAGGGGAGGGGCCACTTCCAACTCAGCCCCGAACTATCCCAGACCTCCACCCCGAGAGCGGGAGCCGGCACTCAGCCACATGGGCCAGAGGCCACCGCCCCAGCGCAACCCGACGAGCGGGCTCCAGTCACCCACCAGGAGTTCCAAGACTTCCGAAAAGAGGTCATGGAGGCTATCCTGGGGACCCCCGTCAACGAGATGCTCCACCATTCTCACTCGCGATTGGCTGTCGAGGCCAGCGCATCTCACGACCCGACAGTCCCGCTGGAGTATGACGATGACATCCTTAAACGCCTCTAAGAAATGGCTGACCGCTTCGACCACTTCGGCAATGGCGGCCTGAGGCCGGCTCAGGGCCATAGGCCAACCTGACCACCTTTCTCTACCACAATCCTGGAGGCAGAAATACCTCGAAATTTCTGCCCACCACAATTCGAGACTTATGATGGCGAGGGTGATCCTGCTGATCACATGGAGGGCTTCAACACCCTCATGATGATTCACAGCGCATTGGATCCCCTCCTGTGTCGCGCCTTCCCTGTCACCCTCTGGGGCCCGGCTCGGGAATGGTTCTCTAAGCTCCCCTCCGGCTCTATTTACTCCTTCGACCAACTGGAGGGCAACTTTCTCGCCCACTTTGTGACCAGCAGGAAGGCCGAGAGGACGAGCACGTCCCTGCTAGGGCTCCAATAGAAGCAAGGAGAGTGGCTCCGACTGTTTGTCCGAAGGTTCACCATGGAGGCGAGGTCGATGTCCTCCCTCGACCCAGGGGTCACCTCGGCAGCATTCCGGCACAACGTCCGACACGGCCAGCTGAAGGCCTCCCTGGAAAAGAAGCATCCAATCAATTTCCCTTGCCTCCTCAATCGGGTCGAAAAGTATATCCGGGCTGAGGAAGCCCTAAATTCGAAAGACCCCAAAGAAGTCCCAGGGAAGGGAAAGTGCAAGGCCGACGAGGTGGAACCAGCAAAGAAGGTCCCAAAAGATGGGACCATCGTAAAAAGGGTCCCTTTGATCCCACGCTTCGAGAGGTACACGCCGCTGATGCATAACGTATCAACTATCCTCTTAGCGATTGAAGACAGGGACCTCGTCCAATTCCTTCCTCGACCGACCAACAATAACAAAAAGAGGGATTAACGGTTATACTACCGCTTCCACTGAGACAACGGGCACGACACCGACCATTGTCGTGCCCTGAAGGACGATATCGAGGCCCTCATCCAACGAGGGTACCTCTGGGAGTTCAAACAGGAAGATGCCCGGGACCAAAGAGACACGAGGAATCGGAGGCCTTCCCCTCCTCCTCGAGCACCCAGACAGCATCCAGAGCGGAGCCCCAAGCCTGAAGAACCCGCGGGTCAAGCCATCTTGCATTGCGTCCATGGAGGGCCCATGGGAGGGGAGTCTAGCACTTCCTGCAAGGCATTCGTCTGAGAGGTCAACTCCGTCCAGGGTCTCCTCTCCCCCCAGGTCCAGTAACTCCCTATCTCCTTCTCTAGGGAAGACCTGGAGGGAGTTCGGCTCTCGCATGCGATGTGCTCATCGTCAGCCTCAGCATGGCGAACTTCGAAGCCCGTCGGATCCTCGTGGACAGTGGGAGCTCGGTAAACATTCTCTTCCTAGAGGCATTCGAGAACCTAAATCTCTCCCGGGATAAGTTGAAGCCATCCGGGTACACCCTGCACGGGTTCTCCGGCCTTCCGGTGCTGATCGAGGGGATCGTGACCTTAGACATCACCGCCGGTATGACCCCTCACAGACGGACCGAGTCGATGGACTTCATGGTTTTAAACGTCAAGGCAGCCTACAACACTCAGCCATCCTGGGCTCTGCTCCCTCCAGGTGGTTTTCTTGGCCTACCACCAAAAGCTGAAATTCCCCACCATGTCAGGTGTCGGAGTTGTCCGAGCAAACCAAGAAGCGGCACGGTCGTGCTATATGACGGTCATCGGGGGCGGTGTGTTCCCCCTCGATGCCGTCGAGCTACAGCCCGAAAGAAGCCAGCCAGAACCAAAGCCGGCAGACGAGCTAGAGGAAGTATCGTTCGAGACATGGGACGAATCGAAGTGGTTCCGAGTAAGCTGCTCCCTGGCTCCCAACCTCAAATCCGACCTGGTCGACTGTATTCGCCGCAATGTCAACCTCTTCGCCTGGAAGCCCTCCGATATACCCGGGATCTCTGAAGACCTGATCATTCACAAACTCAGCGTGATCCTCGGCTCGAAGCTGATTGTCAAGAAGCGACATAAGTTTGCCCCGGAGAGGCAGCAGGCAGTGAAAGCAGAGGTGGACAAACTCTTGTCCGCTCATTTTATACAGGAGGTCAGCTACCCTGAGTGGCTGGCGAACATCATAATGGTCAGAAAGACGAGCGGGAGCTCGAGGATCTTCATAGACTTTACTGACCTCAACAAGGCGTTCCCCAAAGATCTGTTCCCTCTCCCCAGCATCGATGCTCTGATCGACGCTACATCGGGTCACGAGCTCCTTTCTTTCATGAATGCCTTCTCAGGCTACAACCAGATCCGAATGTTCCCACCTGATATAGCCAAGACGTCTTTCTTCACGGACCAAGGACTTTATTGCTACCGGGTTATGCCCTATGGGCTGAACAATGCCGGTGCCACTTATTAGAAGCTCGTTAACCAAGTCTTTAAGGATCAAATTGGTCACAACATGGAGGTGTACGTCGACGACATGCTCGTCAAAATCCAGTAGGGACAGGATCACGTTGCCGACCTGGAAGAAGCCTTTGGGGTCCTTTGGACCAACAACATGAGGCTCAATCCGGCGAAGTGTGTATTCGGCATCTCCTCAGAGAAATTCCTCGGGTTCGTCATCAGCCAGCACGGTATTGAGGCGAACCCCGAGAAAATCTAAGCCATAATAGACATGGCCCCTCCTAAAAACATCAAAGAATTCCAGAGGCTCACGTGAAGACTGGCGGCCATCGGCCGTTTCCTGTCCAAGTCCGAAAAGAAGTCCCTCCTATTCTTCAAGGCCTTGCACGGAACCGGAGGTTTCGAGTGGGGTACTCAGTAGCAAGAGGCGTTCGCCCAATTGAAAGAGTACCTTACCAACCTTCCTCTCCTCAGTAAGCCCGAACCAGGCGAGCCACTCTGGCTTTATCTTTCGGCCTCGAAAAATATGCTCAGTGCCGTTCTCGTCCGAGAGGAAGAAGGAGTCCAAAAGCCACTCTACTACATAAGCAAGGTCCTGCTTGCCGCCGAGACTAGGTACTCAAGAATGGAGAAATTGTTCTTTGCCCTGGTCATGGCGGCGCGGAAGCTCCGTCCCTACTTCTAGGCACATTCGATCCATTTACTGATGGACCAGCCCCTGAAGGCCGTACTCTACAAGCTCGAGAGCTCCGGACGACTGGTCAAATGGTCGATAGAGCTAAGCCAATACGACATCGGCTATCAGCCAAGGACGTCTATCAAGGGGCAGGCCCTCGCCGAGTTCATCACAGAATGCACCATCTCCGAACAATCCAGAGGCGGGGAGGCCAACCAGATGTGGGAAGTCTACGTCGATGGGTCGTCCTACAAAGCAGGGAGTGGTGCAGGCATCATTTTGCGGGGTCCTGACAATTTCCTCCTCCAACATTGCCTCTGCCTCAACTTCTCGACCTCTAACAACGAGGATGAGTATGAGGCCATTATTACCGGACTCACCCTGGCACACCAGGCGGGCACCAGACAGATCACGGCCTTTAGCTACTCTCATCTCGTGGTCAATCAGATCACCGGAGAGTACGAGGCCCGTAATGATCGGATGATCAGGTACTTAACCGTGGTCCAACGGCTATTGACGTCCTTCGATGAATCTGCAATCTTGAGGATCTCCAGGGAGCAGAATGCCCAAGCCGATGCCCTGTCAAAGTTAGCTTCCTCGTCTTTCGAGGGTTTCGACCGCACCATCCTAATCGAAGTACTCCTGAAGCCGAGTACTGACCTCCTTGAGGCTCTCTGCATTGAGAACGGAGCTCATCCTGACGATTGGACCACTCCCATGAAGAAGTTTCTAATCAAAGGAGAGCTCCCCAAAGACCGAGCTGAAGCAAGGCAGGTCGGGGTCCGTTCGGAAAGGTTTGCCATGATCAACGAGACCCTCTTCAAAAAGTCATACACAACGACAGACGGAAGATCCTACCTCTGCTGCTTAACCCTCGATGAAGCAAAGTACGCTCTCAAGGAGCTCCATGAAGGAATTGGCAGGTACCATATGGGAATCCACTCGCTTGCTCGAAAGGCTCTGAATCACGGGTACTACTGGCCAACAATGCTACAAGACGCCTTCGCCCTGGTCAAGAAATGTGGCTCCTGTCAACAGTTCTCCCCTGTGAAAAGGGATCCACACGCGAACCTCCGTTCCCTGGCCAGTCTGACTCTATTTGCTATGTGGGGGATAGATCTGGTAGGCCCATTTCCGAAGGCATTGGGCCAACGAAATTTTCTCATAGTGGCACTCGACTACTTCACAAAGTGGATCGAGGCCGAGCCATTGGCCACGATCACCAAGCAGCAGACCCAATAATTTTTCTCGAAACACATCGTCTGCCGGTTCGGGATCCCACAAGTGCTCATCACAGATAATGGGACTCAGTAATGGGACTCAGTTCACAGGTAAACATTTCCGAAAGTTCTGCGAAGATCTCGGGATCCAGCAGCGTTTTTCTTTGGTATGCCACCTGCAGTCGAACGGCCAGGCCGAGAACGCAAACTGTAATATCCCGGGCAGATATTATATTGTATAAATTATTATTTTATTATTGTTTTATTATTATTATTTTTTAATTCCAAAATTGAAATATTTTGGTGATTTTCACCCGGTTTTGTTCGTAAACAATATCTGTACACATATACCGGTCTGTGTACATCCGTAGTGTATCAAATTAGTACCGTGATCTTCCAAATTGATAATAAAATTTATTTTATTATTATTTTCAAAATTAAATTATTTTATACGGGTTATATGAAGATTTTTGGTATACGCATATATACGTACATATGCGCGTTATAGCAAATTGTACATTGTGCAAATTAGGTGTATTTCTGGACAAGTACTTATCTTTTTCATGACCAATCTAATTTGATTGTTAGGGTTTTAGGAGGCTTAAACTAGGGTTTAGTATGCATAAGAGATTAAGGAAACTTCTTCTAGAAACCTTATCTCTTCCACCATGCTTCCACCTCACACCCTAGCCCATACCTCCACCTCATCCCTACCTCCCTACAAGAGCATGGCCAGATTTGCTACCCTAGGGGGTTTGTGCACTTTGTTGAGTGCAATTTTGCACTCTCCACCCTCCCCTCCACCTATAAATACCCCCTCCCTTCATCACTTGTCTCATTTTACAAAGACAAAGAAAGAAAGGAAAGAAAAAGAAAGAGAGAAAGACTAATAGGAGAGTTTTTCTTTGTAGGTTCTTAGGAGTTCCTAGAAGCTAAGGGGAAGGAGAAGGTTGCTAGGCTAGTCCTTCCAACAAGAAACAAAGGTGGGGGCTTCTCCATTGCTTTGTTGTTTGAATTTGTTGTTTTTGATTTCTTCTTCTCCTTATCTTCCTTGTTTTGTTTTCTTTTGTTCTTTGGGGTGCTTGTTTCTTGTGATGATATTGTTGTGTGTTGTTTCTAATTATGTTGTAGCATAATGGTATGGATAAAAGGAAATGGAAACAAGTGGTAGTACTAAATAAAAACATAAAGATGAAACTTTTGATAGTAGTAAATGTTGTTCTTGTTTTTGTTGTTGGACTAAATAAACATAAGCATATGTGATTGTGTATACAACCATTTTGGGTTGTAGGACTTGACATTGGACATAGACATATGCATATGGACTTTGTACACACTTATTTGGGATGTAGAACTAAACAAGGACTTGGCACAAGCATATGATTTTTGGCACAGAGAATTAATTACTACCCAATTTAGAGTTGTGGACTATTAAAATAAGTCTTCCTTTAGTCTTTGCTCTCTACTTGATAATTAACAAAACCTTGTTAACTCTTAATTGATAAAAAGATAGACTTGTTGTATGTAGGAACTAAGAGATTAAAGAAAATAGCGTTGTGTTATAAAAAGGTAGACTAATTGTAGGATTGTAGTGCATGCTTAAGAAAAGTAGTAGTAGATGTTTATGCTTAAGTAAAGTAGTAGTTGATTATGCTTAAATATAAGCAAGGTTATGTTGAAGTAGTAAATAGATATTTTTGTAGTAGTAAACCATGCTTCAATTATAGTAGATTCCATGTTTAAATAAACATCCATGCTTAGATTATTGTAGGAATTATAATCCATGCTTAGATTATTGTTGGAATTATAATCCATGCTTAAATTATTGTAGGAATTATTATACCATGCTTAGATTGTTGTAGGAATTATAATCCATGCTTAGTTATAGCAATTCTATGTTATATTCTATCCATGTTAGATTGTAATAGTAGATGTTCTACTAAGTTGTCTTCATGCTTAGATCGTTGTAGATCAACCTACCATGCTAAGATTGTGTAGGATTAATGTTTAATCACCTACCATGCTTAAGTTGTTGTGGGAAAGCACAATCCATGCTTAGGTTGTTGTAGGAAAATTATATGCCATGGTTGATTTTGGAAGGATTGATACTTGTGCTATATCTCATGTAAGAATGTCATATATTGACGTTAAGTAGCATTACCATATTTAGAATGTTGTAGCTTTCTACTTGAAATGTGTACCATGCTTAGATTAATGCTAAGTAGCATTACCATGTGTAGAATGTTGTAGGTTTATGTTTGAAATGTATACCATGTTCAGGTTGAATACTTAAGCAACATACCATGTTTGGATTGTTGTAGGAAAATTATATACCATGCTTAGATTTTGTAGGATTAATGCTTATCTACCATACTTAGGAATGTTGTAGGTTCATGCTAAGTACATATCCATGCTTAGATTGTTGTAGGATTAATGTTAATTAATCTACCATGCTTAGGAATGTGTAGGATAGATGTTTCAATTACCTACCATGCCTAAGATTGTTGTAGGAATACTAAGTAGTATGTTATGCTTAAGATTGTTGTAGGTTCCTACCAAGCTTCGGAATTGTTGTAGAATAATGTTTAAGTTGTATACCACGCTAAATTGTTAGTATTCATGGGTAAGTTGTAGCATTAACCATGCTTAAAGTAGTAGGAGATATCCATGCTTAAATCTAGTAGCTATTCATGCTTTAACTTATAGTAGATTTCTACATAAGTTGTATCCATGCTTGTAGTTAAAGTGTTTAGCAAAGAAATTAATCGTGTTGTAGTTATAGTAGTAACTATGACATTGAAGTTGTTGTATTAACTATCACGTTGTAGTTATAGTGTTAGTAAGGAACTATCATGTTATAGTAAATTGTGTTACTAAAGAACTAGCATGTTGTGGTTGTAGCGTTAGTGAAGGACCAAACATGTAGTTACAATATTGTGTTGTGAAGTAGCTCTAGTTAATCCCTAGAAGGAATCCCATATTTGAGATTACATAGTTAGAGCCATGCATGCTTGAATGGGGGATTGTAGCATTCTAGTTAAAAGAAGAATGCTTGAATTGTATAGGGTAGGGAAAGATTGAAAAGGAACCATGAACCCATGTATCTAGCTCCTAGGTGATTCTAGCTCAAACTTGAGAGAGGACCCAAGAATCTAGTTGTGTGTAGTTCTAGTTCATTTTGGAAAAGAAACCGTGGGTTCTAGTCGTGTGAGGTTCTAATTAAAATTGGACCATATCATGGGGACATCCCTCATCCTTATGGGTAATAAGGGTTGGAAAGGTCACTAGTAATAGTTAGTTCGATAAAAGTTGTCATGTCGCTTTCGGGCTTCTTATTGGTAGAATGCCTATCTTAGACTGTTAGTAGATTCTTCTGTTACTTCTAATTATTGAAGATCAAGTTTGCTAGCAAGCACGTTTGGTTGCTTCTAGGTTTGATTACCTGTATGGTTGGTTGTATATGGTTGTGCTCGTACGTGGCTCGACTGGCCCGTATGTAGCTGTGGGTCTCATACGCGGCTTATTTGGCTTGTATGTATGTTGTCGTCGCATACGAAGCCTGCCTGGCTCGTAGGTAGTTGTTGGTTCATACGTAGCTTATTGGCTCGTATGTGGTCAGTCTGCTCGTATATAGCTTGATAGCTAGTACTCAGTTTTGTTGTGCTCGTCTAGGGCGATACTATTACCCTAAGGGCTATCGACCATCAAGACATATGTTTTCTTATTCCTAAGGGACTGTGGACGAGTCACTCCTTGTGTACCGTCGGATCTTAACCGGTGTAGGTTGGTCGCGGACCGGAGTATAGACAGAATCCAAGTTCAGGGTAGTGGCATGCATGTATGTTCGTATTGCCAGGGTCTTGGATCGATAGGCCATGAATCAGATCCTTAGGGATTCTGGTAAGTCTAGGTTGAGCAGCCTAGTAGAGTTGTCTTGCAGAGTCCAACTCAAGACTCAACATGTTGGGTAAGTTCTGTTGTCATCTCTCAGTTGTTAGGGTTAGTGACATTATTAGGGTAGTGACTCATAAAGATCATTTACTTAACCTTTTTGCCAGAAAGAGAGGAGTAGGTAGTAGGGGGTGCCTTACGACCAACTTGTCCTTTGGGGCCGACCTTAGGTGGTGTTATTGGGTTGTACCTTCCCGTCAAAGGGATACGTACGGTGCCTTCTCACGAGTTGGGATCACGGGTTGCATATCTCATACTGTTAATTCCTGAAGTGCCATGATAAGGCGGGCGAAGCTAGGGGATGGACCCCGGAACTCTGTTAAGTCCTATGCCGGGGAAGCGAACAGGCCATAGATTGTGGTCTATGAGTTAGGGGGCCATAGGAGATGCTTCGAGCTAACCTGTGTTGCGGTAACCCCGACGGTTCGTCTGGGTTTTAAGTGAGGTCCGGTTAGCCGGGTAGTTGTGGCAAACACAGACACCATGAGCGGACTGCATTAGTGGGACTTGACCACATCTGCAACCTCATCAGTCACGTTGTATCTGTCGGGAACAGGTTGTGTACAATTAGAAATTCATAATGCGGGTTCAAATCCCTATAATGAAGAGACGGCTTGAGAAGGGCGCATGTAGTATGGGCTGCATGTTGCTTCGGAGACTTGCTGGCATTAGAATAAGAGCATCCTAGTTTTAGTTAATATTGCGTTAGATTCTAGTCATAGCACTAATGAACACTTAAACTACACCGACACATTGTTATGTTTCTATATGTTGTTTTGGGAGATTCGCTGCTATGTTATCAGCCTTAAAGCGTCAGTGAATATTGACGTCCCCACTTCAATAGGTACTGGATCGCAGAAGTACATGTGCGAGATTCAGGAGGACTCAAGGTAAGGAAAGCGAGGAGTCGATGTCATGTTTAGTTTCCGCTGTAATATTTATGTTGATTATCTATTTGTCGAAAAGTACCCAAGTGGGAATTACCAAGTATTGTTCTTCATTCCTTGTACTCTGATGTAAGTTGTTGAAAGTCGTAATACTTGGGATTGTAAAGGTATTATTGTAATGCTATTGTAATGTATTGCAGTTGTATAATATTCAGACTTGTAATACATTGGGTGTTGAATAAAAAGTTTTAAATTCTCCTGTTTTTCTGTGTATTGTGACTAATTGAAGAAAAGATTCTGGCTTATGTCACGGTTTCCCAGTATATGGAAATCGGGGCGTTACACAAACCGTCAAATCCTTGACGGCCTCAAGAAACGACTCGATAACTCCTCCAAGGGGTTGTAGGTCGATGAGCTGCCGAGCATTCTCTGGACCCACCGAACGATGAAAAGAATCCCCACGGGAGAGTCGCCATTCAATCTCACCTACGGCGCGGAGTCGTGATCCCCCTGGAGATCGGGCTCCTTTTGCCACGGATCATGGCCTTCGATGAAGCAAGCAACTCGGCACAGCTACGTGCCAACCTAGACCTTATAGACGATGTCATGGAGAAGTCTGCCATTAGAAGGAACACCTACCAGTAGAGGATCGAAAGGTTCTACAACAAAAAGGTGCGTCCTACCGACATCAAGCTCGAGGACCTCGTCCTCTGGAAGCTGGCGGTATCCAACCCCGGTCAAAAGAGGAAACTTTCCCCAAAGTGGGAAGGCCCATACAAGGTATCTGAGGTCATACGTCCGGGCACATACCACCTAACCGACCTAGAAGGCAAGGCAGTCAAGAGGCCCTGGAATACAGAGCACCTCATCAAATTCCTAGAAGGGAAGGGTTAGCCTTTACAGCCCATGTAGATTATGAAAGATGTAATCGGCATATCATGCCTTGTTTTTTGTAAAGATCAAGTATGTTGTAATTATGCTAGCTTTCTTAAAACAAGCTTTGGCTTCATGTTAGATCTCATTAAAAACATGTCTCGGGCTCGGCACTCGGAAGAAACCGCGAGCCACAAAAGCTTCCCTTACAAGCTTAGGACTCGACACTCGGAAGTAACCGCGAGCCATAAAAAGCTTCCCTTACAAGCTTAGGGCTCGACACTTGGAAGAAACCGCAAGCCACAAAAAGCTTCACTTACAAGCTTAGGGTTCGGCACTCGGAAGAAACCGCAAGCCACAAAAACCTTTCATGTAAACTTGGGGCTCGGCGCCCGGACGGATATCTCGCGCAAGGACAGAGTCACCTCCTAGGTATGGGGGCTCGGCATCTGCCCCGAGCATGGTTTGGAATTTTTCAAGCCCATCAACCTATGCGCTCGGTGGCAACCGCTAGCTACACCCGTGCCATCTATCCGAGAACAAGTGTAGTAGCTCGGCGTCGACCTCGAGCAAGGCTCTGGCTTTCTTCAAAGCCACACGACCTTTACGCTCAGCGACGACTTTCAGCTACACCCATCACTGGCTTTCTCAGTGATATAGGGGCTCGGCATCTGCCCCGAGCATGGTTTGAGCCTTTTCAAGCCCATCAACCTATGCGCTTGGCGGCAACCGCCAGCTACACCCATGCTATCTACCCGAGAACAAGTGTGGGGGCTCGGCGTCGACCTCGAGCAAGGCCTTGGATTTCTTCAAAGCCACGGGACCTTTATGCTCGGCAACGACCTTCAGCTATGCCCATTACTGGCTTTCTCAATGGTATGGGGGCTCGGCATCTGCCCTGAGCATGGTTTGAGCTTTTTCAAGCCCATCAACCTATGCGCTCGGCGGTAACCGCCAGCTACACCCATGCCATCTACTCAAGAACAAGTGTGGGGGCTCGGCATCGACCTCGAGCAAGGACTTGGCTTTCTTCAAAGTCACGCAACCTTTACGCTTGGCGAAGACCTTCAGCTACGCCCATTACTGTCTTTCTCAATGGTATGGGGGCTTGGCATCTGCCTCGAGCATGGTTTAGGCTTTTTCAATCCCGTCAACCTATGCGCTTGACGGCAACCGCCAGCTACATCCGTGCCATCTACCCGAGAACAACTATGGGGGCTTGGTGTTGACCTCGAGCAAGGCCTTGGCTTTCTTCAAAGCCGCACGACCCTTACACTCAGCGATGACCTTCAGCTATGCCCATTACTGGCTTTCTTAATGGTATGGGGGCTCGGAATCTGCTCCGAGCATGGTTTGGACTTTTTCAATCCTATCAACCTATGCACTCGGCGGCAACTGCAGCTACACCCGTGCCATCTATCCGAGAACAAGTTTAGGGGCTCGTCGTCGACCTCGAGCAAGGCCTTGGCTTTCTTCAAAGCCACGTGACCTTTACGCTAGGCGATGACCTTCTGCTATGCACATTACTGGCTTTCTCAAAGGTATGGGTGCTCGACATTTGCCCTGAGCATGGTTTGGGCTTTTTCATGACCATCAACCTATGCACTCAGTGGCAACCACCAGCTACGCCCGTGCTATCTATTCAAGCTTAAGGTATGGGGGCTCGACATCGGCCTCGAGCATGGCTTGGGCCTTTTTAGGCCCACCAGCTAATTCTCTCGGCAATGACCTCTAGCCAAACCCATGATATCCGTCAAGACATGCAAAGAAGGGATCGGTGTCGCCCTCGGGCAAGGCCTTGGCTGCTTCAAGCCATATCTTCTTACGCCCGACTACTACCTTTAGCCACGACCGTTTCAAAAGTTTTCATTAAAGTTGAGGGCACCCACCTTCGGCAAATGCCCCAAGCTCCGGATCATTGGTTGAACCTTCTCTCACCCGCGAGCAACTCGGGGTTTACGGCTTTCAAGAGCCCAAAACCCCGAATTGTTCGAGGGCAGCAGGGGAGCCACCGACCTAGGACCCTCACCGAGCCTCCGAACCAATTGATCGGCCCACCACTCACCAACGAACAACCCGGGGTTTACAGCTCTCAAAGCCAAAACCCTGAATTGTTCTAGGGTGATTGGTGCGCCACGAATTCGGAACTCTCGGACCAATGTTTTACTTTCAAGAAGCCCGCCTTCGGCAGGCACCCGAATCTTATGTCAGAGATCAGTCTCAATTCCTGATGAAAAATAATGAGGAGATGGGGGTTATATAGCCCCCTTAGAGGGACATTTATTGCATCTAGAAGTCCAAATGGCGGAATGCGAACCGTCGCCATTAATGCTTATCGAAAGGCGAAACGCCTCTCACCAGGCGTTGCCTGCAAGAGACTATGGCGCGGCCTTTTCCACCTCGGTGGCGAACCCCTATGTGGCCGAGCCTGGCCACAATCCTCACTCACCGAATCGTCAAAATCAAAGAAATCGGAAGTTTTTCATTACTCATGGAGCGCCAGAAACGGCCACCCAAATACAATAAAAAGCTTACAAATCACTCATCGCTCGGTTTAAAACTCATAGTCGATGCTTCCTTCCGGTCCCCTCATGCGCTCGGTCGGTCCAACCACAGACGGCGCTCCGGCAACGGAGCTTTCTGCATCGGCAGGCGGGGCCACCTCCAAGAAAAATGTCAGAGAAGGTCCTAGGACAAAATTTCTCGCCTCCTCGATCAGACCGGTGCCTAGCATTAGCTTTAGCCGGCGGATCTCCAACTCTTTCTCAACAACGGCCTCACGAAGAAAAAACTCCGAAGCCGACCCCCCACTCGAGGCCTCCGAGATCGATCAGTTCGTCTCAACTGCCCACCAGTCCCGATCAGCTATGGCTTTCTTCAGACGAGCGACCTCCAAGCTGAACTCCCTAGACTTGTTCATGAAGTAATTCCTGCGGCCACTCGGTCCCGAGCCTGTTTACGTTGGCAAGCCAGAGCACTCTCCATGGCTCCCGACCCAGCTCGGACCAAAGAAACCTCGGCAGAGCCAAGGTCGGCACCGAGGATTCCATGCATCTATCAAAAAGACGGGAAAAAACAACAACTCAAAAAAAAGACTGAAAAAGCGCAAGTCATGAAGCATCGGCCAAAAAGTCATCTTGTATTAAGTTCACAAATTTTATACAAAAAGGCGGTGGCCAGTTCGCGTTCGGCAAAGTACAAAAGAGAGGGGAGAAGGAGATTCCTAGACTATCGTTTAAGAGGGGGACGGCACCTCTTCGTCATCTTGGTCGCCCCCGGCCTCCAACCGAGCATCCCCCTGCTCCTCGTCCTCCACTCCATGTGGAGTTAGCGGAAGCTCCGTGTCCCACCCATAGTGGAGATGCCCGATCTGAAGGTCCTAGTAAATCCGTAGGATATGCTCCCTTACCTTGTTATACGCCTCATCCTGCGAAGCGATCAGGGTATCCGCCATGGCGATCGCCGCCTTATCGCTAGACTTCTTGGCCTTCACCTTGAACAGCGCTAACTCTTTCTCGTGATGCTCCATGTTGAAGACCAGCTGGGCTTGGGCGACAACAAGTGCAGCCTCAGCCGCCGTCTGCTTATCCTTCAGCTGGGTGGCTTCACGAAAATAACGTTCGGCGTTCTTCTTCTGGACGACGATCTCCTTCTCGAGGTACTCATGAAAGCGCTGCGCGTGTAGCATCGCCTGGCCGAGGAAAATCAAGTTAAGAGAATTCAAAATTATAAGGCAAACCAAATGCAAAACAAAGACTTACCACGAGGTGGGCCTGGGCGAACCTCATGTAGGATGTCTCGGCCGTCTCCGCCACTAGGGCCATACGATCCCGCTCGGTGGCCAGATGCTTCATCACCTATACCCCGACGGGTCCCTCAAGAAGCGTGTCCCCCACCTCCCCCAATCGGGGGCATATGGCCTCAAACCTTCCCGACACACCATTTTCGCGGCATTCGGTCGAAGCGGCGGGAGAGGCCCCTTCGCGGCCTCAGCAACCTTTTTGCTACTAGAGCTCGCCTCCGGTTCTTTCTCCGACCTCGATGAGTTGTGGTGGTGCTTCTTCGCCTTTTTCGAGGTCGACTCCTCAGGCCTTGGAGTCGCTACGGGTTTTGAAGTCGCTCCCTGGCCAGTCCCCGCCCCTGAGGCGGCCTTCTTCGCCATATCCACCCTCCTCTTGGCGGCCAGGGCCACTATGGCGCTGTGGGTATCGAGCTCCTTTGCAGACATTTCTACAAAAGGAAAAAGTTAAACATATTAACGAAAAGGCAGAAAGAAAACAAAATGGAAACAAAAACATACTAGGGTTGGTCGGGCTCAGTCCAGCTCGGGCGAGGTGTAGCGCTGTGATGCGAGGCCACCTGATGCTATGGCCCTCCATGATCTTATCGACCTTCGCCCACTCCTTCTCAGTTAAGTCCTTCCACTTCGGTGGCTTATGGTTCGGCTTTACGAAGTTCCAAATGGTGGGAATGTCCCAAGGCTTTTCGCTCCAGACAATAAAGTACTTCTCCTTCCAACCCTTGATGGAGTCCGGATGGCCGTGCATCACCTTCTTATAGGGGCGAGGCGAAAGATAGAAAATCTCCTCCTGGTCCCCGAGAGAACACATCCCAAGGATGGCTCGAAAGTAGGGCAGCCTCGGCTTAATCCCCTTCTACTGACACTTCAAAATAAAACACACTAAGTCTTTCCAAGAGTTAGGACCGTACTGCATTCGGCTCAGGCCCCCCAATTCAGCACCCTCTTGATGAACAGGTGTAACGGAAGCCTCAATCCCGAGACAAAAGCGTCCTCAGGGAACATACAGAAGCTCGGTTCGAGCGCGGTGGTCGGACGAATCCCTGGGTTCAGCACCAGAAGCTCGAACTCCCGAGGAATAAAGTAGGTTGTCCTCAAGATGGGCAGGTAGTCCCTCAGCACGGCACACTTCACACCTTCCATCTTGATCATGGACCAACCCTCGTCCCTCAACAACGAAGTGTACGCCAGAAGATCCTTCACGTCGTCAGGATACATCCTGATCGATCCTGGATTCTTACCGAAGAGAAGGGGGTATGTAAACCCAGATCCATAGTCATGCTTATCCTTCTCAGCCGGGCTATCAGGCCGTATCCACTTCCTCTTCCTCCTTCGGGGGTGATCTTGTCCATTAGGGGAAAGGGTGGCCAGGGGAGACAATGGTGGAAGGTCGGCGTCTCCTTCCTCTACCTTTTCTGCGGTCTGCCCAACCTTGCCACAGTCACTCCCACTGTCAGTCCCTTGCTCGGACTTCTCCTCATCACCACCCTCCTTGCCCTACTACTCTTCTTCCGGGCCTTCTTCTCCGGATTCATTCTACTCCTCCACAAGCTCCTCGCCCTCAGGATCCCTCTCTTCCTGCTCCTCCACTGGCTCCTTACCCGGCCTACGGGATTGCAGAGGCTCTACAATGAAGGCCATGTCACCCTTGCCATCCGACCCTCCTTCAGATAGAACCTCCTCCTTAACCGAGTGGATGTCTCCCAACGAAAAAGATATTGAAGACGAGTGAACCTCCTCCTCGCCGAGACCCGAAGTACTCGCCTCGGAACCGGACTGAGACCGTGACATTTTAAAACAAAAAATACTAACCTATTTCACCAGAGAATGCTAAGGCCAATGGAAAATGGACGCTGGTGGTGCACAAGGAAATTTCGGTTGTTTGGAAAGTGGAAGTAAAGTAAAAAAGTGAGATGGGGGGAGGGGGATTTATAAGCCCAAGCTGGACTCCTCGAATTCCGCGAAAGATCTGGCCGTCTGATCTTCATCATCAAGATCTAACGACCACCGAGATCCTAACGACGTCAGCCCAGTGTGCAAAAAGACCTTCCTACCCTCAGCTCTGTTGACTAACGCGGCACTTCGTCGCACAGGGTCAACCTCTCAGGTACTTCTCCAATATTTAACAAAATTCACCGAAAGATTTTCTCCCAAACTATTTGGACCTCGATGCTCGGATGTCACCCCGAGCCCAGAAAGTTTCTCCCAAACTGTTTGGACCTCGACGATCGGATGTCACCACAAGCCCAAAGATTTTCTCTCCAAACTGCTTGGACCTCGACGCTTGGATGTCACCGCGAGCCCAAATTTCCTCTCTCAACAGCTCCAGGGTCGACGCTCGGATGATACCGCGAGGCCAAAAAGTTTCTCCCAAACTGCTTGGACCTCGACGCTCCGCGAGCCCAAAAAGTTTCTCCTCCAGTGCTTGGACTTCGACGCTCGGATGTCACTGCGAGCCCAAAAAGTTTCTCCCAAACTGCTTGACCTCGACGATTGGATGTCACCGCGTGCCCAAAATTGTTCCCCTGACAAGGAGGGGCTCGCCTGCCGACCGTCCATGCTCGGCGAGAAGGTCTCCTGCTCCACGATCCTAACACCCCTTGCTTTTCAAACAAGTGAGGGGCTCGACTGCCGACCCCTCCGCTCTCGGCCAGATGACCTTGAGGTCGACGCTCGGATGTCACCGCGATCCCAAAATTGTCCCCCTGACAAAGAGGGGCTCGCCTGCCGACCCTCCATGCTCGGCGAAAAGGCCTCCTACCCCACGATCCGACGTCCCCTTGCTTTTCCAACAAGTGAGGGGCTCGACTGCCGACCCCTCCACTCTCGGCCAGATGACCTTGAGGTCGACGCTCGAATGTCACCACGGGCGCAAAATTGTCTCCCTGACAAAGAGGGGCTCACCTGCCGACCCTCCACGCTCGGCGAGAAGGCCTCCTACCCCACAGTCTCGACGACACCTTGCTTTTCCAACAAGTGAGGGGCTCGACTGCGGACCCCTCCACTCTCGGCCAAATGACCTCGAGGTCGACGCTCGGATGCCACCACAAGCCTAAAATTGTCCCCCTGACAAAGAGGGGCTCGCCTGCCGACCCTCCACACTCGGCGAGAAGGCCTCCTACCTCACAGTCCGACGTTCCTCTGCTTTTCCAACAAGTGAGGGGGCTCGACTACCGACCCCTCCACTCTCGGCCAGATGACCTTGAGGTCGACGCTCGGATGTCACGACGAGCCCAAAATTGTCCCCCTGACAAAGAGGGGCTCGTCTGCCGACCCTCCACGCTCGGCAAGAAGGTCTCCTGCTCCACGATCCCGACGCCCCTTGTTTTTCCAAGAAGTGAGGGGCTCGACTGCCGATCCCTCCGCTCTCGGCCAAATGACCTCGAGGTCGACACTCGGATGCCACTGCAAGCCCAAAATTGTCCCCCTGACAAAGAGGGGCTCGCCTGCCGACCCTCCACGCTTAGCAGAAAGGCCTCCTACCCCACGGTCCGACGTCCCCTTGATTTTCCAACAAGTGAGGGGGCTCGACTGCCAACCCCTCCACTCTCGGCCAGATGACCTTGAGCTCGATGCTCGGATGTCACCGCGAGCCCAAAATTGACCCCCTGACAAAGAAGGGCTCACCTGCCCACCCTCCATGCTCAGTGAGAAGGTCTCCTGCTCCATGATCCCGACACCCCTTGCTTTTAAAACAAGTGAGGGGCTCGACTGTCGACCCCTCGGCTCTCGGCCAGATGACCTCAAGGTCGACGCTCGGATGTCACCGCGAGCCAAAAATTGTCCCCCTGACAAAGAGGGGCTCGCCTGCGACCCTCCACACTCGGCGATAAGGCCTCCTACCCCACGGTCCGACGTCCCCTTGCTTTTCCAACAAGTGAGGGGACTCAACTGCCGACCCCTCCACTCTTGGCCAGATGAAACTCCTGCTCCACGGTCTCGACGTCCCCTTGCTTTTCCAACATGTGAGAGGCTCGACTACCGACCCCTCCACTCTCAGCCAGATGACCTTGAGGTCGATGCTCAGATGTCACCGCGAACCCAAAATTGTCCCCCTTACAATGGGGCTCGCCCACCGACCCGAGTGCTCGGCAGGTCGAGCCCTGGTGTCCCGCGTAATCTCCAAGAGGGGATCCCCCTTCATCCTACCCCGCTCTTCCTACAGAGGCAAAAAGCCACTCCTGCACGGCTGGATACCCCAGTCCTCTAGGAGTGGGGGGCTCCTGATATAGTTCAAATAACGTGGCCCCTTCTAAAAAGCGTTCACCCCCGATCATCCGAATCTACCACGTCAGCCCTAAAACCACCAGGGCTTCTGCCACATCAGCCCTAAACCACCCAGGGCCTCTGCCACGTCAGCCCTAAACCACTTGGGCTTCCGCAACGTCAAGCCCACAGGCTACCGGGTCCAGACTCAGCCCCAAACGGGTCCATACCCGGTTGGGGCTGCCTATAAATACCAGGCCCTTTCCCCCTTCACAAGGTGATCAATAATCAATCTCTCCCCTCTAAAATCCTAGTTACTATTACTCTTCTGTGACTAACTAGATCGTCGGAGGGTCTGCCACCAGGATCAACCCGGTGTTTCTAGATCTGGTGCAGGTATACAAGACCTTCGGATCCACGCCTCCAGATTCAAGCCGATCATCTGACCTCCACCTCGCTCCCGCCTTCTCCCAAGCCGTTCCCTCAGCTGAGGATCGAGCTTACCGTCCGTACCGAGACTTCTGCAAAAATACAAATTGAGAGAACTCACACCTGGTGCAGCCACCCCCCAAAAACAAACCGCATCATAGACATATAGTGCATTTTGGGTTAAATTAACAAGAAATTTACACGTACAATGTACATTATAATAAATATAGTTTTTTTTTAAAAAAAATTCAGACGTAGTTTGAACTTAAATCTAAGACCTCCTTTATAATAATTATGCACGTGCATTACACGCCTCGATGTACGTCTTAATAAATATAGTTTTTAAAAAATATAAGTTCAAACGTAGTCTAGACTTAAACCTAAGTCCTTCTTTATAATAGTTATGCACGTGCATTACACGGGTTGATATCTAATCAAAAGAATCTTTTATTATAAATAGGTAGTTGCATATTGTGTACGTACACTTTTTTTTCGGAAAACATTAATTACTAAATTGTATAGTGCATTTTGGGTTAAATTAACTAGTAATTTACACGTGCGATGTACGTTTTAATAAATATATTGTTTTTGAAATAAAAATTCAGATGTAGTCTGGAATAAACCTAACACCTCCTATATAATCGTTATATACATGCATTACACGCGTTCATAGATTTACAAATGACACTAACGCATTCTCCCGTTATAATATTTGAGATCTAAAAGTTGGGAATTAGCCAATGCCTAATTATATTATATTCTTGTGTACACAAAGAACATGGTAGTTAATTACTGAGTGAATCTTTTCATGTTCCAAGACTTCTCTATCCATCTATACTATTATTAAGCAAAGCCCCATTTTGGAAGCTTTTTACTATCATGCCCTCATAAACATAACACACCTAAAAAATAATGTAGGGTTAAATCTGTCAAATTTTACCCTTGAACCATACACAAAAGAAGGTCACAACCGTAATTTTCACTTCACATTTACTTCAATCTCTCCATAAAATTATATTCCCTAAAAATCTATATCTATCTATACTATTATTAAGCAAAGTCCCATTTTAGCGGCTTTTTACTATCATGTCCTCATAAACATAACACACCTAAAAAATAATGTAGGGTTAAATCTGTCAAATTTTACCCTTGAACCATACACAAAAGAAGGTCACAACCGTAATTTTCACTTCACATTTACTTCAATCTCTCCATAAAATTATATTCCCTAAAAATCTATCTATCTATACTATTATTAAGCAAAGCCCCATTTTGGCGGCTTTTTACTATCATGCCCTCATAAACATAACACACCTAAAAAATAATGTAGGGTTAAATCTGTCAAATTTTACCCTTGAACCATACACAAAAGAAGGTCACAACCGTAATTTTCACTTCACATTTACTTCAATCTCTCCATAAAATTATATTCCCTAAAAATCTATATCTATCTATACTATTATTAAGCAAAGCCCCATTTTAGCGGCTTTTTACTATCATGTCCTCATAAACATAACACACCTAAAAAATAATGTAGGGTTAAATCTGTCAAATTTTACCCTTGAACCATACACAAAAGAAGGTCACAACCGTAATTTTCACTTCACATTTACTTCAATCTCTCCATAAAATTATATTCCCTAAAAATCTATACTATTATTAAGCAAAGCCCCATTTTGGCTGCTTTTTACTATCATGCCCTCATAAACATAACACACCTAAAAAATAATGTAGGGTTAAATCTGTCAAATTTTACCCTTGAACCATACACAAAAGAAGGTCACAACCGTAATTTTCACTTCACATTTACTTCAATCTCTCCATAAAATTATATTCCCTAAAAATCTATATCTATCTATACTATTATTAAGCAAAGCCCCATTTTAGCGGCTTTTTACTATCATGTCCTCATAAACATAACACACCTAAAAAATAATGTAGGGTTCAATCTGTCAAATTTTACCCTTGAACCATACACAAAAGAAGGTCACAACCGTAATTTTCACTTCACATTTACTTCAATCTCTCCATAAAATTATATTCCCTAAAAATCTATACTATTATTAAGCAAAGTCCCATTTTGGCGGCTTTTTACTATCATGCCCTCATAAACATAACACACCTAAAAAATAATGTAGGGTTAAATCTGTCAGATTTTACCCTTGAACCATACACAAAAGAAGGTCACAACCGTAATTTTCACTTCACATTTACTTCAATCTCTCCATAAAATTATATTCCCTAAAAAAATCAAAACTGTCTCTTCCTCTCCCTCCATCGCATCCGCACTCCTCAAAAAATCGAAACCGTCTCTTCCTCTCTCTCCATCGAATCTGCGCTCCTCAAAATTACCATCGAATCTCTCCATCAAATTCTAGGATTTCGTTCTGTCAAAAAGAGCCCTTTTCTGGAATTCGCGATCTAGGGTTAGTGTTTCGTTCCCCATTTCACAATGGCCGGCAGAACGGTGCTCTCCGACGAAGAAGGTGAGTTTACTTCATATTTTTCATCGATTTCTCGAATTTCGTTTAACATTTTCATCCATTTTGGTCGATTTTGCGTGTAGATGAGATCGAGGAGGAAGAGGACAGTCGAAGTACCGGAAAGGAAGACATTGGAGCCGGTGCGGGAGATGACGATGATGATGAGGAAGACGAAGAAGGTGACCTTTTGTGTTCCTAAATCGTTTCTAGGGTTTTGGAATTTTGTTTACTTTTTTTTGTGTGGATTTTTTTGTGATGTGAATAGAAGAGGGTCAAGATGAGTATGAAAAAAATGGGTTCATAATGGATGATGTCGAGGAAGAGGATGAAGAAGATGAAGATATGAATAATAGCGACGAAGAGAAGCAGAGGAAGAAGAAAAAGAGGTGAAAATTTTGTTGACCTGTTTTGTTTTTGATTTTTTTGGTTGTCGAGTATTTTTGGTTTTGTTGATATTTGTGTTTGTATTTGATCAGGGAGTCTGAAAAGAACTATGTTCTCGATGTGGATGATTATGAGTTGCTTCAGGATAACAACATCACTGGCTTTCATAGGCCAAAACCAGTAAGTTTCTTTGAATCTTAGTTGATTGGCAGTGATATTTTCAGTAATCTAATTATTAGGATTTCATATTTTTAGTAATCTTAGTCGAACTATCTATGTGTATTTCCTTTCCTAAGGGTTCTGTTATCTACTTTGGGATGTTTTGAACGGCTTTATGTGCTGATGTATTCACACTTGGAGTATGTATTTGAAGACTTGGGTAATATTTCTGTGTTAGTATTACGTATTCTATGTTGATGATATTTAAGATCAATATCTGTGCATGTGCCAATGATATGTAAGTAGAAATGCTGCATGCTTCATTTTCAACATTTGGTAATGCTTCGTTTTACAAGTTGTTAGCTATATGAATAAGTTTTGTGAAAATGTAAGGTTAATTCTCATCATCCACTAAAGGAATTCCTACTTCAATATCATTCCAGAGATTAGTGTTTCTATTGACATCCACTGTATAAAAATATCCTGAATCCCATAATGATTTGCCAGAGTGCTATTATACTCTGAAAATGCATTGAAGTGTACTACTATTTATCATGTTTCCTTTCTGACCTTAAAAGGTTTTTCTTACCTACTGACTCTTTGCATTGATAATTAGTTAGTAAACTGTGTTAGTTATTCAACTTCCAAATTAATTCGGTATGTTTCCATATGGAGGCATCCTATCTACTGAGCTGTCTCTTATACTTATACCTGGGGATATGTCAACCATAGAAAATAAGAAGTCTTTCCATTTCATAGGATTCTATAACATCAAACCTACAATCTCTCCGAACACTTGGCACACAAACACTGCATTATTGAATATATTGAAAGTGAAACTGTTTAGTTTTGTGCAGGTATCAGTTTTCCTCAGAGATTTGAATAGTACATTCTCATAGTTTGCCTATAAATGCTCTCTATTTCTACAAAAATCTATGTGCTCTGTTATTATATTCTTATCTGCTGATCATTTAGTTTCCTATTTTCCAGTATTGATTTTCAGAATGGCAAGGACAAATAGAGGGCGATATTCAACTGAAGTTGCTACCCGGCTATTGGTATGCACAACGACGGTGAAAGAAGGATTTGAAAATTTTAGCTCCGATTGCTGAAGAGGAGGTAGATGATACTGAGGCTCTTTCTTTATCTTTTGAAAATATACTTTTTGTTAATGTAAGTTGGTGGCTTAAAATTAGATACCAATGAATGCTTTCTCTGTGAGTAATAAAGGATTTTGTATAAGACTGAGAAGAGTAGTCAATCATCATCCATCATCATCGTCATGTCAATCTTTGGCAAAATGGAATTGTGTTTTCCATATTAATACCGAAGCTGTTGTTTGTTGCTTTTTCAAACCTCCAAAAAAATTCATATCCAGTTTGCTCTTTGGTGCTTCGATGTTTCTTTTGCACTTGCATACTCTGTTTCTACATTTTAAGCAGCAATTTAAAGCTTTGAATTTGGAATATTTTTTGTACACGTGCATCACATGTTTTTTTGTACAGCGCACAATCCCTTTCTGGTCGCC
The DNA here is from genome assembly GCA_017893485.1 of Hemerocallis citrina. Classification (NCBI taxonomy): domain Eukaryota; kingdom Viridiplantae; phylum Streptophyta; class Magnoliopsida; order Asparagales; family Asphodelaceae; genus Hemerocallis; species Hemerocallis citrina. Next base: position 111,650,139 of record CM030365.1, read on the forward strand.
ACATGCCAGCACTTTGGTGCGTGATACACGTGCATCGCACGTGCATTATACTAGTTCAGAATTAATAGAAACATGAGAATGGGCCAGTCCTCTTATTTGTTCTATATAAAGCACGTACTTTTCTCAGAAATATATTAGTTGTACATCTTCTTCAAGATTATTAACACCAAATATTATGTACAGGAAGTTATTTGTTATGGCAAGTTTTACCTCCAATGTGGCTATTGTTGCAAGTGACACTCTTAAGTCAGAAGTCACATATTTGATTTCGATCTTAGAAGAAGTTAGTTTAAGATGTTGGAAAATCTCTTCTCTCCTTAAACTGGGCAGCTACGACCAAATGCCTAAAAAAAAGAAAGAGAAAAAGAAAAAAAAATGCGGCCATTATTGCATTCCTTATTGCTATTCTTCTGAAAATCCTACCATGTACTCACTCTCTCTCTCTCTCTCTCTCTCTTTCTTCCATAGTGTACATTTGCAGTGTTTTTTTTCTATTTTTTAGGAACAAAAGTGAAATGTATACAATAACTAGTGGAAAGTAAAATCTAAGAGGATATGTAGTCATTCAATTCCAAATTTTGGATATTTAGCATATAGAAAAGAAAATTTTGAGTTTGAACTGCAGTCATTCTAATTCAAATTTTGGGTATTCATAATTTAAAATCGACGAATGAAAGATAATGTCTTGTCACAAATTTTTTTATAAAAAAAATAGAAATTGAACGGACGATATATGATTTCTCGTCTCTTGAAACTTTTTTTAGAACAAAAATAAATAAACCAATCTGTCCGTTGATTTTATTTTTATTTTTTAATTTGTGGGACGCGTAATCATTTCCTGTCCCAATATATATATATTTTTAAAAATCGATCGGATGGGAAATCATTTTCCGTCCGATCAATTTAAAAAAAAAAAATTGGGACGAGAAATGATTCCCAATCCAATAGTTTTTATAAAAAAATCAGCGACGAAAGATGATCTTTTGTTTGAGTGAACGGAAGAAAGATCATCTTTCGTCGGCTATTTTTTTTTTCCAAATTTCTATATCTTCTTCCAAAAATAGCAGAGCACTGTTCTCCTAAAATCCAAAATTTTGGTATATAGCCAACGACTACATCACAATTTATTTTTTTTTGAAAAAATTGACATTTAAGCCAACGACTACAGATGCTCTAAATCCACTTTATTATGGAAAACTACAGAGTCCAATGATTTTATGACACTTGTTAGTCGGATCAACCAGATCAAATCGGAGGGTTGCATGACAAATATCATTTAACTAACAATAATCAAATTGTATTTCTTCTTCAAGTATACTATCAACGAAAAGTTATATTTCTAGCAAGTAGAGATGCAGCTAGGGATGCTCTCGGATAAGAATATATCCGATCCGATCTGTATCCGAATCTAAATTTTTTGCAGATATAGATATGAAAATTTGGTACTGGGTGAATACTGATATGAAATCGGATATCCAAATGTCACACCCCGCTTTCCAAAAAAAGAATACGGAATACGGATACGAGACAAAATCCCAGCGAATAATTTTCATCATCCATAAGCTGTTCAGAAATCTTTACAATATTTCACAAGATAATCAGAGTCGGAAGCAAAAGATACAACCAGACATACATAATCGAAACAAGATACCAACAGATGTTACTTGAAACTAAATATAATAATCTCAAATAATCAAATTCTGAACAAGTCAAATATTCTGGGTCACATCGCCCAAATACAATATAAATATCCAACTAATCAAGTACACTTATTCAAGTTCAAGCAACAATAATAATAAAAATCATAAAGCAGAAAATCCAGCACTAATGCATCATCTCGTCAATACCATCTGGTAGCCGACCATCTTGATCTGCAATTAGAAAATTTGTAGGAGAAGGAAGAAGAAAAATAAGTACCCGTCAATTGCAAGTTACGGGCCACTTATAATGTTGGATACAAGTACATGGGATAGGTAAATCTAAATAACAAACCTAGCATGGTATAATCATGATAACAGGATATAAATCATAGCATGGCAAGATGAGCAAATATAATAGTATGTATTGAGTGTCAAGTGAACAAGTGTCATGCATCAAGTAACCAGTGTCATGAATCAAGTAATCATGTAGCATGTATCAAGTATCAAATCTCATGTATCATGTAGTCAAGTGTCAAGTGGGCATGTATCATTTTCAAGTGTCATGTAACAAGTATTGTAGTTATTACTATCTAGGTAGCACTTCATGCGCCCTAAAAATATAACACATGGTTGCTACAACAAATAGTTTCGCTTTAAATTTCATAGGGGACTATACAGGACAGTGTACTCAGGGACAAGCTCCAAGTATCATGTAATCATGTATCATGTAAACAAGCTCCAAAACCCAAATAAGCTCTAATGTCATGTGTGTACGTGTCATGTATATCGTGTCAAGCTTCACATGTAAATAAGCTCTAATAACCACTAGGTTCTTTCGAGTACATGTTTCTGCACTATCCACTACTAGATCTTTTCCTTAACCCCGGCTTGGTTATTTTATTATTAATGTCAAACAAGCATGCAGGTGTGCAAAACATATCAAGTATATCATGTCATGATCATGTAACAAGTTCAAGTTGCAAGATAAACATATACGTGTGCAAGATATCTCATAAAAGAACTAAAATAAACAAATCTCAAGTTCAAGCTAGCAAAACCATACTGCAGTAAAACAGTGATTCCCAGTGTTACAAGCATCCAAATCTGAATCCATCAAAGGATCTGGAAAATAGACTTCCACACGAATCCAGCGAATATAAATAAGTCATATATTAATTCACAAAAACATAGCTCAAAACTGATTTGAATACAGAAAATAAGTTCAGCCAGAAATCAGTAAAACGAATTCAAGAGCAGGAAAACGACATGAAAACACATTAAATAAATCCACGAAAAATCTGGAGTATTCCCCTATATGTCCCGTATCCAAAAATAAAGTTTCATATTTTTTCAGTGAAATTAGATCAGTCATCAAAAATAAGAAAATATCAATAAACCATAGTTTGGCAAATCTGGAATTCCCAACATTGCTGTACGAAAACTATGATATCTCGTAAACAGTGAAACGAAATCCAATTCTGCCAAAGAAATATGAAAATAGATAAAATATATTAACTTTCATATTTCACAAACATTTTTCATACAGTAAAATGAAACAGGGTGAAATATGATTCTTTACAGAACAACGAGTAAAATAATGTAAGTATAGTTTTGATAAACGAGCATGAAACAACACATAAAACTCACCAATAAAATCCACCAGAATTCTGGGTAATCCCTAACTAGATAAAGAAATACTGACCAGAGTTTTGGATCAAAATAATATAGGTAGCATCAGAATCAAAATCATTTAGTCATCAAAATCATCGAAAAACAAAATCTGGAAAAGATCAATACCTCTGTAATAAAACAGGCATAACTCACTCATACGAAAACGAAATCAAGAAAGGTCAACGGGGTTTGAAAATAGACAAAAATTCTCTAAAATTCATGTTTTACACCGAAATTAAGATACTGAATTCAAGACAGTCCAAAACAACAAACAAAACAGATCAGCGACGAAACACAGATTTTTCTCTTTAGCAACAACTCAACATATATCATTCAAAACTTGTTCAAAACACAACCAAACATGAAATCGGGTCTACCAAGTGTCCAAACATCATGAATTAGAGTATCTAGCATGTCCACATCAAATATATCACATAGGTCTCAACCAAATCACGAATTCTCACAAAAGTCTCACATACATGATCAAAATCAAGAACTGGTAAATCCTAAATTAATTCATGTCTATATTGTGTCGTGAGTTATCTATGGTCAAATTTTCACAATAGAGACAAAATCCATCAAACATAACACAAACAAGAGTCGTCTCTAGACCCAACTACATTATAGGTGATATTTTTTGACTTGTATCAAACAAATAAATTGGAGTACAAGTTACTTGCCTTAACCGAAAATGAAGAACAAAGAAAACCAAGAGTAACAAGTAAAAACCACGGACGGAAATCCGCTAATGAACGAATTCACAAACGAAGATCCACGAATCAACAACTCACGAACGAAGATCCACGAACCAACAACTCACGTGCAACTTACATGCACGTGCACCAATCAAGAGAGAGAGACGAAGGAGTATGTGTGGTAGTGCGAGAAGGTGCAAGGAGCTATCGGCCAAGGGATGGGGGGCTCAGGTTGAATGAGATGGGGGCTCGAGTTTGGAGGTCAATGGGGATGCACAGGCTGGGAGGGGGAGGTGTCGGCCTGGGGGGTGTCGGGTTGTGTGCGGAGGCACAAGGGACGGAGAGAGAGTAGCCAGGAGAGAGAGAGGGAGACTAGGTTAGGGTTAGGGTTTGTGATTAGAGATAGGGATGGGCACCGATCGGTAGCCGACCTAATATGGACCATCCACTACCGATCCAAAGAAGATCAGTTTTTTAATTTTCTCATCCGCAACCAATCCGAACCTTAATTGGATCGGTTTTCATCCAAGCTGATTAAGCTCGGTTTAGATTGGATTGGATGGTCGGTTTGGCGTGCTACTTTTCACCTTCAACATCTTTCATAATTTGGTTGAAATTTAAAAGAGAAACTTCAATCAAACTCAAGAAACCACCTACTATTTGTTATTCAGAAATGAATTTAAAATGAAGATTCATAAAACCACAAGTTGTTAATGAATTTTGCACTAATTGTTTGAGATGATGACATTTAAATGAGTGAGATAAACTGCTTTTTCACTTGCATACTTCTGTAATCTTAGTTTATTATCATAAAAGAAATATCAATTACCACAGCTAATTGAATTTCAAGTACAATAAAAAAAAGATTTAGAAAACAATTTATGCTTGACTTGATTAAAGTAACTGCTAAATGTTACATCAACTTTATGATTCTATTAAGTTGGATCACACTGTAAATCAAGTATTTCTCAGCAACATAACACATAGGATTATTGAGAATTAAAACATAGGTAGAACAACTGCTCAGTTTGTATTAAAGAAATTAAAGAAAACTGTTTGTATCTCCAAGAAAATGAGAAATGACCACTTTTATATTCAAGAAATTAAAGGAGAACTATATTTTTATGGACTTATGCATAGAAGTACGGTCATTTCGGTTTCATCGGTTATTTGAAAGCCTCATCAAACAACCGAACCGGTCCAATTGGTTATTGAAGATCAAGAACCGGGCCAATCCAAACCCCCAATTGGTTCGGTTAAAACCGGTCAATTCGGGTTGGATGCGTTCGGATTGGTCGGTTCGGATAATAGTTGTCCACCCCTAGTTAGAGATGCATATATATGAGGAGATTAGGGTTAATAATACAAGTTGGGTTGTGGGTTAAATTGGGTATTAAGAGCATTAATAGGTTATACAAATGGGTTGTGGATTTGGGTCAAATCAAATAGGAATACAAATAGGATTTTGGTTTAATTAGGCTTTGGTGAATAAATTGGGATAAAAATAATGGGATTGAAAAGGATAACAACCAAACACCACCACAAGTATCCAAGAACAAAAAAATAAAAAGGACAAGAACAAATTGAAAGAAATAACAAAATACTAAAGAACAAAACAAAAGAGACAACCAATCACACACAAAGAGCTCAAAATGAAATAAAACAAATATATATTGAAAACAAATCCAATATACGGTTCAGAAAGAATACAAGAGAGAAAATACACTAAAACGAAAAATACACTCAAAAATACACAAAATGAAAAACAGGGATTACACCGAATCCTAAAAATTTGGGATCCGAATACGGATACGGATGCAGATATCCTAAAAGAAGCGGATCAGATATGGATATCCGCTTAATTTATAATCTATATTTTTAATAACTATTTATATTATACATAGATTGTTATATACATATACTAATATTATTCATATGTCCTAAACTAAATCTCTAACTGGAAAAACCCCAAGTCCCCAACCCAATCTCATCTTCCCCAGTTCTTCGTCGAAGTCCGACCTCCTTTGTAATGCCCTGATTTTTCATTTATGAAAAATTATTTTATTTTGCACGTAGTGTGCACGTGCAATATTTTTGGTTGAATTAAATGTTATGATTATTTCCATTATGATGAGTATGGATTTTTAAATATGTACTTTTAAATTATTTTCACAAAGCTTTCTTTCAATTAGACAAAAATTCTTTTCTTTTAAAAGCCCAAAGTTAATTTAATTTATTATTTTATAATAATTATTTTGGCCCATTAAACTAAAGCCCATTAGTTAATTTTTAAATATGACTTGTAATGTAGAATACAAAAAATTAAAGTTTATTTTTTTTATATAAAATAAAATGTACAATTTTTGGACCTAATTGCATGCACGTGCACTACACGTACACGTGCAATATGCACGTCCTATGATCGCCGAATTGCTTCTTTTGGGAGGGAAACCAAAAATTTGAGTGGAGATCATGCTTGGTGGTTACTTGGTTGTGGATAGTTAATGTAACTCCTACTTTCATCTTAACCCTCCATCTTATAACCAATTACTTGATCCTAGCCCTCCATTCCATCAAGATTTTAGTATAAATACCCCCTCCATGGCTAGTTATTCTTGTGCTTATTATTTTCTACAAATCTATAGTCTAAAATACTATATCTAGTAGTGATTGTGTGAGTTAAAAGATTGAGAGTGTGTGGGTTTGTGCTTGCAACATCAAGGAGAAGAGGGGCCGGCTTGGAGTGCTCAGTTGGCTTTTGGAGATGCTCGGATTTTTGCTAGTGTGCGCGCATCTAGGAGGAGGAGCAATTCGTCGCAAGGACATTCGTCTAGGGATTGCTAGTTGTATTTTTCTCTCCATACAAGGTGGGTAAATTTCCTATATTTCTAATTAGGGATGCATGCTAGATTAAATTGAATGAATGAAGCATGAAAAATATTAATAAGAGTACACTTTTAATTGGAAAATTGACCTATGAATTGATTGGAATGTGGGTGTGCAATTGTATGTGATTTGATTAGTCAAAATCTAAGTTTGTATGGATTAATTATAACCATGGATTGTTAAAGAAAGTATCATTATCTACATTACAAATTATATACACAATTAGTAGATTGGCAATGCTACTTCATGTGATTAAATGGATCATTGTGTGATATTGAAATAAATGAATTAAGATATAGATTAGTATGTTTGGTAAAAGGTTAAAAACAGAGAGTTAATGTGAAGTTTGCTAATAAAGGGATTAGTGGTATTATTTGTTATAAATGTCGAAATGAAGAATGTGGTAATTATAAGGTAGAATTCGGATTAATTGTATGAAAATATGTTTTAATTGTTGAAAAAAATTATTTTTTCATACTGATATGTAAATTAGACGAGAAATAATCAATCTGGAATTTTACAGTCATTTTTATAAAAGCAAAGTGAAATGAGGACTAGTTGAACATCGAGACGTTTTAATAACAGAGAGAATTGGTTTAAATGAGTTTTGAGTTGCGTTCTTGACAACTTGAGCGCGTAGCTCAAGTGGTCGGGACGGCTCTAATCTCTACAGTAGCCTTCGATCTAAGGTTGCTGGTTCGAATCCCTGTGGCACCATATTTTGTTTCATGAATTTTTAAAATAAAGAATCAGTGACCGAGAGCATTAAATACTCTCTGCTCTCCTTTGATACTGCTGGCGCAAGTGGCCTAGTGGCCGGTGCCTTTGGCTGTGTTCTCTGCATGCTGGGTTCGAATCTTGGCCTCGGCAAGTGTTGCCACTGAATCTGGTGTGGGGGCAAACAGATAGTATTTGTGGATTCTTAGAAAAACTGAATAGCAAACCTGTATACCTGTTCTATCGGAGTTGGACCACTGACTCCCGCCGTACACCTGCAAAAAGTGCGAGACACCGGGGTTGTTCCCAGCGATGCACCCTCCGACGCTCAAGTCAGTAATCAGGTAAGATTATGAAAGAGCGTGAAAACTGGAGAAAGTTTGATTACCTCTTAATGGAGATGGATGGGAGTATTTATAGGCGTCTTAGGGATTGAATTAGGAATGTAACCCCCGTGATCTGATAAGGAATATTCTCCTTGTAAACAGATTAGGAATGTAATCCCTAATTCCTAGTGGAGGGATAGGCATGAATCAGGGCCGTTGATTAGGATCTAATCAGAAACCCCCAATTCTATCCCTCTGGATCGGGCTTTCTGCTAGTTGAAACCCGCACCCGATTGAAGTGGATCCGTTTGCGGGTCAGCGGGTTTTAGAGGAGGAGGACCAGTACCCGCTTCAGGCCCATTGGTAGGAGAAATTATCGTTTTACCCCTGGACATCAAGATTCGTGCCTGATTTGGACGGCTCCGATTAAACCCCCATTTTTAGCCATATCAGCAAGATTGGAAAACTTATTTTTTTTAGTGTTTTAGTGATCCAAAAATTATGGAAAAAATATGGTTATTTTTCTAAAAATGTGTAGGACTTATGAAAATTAATTTGGGAATTATTTGCATGAAATAAAACATGATTTGAGAATAAAATATGTAAATAGAACTATGGTTTTATATTTATATTTTGTGAAATTATATCTTGCAAAAAGAATGAAGGATTAGAAAATTAATTTGGCAAAAAGAAATTATATTATGTGATGTGATGCAAATTATTCTCATTTGAGAATAGTGTGGAAATTATGAAGTATAAATATTCACCTTTGATTGAATAATTAGTGATGTGGGTTTTTATGTGAAAATAACATTTCATGAGTTACATGATGAAGAGTTGAATTTCATGTATAGTTATGGACTATTTGAACGAATTAGAAATCATGATTGGAAAAGAGAAATACTTTTGAGTATGGTAACTCAACATGGGAATTTATGAGTTGGAAATGCTCAAATTGGAAATTGTGAATTGAGAATTGAAACAAAAGAGTAGCTAAGTCTCTCCCGGTATTTGGAAATAAATGAAATGAAAATTGAAAAGAAAGACCAAGGTTGGTCATGTTTGAATGAATGAATAAGTCCGGTGTAGTGAAGAGGCTAACTCTAGAGCTTTGATTTTGTTCATGATTTTAGTAAAAACTAAGGATTAGTACATAGTGGAGACGTGATGAAAGCAAGAGAAAAACATGAGTATGAGGGCCATTGGATTGGCGGCGTGAGGGTATTCACAGGCTGTCTTCATGATGCGTCATGACATGACGTGGATACTGCTCCAAGGTACCGTCCCGGTGGAGACGCTTGTGGGATGTTTGGTGACTACAAGAGGATCGTGTGCCATGAAGAAGGCTGAATTGCCACAGGCTGTCTTCACGATGCGTCATGACATGACGTGGGATTCCCCTCCAGGTTTTCTGTACACGTGCTTGTACTCATAGATCATATAAGATACCTACCGTAATTACAGTAGTAGATTAAGTCATGGCGAGGGATTGAACCCTACAAAGATGAAGAACGATTAAGGGCTTGCCCTTGGACCTATGTAGTATGGGATGCATAGAATCCGAACAAGTGCGCATTAGTGTCATGTAACATAAATAACTGCATTAAGGACTAAGTGCACAATCACAACATGACATCAATATGGTAGTCCCTTTAGTTTGATATGTGACAAGTTTGTATTTGCTAAATATGGAAAATAAGTTATACTATTTCTGGCATAGAGAGGATAGCCGTGTATAATGATCGTCGGTTGAATAAACTGACATACCCATAGTCTTATATGCAGGTAAATGGCATGATAAATATTAAAGAAGAACAGATGCTTAAAGATTATTCAATGTTATTGTACATTTATTTCATTGTTGTAAAGTTTACTTCCGCTGTACAATGTAAATTGTAAATGTATTCATGTAAACTCTGATGTAAAGTGAAAAGTTCAAATTTTCTTGTAAAATTGTACTAAATGAAGTGGAAAGATCCTGTAGAACATCTCGAATTCAGTTGTATTTGGGATTCGGGGCGTTACATCCTTGCCATCGGTGTCTCTGACCAACCTCGTCTCGTACCTTCTCTTCACACGTCCTCATCGTCTACAAGACTCCATCTCATTGATGCTGCCCCAAATCGGAAACCCTATATCCCATATTCGAAAAACTCTAAACCCGGTCTTATCTTCTCCGTCTTCGACCTCCTTGCCATTGATATCTCCGACCAACCTCCTCTCCTGCACCCATCCCCTTCGTATACATCTCCTTGCTGTTGGACTGACCTTTTACCACCATCCACCAAACTCCTTGTTGTTGTTTGCTGCTATTCGTTGTTGTTGTTGATGTCTTTGCGGCCAACAACCACCAAAGAGTTCACGAGATGGTATCAATCTCTCTCTCTCTCTCTCTCTCTCTCTCTCTCTATATATATATATATATATATATATATATATATATATATATATAGGGAAGTCTTCTGTTGTGTACCACCTTTGGTGCACACGGCGTGTGCACTCGGCCTTCCCGCCTTCGTATCGACGATCCAAACCGTTCACATTGATCTGCACATCTACATTAGTCTAAATATGTAAAGTTAAATCATTTGAAATTTATTTGGCCATCCATTGAAGTGTTACAAAATTGTATGGCTGAAAATCATTGTTTTTTATAGGCACTTGATGGATGGGCAAATGAATTTCAAATGATTTGATTTTACATATTTAGACTAATTTAGATGTATAGATTAATGTGAACGGTTCAAATCGGCGATACGAAGGCAGGAAGGCCGAGTGCACACGAGTACACACAGAGAGGTGGTGCACAATAAAAGATTTTCCTATATATATATATACTAGGTTTGCCCATTGACACGTGCCTACGTCACGTTTTAGGAATGGTGCACCTGGTTTCATTATATAAAATAGTTTTGGAGGTCCAGCAAATTAATTGAAGTAGCAAACATATTATATGAGGAAGCAGTATATCTACCTTTAAGCTCAACCATCGCCTTCTTGATCATTAGCTTGAACTTACTTGGAATGCATATAGTTTGTTAAAAACACTGCATAGAGTTTTTTTTAACTTGAGCATTACTTTTAGATGCTTGTATTCGTTATGCAAGGACATTATCATATAGGTTTTATAGAGCTTACTCTAATCTCATAACCACTATGAGCATGTCTAAATACAATGGTAACGCAAGTGCAGGTGTGAAGGTATCTACAATACCAATAATCTAAACATTTGTTTGTCTGAGACTCAGTTTGCAATTAAAATACTTCTTATTATTATTTCAACCAAAATGAAATACATGAAGTTCTCAAAACTCTAATCCAAGCTAATCATTTCTTTTATCTCCACTTTGTCTCCCCATTGCACCTTTATAAAAAAAAATCAAAAAGGATAAATAAAAAATTTACTTTAGCTGTCTTTCTTGAGTGAAGAGTTTGCACCCTTCATTTGTAAACTCCAGCCATCCCAATCCTATATATCCAAACATACACTAAAAGTTCTTATATATTATATTATCCATGGTTTCTAATAACCAGTGAAGGAACTCTTCACGATAGTATTTTCTCTTGTAGTAGAGAAATTAATTTTGCATATTTGCTAAGTAATTTTAGGTTGCTGGTCAGCTTACCTGTCCTGTTATGGTTTGGAAGCCCAAATTGAGGCCACCAAATAATCCATCTCTCACTTGCGTACACCTTAAATCAAAACCAATAAAAAACCTCATCAAATAAATCACTAAATTAAAATTTTTTAAACCCAAAAATAAAACAATCATACATCTCTGAACTGAGTCAGCAAAAAGCTGAGTAATTCCCTGCACACACAAAATTCGAGTCAGCAAAAAACTGAGTAATTCCCTGCACACGCAAAATTAAAAATTAGAATGAGAATTCGGTTAATGAGATGAAATTAGAGTCGTCACATCGCATATAGAGGCTCTCAATTCAGTGGAGGGGAGTCACCAATACGGATTCGCTTCATATTCGCGCTTGATTTAGTGGAGGGGAGTCACCGATACGGAATCAGCAGCGGATCAGATATCGGCGATGACCTCTTGATTGTGGTTCAACATTGGTTTTGGATTTGGAATTGCTTTGAGATTTTCAAAATTTTATTTTTTTTTAATTTTTCAAAATTTAAAATTTTAAAATTTTTTATTTTTGTGAAAATTTTGAAATTTTTGAAATTTTTGAAAATTTTAATTTTAGTTAATTTTAAAATTTGTAGAAATTTTAGAAAATTTCAATTTTTTTTAAATTTTTAAAAAATTTTTTAAAAGTTTTTTATAAGTTTTTTATATTTTTGAATTATTTTTAAAGTTTGTGAATTTTTAATTTTTTTAGTTTTTAAGTTTTTATTTTGTTTTTTTTTAATTTTTTTTCCTTAATTTTTTGAATAGGAGAAAGAGAGAGAAAGAGAGAGAGAGAGAGAGAGAGAGAGAGAGAGAAATAATTATAAAATAAAGGTGTTGTTTTGGGTGGGGGAATTTGAATTTGAGTTTTGGAAGGAAACTTTTGGGAGGAAAATATGTTTTGTGAGGTTAGATCTAGGCCTTTGATTTTGGCGGGATTGAAGGAGAGCCACTTGATAGCTTTCTTTGTGTTTTATTATATATATATATATATATATATATATATATATATATATATATATATAATAAAACACAAAGAAAGCTATCAAGTGGCTCTCCTTCAATCCCGCCAAAATCAAAGGCCTAGATCTAATCTTACAAAACATATTTTCCCCCCAAAACTCAAATTCAAATCTCCCACCCAAACCAACTCCTATATATTTTTTTCTCTCTCTCCCTCCCTCTTCTATTCAAAAAATTTAAAAATTAAAAATTCTTAAAAAATTAAAATATTAAAAAACTAAAAAAATTTAAAATTTTAAAAACTTTAAAAAAAATTCAAAAAAAAAAAAATTCAAAAAAAATCATATAATATGTTTTTTGCTCTATGTTTGCTACTTCAATTAATTTGCTGGACCTCCAACACTATTTTATATAATCAAACAAGGTGTACCGTTCCGAAGACGTACCGTAGGCACGTGTCAACGGGCAAACCTAGTATATATATATCTTTGAATCTATTCATCATCGTATTTTGTAAGTTTTAAGTTGGCTACATAAAAATATAATCTTTTTTAATGTGGTTAATTAGATGTTATATTTTATAATCTTTTTTAACATAAAAACAGTGTTCAGCATGTGTTCTCGTGATGAACAATCCCTCCCTCATCCCATTAATATCGAATCCTCAAGTAACTTAAATACTGAAGTATGAAAACCCCCGAGAAATAATTCAGAAGTGTGGAATGATTTTGTAAAATATGATGATGTTATAAAAGAAATGGTGGATGAGAATGAGGTAGAAGTAAAATTCAAAAAGGAAAAGTGCATACATTTTTATTTCAAAACTAATGCGGAAAGTAAACTTGGAACTACACACCTAAAGAACCATATAACAACATATTCAAAGAAACCGAGAGGCAATATATGTCAAATGTTAATACGAGCATCCTCCAAGAAAGTTTATGGAACTTGTAGCCTAGAAAGTTTTCAATTTGATGATGAGAAGAGTCGTTATAAACATGCACATGCAATCATTGTTCATGAATATCCATTTAATATGGTGACACATAGAAGGTTTTTGGATTATTTGCACTCTCTTCATCCCGAACACATAGTTCCTTGTCGCAGTATAATCACGGAGTTATGTATGAATATCTATGTTGATTACAAGAAGTTGTTTGACATATTTTTTGCACACAGAAGTAGGAGAAGTTACACAATGGATAAGTGGGCCGCATCTTCACAACAAAAATCATACTTGTGTGTTACTTCTCATTTAATTGATAATGCTTGCACTTTGCAAAGTAGGTTTGTAAGTTTTACTAAAGTTAGAGGGGGTATGTGGATTATTATTTGTGATGTTTTTATGTCGTGCATGCTTCAATGGAATATTGACAATAAGATTTTTCTTGTTACTGTTGATAATAACACATCTAATGATGTTTCTATCTCATTGGCAAAGGATCATACTTTGGATACACTTCCTTGCAATGATTGTTTTTTTTCATGTAAGATGTGCTGCATATATTATTAATCTTGTTGTCCAAGATGGTTTGAAGCAAATCTCCGAAGCTATTCATAATGTGAGGAAAAGCATTAAATATGTTACAATGTCACTACAAGTGCAAGAAATTTTCTATGATATTGCTAAACGAATTGGTGTGAATGAAAGGCATGATTTTTCTTGATATTTGCTAAAAATAGAATTCAACGTATGATATGTTAAGTGTTGCACTAGAATATAAGCAAGTATTTTGTAAATTCCATCTCAAAGACAAAAAATACAATTCTTGCCCATCGGAAGATGAATGGAATCATATAAATACCGTGAGTAATTTCTTGAAGCATTTTATTGATATAACTAAGCTTATTTCTGGTTCCGATAATTGCTTGAAGAATTTTATTGATCTAACTAATCTTATTTCTTGTTCCGATTATTGTATTGCTAATCTTCTTTTTGAGAAATTTTGTGAAGTTATATTACTTCTAAATGAATAAGAGAGAAGTTCAAATAATATAATTATGAGAATGGAAATTGCGATGAAAAGTAAGTTCATGAAATATTGGTTGAAAGCTAAAAAGCTTTTTACAGTTGCGACTTTCCTTGATCCAAGATATAAGTTAGTAGTCATTAAGTTGTATTATGAAGAAATATATGGTTATGAAGGTCCAAGGCGGTCAGGAAATATTGTAAACTTAATCAAGGAACTTCATGGTGAATATTCACAAAATTCTCTTGAGAAAAGTCAATGTATACCAAAAGAAGTTGGCTCAAGCAATTCTTCACAAATGGTGGAACGTGTTGGTGAAAAAAGAAAGATCAGATTTGAACAATATATTGAGAGTTGTGAAAGCATGTCTTCAAATATGGATTTAGACATGTATGAGGGTGTTCGTAGGTGGAATGAGTCTACATTGAAAATTTTTGATATATTAGCTTGGTGGAGAGGAAATGTTGGAAAGTATCATTTACTTGCAAGGATTACACGAGATGGTTTTGATATCCCAGTTTCTAAAGTGGCTTCCGAATCCATTTTTAGTACCGGTGGTCCTGTGATCCGTTGTTATAGAAGCCGAATGTAAAAGAAAATAATTGAAGCATTGATATTAACTCAAGACTGACTAAGAACAGAGGATAGAGGTAATTGCAATACTCTTAAATATATTTTTTGCATGCATTTATGAATCATTATCTAATTATCTCTATTGTATGTTAGGCACATCAAGCTAGCAACAAGTCTATTTCCTTAAGCTAGTATGTGAAGTATTTAGAGTTTGGTTGATATACTGTCGGATAAGTACCACTTAGTCCTTAGAATGGCAATACTTGATGATTGATTGGATCTGAAACACCATGTATTCAGATCGATTAGCAACCTCAACAGTTCAGGCCAACCAACTACTGCGAATTTGAATATGGAAACATTACCTCATACCATTTTAATATGCAATGGAGTGTTTCTGAAGGATGAAGCAAAAGTGGCCAATAAGTTCTCTACTTTTTTCAGTAAGCTGGTTAATTAATTTTCTATCCATAAATGTTTTGGATGTATGATTATATCATTATTTTATGTGTAGATTGACATAATTTTATGTGGTAAAAGCAGGAAGGATAGAATTTGAAACTGTTGGTGTATGCCTTAGAGGCCAACATTATATTGACCTTACTAGTTTACATTGTATCATGACATTTATTTCATATATGACGCATTTTATTTATTGTGTTGTTTATTGTAATTAAATGAACATAATAAAGTTCTTAAAACAGTAGGTCATATACTATGGGACATCAAGTGCATGACTTGATTGTGAGATCCTATTGGCTGTAATCAGAACATTATTCTTAAATGTCCATAGTCAAGTATTATTGTGAATTAGGACAACAATAATACATATAGACTAGCATGTGCGTAGATTGATGACTATATCTCATGGTCATGAATATGAGATATCAAGTCTTCATATGGATACTTATTAGAGTAATAATATACTGGACTGACCCACCATGAGAACGTTGCGTAAATCGTTACGTGAGTGTAAGGAGCAATTCTCACAGTGACCATGGTGTGCATCGTCCTTTGACTTGAAGTCACTACGGTTCCCTACATGATAAGTTATATGTTTTAATACAGTCAAACGTCGCCTGTGATAATGTGATTATAATGTCGGCTATTGGACATTGTATGAATCATGCAGAGAGATGTGAGTGACTTAAATAGGATTTTTCCTTCTTACATAACAGTAGCGATATCTTCGAGCTCCTTGATTGAGTGAGACTGTAAAATACATGGTCTTGCACAAATGAGTCAATATGAGATGTTGATCTCATTTTTTAAAGAAGTCTACTTGGATATCAATAAACCAAAGATTGATATATACAAGGTTGACACGCTCCATGCCTTGTAGTCAATTATGATATCTGGGCAAAAGGACTAGACTACATGGTAACACTAGTCACAAATTGGTAATGTCAAATCGTTACTTGAGTAGCAATGATATATTACTAGATACCACTCACTGTTTGTAACACTAAAATATGATTTTAATATTACTATCAATATAATGGAAACCTACAGGATCATATATTTAGAATAGATCAGAATTGATATTTAAATTCATAAGATGAATTTAATTGAGAATCCAAGTAAGACTTGGGCTCCCAACATTGGTTGGACAATTAATTAGACTAAATGAGCCAACCAAAATTAGAAAGCCCACATATGAATCTGACCTAGGTTAGATTGTGAGCCCGGCAGCCTTTCTACTCTCTTAGGGTAGATTTCCTGCTATATATATGATATGTATTTGTGGGAAACAACAAGGTGAAACCCTAGTCGTCACAAAAAGTGAGAGTAAGAGAGATAGCAATAGCACCGTAGTGTGAGAGAGAGCCCGATTTCGTTCGTTCGTGTCGATACCGTAGAGGCACTACAACTTGCATTGCTCGTGATTGATAGATTGTGGAGACAATCATTCTATCGTTGAGGTAAAAACTCCTAACACGTTTTATGATTTTTGCATGAATCCATGGTTGGGTTTCAGAAATTTTAATTTATTTCCGCTGCATGTTTACTCTGTGATTGACTTCGAAACCCAACATAAACGAGCATATACGAGACATGCTAAAGGTAGCTCATATCCAAGAAAAGTTAATAGAGAATCACTTAAGGTGGTTTGGACAGGTTACATGTTGACCTAGTAGTTCCCCTTTAGAAAGAGTGATTTGATAAGTATTGAGGGTAGATCTAGGAGTAGGAGAAAACTTAAATTACTTGGATGGAAACGTTGAGGGAAGATATTATAGCTTGTGGTCTTACAGAAGATATTGTGCTAAACCAAGCAGAATGGAAACTAGGATTCATGTAGCCGAACCCGACTAGTTGGTAAAAAGGCTTTGTTGTTATTGTTGTACTTTAGAAAATTAGTGGTAGGAATTAGAGGAGAACGGGTTGATGATCTTAATTGCTAATGCTTGCTGAGTTCACTGTAAGAAGAGTTAATAATATGCAAGGACATATGATGTTGTAATTAATGAATTTGGGTTTGGATTTAGCGAAGATTTAAAATTAGTAACATCTGCAAATCTTAATTTAGATGGAAGATTCTCAAGTCTTACTTTTCATGATTTATTAACCAATAATTTGTAAGTTTCCTTCGTTAAATATTAGTTCAGTTCACAATCATATCATAAAAGAAAGAATGAAAGAGCAAGCTAAATATTTAGAGTCATTAGTGAAGGATGACCTCTACAGTCTATATGCCATCATTCAAGGATTTACGGCTATTCAATCCTTTGGAAGTTTAGGTACTCAATTAACTGAATCAGGCTTGCCAGAATTAATGAAAGCTCTGTAGCAAGTTGGGTTGTTTGTTTGTGTGCTTAAACCAAGTAATTTTTGACTGTTTTAGAATCGGAGGTTGGTAAATATGTCTGTTGAGTCTAAAGCACCATTACCAAATCTGGTGTTATCTTTATTCTTAGATTCAATGGATTCTACTTGGCGAAAGACACCTGAAGCATTAAGTGTTGTTTCAATGTTTCCCCTCTGTTTCCCCTCTATTTGATGCTGCTTGTTTTTGGGTGTGGGAGATAATGTGAATTATTTAAAAAAAATGAAACTCAGATCTCGACCTCCAACTTGACTCTACCGTTAGGCTGATGTGGATTGATTTGGTGGATCTGGGAGGCTCGACTGTCGTCGGATACTTGCAAAAAATTCTGAAACGCCGGGAGGACTCCCGGAAACAGACCCACCGACGCTCAAGTTAATAGTCAGAACATTAAGGAAGGCTTAAGTGGTGAAAATAGTCATTACCTGGTTACTATAGAAGTAAGACTATATTTATAGGTGTAAGAACCTGATTACAGAAGATTCCCAGATCCCCTAATCAGGGGGTGCGACCCGGTCCAATACTGGACTGGACCTGAGTGACGGGCCCAAAGTCATCACACAAGAGTAAGTGAGATGTTTTTGAGATTCACGCCAGGATCGAGCAATGCAGATCGTCTGCTATTTTTACCATCATCATAAACCCCCCACTCTCGGAGGTGACATTTCGGTCTCCTTCGAGGAGTAGTTGACCTATCGAGGGTGTCGATTAGACAATGGTGGTCTACATGACTTTGGATTGTGAGTTCCATATGACGGTGTGAATCAACGGGATGGAGCAAGTATTCCCAGCTCGGGTTCCCCGTGGGGTTCGGCCTTGGATTCCTTGCCAAGAGCGTGAAGGCCAGGAGGCTTTGTGAGCTGAGTGTCGGCCTCGGTTACAATGCCGAGGGCTCAGTGAGTTTTGTGAACTCCTCATGAGGGTCAGCGTCGGATGTCACGCCGAGGATGTGGCGAAATTGAAGCCTGGTGAAAGTTCCTCACGAGCATCAACTTTGGATGCCACGCAGAGGGCGTGGAAGAATTGAAGCCTTGCGAAGGCTCCTCATGAGGGCCGGCTTCGGATGCCACGCTGAAGGGGTGGCAAAATTGAAGCCTTGCAAGGCTCCTCATGGGAGTCGGCCTTAGATGCCACACCGAGGGCATGACGAAATTGAAGCCTTGAGAAAGCTCCTCATAAGGGTCGGTCTCGGATGCCACGCGAAGGGCGTGATGAAATTGAAGCTTTGAGAAGACTAGTAATGAGGGTCGGCATCGGATGCCACGCCGAGGGGGAGGCGAAATTGAAGCCTTACGAAGGCTTCTCATGGGAGTCGGCCTCAGATGTCACACCGAGGGCATGGTGAAATTGAGGCCTTGAGCAAGCTCCTCATAAGGGTCGGTCTCGGATGCCATGCCAAAGGCGTGGTGAAATTGAAGCCTTGAGAAGGCTACTCATGAGGATCGGCTTCGGATGCCACGCCGAGGATGCGGCAAAAGTGAAGCCTTATGAAGGCTCCTCATGGGAGTTGGCATCAGATGCCACACCGAGGGTGTGGCGTAATTGAAGCATTGAGAAAGCTCCTCATGAGGATCGGCTTTGGAAGACACGCCGAGGGGGCGGCGAATTTGAAGTCTTGCGAAGGCTCCCCATGATGGTCGGCTTCGGATGACACGCCATGTGGGAGGTGAAATTGAAGCATTTTGAGAGCTTCATATGGGAGTCGGTATCGGAAGCCAAACCGAGGCCGCGGCAAAATTGAAACCTTGTGAAAGCTCATCATGATGGTCAGCCTTGGATGTCACGCCAAGGGGGCAGCAAAATTGAAACATTGCAAAGACTTCTCATGGGAGTCGACCTCAGATGCTACACCAAGGGCACTGCGAAATTGAAGTTTTGTGAAATCCCCTCATGAAATTCGGCATTGGTTGCCACACCGAGGGCACGGTGAAATTGAAGCCTTGTGAAAGCTCCTCATAATGGTCGATCTCAAATGCCACAACGAGGGTGCAACAAAATTGAAGTTTTGTAAAAGCTCCTCATGGGAGTCGGCCTCGGAAGCCACACCGAGGGTGTGGCGAAATTAAAGCCTTGAGAAGGCTCCTCATGTGGGTTGGATTTGGATGCCACGCCGAAGGTGTGGTGAAATTGAAGCCTTGCGAAGGCTCCTCATGGGAGTCGGTTTTCAGATGCCACACTGAGGGTGCAGAAAAATTGAAGCCTTGTGGAAACTTAGATTTAGTTATCACTGTAACGCCCTGAATTCTGAATACATGTAATTCGTAGCAATTACAGAATCTTTTACTTCAATTCGTACAAATTTACAAGGAATTTAAAATTTTTCATTACACATTGTCTGTTAAAAATACACAACGGACGTAAAATATACAAATTTAACATTCAATAACTTTAATATGGAAGTAATCATCAGTATCAACTCATCTTTCCATCTTTTGCTAACCAAGTCCTACACTTGAAAAATGTGGGCACGTCAGTTGCATACAACTGATGCAATGTTATAATACAGCGATTCTGTTACTTTAGCAAACACAAACTTGAATGAACAACAATTTGGAAAAAGTGACTATCCTAAACATGTCAGTGTATGATATGAACTTAATGCCTAATGCAGATATTACAATACGATGACACAAATGCATACTTGTTCAGCATCCCATACTACATAGGTCCAAGGGCAAGCCCTTATCGTACTCCTCATTATAGGGTTCAATCCCTCGTTATGAAATCCCACTATGGTGACTAATGTAAGGTTTAGATATCCTGTGAGTATTTAGTACCGCCCTAATAATTCTTAAGAATCGCTCTCCCATCGCGAGTCGTAACCGCAATAATTCTGGAGACGAAACCCACACCGTGAGCCATGACCCCAATAATTCTTGAGAGTCGTTATCCCACCGCGAGTGATTTTCGGATGTCATGCCTCACACCCCGATAATTTTGGAGACGAAACCCACACCGCGAGTCATATGATACCTTATCCCATAAATACCCTATGAGCGTCGCCTCGATCCCGATAATTCTGAAAAAATATCCCCCACCGCAAGCAATTTTGGACATCATGCCTCATGCCCCGATAATTTTGTAGGTAATATTCCACCGCGAATCTTGATTCCGATAATTTTGAAGAAATATCTCCCACCGTGAGTGATTTTGGACATCATGCCTCACACCCTGATAATTCTGGAGATAACTCCCACCGCGAATCAAATAACGCCCTCATACTCATGCTTTCCCATACTTCATCACATCTCCCCCTAGTGTCTGTTCTTAGGTTTAATTAAAATTATTAAGACCTAGAGCTAGCTTACCCACCGGATTTAAATCAAACACTGAGAATGTTAGCCCACAGTAGCTACTTCTCAAAGAGAAAGTTAACCTATACTGACTACTTCTCAAATTCCATTTACCACAATTGCCGGTATTCTGGGTCTCACTTAGCCTCCAGAATCAACACATTTCATGTGCACAACAACCCGAGTTTTTTTACTCTCTTTATTCACATTTTTCATTCATTCACATATCCAATTATTTCCTTCTTCACACAACTTAGTTATTTGTATAACTTGTTTCATAGTCTTATTCAACAATCTCAAATCAATATTCTCTATGTAAAATAGATGGTTTATTCACCCCCTTCTAATTGGATTCTCAATAAGTTAAAACAACGTTCAATAGATTCTTTTTCTAAACAATATGATACTCAATTCCCATTTTATTCTTTGACAAACTCAAAATAACCCTCAATCAAGTTTAACCCAGATGATATAATTTTTAGAATACCTCTAGTCAAAATAATCAAAATTTCATTCTCAATCAAAATGTAAGTTAGTGTTTATTTAGTTCCCACCTCAATTCTTATATTCAACTCAATCCCCACATTTTCTCCTTAATTCACATATTAAACCTCATAATACAACCTTTGACAAGATAATTAAATGCCTTTTAATTCCTCATAAGGTACATCTTACTAACATTCCAATTTTAAATCCAATTTTATACGTTGTAAAGGTTTTAGGTCAACTAGATAAAGGACATCAACCCAATGATATTAAAAGATCATATAAATTTCAATACTTCTAAGAAAATAGATTTAATGGTTTCATGGGAATCATAAATGAGTCTACTACAACTTTTTAGTTAAGATCATCTAAAGCCATCATCAATTACTTCGTCTAAATTCATTTCCAAAACAGTAAGTTCAAAATCCGAAAACTGCAGTTCATGCTACTTGTAAAAATTATAGAAAATTCTATACTTCATGAAAATTTGTGTTCTTTAGGTCGAATTAAAGGTATACAAGTCTACTATAACTTTTTAGTTATAATTTTCCCCAAAATATTATGTCTATAACCCTGAATTCTTCGAAATCTACAGTAAGGTCGAAATGTTATACAGATTGCCACTATTCAATCTTGTAAACTTTATTATAAATTCAATTCTTCATGAAAAGTTTATTTATTAGACTCTAAAGAAAAGTTAACGAGTCTACTTCAAGTTCTCAGTTGTGAGCTTCCTCAAAATACTTCATCTAAGATGCTGAAATGATCAAAATCCGAAATGTGTACAAATTTCCAGCAACTAGCCATCTGCCAACCAGTCTTAAGTTTGGATTTTATTAAAATAGTAAACGACATCCCAATATTATGAAATTTTAAGGAGATGTTCCTGACATAAAAGAAATGTCTCTATAAAAATTTTAGCTCTAGATTCCATCTAGTTTAATAGTTATGATTTTTTGATGTGCAACTAAAACTCAAAACAGAACCTTATGAAAATGCCCCCAAATCAAACATATCTTAATTTTACACATTCAATCAACAACAAATAATCTAAACATGAATGTTCAATCTATATAAGTTACCATACATCTAATAATTCACACATGTCAAGCATTCTACTAATAAAACTATATTAGAAAGTTGAAGAAACACCCTACCTAAAAAGAGAACTCCTAGCACATCTCCAAAGCTCAACTCCAAAAATCCAAAAACTCCAAGCCTCCTAGATTTCCCAAAAATGACCAATAGCAAGAGCAAAAATTTTGTTTTATTTTGTTTCTTTTTGTTCATGTAGAGTTATGTGTGTGGGGGATAACCTCTCCACTAATCCAGTAAAACACCCACTCTCCTCTCTCTCAAGCATTCTTGGCCAAGAGAAAAAAAGTGGGCAAGACACATGCACATTAAATACACACTAAAATTGTAGTTTTTATTTAATGTACATTCATACATTATTCATTTTAATATAATTTGATAGGATACTTTTTGATTAGCTATAATAAAAATTTTAGTGCACATTTCATTAGTTATTTATGTAAAATAATTACACAATTTGCACGTGCATAAAAGAGAAACACGTGCACAGCATGTGCATTCAAAATGTTCAAAAAATCAAAAAATCTATCATTCCGTATATTAAAATTAAGAAAAAGAAATATAAATATACATACTTCATAAATTTTATTTTGAAAAGGAATACAACCAATACATGAACTGCAAACACGTGCGTTGCACATATCAATAAATATTCAAAACAAAAGGTATTTGAGCAACAGATCAAAATACACCATACGTAAGCATATTTATTTTGTAAAGTTACGGATATTTTATGTAATTAAGAAATATATTTAATCAACATGTGATTGAAAACACGTGCAATGCATGTAAAAATAGAATATTACATATTTGAGTTAAAATTTAAATTCAAATACATAATCGAATTCGAGAGAATAAAAGTATATATATATATATATATATATATATATATATATATATATATATATATATATATATATATATATATATATATATATATAAGAATTAAAATACAAAATACGTAGAAAACATTTATTTTAAAATACGTTTCAAATACTATTCGTAATAGTACAAAATACATGTGCATAACACTCGTGGGCAAATATGTCATAACTCAATTTTGTGGGTGTTACAACCACGTGGCACTGGCCTCCCAACCGATGTTCTGCATCCATTCGTGGTTATCGAGGGGGCATCACGTGTCCTGTTAATCGAGAAGTTGCTCCTCCCTCTATAATTCCCCTATCTCACTCCATCTGGGACTACTTTTTCTTTCTTAGTCAAAAATTTTCTAAGTTCATCGGACATGTCTGTCATCCAATATAACAGCTCGGCCTCATCCTTGGGAGGTTGTAGATCTTCATCTTCTGAGGCTTCTGCTCGCACTTCGTCGAAGGACAGCAAAATTGAACAACAACTCTCGTAGGCCCGCGCACCAGAGGAGGTTGAAATTGAGAGGGTGAGTACAGAAGTGGGTGACCCCGACTTTTGGACGGAGGGGACCCCTATCGAGGTGATGAGTGGAGGTTCGGATCTCGTGGATTTCGGGACCCTAGGAGGAAAGCCCTGGCACCGGTAAAGGTGGAGGAAGAATGGGGAAAGAGTTATAGCATTCCGAGCTGTGACAAGGGTGGGGCTACAGGGACCTCTTCTGTATGGGAAGCGAGGGTCGTAGCCTTAGACAACATCCTGAGTGCCCCACCTCCTGGCGGTCGTTTTCCCGCCAAGATGAGGAGGTAAGATCTCTCCCTTGATAAGGAGCAAGCACCGATGCACTACCGGGACAGTCCTGCGGGCTATGTGTCATCTTGAGTTTATCCAATGGACTTGCAAGATTTAGTTTAGTTTGGCATTCCCCCATCTTTGTCGAATAGATCAAAGATGGAAGATGATGAGATGCAGAATATCCTGTTGAAGAGTGACCTTGCTGTTACTCAGAAAAAGTTCTTTATACCCGTGGAGTATACTTTGATACTCCCAAAGCTGGGCCTTTATCCAGATGCTTTTACCTCGGGCTTGTGTCTACCCCTCCTCCCATTTATCAAGCAGGTTCTCCAAGGTTTAGGGATGAGCCCAATGCAGTACGCACCGAACTCGTGGAAGTAGTTGACGTGTTTCATCATGCTCGGCTAGAGAAAGGGTGTCCCTCTGAGCTTCAGGTACTTCTGAGCAAGTTTGGGGATTGAGCGCACTTTCGAAGATCTCCTACTGTGGTATATCACCCCCCGGGCCAAGCTGTGCATGGTGTACTACCATCCTAACTCCATAAAGGATTTGAGGAAGAAGTATTTTATTGTTTACAGCTCAGAGCCCTGGGACATACCAACCTCATTATCATACGGGGTAGCTCCAAAGGAACCCTTGAATCTCGAAGAGCTGTCCAAAGAGGAGAAGATGGAGTTTGGCAGGCTGTTTGATGATAAATTGAGCATTGATTGGTCCATGGTGACGGAGATGTCGCTTACGATCAGCGATTTGAGTCCTTATGTCCCCGGTGAGTCTCTTCCTCTTGTATTTTTCTATTTTCATTTATCTGAGATTCGGTTCTGACTTACTTCTTTTGTAGCCTCAGAAGAGGATGATGTTGATACACTTTTGGTTATTCCCGCGGTGCAGCGAGTAGAAGGGGATAAGGGGAAGAGGGAGATGTCGCCGAGTGCTGGAGGGTCCTCGAAGGGGCATCCAAAGAGGTCGAAGGGGTCGAGGGCCCTGGCTATTCGGGACCCAGAGGATCTGTGTCCCTTAGTTGGTATCTCACTATTTTCCTTTCCATTGCAGGCCATACTTTACGGGAGAAAGTTGATGTGGCAGTATGAT
Organism: Hemerocallis citrina; assembly: GCA_017893485.1. NCBI lineage: Eukaryota > Viridiplantae > Streptophyta > Magnoliopsida > Asparagales > Asphodelaceae > Hemerocallis > Hemerocallis citrina. Next base: position 111,675,667 of record CM030365.1, read on the forward strand.
TACGACTTGGATTCTGTTGAGCACATGACCCAGCGTTATCGGACAAGGTGGCATGATGAAAAAACTCGTGCTGAGGAGTTAGAGAAGAGGGTGAAGGAGTTGGAGGCAGAGGTCGAAGATGCAGCTAGCCAGATCGGCGGGGCCAAGAGGAGGGCTATGAGCGAGCCCTTCAACATTTTAATGACAGGCATCCCGATGTCGACCTTGGTGGCCTCTTCTACGACCCAAAATCGGGCCCTGTGGGCACACCTGCGATGCCGAAGGAGATCCCTCTTGATGTTGGCGATCCTGTTAGGGCCGAACCCGTTCAGTCTCCTCCTCGGGCGGTCACCCCTTAACTTGTAGTTTTCCTTTCCTTTTTTTGTTGCTAATTTTATACACGCAAGACGCAAGCTGGCCACTGCATACTGTAATTTTTTTGTCTAAATGAACATTCACAACTGACCATGACCATCTATTTCGTGTCGTTGAGTTGTGGTGCACCTTGCTAAGCAGGTTATGGAACGTGGACCTTAGGGGGAAGACCTCGAGGGTGAGGTTCATTCACTTTGTAGTAAGTTGGGTTAGGCCAAGGAGATGATTGCTCGACTTTGCAATGAGGCGATTGATCGGGAAGGGGCATTCAGTTTTCACATTAGTCAGTTGCAAGAGGTGGCTCGGGAGTTATCTCGTCTGAAGGCATTATTTCCTGATGCCGACATAGCTCTTTCTCTGGCTGATGCTGGTGGGCCCTCTCGTCTATTTGGTGGTTAGTCTTCGAACTCCATCCTTATGCAGATGCTTGTGGAGAAGGACTTTAAGATCTTTCGGCTGAGGACCATACTACAGGATGTGAGCCATGCGTCCACCTTTTACAGTTCCTTCTCAAGGCTGGTGCCATACCCTGGGTTCCGCTCGAGAGTGGGGGCTTTGGGGGATGCTCAGAGTGGAGTAGCGGGATTGACCAGTGTAGCTAGATTACGAGGTTTGGAGGTGCTCCGCCTAGGCGTTGTCCCTCGACTGCTGAAGCGATACATCCTGAATCGGGGCTAGAAAATGACCTTGAGGCCCCGAACCTAGTGCCTTGAACTTGTGATTTTGTTGTAATTATGCGAATGTGATCACTTTGCTTTTGATTTATAATAAAGATGATTCAACGAACTTCATTCTCCGTCAGAAGGCATTTTGATGAATTGATGCTTGAGTCCTCTATGAGGGTTCAGCCCTGGAGATAATGTCGAGTGCATGGGAAACTTTCTTGGAGGTTTGAGCTCAGAAAACATGACAAGGGGGCAAAATTCTCTTTTTGAGGCCCGGCCTCAAATGCCGTGTTGAGGGCATGGAACTCTTTCTTTGAAGCCATGCCTGTGTGCTTTGGGCTTTCTTCATGATGCTCGGCCTCGGATGCCACTCCGGGCTAGAGGAAACGTGCATTTGACATGTGTTCATGTTTTTGCCCATGTCACCTGCTGATGCATTCAATGCGCCGTTGGAGTTGTAGCGTTGTTCGCCATAAATACGAGAAGTTGGGGAGTTCTCCATGCTGCCTGTAATGTCCTTACCACTAGATGAGGGAGTCACACCTTTCTCAGACTCTCTTATATTCAACTCGGGATGCGTCGGTGTTCAGCAAGCTCCGTGTGGAGGCTTCATCAGTGTCTTTCTTGTTGGTCGGGACTGAGCCTGCGATGCTCATTCTCAAGGGACTCTTGTGTATGCCGACCCATTTCTTGATGACAAAACCCATCTCCTGGTCGGAAGTCGGTGTACGTATGGTGCCTCTTCTACATGGCAAGTTAATCCTGTGTATGGATTGTCGCCTCGTTCGGCCTAACAAGCGCCCTTCATCATCGTTGCTTTTCATCTCATGGGTGCCACATCTGCACTTGGGCACGTATGATGCCTCTGTTCCGCTCAAGGTGTTGGAGATGTTGAGGAGTCAGTCTGTGATTCGACCGCGAGCCGATGCTGAAGTGCGAGATGACTACATGGCACTCGTCGGGTGTCCTTAGCCGGTGCTGAAGTGTGAGACGACCATAAGAGGTTTAGGTGGTAGTTTAGATGCTTTTCCTCCTTGGCCTCCTCCGGTGATAGGCATCGAAGGTAGGATCTGCCGTATTTGTGTAGGAGTGCTTGAAGAGCATGTCATCGATTAATACAAACCTCTCGACCCTAATCTTGATCCTTCTGGACTCGCAAGCATCTTGGGGGAGCTCCCCATTCCTTAGGTAGTTAAGGATCGGATCCATCCTGTTTGGTTGTTGTGTGGATGGGTCGAGACAGAGGTCTTCGGAATTTTCCTTGTCGATGCTTGGCCAAATGAGGACCTCCACCCGGACTGTTCGATCTAGACCATTGAATGAGTAGGATGCTAACTTGGAAAGGGCGTCCGCTTAATTGTTCATTTCTCGAGGGATCCTAACGAGGGAGGCATCTTCGAAGTCGGCCAAGAGGAGCTTGACCTGACCCAGATATTTGACCATTCTAGTGTCATGGGCTTCATACTCCCCGCATACTTGATTGAGGACAAGTTGGGAGTCGCTGAATGCTTTGACTCGTTTGGCTCCTGCTTTACTAGCCAGGAAGAGTCGGGCTATCAGGGCTTCATACTCCGCTTTGTTGTTAGATGCCTTGAAGCTGAAGCGTAAGGAGTACTGGAGAGTGAATCCATCTGGGCCACCCAATATGACTTAAGCCCCGCTACTCTCTTCGCAGGACGATCCGTCCACGTAGAGTTCCCAAACGGACTCCTCCTATGAAGTCTCGGGGTCCTCTGGGATGGCGCATTCAGTAATGAATTCGCGAGCACCTGTCCCTTAATGGCAGTCCTCAGCTTGTCGCTGATGTCGTGCTGGCTCAGCTCGATGGACCACTTGACTAGGCGGCTCGAGGTCTCTAGCTTATGGAGGGCTTGCTTCAGTGGCTGGTCTGTGAGGACCTGAACGGAATTGGCTTGAAAGTATGGGCGGAGCTTTCAAGCGACCATTACCAAGGCATATGCGACCTTTTCCATTTCCGTGTATTATAGCTCAGCATCTTAATGGATTTTGCTGACATAGTAGATGTGCTTCTGGGCCCCCTCCTCTTCCATGCTAAAAACCACAATGAGGGCCTACTCCGAAGCTGCCAAGTAGAGGTATAACATCTCGTTGGGCTCTGGCTTGCTGAGGAGAGGGGAATTAGAGAGGCACTCCTTGAGTTGATCGAAAGCTTGTTGTTGAGGCTCTCCCCATTCGAAGTTCTTCGCACGGGAGGGTCTTGAAGAAAGGGAGGGACTTCTCCCCCAACCTTGAAAGAAAATTGTCGATGGCAGCAAAACGACCGGTGAGTGCGGTACTTCTTTCACATTCCTTGGAGGGATCATGTCTAGGATGACCTAAATCTTCTCGGGGTTTGTTTCTATCCCTCGTTGGCTGACCATAAAAATGAGGAACTTTCTGGCGGTAATGCCGAAGGCTCACTTAGAGGGGTTGTGTCTCATATTATGCACCCTTAGGACCCTGAAGGCCTATTCCAGATCCCTTACGTGGTCTCTGCCTCGGAGGCTTTTGACGAACATGTAATCGACATGGACCTCCATGTTCCGGCCAATTTGTTTTTTGAATATCTGGTTAACAAGCCGCTAATAGTTGATGCCTGCATTCTTCAATTCGAAGGGAATGACCTTGAAGCAGTAGAGCCCCTGGTTAGTAACGAAGGTTGTCTTTGGAATGTCCGGGGGGTACATGCAAATCTGGTAATAGCCGGAGTAGGCATCCATGAAACTCAACAGTTTGTGTCCTTACGTAGCATCGATTAGGGCATTGATGCTGGGAAGGGGGAATGGATCTTTAGGGCAAGCCTTGTTTAGATCGGTGAAGTCGATACACATCCTCCGTTTACTGTTGGCCTTCTTGACCAGTACGATGTTAGCCAATCACTCTGGGTAGTTGACCTCTTGGATGAACCAGGCAGAAAGGTGTTTGCCGATGTCTTCCTTCATCACTTGTTACCATTCGGGGGTGAACTTTCAGCGTCTCTGTTTTACTGGCTTAGAGTCTGGGTGGACACTCAGTCTATGCATGATGAGATCGGATATTCCAGGAATATCTGAGGGTGTCGAAGCAAATAGGTCTTAATTGTGGTTGGTACAATAGATAACTTCTCCCTTGAGGGCAGGGAGGAGAGACTTACTCATCTTGAAGCTTTTGGCTGGCTCAACCTGTAACACCCGAAATTCCAAAACAGACTGAATTCGAAGTTCCATCGGATCTTTACACTTCTTTCGTACAATTTAACAAGGAAATTAAAAACTTTTCTGATATCAGAGTTACATTATACATTTATATTCATATAGCGGAAGCAATTTACTGTAATTACATGGAACAATTATACAATATTTAAATCAATCTTTGAGCAGCATGTATACTTCAATTTGTCAAGCTCTTTACCCTGCATTTAAAACTGTGGGCGCATCAGTTCATTCAACTGACGAAATATTATACACGGCCATCCTCTCTATGTTGGAAATAGTATAACGATTTTCCATACTTAAACAACCACAACCTTGAACACAAGTAAAACTACAAGGAACTATCCTATTGATGTCGTGTTGTGTTGTGCACTTAGTCCTTAATGCAGTTGTTTACATTATATGACACTAATGCGCACCTGTTCAGAGTCTATGCAGCCCATACTACATAGGTCCGAGGGCAAGCCCTTAATCGTTCTTCATCTTGTAGGGTTCGATCCCTCGCCATGACTTAATCTACTACTGTAACTACGGTATGTATCTTATGCAGTTTATGAACTATGAACTCACGTCGAGGCGCCCTAGAGAGAATCCCAACGCACTGACACATGACTCATCATGCAGGCATCCTGTGGTAATTCGCCTCCTACCATAAACGTGACACTACCCGCAGTCATTAGATTACTCCATAAGCGTCGCCACCGGGACGGTACTCTGGAGTAGTATCCACGCCCTAATCATGACGCATCATGGGACATCGTGTGAATACTCTCCCGCCGCCAATTCAATGGCCATCATACTCATGTTTGTCTCTTACGTTCATCACATCTTCACTATGTATCTAGTCCTTAATTTAGTTTGAATCATGAACAAAATCAATCTCTTTGGGTTAGCACTTCCACTATACCGGTCTTATTCAATCATTCCTCATGACCCAAATCTTGGTCTTTTCATTTCAAATTTCATCTCAACATTTCTTTTATTGCCGGTATAAGGCTTAGCTACACCCTAGTTCTTAATTTCAACACATAATTACAACACTGAGTTTTTCATACTCATAAGATCTTTTTCCATGATTAACAATAATTTTCCTTTCCATGTTCATAGCATTTGTATATTCATATTCATAATATCCTTCATAACTCTTCGTGTCATTAAAATTCCAATTTCATGTATAATATCATGCATAAACAAAGAAATTCAATTTGTCATACTCAGTAGTTCATTCTTTCCACATAATTCCCTTATTCTCATTTTATCGATACTAAATCTATCATTTGTACTTTCAAATTTTTTTTTCATTATCAAAACTCTTTTCAAATCATCTTTTAATCAATACATTTTTCTTTATCCAAAGACAATTTAAGCTAACAATTTATAGTAAGTTCGTCCTTGCAAAAATAGTCTCAAATATACTAGGCCAAAGGTTATAGAAAATTATCTCATGAAAACTGGATATCATTTAAACTTCAGGGCAGTCGACTGTCAAAACATAGCCAGTCGACTGTTCTGCGAGAATTAAAAACTTGAAGAAAAATACTCAGGGCAGTCGACTGTTACAATACAGCCGGTTGACTGTTCTGTAAAGATTTTAAAACTCGAAAACCAATAGTCAGGGTAGTCGACTATTACAATATAGTCGGTCGACTGTTCTGCAACTAGAATCTAAAATTTATTACCTGATAGTCGACTATCGACTCTAATTCGGTCGACTGTCAATTTTACCGGGTTGCAATTTAGGGTAGATCGTGGATATATTTTTGACATTAAAACAAGTATTTTCCCTCTAATTTGTATTCTATGTTTACAAATTGCATAATTCCACTTAAACAAATCTTCTATTCAACTCCTTGCATTAAGACTTTATTAAAGAAGTGTAAATTTCTGTTTTTCCCTCTTCATTCACAATACTTATAATCAAGGTTGCATTCCTTGAGCAAGTATTATCATGGTTCAATAAGCGCAAAATTTAGCAATTCATCTACGAACCAATACATGAATATTTTCCTACAATTACATGGTTCTAATTCCACAATTTCATGGCAATAAGTTAATTTAACTACATTAAACATGAATTAAAACCAATAACATGCAATTCCTCAAATATTTACTCATTTATCTACCAAGTCCTTTTTAGAGCCAATAAGTGATTATCTTATTAGTTCTTTTAGCATTCATATATATCAAAATCCCTAGCATGATATCTAAGATTAAAAGTATAGAAAAACACCCACCTATTTGAAGAAAGTATTACAAAACTCGTAGAATCTCCTTGAACACACGAGCAGTCCTTCTCCTCCTAGAATGAGCCACCACAAAGTTCCTCCTCCTTGCACATGGAGAAACCGAGCCTCTCCTTTGCCATGGGTTGTAGTAGCCGGCCTCCAAAAAAACACACACCTAAAGCACTCAATCTTTTTACTCTCTCTCAATCTTTTACTCTCCTATATAGTTTTCTTTCTTTCAAAATAAATTTCTTAGTGTTGTATGCATAAAGGGAGGGATATTTATACTAGTTTTAAGGTGGAATGGAGAGCTAGGATTGCATTAGATGGTTGTAGATAGATGGCTAGGATATGATGGGAAGTTGTAGCAACCACCCATGAACACAAAAACTACCACTCCACTAATCCACACCCCCACTCTCTCTCTCTCATGCAATCCGGCCAAAGAGGGTGTGCAAAGCACACTCACGTGCAAGCACGCATCCCGACTAGTGTCCCCCTAATCAAAGTTGTAAATTATAAATTAATTAATTGTCTACAAAAATGTATCTACATGACAAGTTAATTAAAAAATAGTTAATTCATGGGCTTTTAAATATAGTGGGCTTTTAGAATAAAAATAATTAATTTATTAGGTTGGGCTTTATTTAGAAAATAAATTTAGGCTTTAAAAAATGGGTTTCAAAAAAAAGAAGGAAAGAAATTAATTATTTTCTCATGTTATATAAAAACCATTCATAAGAAAATATTTTTATACAAATTTGCACGTGCACAACACGTAAAATCAACAATCTCACATTTAATAAAAATTTCAGGGTATTACAACACTCCCTCCTTAGAATAGTTCCGTCCACAGAACTACAATAAAAGAGCGAGAAAGCAAAGCACAATAAGAAGAAAGAAAAGAAAATACAAATCAAACAAAGTGCTCAGGATGATCCTTCCTCATCCTCTCCTCAGATTCCCAAGTACCCTCTTCAACCAACTGGTTTCTCTAGACTACCTTGACCATCGGTATCGTCTTATTCCTCAAGACTTTCTCCCGACGATCAACAATCTCAACCGGAAGCTCAATGTAACTCAGATCCAACTGCAAACCCTTCGACACTTCGGGCAAATGATGACTTGAATCTGGAATGTAACTTCTCAGCATAGACACATGAAAGATATTGTGCACCTGGGACAACTCTTTCGATAACTCAAGCCGGTAAGCCATTTTCCCAATCCTCTTCAATATCTTATACGAGCCTATGAATCTTGGGGCTAACTTCCCATCTTAACCTAATCGAATCACACCTTTACAAGGTGATACATTCAGAAAGACAAAGTCACCAACCTTAAACTCACGGTCCCTTCTTTGGTTGTCTGCATAGCTCTTCTGCCTACTCTGAGAATCCACCAACCTCTTCCTGATAAGATCGATCTTTTCAGAGGTCTGCTGCACAATCTCAGGCCCAAACATCTGCCGCTCCCTAACTTCGAACCAATAAACAGGTGTCCTGTACTTCCTGCCATACAGAGCTTCGTACGGTGCCATCCCAATACTAATCACTACCCCTAACTCGGATTCTACCAACACTCTCGGCCCACGGTCAACCTACATTGGTTAAGATCCGTCAACGTCCGAGGTGAGATCTATCCGTTTTGCTCTAAGGAGGTAGGATGTGGTCTTGATGGTCGATAGCCCTAGGGTGGTAACATCACCCTAGACGAGCGCAACGAACTGTGTACTAGCTAACAAGCTATACACGAGTAACAACCACATACGAGCCAACTAAGCTACGTATGAACAATAACTACCTACGAGCCAGGCGGGCCTCGTAGGAGATAACCACGCACATACCAGCCAAATAAGCCGCGTATGAGACCAACAGCTACGTACGGGCCGGTCGGGCCGCGTACGAGACAACCACCTACATACGAGCCGACTAAGCTACGTATGAGACCCACAGCTACATACGGGCCAGTCGAGCCACGTACGAGCACAACCGTGTGCAAACAACCATACAGATAATCAGTCCTAGAAGCAACCAAACATGCTTACTAATACACTTAATCTTCTACTATTAGAAGCAACAAAGGGATCTACTAGTAGTCTAAGATCGGTATTCTACTAAGGAAGAATCCGAAGGTGACATAACCGCCTCTATCGAATTAACTATCGCTAGTGGTCTTCCCGATCTTACTACTTCGACCTATAGTGTCTTAGGCATGACATACACTCGTAGGCATCTTCCTAAAGTAATCCAATTACAAAATAGAACTACTCACCATCACACTCCTAAGTATGAATATGATTAATGCTTGTGTTTTCATCGAGCTTAAACATAAAAATCACTACGACCTAGACATAGAGTCTACTATAGTCAAGCGAGCATGAAAACTACTACTTATCTTGACTAATACCCATAACACAAGCATGGATAGATAACTAATATAACATACAATCATTCCAAGGTGTAGTAGATATTCTAACATTACTCCTACAATGTTCTAATCATGTATTACTCTAGCATGGCATAGGATCCAACATAAATCACTACAACTAGCCATGGGTAGTTTCTTTACCCTAAGCATGAACATCCTAGTATGGGTATCCTTAACTTAATAAGATCAATAATTTGCATGATCACTACTTACTTAGCATGAATCATGGTCATTCACTAACTTCTCTACCATTTATCTAGCATGGTACACAATTTGCCTACAATTTAAACTAGCATGATATGCAAAATACTTACGATTAAGCTAGCATGGTATATCGCTTTCCAACAATTAAGCTAGCATGAGAATCTAGTAGGATATTTTTAGGAAAAGTCCTACAACATCCTAAACATAAAGCATGATAGGATAATTTTATAAAGCATCCTACAACTAATTAAGCATAGAATCATGGTAGGATATTTTCATAAGTAATCCCACAACTAACTAAGCATGGATATGGCTCCTAATTATTTTTTTAGGAGCAATCCTACAACACATGAAGCATAGAAATGGCTTCTAATTATTTTTAGGTGTAATCCTACAACACATGAAGCATAGAAATGGTGTCTAAATATTTTTTAGGAGTAATCCTTCAACACATGAAGCATAGAAATGGCTTCTAATTATTTTTAGGTGTAATCCTACAACACATGAAGCATAGAAATGGTGTCTAAATATTTTTTAGGAGTAATCCTTCAACACATGAAGCATAGAAATGGCTTCTAATTATTTTTAGGTGTAATCCTACAACACATGAATCATAGAAATGGTGTCTAACTATTTTTAGGAGTAATCCTTCAACACATGAAGCATAGAAATGGCTTCTAATTATTTTTAGGTGTAATCCTACAACACATGAAGCATAGAAATGGTGTCTAACTATTTTTAGGAGTAATCCTTCAACACATGAAGCATAGAAATGGCTTCTAATTATTTTTAGGTGTAATCCTACAACACATGAAGCATAGATATGGCTTCTAATTATTTTTAGAAGCAAGCTACAACTAACTAAGCATGGTAAGCATGATAGGATATTTTTAAATGCAATCCTACAACTAATTAAGCATGAATATGGCTTCTAACATTTTTAGAAGTGGTCCTACAACATTAGTAGCATAAAATGGCTTCTAATCATTTTTAGAAAAGATCCTACAATATGTGAAACATGAATCATGGCTTCTAAATATTTTTAGAAGTAGTCCTACAACATTAGAAGCATAAATATGGCTTCTAATTATTTTTAGAAGCAATGCTACAACATTAGAAGCATAAATATGGCTTCTAATTATTTTTAGAGGCAATCCTACAACACATTACTACTATTACTACTCCTATTTAATCAAAACATAATACACAACTATCTACTACTACTTCATTCTTATCAAGAGCACCACATACAACTTACTACTACTACTACTACTTTATTCACAACCAAATCACAACATGCAACCATCTATTACTACTACTTTATTCACAATAAAATCACAACATACAACTATCTATCACTACTACTACTTCATCTCATTACATACTATTACTTATTATTTTAGCCTACTACTACTTAGTTGCTTACTAACCTTATTATCACTAGTGATAAAGAAAAGGTCATTTTTATTTTACTTTACTTTACAAAGAAAAGATCTTTTTAATTAATTACAACTAGTGGTAAAAATAAAAGAAAGATCCTTTTTAATTAGTTTCTACAACTAGTGATTAAAAGAAAGAAAGATCTTTTTATGGTTTCTACAACTAGTGTTTAAAAAGAAGAAAAGATCTTTTTAATTTATTAGCTACAACTAGTGTGTAAAATAAAAGAAGATCTTTTTGATTAATAGTTACAACTAGTGATTAAGAATAAAAAGAAAGATCTTTTTATTTATTAGCTACAACTAGTGATTAGAAATAAAAGAAGATCTTTTTAGCTACAACTAGTGTGTAAAATAAAAGAAGATCTTTTTGATTAATAGTTACAACTAGTGATTAAGAATAAAAAGAAAGATCTTTTTATTTATTAGCTACAACTAGTGATTAGAAATAAAAGAAGATCTTTTTAGCTACAACTAGTGTGTAAAATAAAAGAAGATCTTTTTGATTAATAGTTACAACTAGTGATTAAGAATAAAAAGAAAGATCTTTTTATTTATTAGCTATAACTAGTGATTAGAAATAAAGGAAGATCTTTTTAGCTACAACTAGTGTGTAAAATAAAAGAAGATCTTTTTAATTAATTAGCTACAACTAGTTGGTTAAAAATAAAAGAAGATCTTTTTAATTAATAGCTACAACTAGTGTTTAAGAATAAAAAGAAGATCTTTTTATTAGGTTACAACTAGTGATAAAAATAAAAGAAAGATCTTTTTAGTTAATTTACAACTAGTGGTTAAAATAAAAAGAAGATCTTTTTATTATTACATTAGTTACAATTAAGTCCTACAACCAATCAATGGTTGTATTGTTCAACAATATGCCATATGTAAGTTTCTTAGTCCAATAACATACAACAAAAGATTACCATACTAAAGTTATGATCTTTAGTGCTTACTACTACTACTTTTCCTTTTTCCTCTTTTACTTGCTACACATACCACACACTCAACCCAAAAACCAAAATAAAACAAGAAGGTAGAAGAAGAAGAAGTCACACAACAAACAATCAAACAACCAAACAAACAAACAAAGAAACAAACAAAAGATCAAATGAAGAAACCCCCACCTTCCCTAACTTGTTGGAAGAACTAGCTAGCTATTCCTTCTCCTTCCCCTAGCTTTCTTTTTGAACTCTTCTAAGACCCTACAAAACAAAACTCTCAATGTTAATTGTTCTCTCTTTCTTTTCCTTTCTTTCTTTCTTTCTTTTGTTTTTTCTAAAATGAGAGAAGGAGGTGAATGAGGGGAGTTTTATAAAAGGAGATGGGAGTGGTAAGTGCACCAAAATGGCACACAATAACCCTCAAGAAGAGTGGCCGGCCAAGGTATAGGGGAGTAGGGGGGTGAGGTTTAGAGTGGTGAGGTGGAGGGAGGTGTTATATGAGGGAGGGGTGTTTCTAGAAGAGTTTAATCCTAATCTTGTGCATACAACTCTCTTTTAACCTTCTAATCAAACCCTAATTCTCTAATTGAGTAGCCATGACAAGCATAAGTGTATTGTCCTAAAGTACATACTATATACTAGGTATAATATACTAAGTGTCATACAATTGTGTGTATGTGTACATGTATGTGCATACAAACAATCTTTTTATAAAATCCTCATAAATTCCCAAAAATAATTTAATTTAGGGAATAATAGTGAAATAAATTTTATTACTAATTCGGAGAGTCGCGCTATCAATTTGATGCGCTTTGGTTGCGCATTGACCGATAGTTGCGCGTAGGTACTGTTTGCGGGCAAACCGGAGAAAAATCGCCAAAATAGTCCGACTTTGGAATTAAAATAAAATAATAATAAAATAATAATAAAATAATAATTTATATGAGTTAATATCCGTCCGGGATATTACATTACTCCCTCCTTAGAATAGTTCTGTCCTCAGAACTACCTTAAGTTAGGAGAATGAATCGACAAACATGAGACAGTATAGTCGGAGAACAAGAAATGAACCGAAATTTTCCATTGATCATCCATCAAATGGGTTACATTCATATGTACATCAACCCCTTGTTTACAAAATGTCATTTTTTTTTCTAGGTACTAACCTTCCTACCTATACTTTACAAGAGTAGGAGTCAAAATAACAACATAGTCTTCCTAGACCTACCTGTTTACAAAGTGTCACATTTTTCTTAGTGACATCCTCCCTATCTATACATCATACATGTAGGGGTCAAAATCCACAAAATGACAAAAACAGCTTCTAGGTACCCGACTGCCTAGTCGGTACTGCTGGCTCCTTCTGGCGGGTCCTGCCCGGTGATCAGCGCCAGTAACTGCGCAACCTGGACCTGAAGGTCCGCGCATCGGCGCTCCAAGCGCTCAAACTGTGCCCTGTAGGCACGATCCCGGATCACCATACGACGCTGCGCCCTGGCGTTGGCGCTTCTCAGTCTCTCCATCTCCCTGGCGTGGTGGTAGTTGACAAACTCCGAGGAGTCCATCTTCGTCTCCAGGTGGATGTGTGACCACGTCAGTACGGAGATGTCGTCGAAGACCTGCTGGAATGCCTCCTCGACGGGAGTAAGCTGGGGAGGTGGCGGTACCGGGGCCTGACCTCCAAAAGCGAAAGCCCCCTGCTGTGGCAGCTGCGGGGCTCCGGGGGCCAGTCCGGCCTCTACCGGTGGCTGTGCCTCCTCCATGACAGGCTCGGTATCCGAGTCTATCTCGATCACCTCTCCCTGTCCCCACCCACCCCCTGTGGGAACTGTGCTGTCCGTCATCCTGCAAGGAGTGGATACAGAAATTAGCATTGATATAGAAATATTATAAAACATAAGTTGAAAGAACAACAATATGAGTTATAATTATCTACAACTAGCTAAAACCCAATCTCCTACAGGCATCTAAGTTTAAATTTTCCCACTGTGTTGGACTGTAAATTGAAGCTAGCTCTGATACCACTCTGTAGCGCCCCGATTTCCGATACTGGAAAGCCGAGACACGAGCCAAGATCTTTGCTTCAATTAGTCACAATACACAGAAAAAACAGGAGAATTTAAAACTTTTTATTCAATACACAATATGTTACAAGTCTGAATACTGTACAACTGTGATACTTTACAATGGAGTTACAATATTGCCTTTACATTTCTAAGTATTACAATCTTCACATCTTACATCAGAGTACCTCTTAACTAATACAGAATCAATACATATTTTGCAGCGGAACTAAACTTAATACTGACTCCTTGCTTTCCTCGCCTTGAGTCCTCCTGAGTATCGCCTTTGTACTTGGGCGATCCAGTACCTATGGAAGTGGGGACGTCAGTATTCACTGACGCTTAAAGGCTGATCATATAGCAGCGAATCTTCCAAACAATATACAAAATATACAAACATAGCAATGGTGTCGGTGTAGTTTAAGTGTACGTGAGTGCTATGACTAGACTCTAATGTGATACTTAAGTAGAACTAGGACACTCCTATTCTAATATCCGGGATTTGAACCCGCGTTATGAATTCTAACTGTACACAACCCGTTCCTGACACCCACCCACGGCAGTTCAGGAATTAACAGCGCGAGATACGCAACCCGTGTCCTCAACTTGTGAGACGGCACCGTACGTATCCCTTTGACGGGAAGGTAGAACTAGGATGCTTCCTATTCTAATGTCAGCAAGTCTCTGAGAGTAACATGCAGCCCATAAATACATGCGACTCCATCTCAAGCCGTTTCTCCATATATAGGGATTTAACCCGCGTTATGAATTCTAATTGCACACAACCTGTTCCTGACAACTACACGTGACTCGCGAGGCTGCAGATGTGATCATATGCCACTGTTGCATATCGCCAGTGGTGTCTATGTTCGCCACTGCGACCCGGCTAACCGGACCTCACTCAAATTAGACGATCCCGACGTATCGGGTGTCAAGCGCAGGGTAGCACGAAGCCTACCCTGTGGCACTCTCTGGGGTATCGCAAGCGCAGGACTGCACAATGCATCCTGTGGCACCCCTAGCCACGGTACTTCAGGAATTAACAGAGCGAGATACGCAACCCGTGTCCTCAACCTGTGAGACGGCACCGTACGTATCCCTTTGACGGGAAGGTACAACCCGGTACACCACCTATGATCTGCCTCAAGAGACGAGTTAGTGTCGGGGCCCCCTACAACTGACCCCTCTCTCCCGGCAAAAGTTAAAATGATCCTTGTAAGTCACTACCCTAATGATGTCCCTGACTCGAACAATCCTAGGGTGACAATATTATAACCACAACATGCTAGGCCTTAAGTTAGGCTTCGCAAGACAACTCTACTAGGCCGCTCAACCTAGACTTACCAGAATCCCTCAGGACCCGGTTCGTGGCTCATCGATCCAAGACTCTGGTAACAATCTCTCTCTCAATCATCACTACCCCTAACTCGGATTCTATCAACACTCTCGGCCCACGGTCAACCTACATTGGTTAAGATCCGTCAACGTCCGAGGTGAGATCTATCCGTTTTGCTCTAAGGAGGTAGGATGTGGTCTTGATGGTCGATAGCCCTAGGGTGGTAACATCACCCTAGACGAGCGCAACGAACTGTGTACTAGCTAACAAGCTATACACGAGTAACAACCACATACGAGCCAACTAAGCTACGTATGAACAATAACTACCTACGAGCCAGGCGGGCCTCGTAGGAGATAACCACGCACATACCAGCCAAATAAGCCGCGTATGAGACCAACAGCTACGTACGGGCCGGTCGGGCCGCGTACGAGACAACCACCTACATACGAGCCGACTAAGCTACGTATGAGACCCACAGCTACATACGGGCCAGTCGAGCCACGTACGAGCACAACCGTGTGCAAACAACCATACAGATAATCAGTCCTAGAAGCAACCAAACATGCTTACTAATACACTTAATCTTCTACTATTAGAAGCAACAAAGGGATCTACTAGTAGTCTAAGATCGGTATTCTACTAAGGAAGAATCCGAAGGTGACATAACCACCTCTATCGAATTAACTATCGCTAGTGGTCTTCCCGATCTTACTACTTCGACCTATAGTGTCTTAGGCATGACATACACTCGTAGGCATCTTCCTAAAGTAATCCAATTACAAAATAGAACTACTCACCATCACACTCCTAAGTATGAATATGATTAATGCTTGTGTTTTCATCGAGCTTAAACATAAAAATCACTACGACCTAGACATAGAGTCTACTATAGTCAAGCGAGCATGAAAACTACTACTTATCTTGACTAATACCCATAACACAAGCATGGATAGATAACTAATATAACATACAATCATTCCAAGGTGTAGTAGATATTCTAACATTACTCCTACAATGTTCTAATCATGTATTACTCTAGCATGGCATAGGATCCAACATAAATCACTACAACTAGCCATGGGTAGTTTCTTTACCCTAAGCATGAACATCCTAGTATGGGTATCCTTAACTTAATAAGATCAATAATTTGCATGATCACTACTTACTTAGCATGAATCATGGTCATTCACTAACTTCTCTACCATTTATCTAGCATGGTACACAATTTGCCTACAATTTAAACTAGCATGATATGCAAAATACTTACGATTAAGCTAGCATGGTATATCGCTTTCCAACAATTAAGCTAGCATGAGAATCTAGTAGGATATTTTTAGGAAAAGTCCTACAACATCCTAAACATAAAGCATGATAGGATAATTTTATAAAGCATCCTACAACTAATTAAGCATAGAATCATGGTAGGATATTTTCATAAGTAATCCCACAACTAACTAAGCATGGATATGGCTCCTAATTATTTTTTTAGGAGCAATCCTACAACACATGAAGCATAGAAATGGCTTCTAATTATTTTTAGGTGTAATCCTACAACACATGAAGCATAGAAATGGTGTCTAAATATTTTTTAGGAGTAATCCTTCAACACATGAAGCATAGAAATGGCTTCTAATTATTTTTAGGTGTAATCCTACAACACATGAAGCATAGAAATGGTGTCTAAATATTTTTTAGGAGTAATCCTTCAACACATGAAGCATAGAAATGGCTTCTAATTATTTTTAGGTGTAATCCTACAACACATGAATCATAGAAATGGTGTCTAACTATTTTTAGGAGTAATCCTTCAACACATGAAGCATAGAAATGGCTTCTAATTATTTTTAGGTGTAATCCTACAACACATGAAGCATAGAAATGGTGTCTAACTATTTTTAGGAGTAATCCTTCAACACATGAAGCATAGAAATGGCTTCTAATTATTTTTAGGTGTAATCCTACAACACATGAAGCATAGATATGGCTTCTAATTATTTTTAGAAGCAAGCTACAACTAACTAAGCATGGTAAGCATGATAGGATATTTTTAAATGCAATCCTACAACTAATTAAGCATGAATATGGCTTCTAACATTTTTAGAAGTGGTCCTACAACATTAGTAGCATAAAATGGCTTCTAATCATTTTTAGAAAAGATCCTACAATATGTGAAACATGAATCATGGCTTCTAAATATTTTTAGAAGTAGTCCTACAACATTAGAAGCATAAATATGGCTTCTAATTATTTTTAGAAGCAATGCTACAACATTAGAAGCATAAATATGGCTTCTAATTATTTTTAGAGGCAATCCTACAACACATTACTACTATTACTACTCCTATTTAATCAAAACATAATACACAACTATCTACTACTACTTCATTCTTATCAAGAGCACCACATACAACTTACTACTACTACTACTACTTTATTCACAACCAAATCACAACATGCAACCATCTATTACTACTACTTTATTCACAATAAAATCACAACATACAACTATCTATCACTACTACTACTTCATCTCATTACATACTATTACTTATTATTTTAGCCTACTACTACTTAGTTGCTTACTAACCTTATTATCACTAGTGATAAAGAAAAGGTCATTTTTATTTTACTTTACTTTACAAAGAAAAGATCTTTTTAATTAATTACAACTAGTGGTAAAAATAAAAGAAAGATCCTTTTTAATTAATTACAACTAGTGGTTAAAAATGAAAGAAAGATCCTTTTAATTAGTTTCTACAACTAGTGATTAAAAGAAAGAAAGATCTTTTTATGGTTTCTACAACTAGTGTTTAAAAAGAAGAAAAGATCTTTTTAATTTATTAGCTACAACTAGTGTGTAAAATAAAAGAAGATCTTTTTGATTAATAGTTACAACTAGTGATTAAGAATAAAAAGAAAGATCTTTTTATTTATTAGCTACAACTAGTGATTAGAAATAAAAGAAGATCTTTTTGATTAATAGTTACAACTAGTGATTAAGAATAAAAAGAAGATCTTTTTATTTATTAGCTACAACTAGTGATTAGAAATAAAAGAAGATCTTTTTGATTAATAGTTACAACTAGTGATTAAGAATAAAAAGAAAGATCTTTTTATTTATTAGCTACAACTAGTGATTAGAAATAAAAGAAGATCTTTTTGATTAATAGTTACAACTAGTGATTAAGAATAAAAAGAAAGATCTTTTTATTTATTAGCTACAACTAGTGATTAGAAATAAAGGAAGATCTTTTTAGCTACAACTAGTGTGTAAAATAAAAGAAGATCTTTTTAATTAATTAGCTACAACTAGTTGGTTAAAAATAAAAGAAGATCTTTTTAATTAATAGCTACAACTAGTGTTTAAGAATAAAAAGAAGATCTCTTTATTAGGTTACAACTAGTGATAAAAATAAAAGAAAGATCTTTTTAGTTAATTTACAACTAGTGGTTAAAATAAAAAGAAGATCTTTTTATTATTACATTAGTTACAATTAAGTCCTACAACCAATCAATGGTTGTATTGTTCAACAATATGCCATATGTAAGTTTCTTAGTCCAATAACATACAAAAACAAACTACAATGCAAAAGATATGATCTTTATGAGTTAGTAGGTTCTACTACTACCTTTCCTTTCCTTTTCATTCAACATCACAACATTCCAAAAAGAAACGAAACAAGAAGGTGAGAAGAAGAAGAAGTCAAACACAAACATCAAACAAACAATCAAGGAAACAAACAACAAACAAGGAAAAGAAAGCAAAGAGAAGAAACCCCCACCTTCTCTAACTTTGGTGGAAGAACTTGCTAGCTACCTTCTCCTTCCCCTAAGCTTTTTAAAACTCTTCTATTAACCTACAAAACAAAACTCTCAATGTTAATTGTTCTCTCTTTCTTTTCCTTTCTTTCTTTCTTTCTTTTGTTTTTTCTAAAATGAGAGAAGGAGGTGAATGAGGGGAGTTTTATAAAAGGAGATGGGAGGTGGTAAGTGCACCAAAATGGCACACAATAACCCTCAAGAAGAGGTGGCCGGCCAAGGTATAGGGGAGTAGGGGGGTGAGGTTTAGAGTGGTGAGGTGGAGGGAGGTGTTATATGAGGGAGGGGTGTTTCTAGAAGAGTTTAATCCTAATCTTGTGCATACAACTCTCTTTTAACCTTCTAATCAAACCCTAATTCTCTAATTGAGTAGCCATGACAAGCATAAGTGTATTGTCCTAAAGTACATACTATATACTAGGTATAATATACTAAGTGTCATACAATTGTGTGTATGTGTACATGTATGTGCATACAAACAATCTTTTTATAAAATCCTCATAAATTCCCAAAAATAATTTAATTTAGGGAATAATAGTGAAATAAATTTTATTACTAATTCGGAGAGTCGCGCTATCAATTTGATGCGCTTTGGTTGCGCATTGACCGATAGTTGCGCGTAGGTACTGTTTGCGGGCAAACCGGAGAAAAATCGCCAAAATAGTCCGACTTTGGAATTAAAATAAAATAATAATAAAATAATAATAAAATAATAATTTATATGAGTTAATATCCGTCCGGGATATTACACTTCTCCTCCTAGAATGAGCCACCACAAAGTTCCTCCTCCTTGCACATGGAGAAACCGAGCCTCTCCTTTGCCATGGGTTGTAGTAGCCGGCCTCCAAAAAAACACACACCTAAAGCACTCAATCTTTTTACTCTCTCTCAATCTTTTACTCTCCTATATAGTTTTCTTTCTTTCAAAATAAATTTCTTAGTGTTGTATGCATAAAGGGAGGGATATTTATACTAGTTTTAAGGTGGAATGGAGAGCTAGGATTGCATTAGATGGTTGTAGATAGATGGCTAGGATATGATGGGAAGTTGTAGCAACCACCCATGAACACAAAAACTACCACTCCACTAATCCACACCCCCACTCTCTCTCTCTCATGCAATCCGGCCAAAGAGGGTGTGCAAAGCACACTCACGTGCAAGCACGCATCCCGACTAGTGTCCCCCTAATCAAAGTTGTAAATTATAAATTAATTAATTGTCTACAAAAATGTATCTACATGACAAGTTAATTAAAAAATAGTTAATTCATGGGCTTTTAAATATAGTGGGCTTTTAGAATAAAAATAATTAATTTATTAGGTTGGGCTTTATTTAGAAAATAAATTTAGGCTTTAAAAAATGGGTTTCAAAAAAAAGAAGGAAAGAAATTAATTATTTTCTCATGTTATATAAAAACCATTCATAAGAAAATATTTTTATACAAATTTGCACGTGCACAACACGTAAAATCAACAATCTCACATTTAATAAAAATTTCAGGGTATTACAACACTCCCTCCTTAGAATAGTTCCGTCCACAGAACTACAATAAAAGAGCGAGAAAGCAAAGCACAATAAGAAGAAAGAAAAGAAAATACAAATCAAACAAAGAGCTCAGGATGATCCTTCCTCATCCTCTCCTCAGATTCCCAAGTACCCTCTTCAACCAACTGGTTTCTCTAGACTACCTTGACCATCGGTATCGTCTTATTCCTCAAGACTTTCTCCCGACGATCAACAATCTCAACCGGAAGCTCAATGTAACTCAGATCCAACTGCAAACCCTTCGACACTTCGGGCAAATGATGACTTGAATCTGGAATGTAACTTCTCAGCATAGACACATGAAAGATATTGTGCACCTGGGACAACTCTTTCGATAACTCAAGCCGGTAAGCCATTTTCCCAATCCTCTTCAATATCTTATACGAGCCTATGAATCTTGGGGCTAACTTCCCATCTTAACCTAATCGAATCACACCTTTACAAGGTGATACATTCAGAAAGACAAAGTCACCAACCTTAAACTCAAGGTCCCTTCTTTGGTTGTCTGCATAGCTCTTCTGCCTACTCTGAGAATCCACCAACCTCTTCCTGATAAGATCGATCTTTTCAGAGGTCTGCTGCACAATCTCAGGCCCAAACATCTGCCGCTCCCTAACTTCGAACCAATAAACAGGTGTCCTGTACTTCCTGCCATACAGAGCTTCGTACGGCGCCATCCCAATACTAGTATGAAAATTGTTGTTGTAGGCAAACTCCACCAAAGCTAGATGCCTTTCCCAACTGCCTCTAAAGTCTAGTACACAGCACCGAAGCATGTCCTCAAGAATACGGACGACTCTCTCGGTCTGCCCATCGGTTTGCGGATGAAAAGCAGTGCTAAAATTCGTCTTGGTACCCAAGGTTGTCTGAAGACTCCTCTAGAAATGCAAAGTAAACTGCACATCTCGATCAGATACAATGGTTAACAGAACACCATGAAGCCTGACGATCTTACCAATATACAGCTCAGCTAACTTGTCCACTGAAGCAGTGAGTTTCATCGCCAAAAAGTGAGCAGACTTGGTTAGTCGATCGACTATAACCCAAATCGCATCATTGCCCTTGGAACTCTTGGGCAAACTCGTGATGAAATCCATACTGATGTTATCCCACTACTATTTCGGAATAGGTAACGGTTGCAATAGACCTCCGAGTTTATGATTCTCGGCCTCGACTTGTTGACAAATCTCACACCTCGACACAAATTCAGCCACATTCCGCTTCAAACCTGACCACCAGAAATGCTGTTCAATGTCCTTATACATCTTGGTACTTTCAGGATGTACAGACAAAAGAGTAGCATGTGCCTCCTGAAGAATACTCTCTTTCAAGTCCGACTGATCCGGAACACACAACCTCTTTCCAAACCACAACACTTCATCCCTGATCTGAAACTCCGACAAGTTGCCAGCATTGACCTGCTCCTTCATCTTCTGAATCTCTGCATCTTCCTTCTGACTTGCGATAATCTTTTCATTCAGCATTGGTTGAAGCCTCAACTGAGCTAAAGATGATCCCAAGCCTTGTAGAACAACTTTAATACCAGCCTGATCCAACTCCTCTGCAAGATACCTCTGAGTTGTAATTAAACTAGCCAGACTGCTCTTGCGGCTAAGTGCATCAGCAACAACATTAGCCTTCCCAGGATGGTACTTAACCTCCGGACGAATATCCTCAAGTACTTTCAGCCATCTCCTCTGCCTCAGATTCAGATCCTTCTGCTGATAGATGTACTTCAAGCTCTTGTGGTCTGTGTACATGTTCAGCTCTCACCATACATGTAATGCCTCCATTACTTCAAGGCAAAGATAATCGCAGCCAACTTCTGATCATTGGCTGAATAATTCTTCTCATGCGGTCTAAGTTGCCTCGACCCATAAGCGATCACCTTCCTTTCTTGCATTAAGACACAACCAAGTCCATGATGTGAAGCATCGCTATAAACATCGTACTTAACACCTGGTCTAGGCAAAGCTAAAATGGGAGCAGTAGTCAGCCTCTCTTTCAACTCCTGAAAGCTTGCCTCGTACTGTTCAGTCCACTTGAAATTCACATTCTTCTTGGTCAGACCAGTGAGCGGCACGGCTATCTGAGCGTAGCCCTGGATGAACCTTCTGTATTATCCAGTTAGCCCAAGAAAACTCCTGATTTCCTTCACTGTAGTAGGCCTTGCCCAATCCTTCACCGCCTCTATCTTCTGCAGATCAGTTGCCACTCCCTCCTTAGAAAGAATGTGACCCAGGAAAGCAACTTCAGAATTCCAGAAATTGCACTTGGATAACAAGTCATACAACTCCTGCTCTTCCAGCTTCTTCAAAACTGCTGCCAGATGCTCCGTGTGCTCCTCCTCCAACATGGAGTACACAAGAATATTGTTGATAAACACCA
Source organism: Hemerocallis citrina (assembly GCA_017893485.1). NCBI lineage: Eukaryota > Viridiplantae > Streptophyta > Magnoliopsida > Asparagales > Asphodelaceae > Hemerocallis > Hemerocallis citrina. Next base: position 111,698,270 of record CM030365.1, read on the forward strand.
CGACAAAAGAATCAATGAATGGCCTTAGAACTCTGTTTATCATATCCATGAAAATTGTAGGTGCATTCGTCACTCCAAATGGCATAACTAAGAATTCGTAATTCCCGTGTCGAGTTCTGAACGTAGTCTTATGCACATATTCAGCTTTCACTCAAACTTGAAGATATCCTCATCGAAGATCTATTTTGGAGAAGACAGTAGCTCCTTGTAGACGATCGAACAAGTCATCAATTCTTGGAATCAGATATTTATTCTGAACAGTGACCTTATTCAGCTCTCGGTAATTGATGCACATCCTCATCAAACCATCCTTCTTCTTTACCGACATCACCGGCGCTCCTCAAGGTGATGCACTCGGTTGAATAAAGCCTTTCTCCAACAGTTCCTCAATCTGCCGTTTGATCTCATCCTGCTCCACTGGCGCCATCCTATACGGTGCCTTGAAAATAGGTGCACTCCCTGGCTGAATAGTGATGCTGAACTCCACATCACGATGCGGGGGTAACCCAGGAAAATCTTCTAAGAATACCATTGGATAATCCCGAACCACCGGAATTTGCTGCACCTCTACAGGAATCCTTTCTTCTGGCTGATAGCAGTAACCAAATCTGAACATCTCCTCTTCCTATGGAAAGTGACCTCAGGTCCCCCTGGAGCCTTCACTATTACTATCTTGGTCTTGCACTCGATGCTCACACTGTACACTGACATCCAATCAATGCCAATGATAACATCGACTCCAAAGACATTCAGCTCGATCAGATCAATCCCGAAAATTCTATCTCCAATCACGATCTCGCAGTCCGCACAGTAGCGATCGGTGGTTAAAGTCTCCCCTGACGGAGTAGCTACTGCTAAAACCTTGCCAGGAAATATCTTCGGTTCAACTCCCAGAACTTTAGAAAATTTAGGTGATACAAAGGTATGAAAGGACCCAATATCGAACAAAACAACTGCTTTATTTCCATTCAAATAAAGTTCTCCTGTTACATAACACACACTCGTTACATTACAGTGTACTAATTAACGGGAAAGAGAAAACAGAAAAACACTCCTAAACACCCCCACTCGTACCAGTGATGACGTAATCCACCTCATCAGTGTCAGCTTCGGTCAAGGCAAATACTCACCTCAGCTGGTATGGCTTCTTCTCGGCCTGCTGAGTTGGTCCATTGCGGACGACATCCTGCAGCTTGGGGCAATGAGACTTGTAGTGGCCTGTCTCTCCATAGTTGAAACAAGTCACAGGAGGTCTCACCCAAGTATTTCCGGGTCTTCCCACCACCTGAATAGTGTTCGCACCCGTAGGTTTGAACCTTTGAGCCGACGACTGTCCCCTGACATTTCCAGCAACTGCGGGCCACTACCCCACATTCTAGTTGTTCCTCCGATTCTGAACAGCGTGGAACTTCTCCATGCCCGCCTCTGTGGCTGCCGCTCGTTTGACGAGCTCGTCAGACCTCCTGATACCGAGGGGTATCATCCTAGATCTCAGACTTGGCCTCAACCCATGCTCGAACTTTCGATCCTTCTTTGCCTCGTCCATTACCAGTTCGGGCGCATATCTCGAGAGCTGAGTGAATCTTGTCTCATACTTTCTAACTGACATGCCGCCCTACTGCAGCGCTAGAAACTCCATGGCCTTCTTCTCCTGGACGTCTGATGGAATGTATTGACTGCGAAATTCCTTCAAGAATTCCTCCCAGCCAAGAACAATATCCCCTATCGTTCGCTTCATTGACTGCCACCACACAGCCGCATCCTTCTCGAACTGCAGTGCTGCCAACTTCACCTTGCTGCCCTTCGGAGTCTCCAAGATTTCGAAGATAGTCTCTACCTGTCGGATCCAATTGTCAGCCGCATAAGGTTCTTACTTCCCCTCAAACAATGGTGGTTTCATCCGCTTGAATGATTCCACGAGTTTGATTGCTTCGGGTATTGGATTCGCAGGCACCCTTCCTTGATTCTGATTCATGACAACGGCATTGAGTGTCTGATAGACCCTCGCTAACTCCATTTCCAAGTTTATACCTTCCCCATTTTGAGCTCCTCTTCTAGCCATGTTCTGATGCAAAAGATCCATTAAATTCAAAGTATAAAACATGAACTTTAAATCAACTTTTCATTTCATTGAATTTCAAACTTTATACAATTGAATTTAAAACATTTCTGACATCAAATGAAAGCAATAAGAAGATACAACAGTCTAGTTCCTATGGTTCCTCTTGGCTGCACGAAGCTTTTCCCGTAGTTCCTCCACTTCCTCCTTCAGTACATCGTACATGTTTTTCCTCTTTTTGAGTTCCCAAACACGATGACTGAGAGTTGCAATACTCTCCTAGCTCTTCGCACACTGTGCCTGCAGCAGCTCCGCTCTCTCCTGCTGAGTCTCTACCTGCTTCTGAAGAGACACAATAAGACTACTCGGAACTGGTTCTTCCTCATCTGAGGATTCATCAGATAAATCCGGAGGTGGAGTGATCTCTTGAGACTCAGGCCATTCCTCTTCAAATTCTTCAGGATCCTATTCATCTGAATTAGCTTGCCCGGGGTAGTAATCCTCCTCAACAATGTGCCAATCATCACCTCCAGCTGGGTCGAAGTGGTCCACCATCTTAAAGAAAGGAGGAGAAGAAACATAAATCATAGAGCAATACAAATATAAGTGACTTACATTTAAATTTATAGACTCAACACATGCTCTAATGTCCACTCTTAGGGTGTCATTCCTTATAAACTTGTACTACTTGGAAGCGTGGCTCTGATACCACTCTGTAACAGCTCGAATTCCAAAACAAACTGAATTCAAAGTTCCATAGGATCTTTACACTTCTTTCGTACAATTTTACAAAGAAATTAAAATCTTTTCTTACATCAGAGTTACATTATACATTTACATTCATACAGCGGAAGCAATTTACAGTAATTACATGGAACAATTATACAACATTTAAATCAATCTTTGAGCAGCATGTATACTTCAATTTGTCAACCTCTTTACCCTGCATGTAAAATTGTGGGCGCATTAGTTCATTCAACTGACGAAATATTATACACGACCATTGTTGATCGCTCAGTTATCTAAATGAATAGATAATCTAAACACAAATTAAAAACCTCGCAAGTGTACGAATTATTTTCAGAAGCGTAGTGAAAAGCAAGGGTCGATCCCACAGAGATTGTAGTAATTAACTTACTAATCAATAATCAGAAAGCTTTTATAAAGTTTTGTTTGAAGTGAAGAGAAAGATTAACATCTAGATCAAGTAGTTCTCAATTTGGTTAATTTGAACCACAAAAATATCATGAATTAGTTGGGCTTGATTTCCACCTATAGCCAAGAATGCTAGATCAACTTCTACACTACTCTGATCAGTCATGTTTATTCATTTAAGAGCATGGTATCTACTTCTTAAATTAAAGATTTCCCTGGGCTAAGAAATTAGGCATGGTATCTACTCTAATTCCTTTATCTCCTTAAGTGTTTTAGCATGATATCTACTAAGTTGCACCTGAAGAAAGCTTAGAAACTGTGGAAATTAACAAACACTCAAAGCTCTAGAAGTTGGTATCAAATTTAGATCCTCCAAGTTGATTAAACCAAAGAACCTAATAGATTCTTGTGTTACTAATTACGAGCATAAAACTTGATTATTTCAATTACTCATATAACAGATTCAATTTTATAATACTGCTTATTATAAATTTGATCAAGAACAACCAGGTTTAATCAATAAGTGATCGGAGTAATGCAAAAGAAGATTTATTACATGGCTAAGGTTTCAATCTGCCAAAAATGAATTTAGTTGCACACACTACAAAAGAAACTCAATTTCCCAGCATTTTTTACATCTTTACCGGCGTTTTTTTACGCCGGTGAAACTATCACCGGCGTTTATAATAGAGCCGGTCCAAATGCCGCTGAAGCGAGCGTCGCGGAAAGGAAGGGGTCTACACCGGCGGTTTTAGTGGACGCCGGTAAATGTGATACCTACACCGGCGGCCAGAAAACGCCGGTGTATGGGGACATCTGAGTGCCGTCTTTTACCCCCCAATATACATTCACCGGCGGCTATAAACCGCCGGTGTTCATCAATTCACCGGCGTTTATAGAAACGCCGGTGTAGAACGAACGTATACCGGCAGTCTATGACCGCCGGTGTATGTGCGTTTATGAGTATCCGCTTTTCCCTACTTACAAACACCGGCGTGATCAAAAATGCCGGTGAACCCAACTACACCGACGTTTTATAAAACGCCGGTGTTTCTTTTTACTGTTACAGCTGACGACATACACCGGTATTTGTGTGAATGCCGGTATATTGCACACTGCAACTAATTCAATAGATAGACCGGCGTTTTATAAAATGCCGGTCTAGCTATGCCCGTTTGTATTCCTTTCTCCGGTTTTCCGTTCGATTTCAATTCACAGTTTCTTTTACAAAACCTGTAAACTAATTCACAACTGATTCAACCAATTTCATTTCATATTAATGCGCAAATCACAACCAAACACAAGAATAATAAAGTTTAACACGTGTCATATCCCAAATATCTCAAAAAACTAATTAACAGTGTCATAATCACAACCAAATTCACCGCAAAATTAACAGTCATAATTAACAAATTAATATACCGACGAACATCCCAAATATCTCAGGTCTGACAAATATCCCAAATTAACAGTCTGACATAACTCTCATCCAAAAAAAACAGTCTGACATAACAGCAAAGAGGACATAAGAACAATCATACAGCAAGGACACAAGAACAGCAAGGAGGACCACGGATTCATACCCCTCGAGGAGCTTCAGTTCTGATCATCAGAATTTTCTTCATCTGGGCGACCGCTCTGTGAAGAAAAAAACAATAGTTTAATTCAACAGTAGACCACAATACAGAATATACATATTTTTTGAACTTGCAAAAAAAATCTAACTGTATCTTAAATTATAAGATCAAAGTGCCAATTGCAAATGGAATTGTTGATGATATATAGAGAGGTAAAATAATTACATTGCAATGCTAAAAATCCGGTACTTAATTTTGTTTTTTAAATATATCTAAAATAACAAAACAAATGAAAATTCAGTATCTAACTTGAAAACTCTATATTCTCCTTTGATTGGGAATATCCACTACCTAAAACATTAAAACAAATGAAAATTCAGTATTTAAGCATGTCTTTCATGGATTGTTCAGACAATCCATGAAACTGTCATCGTGGATGGAAACCAAATATAAGAAAAATAAGAAAAATAAGATAGGGCTCATATCAAGTGTATTTTTAGGGAACTGTCATCGTGGAAGGAAACCAAATATAGAAGCCAAAAATGGAAACAGAAAGAAGAATGGTAGAGACTTTGGATACACCAGGCTAACATAGCGGCATTTTCCTCATCTCTCTCATCCCTTGTTTCCCTTCAGCACACGAACACAAAGAGACATCAGCAACAACAGCAAGAGCGACAAGAACAACAATAATGATAAATCATTATGAACAAGATGTCTCTATATGGGTTTCCAGATCTCCACTCGAGCCCTCTCGTTCTAATCACAGCCCAACTAAGAACATAGACAACAGCCACTGAACAATCCAATCACAGCCCAATCAAAATTTGCCATCCTGGATCTTAATGAAATAAGCTTCATTAGCAGTAAAAGAAGATGGGGATGCTAGCAGCATACTCAGTTTGGAAGTGATCCCATTTTTGGTTAAAAAATCATGCCAAAGATGGCAAACAAGTTACTTTAACAGTACCTTAAAATGAAAATTTCCATTATCTGAGCTTATATGTTGCTCCACTAATTCTTGTGCCCAACTAAATCTAAAACCCAATTGTTGTGCATATCCGGACCATTTTGGCATACGTAGCTATAGCATCCTCAGTTCAGAGTGAACCCATTTTATATCAAAAACACATGCCAAGAAGACAATCAGATGCATGAAATCAGCTTCATTAACAATGAAAGAAGATGAGGCCTATGCTAGCAGCATACTCAGTTTGGTAGTGAACCCATTTTTGGTTAAAAAATCATGCCAAAGAGGGCAATCTGCAGGTTACTTTAACAGTACCTTAAAATGAAAATTTCCATTATCTGAGCTTATATATTGCTCTATCAATTCTTTAGCCCAACTAAATCTAAAAGCCAATTGTTGTGCATATCCGGAGGATTTTGGCATACATAGCTATAGCAGCCTCAGTTCACAGTAAACCCATTTAATATCAAAAAAACATGCTAAGAAGACAATCAGATGCATGAAATGAGCTTCATTAACAGTGAAAGAAGATGGGGATGCTAGCAGCATACTCAGTTTGGAAGTGATCCCATTTCTGGTTAAAAAATCATGCCAAAGATGGCAATCAGATTACTTTAACAGTACCTTAAAATGAAAATTTCCATTATCTGAGCTTATATGTTGCTCTATCAATTCTTTAGCCCAACTAAATCTAAAACCCAATTGTTGTGCATATCCGGAGGATTTTGGCATACGTAGCTATAGCAGCCTCAGTTCACAGTAAACCCGTTTAATATCAAAAAAACATGCCAAGAAGGCAATCAGATGCATGAAATAAGCTTCATTAACAGTAAAAGAAGATGAAAATTCTAACAGCATACTTAGTTTGGAAGTGAACCCATTTTTTGTTAAAAAATCATGCCAAAGATGGCAAACAGGTTACTTTAACAGTATCTTGAAATGAAAATTTCCATTATCTGAGCTTATATGTTGCTCTATCAATTCTTTAGCCCAACTAAATCTAAAACCCAATTGTTGTGCATATCCGGAGGATTTTGGCATACGTAGCTATAGCAGCCTCAGTTCACAGTAAACCCATTTAATATCAAAAAAACATGCCAAGAAGACAATCAGATGCATGAAATGAGCTTCATTAACAGTGAAAGAAGATGGGGATGCTAGCAGCATACTCAGTTTGGAAGTGATCCCATTTCTGGTTAAAAAATCATGCCAAAGATGGCAATCAGGTTACTTTAACAGTACCTTAAAATGAAAATTTCCATTATCTGAGCTTATATGTTGCTCTATCAATTCTTTAGCCCAACTAAATCTAAAACCCAATTGTTGTGCATATCCGGAGGATTTTGGCATATGTAGCTATAGCAGCCTCAGTTCGCAGTAAACCCATTTAATATCAAAAAACCATGCCAAGAAGACAATCAGATGCATGAAATAAGCTTCATTAACAGTAAAAGAAGATGAAAATTCTAGCAGCATACTCAGTTTGGAAGTGAACCCATTTTTGGTTAAAAAATCATGCCAAAGAGAACATGAAAATTTCCAGTATCTAAGCATATATTTTTCTATTAATTCTTCATCCCAACTAAACCATTCATAACCATTCATGTTAAGGAAATCAAGATGCATCTATCTGAAAAAACATGCTAAGTTTGAAAAATAAGGGAAATCAAGAGATGATACCGAAGAGAGCGAGAGAGAGAGCGGAGGAGGGAAATCGAATGAATTAACAAATCGAATGAATTACATAATCCAACTTTTATTTACTAAAAGTTTGGAATACATGACTCTAATGAATTAACAAAGAACAAAAATTAAAGAGAGAAGAAAAAACACTGATTTATATGATGATCAGCTTAAAACCAATCAGCCTGAAGTCGACTTAATCTCCTCTGAAGTCGACTTGTTCTCCTCCCCCTCAATGCCGAATTTTAGTACTTGATCTCCTCCCTTCGCCCTTAAGTTCTCCCGATCTCCTCTCTTGTTCCCTCTTGTTCTTGGTTTTTCGATCCCTTTTTATAGCTTCTTTTGCCCTCATTTGCAGATCTCTAGCCTAGATTTCAATCTCCTCAAATACCGGATATGGATTGAGTCAAATCCTCTTCATTAACTACCAGACCAGATCTCTAGCTTAATTTTTGGGAAGTTGTTATTCGCAGTTATACAATATTTGTTTCCTGGATTTTGACAGCTCAATCTGATTTGTTTTGCGGATTTGGATGAGGGTGTATCTCAATTGTGCTTATCTCTAATTCCCGTTGAATGCCAGTTCAGTCAACTATTGGCTACGAATCAGTCGACTGTACCGCGAACTTTTGGAAACTCAAACCAGTCAGAGCAGTCGACTGTTGACTAGGAGTCAGTCAACTGTTCTGCGAAGCTTCGGAGACTTAACCCACTCTGTTCAGTCGAATATTGGCTAAGGAATCAGTCGACTGTATTCCGTAGCTTCTAACAAATGTTTTGATGCAAAATTAGGATTCTTCATTCCAGTGTATCATCCTCACAGTGATGGATTAGTCTTGAGTAAATCATTGAATTCGCTTCATTTCGTTGCTTTTAGGCTGTTTCCTATGGAAAAGAGAAAAGAAGAATAAATTACCAAAGATAGAGAGTTTAATTATCTAATTCCATTCAGATTGTTGATCCAAAATGTGGACATTAATGGATTTATCAGCCATCCTCTCTATGCCGGAAACAGTATAACGATTTTTCATACTTAAACAACCACAACTTGATCACAAGTAAAACTACAAGGGACTATCCTATTGATGTCGTGTTGTGCTGTGCACTTAGTCCTTAATGCAGTTGTTTAGATTATATGACACTAATGCGCACTTGTTTATAGTCTATGCAGCCCATACTACATAGGTCCGAGGGCAAGCCCTTAATCGTTCTAGATCTTGTAGGGATCGATCCCTCGCCATGACTTAATCTACTACTGTAACTACGGTAAGTATCTTAGGCAGTCTATGAACTACGAACTCACGTATAGGCGCCCTGGAGAGAATCCCAACGCACTGACACATGACTCATCCTGCAGGCATCCTGTGGTAATTCGCCTCCTACCATAAACGTGACACCACCCGTAGTTATTAGATTACCCCATAAGCGTCGCCACCGGGACGGTACTCTGGAGTAGTATCCACGCCCTAATCATGACGCATCATGGGACATCCTGTGAATACTCTTGCGCCGCCAATCCAATGGCCCTCACACTCATGTTTGTCTCTTACGTTCATCACATCTTTACTATGTATCTAGTCCTTAATTTAATTGAATCATGAACAAAATCAATCCCATAGGGTTAGCACTTCCACTATACCGGTCTTATTCAATCATTCCTCATGACCCAAATCTTGGTCTTTTCATTTCAAATTTCATCTCAACATTTCTTTTATTGCCGGTATAAGGCTTAGCTACACCCTAGTTCTTAATTTCAACTCATAATTACAACACTGAGTTTTTATACTCATAAGATATTTTTCCATGATTAATAAAAATTTTCCTTTTCATGTTCATAGCATTTGTATATTCATATTCATAATATCCTTCATAACTCCTCATGTCATTAAAATTCCAATTTCATGTACAATTTCATGCATAAACAAAGAAATTCAATTTTTCATACTCAATAGTTCATTCTTTCCACATAATTCCCTTATTCTCATTTTATCGATACTAAATCTAACATTCGTACTTTCATTTTTCTTTCATTATCAAAACTCTTTTCAAATCATCTATTAATCAATACATTTTTCTTTATCCAAAGAAAATTTAAGCTACAATTTATAGTAAGTTCTTTCTTGCAAAAATAGTCTCAAATATACTAGGCCAAAGGTTATAGAAAATTATCTCATGAAAACTGGATATCATTTAAACTTTAGGGTCGTCGTCTGTCAAAACATAGCCAGTCGGCGGTTCTGCGAGGATTTAAAACTCGAAGACAAATACTCAGGGCAGTCGACTGTTACAATACAGTCGATCGACTATTCTGCAAAGACTTTAAAACTCGAAAACCAATAGTCAGGGCAGTCGACTGTTACAATACAGTCGGTCGACTGTTCTGTAACTAGAATCCAAAATTTATTACCTGACAGTCGACCGTCGACTCTAATTCGGTCGACTGTCGATTGCACCAGGTTGTAATTTAAGGTAGATCATGGATATATTTTTGACATTAAAACAAGTATTTTCACTCTAATTTGTATTCTATGTTTACAAATTACAGAATTCCACTTAAACAAATCCTCTATTCAACTCCTTGCATTAAGACTTTATTAAAGAAGTGTAAATTTTTGTTTTTCCCTCTTTATTCACAATACTTAAAATGAAGGTTGCATTCCTTCAGCAAGTATTACCATGGTTCAATAAGCGAAAAATTTAGCAATTCATCTACTAACCAATACATGAATATTTTCCTACAATTACATGGTTCTAATTCCACAATTTCATGGCAATAAGTTAATTTAACTACATTAAACATGAATTAAAACCAATAGCATGCAATTCATCAAACATTTACACATTCATCTACCAAGTCCTATTTAGAGCCAACAAGTGATTATCTTATTAGTTCTTTTAGCATTCATATATATCAAAATCCCTAGCATGATATCTAAGATTAAAAGTATAGAAAAACACCCACCTATTTGAAGAAAGTACTACAAAACTCCTAGAATCTCCTTGAACATACGAGCGGTCCTTCTCCTCCTAGAATGAGCCACCGCAAAGTTCCACCTCCTTGCACTTGGTGAAACCGAGCCTCTCCTTTGCCAGGGGTTGTAGTAGCCGGCCTCCAAAAGAACACACACACCTAAAGCACTCAATCTTTTACTCTCTCTCAATCTTTTACTCTCCTATATTGTTTTCTTTCTTTCAAAATAAATTTCTTAGTGTTGTATGCATAAAGGGAGGGGTATTTATACTAGTTTTAGGGTGGAATGGAGGGCTAGGATTGCATTAGATGGTTGTAGATAGATGGCTAGGATATGATGGGAAGTTGTAGCAACCACCCATGAACACAAAAACTACCACTCCACTAATCCACACCCCCACTCTCTCTCATGCAATCCGGCCAAAGAGGGTGTGCAAAGCACACACACGTGCAAGCACGTGTCCCTAACTAGTGTCCCCCTAATTAAAGTTGTACATTATAAATTAATTAATTGTCTACAAAAATGTGTCTATATGACAAGTTAATTAAAAAATAGTTAATTCATGGGATTTTAAATATAGTGGGCTTTTAGAATAAAAATAATTAATTGATTAGGTTGGGCTTTATTTAGAAAATAAATTTAGGCTTCAAAAAAATGGGCTTAAAAAGAAAAGAAATTAATTATTTGCTCATGTTATATAAAAATCATTCATAAGAAAATATTTTTACACAAATTTGCACGTGCACAACACGTAAAATCAACAATCTCACATTTAATAAAAATTTCTGGGTATTACACAACCATGGAGAATGGGATCTCCTCGAGCTCGTCCACGGGCTCAGAATTTACAGAGCTTCGGTCTGACGGAAGCTCGACCGCTTCGAGAGAGAGGATAGTGCCCCCCACCGTGGCGGAGTAACAGGCTCGAGTTGCATCTTGATTTTCCTTGATGACCGCGATTGTAACTCCCCAAATTCCAAATACGACCGAATTCGAGATTCCACAAGATTTTTACACTTCACTTTGTACAATTTTACAAGAAAATTTAAACTTTTCAACCTACATCAGAGTTCTTTACAATTTTATACACACCGAAAAATAAAATGAATTACAACAATGAAAATAATATACAACTTGCAACATCTTTAATATGTAACAACATCATAGCAACTTTACTTCTTCATGAGAAATCCAATTCGTGCATAATAAGCTGTGGGCATGTCAGTTATTTACAACTGACAAAAATATTATACTCGGTCATCTTCTCTATGCCGTACATATAACGATCTCAATATTTTAACAGATCACAAAACTTGCATGAAAATAAAGTGTTTAAATGTGACTACACTAAACATGTAAGTGTATGCGATGCCTTAATGCCTAATGCAGATATTTTATACTAAGATGACACTAATGCATACTTGTTCGGGCATTCCATACTACATAAGCCCGGGGGCAAGCACCTACGTACTCCACATTTAAGGGTTCGATCCCTCGCCATGAAAACTATCCAGTAATAAAGCATGGTTTAGATCATTCCACGAGTACGGATCCCAGTCCCGGAGTCCACCACCCGACTGTTATAACAGACTCCTCATCATACGAATCATCCCGTAAGTGCCCCTCTAGTCCCGCTATACGTATATACATTGGAGTACGGCAAACTATCTGTCCGACTATGCATAGTCCTAGATTTAAATAAAAGCTCGTCTCCCACGAAGCAACCACAGTCCTGAAATCCACCGCCCGACTGGGTCTATGGTCCTAGAATCCACTGCCCAAATATATAGAGTGCCCTACTTACGTTTGCCTAGGTTTACTATATCTTCACTTAGTGCCTAGTCCTTAAGTTCAAGACATAAATAAATTTTTATACCTAGAGTTAGTCTTACCTCCTACCGGACTTAATCATAAATACCGAGATAGCTCCACGGCCATATCTCAAAATATAACTCAATTCTTTTTATTTCAACAATGTCGGTACCCGAGGTCTTACTAACCCTAAATCACAAACTTTCATGTACAAGAATCCATGGGTACACATACCCTTCAATAAACATGTCTTAAACTTAAATATTCTCATCTTCAACTTATTCACAAATGATTACTATCTTGTTTTAACACTTTATTCACAAAGTGATCATTGTCTTAATCTTGACACTATTCATGATCCATTTATTCATTTACAATATTTAGAAGCCATAATTCCCTACATGAACATAAATTAATCACTTGAAAATTTACTAGCAATTTAAGCTCATAAAAATGTATCTCAACCACATCCAATATTTCTTAAACTAAGTAAGAGCATAATGTTTTCAAAAGAAATACACTTCACACAAACATATTTTACTCTTCCTCAAAATTATAAATCACATACTCTTTAATAATTAAATTTTAAGTCCAAACTCACTTCCTATCTCAATTTCTCCTTTTTAACATCTCAAATATACTTGAAAATTTTTACAACTCTTTTTAATAAATTCTATTTCATTTTATAGAAATTCTAGTATTTTTCTCAATTCTTTATTCTCATTAGAAATCCTTAAAAAGAATTAAAACTCAACTAAAAAAAAAACCAAATGTGGCCTTCGGGTTTCGAACCCAGGACCAGCCAAGAGCTACAGTAACCGCCCAAGGATCTAACTGCTAGCCACTAAGTCCATATGGGCTCTGTGTCATAAAGCTACATCGAAATCCTCTTATACCCAAATATAGAGTTCAGATTTTATTTAAATGAAACAAATAAAAAAAATGTGTCAAACAAGTTTTGAAGCCAAGATCTCTTATAAGTACAGTATTACTTTGTGGTGCACTGGCTAACCAGTAAGTCCGAGTGTGATTATTGATTAGGAATCATGCTACTGTAGTTTTGTTCACAACATTCTGAAATTAGTTACTTTTCACAAAACTCGACATATGATCGATCTAACATTTTTTTTATGAATTGTATTTTTCTTATTCATACTGATTTTACTTGAAACGATGATTCACGAATTTCCAAACTTGTATTCTAAATATTGTATCTATATTCTAAACTTGTATTCTAAATATTGTATCTATATTTGGCCCTACTAGAGTTGCTTCTTTAAATAAAAGTAGGTATGTATTTGTTTTAGTAGATGATTTTTCACGATTCACTTGGACTTTCTTTTTAAAACATAAGAATGATGCTTTTGATGAATTTGCAAATTTTTGTAAACGGATTCAAAATCAAAAATCTCTAACCATAGTCACTATTAGAAGTGATCATGGTAGAGAATTTGAGAATGAAACGTTTGCAGAATATTGCAACAAAAATGGTATAACTCATTCATTTGCATTTCCTAGAGCTTCACTACAAAATAGAGTTATCGAAAGAAAGAATAGGACTTTGCAAGTGTGTGTACGTACCATGCTTGTTGAAAGCAATTTACCTAAATATTTTTGGGCTAAAGCCGTTGCTATAGCTTGTTATGTTTTAAATAGAATATTGATTAGCCCTAAGCTTAAGAAAACATGTTATGAGCCATTTTTTGATAGAATTCCTAAAGTATCTTACTTCAAAATATTTGGATGTAAGTGTTTTATTCTGAACACTAAAGATAATTTAGATAAGTTTCATCTTAGTTCTAATGAGGGTATCTTTATAGGATACTCAAATAGGAGTAAGGCATATAGGATTTTCAACAAGTCAACATTGACTATTGAAGAATCCATGCCTGTTGCATTTGATGAATCTCTACCTTCATCAACTTTAATTGAGGATGATGAAACTAATTCATCACCTTTAAATAAGGTTATTACATCATTAGAGCAAACTACCCTTGCGAATAGGTCGACTGATAAGGAAGTCAAGTCGACTGATGTGAATCAGTCGGCTGATGGACTAGTCAAGTCGACTGATCCTATTGTGATGTCTCCAACTTTACCAAAATCTTTTGTTGAAGTTAGAGATCATCCTCACGACTTAATAATTGGTGACATTTCACGTGGTATTCAGATAAGGTCTCATGTTAACATGATTTCTCACACGGCTTTCTTGTCGAATTTTGAACCGAAGAATATACAAGAAGCTTATGAGAATGAGTTTTGGATGAATGCCATGCAAGATGAGTTAAACCAATTTATAAGGAATGATGTATGGGATTTAGTTCCATGACCTCCTCATCATACTATAATTGGTACCAAATGGGTATTCAAGAATAAGTTAGATGAATCAGGACAAGTCGTTAAGAACAAAGCTAGACTAGTTGCTCAAGGGTATAATCAAGAAGAAGGCACAGATTTTGATGAAACATATGCTCCTGTTTCTAGACTAAAATCAATTTGTATTTTATTATCTTTTGTTTGTTTGATGAATTTTACACTTTTCCAAATGGATGTTAAAAGTGCTTTCCTTAATGAGTTTATAAAGGAAGATATTTATGTTAAGCAACTACCTGGTTTCGAACATGAACAATTCCCAAACCATGTTTTTAAATTGAAAAAGGCTTTATATGGTCTTAAACAAGCACCTTGTGCTTGGTATGATCGATTGAAGACTTTTCTTTTAGAAACGGGATTTGAAATAGGTAAAGTAGATACTACTTTGTTTATTAGGAGAATTGAGACCGATATTTTGATCATACAAATATATGTAGATGACATAATTTTTTGTTCTACTAATAGTAATCTATGTCAAGAGTTTGCTAATACCATGAAAAATGAGTTTGAGATGAGTCACATGGGTGAACTCAATTATTTTCTTGGACTGCAAATTAAATAGTCACCAAATGGCATATTTATTAATCAAGAAAAATATGCTAAGGAATTACTCAAACGATTTGGCATGGATAGCACGAGTAGTAAGACCACACCTATGGCTACTACCACTACCCTTGACAAAGTTGAATTAGGTAAGAGTATCGATCAAAAATTCTATCGAGGTATGATTGGCTCACTCTTATATATAACTGCTAGTAGACCAAATATTATGTTGAGTGTATGTTTGTGTGCTAGATATCAGTCGAGTCCTAAAGAGTCTCACTTAAAAGCAGTAAAACAGATTTTAAGATACATTAAAGGCACTTCGGAGTATAGTTTATTTTATCCACGCATCGATAATTTTCAACTCTTGTCATATAGTGATGCAGATTTTGCCAGCAGTAAAACTGACCGCAAGAGCACTAGTCGAATATGTCACTTTTTGGGACATTTCCTAGTATCTTGGTGCATTAATAAGAAAAATTCGGTATCCCTATCTACTACAGAAGCTGAATATATCGTTGCAAGTTGGCTTGTGCCCAAATTTTGTGGATGAAACAAATCCTATTAGACTATGGTATTTCATTTTTAAAACCTGTTATAATGTGTGATAATACCAGTACCATTAACTTATCTGAAAACCCAGTTCAACATTCACGTACAAAACACATTGATATTAGACATCATTTTCTACGTGATCATATTTTAAAGGGAGATATTTCTTTAGACTTTATTTCTACTGATAAACAAGTAGCAAATATCTTTACTAAACCACTTAAGGAAGACACTTTTATCTGTTTAAGAAGAGAACTAGGAATTTGTAGTTTTCATGATGTTTCTTGAATTTTTAGCTCTAGTAAGTCGACATACAAATTCTTTTCGGTCAACTGACCAAGTATTTTTCGATACTTATCTATATCTGAAATTCACGCGCTGGAAAGTCGATTGTGGAATTGTACTAAATCGACTACCAGTTGTATTTTTGCTATTTTCGTTTATCTATTTTTCCTCTCGACTAAGTCAACTGCCCTAACCATACAGTCGACTATCGCGAATCAATTTTCTTCAGATTCGAAATTTGGCACTTCTTTTTTAGGAAACTCTTTTACCCTGTTTTCACCTTTGACCAATCTCGTCCCTCGATGTTCTCCAGATCTAATCCTAGCTCTTTACCCTTGAGTAAAAATCCTAACTTATACCTCTCTCTTTTTCACTTTACTCTTCATTGTCTATATCCCTTCCGAGGTCTCCCAGTCAGTTGCTGCTGCTGCTTGGAGATTCCAGAATTTTCGGAGCCCCAAGATTCGACCCTTGATCCAAAATGTTTTGTTGCATAAGTCCTCTCAAAGATCCCCGAAGTTTTGTGCCTCTCTTTGTGTCTCTTTGTTGGTATAAATCCTCCATCTCTTTATTTCTAGAGTTTTTGTGTAATGGCTCCTAAAATATCTCGTACCTCTAATGTAGAGGAGGGACAATCCTCAAGAGACTATCTTCAGTACTTAAGAAGCCCTATTCTTATTGATAAATGGTACATTATTTGTTCAATTATCATTTTTCAGGGTAGATTTGTGAACATTCCGGATCTTGATAGGTTTCCTCCAGCCCCATTGTTTGAACAATGTGGGTTATTTGATTTATTGTCTTTAGTGAACCAACCCTCTTACTACCCTCACCTTATATATATTTTTTTACACAAATATGAAGGTTGTTACCTTGGAGGATGGTAGCGAGATATTTATTCTATCTTCTATCAAAAATAAATGCATGAAAATCACCCCTGCTAGATTATGTCTTATTTTGGGTTTATCTGATGAAGGGATTGATTTAGGGGATGTTGAGATGATTGATGACACCATATTTTCTAGAATTTATTTGCCAACTTGAGGTCCGCTTATGACCAATCGATCAATTACTCCTATTGCTAAGTTAGTTGCATGCATACTGACATATAACATTATTCCCAAAACAGGGAATTATGACCAGTATTCCGATGAGTTGCAACAAGCCGTTTATGCAATTTTTGGCAATATAAAAATAAATTGGGGTCAAGTCATCTTTAATCGTCTTCATAAGACTCATTCTTCATTTCTTCCTTTTGGTGCTTTACTCACTCACATCTTCTCCGCTTATGAAGTTGATCTCGATTCGGAGACGAGTATTGTAAAACACTATGAGTCCTTCGATCATGCAAGTCTAGCACGTATGAAACTTCTCACCTCTCCACCTCGTAGGAATACACCTCCTATCCCCTTAGCCACTTCAGTTCGTCGGTCTTCTGCTTCTAGTTCATCTCTTCCTCGTGCAGATTTTGATGATCCTAGGAGTCTTTGCACTTTTGTCAATTATATCATGGATCGTCAAGACACTCTTGAGGCCAGTTTATCCCATCTTTACTCACTTGTTCACTTCTCAGTTTCCACCTCCACCTCCTCCCTCTCAGGATGCCCAAGACGAAGATGACGAAGACTGATTAGCTATTTTTTATGTATTGTTTTTTCTTCTTATATATTTTCTAGTTTAAGTCAATTTTTGAACAATGTATTTCAAATTTCTATGTATAAATTTGCTTTTGCTATGTGTTTATTATGTTGCAAATTCTCCTTTGTGTTTACTATTTTTTCCTCCTATTTTTTGTTGATGACAAAGGGAGGGAGAAAAATAGCTATATGTATATGTTTGTGTATTTGGTGCATGTTTTTCAACATATGCATATTGTACATTAGTTAGGGGGAGCATTAAGCATGTGTAATATTTCTATTATTGTAAGCTATTGTGTTGTCATCATTAAAAAGGGGGAGAATGTTGATTCTTGGTTTTGATGATTACAACACAATGCAAAGTAGTTGTGCTACCTCTTATATATTGCAGGTTGTATCAATACCATGTATTCACAAAGGCAAAGTGTTCAAACGAAGCTCTCAAAGCAAATTGATCAAGAAAGCTAACGAAGCTCTCAAAGCAAATTGATCAAGAAAGCTAACGAAGCTCTCAAAGCAAATTGATCAAGAAAGCTACAAGGTTCTAAAGCTCAAGATTGATCAAGCAAGCTTCAAAAACAAAGACAAAGGCTAAAGCTCCATCTCAAGACTCAAGACTCAAGATAAGACCTAAGCTTCAATGTGTTATATTACATGTCTTGCAAAACAATTGTAATTTTCCTTTTTTGAGTCTCAGATTGATGTAATAGCCTTGTCACACACACACACACACACACTCACACATCTTTACAATTGAGTATTTTTCAAAAGATTAAAGATCAAAACAGTTTGAATTAGATCAGCTGTTAAGTACCAGTCGATTGCCTTATGACACTAGTCGATTGTATCAGTACGAAACTGTCTGAACTCTTTCTAACTCTGGCCAGTCGACTCATCATGGCAACCCAGTCGACTGTTCAAGTCGTTTAAACAGTTTTCTGATTTCAAAACTTGTTTTTCGAATTTCAAAAAATTATATCCGTTTTAAATCAGTTTTATAAACTAATTTACAACGTTCAAGGAATTCCTCTCTATAAATAGAGCCTAGAAATCACCATTGAAAGTTTCCAAGCTTTTGATAAAAAGTTTAAGTTCATTGCTTTCAAAAGAACAAGTATTCGAACTAGCACTCTAATCTTCTAAGTCTTGGTTCTCTGATTTTCAGTCCAATATAACATTGAATTCGTCTTGGACTGAATTCAGAAGTTGACCGATTAGCCACTTACAAAAATCACAATCACTAAACAAGGCTATAGGTTGATTGTAACTCTTTTGTTGTTGTTCTTCACTCTCGGGTTGTGAGAGTGGTCCTCTCGGTTGGAGAGTAGGGCTCTAGGTTGTAGAGTCAGGTTTTCACTCATGGGGGAAGAGTGGGTTTGCTCTCTCTAGTGGTGAGAGAGGTCTACGGGTTGGACAATGTTGTTGTCTAACGTCGTAGAGTACTCTTGTATTTTTTCAAGAATAAGGAAAAATCTCAAGTGGGTTGCTTGGGGACTGGATGTAGGTTGGGAGGACCGAACCAGGATACATCGTGTGTACTCTGTGGTTGTATTTCTCTGAACTTGCATTTTCTTTACTTGCTTTTTAATTACTCTGTGAAACTTGTCTGGACAGTCGACTTCCTCTCTTATTTAAGTCGACTGGTCAGACTGGTATAACATAATCTTCAAAAACTTGTCTGGCAAGTCGACTGGTTTCCGCTATAAGTCGACTGATCAGACTTGTCTAAAATACTCTTCTAACCTGACGCCTTAGTCGACTTCTTTCTCTTTTCAAGTTGACTGAACAGAAGAAAAAGTTCAATTTCATTTTAAATTTTTATACAACACTATTCACCCCCCCCTCTCTAGTGTTTCTTGCCTTGCCTACAGGAGCCAACACATTCCTTTTAATTAATCTAATGGGCTAGAATCTCTCCTTAGGTCCATGGGTTTAATAAAATGCTAAATAAAGATTATGCATGCTAAAATAGTAAATGAGAGCAAGAAATTAGGGATGGAAAAACTAACACGTGCATCATACGTGCAAAATTGAAAAATACATTTTTTAATAAAAATACGGGGTGTTACAGTACTCCCTCCTTAGAATAGTTCCGTCCTCGGAGCTATACTTAGGAGTGAGAAAAATACAAATAAAGAAAAGAAAAGAAAAAGTTTACAGAAATTTTAGTTAAGAAGTTCAGGGTGTTCTTTCATCATCTTTTCCTCTGATTCCCAAGTGGCCTCCTCAACAAATTGGTTTCTCCAAATAACTTTGACCATAGATATTGTCTTATTTCTCAAGACCTTCTCTCGACGATCCACAATCTCTACCGGGCGCTCTGCATAACTCAAATCCAATTGCAAATCTTCTGACACTTCTGGTAAATGATGACTCGGATCCGGGATATAACCTCGTAACATAAACACATGAAAGATATTATGCACTTAGGCCAACTCTTCTGGTAATTATAACCGATAAGCTGTCTTCCTAATTCTTTTCAATATCTTGTAGGGTCCTATGTATCTCAGTGCTAATTTTTCTCCCTACCAAACCGAATCACCCCCTTGGTCGGAGACACCTTCACAAAGACAAAGTCACCTTCATCAAACTCCAGGTCTCTCCTCCGATTGTCGGCATAACTCTTCTGCCTGCTTTGTGCATCGACTAATCTCTTCCTGATCAGCTCGATTTTTTCTGAGGTCTGCTGCACAATCTCTGGCCCATACAGCTGCCATTCCCCCACTTCATACCAACATACCGGTGTCCTGCACTTCCTTCCATATAGAGCTTCATATGGCGCCAACCTAATGCTTTCCTGGAAACCGTTGTTGTAGGCAAATTCCACAAGGCCAAATGCTTCTCCCAACTGCCACCGAAGTCCAACACACAGCATCTCAGCATATCTTCCAATACCCTGTTGACTCTCTCAGTCTGCCCATCAGTTTGAGGATGAAAGGCTGTACTGAAATCAATCTTCGTCCCCAAGGCTTCTTGAAGACTTCTCCGAAAATGCGAAGTGAAACGTGCATCTCGGTCGGATACTATTGATAGTGGAACTTCATGAAGCCTCACACTCTTGCCAACATACAACTCAGCCAGCTTTTCCAATGACCAAGTAAGCTTCATCGTAAAAAAGTGAGCCGATTTGGTGAGTCGGTCCACTATCACCCAAATAATATCATTGTCCTTGGACCTCTTGGGCAAACCTGTGATGAAATTCATGCTGATACAATCCCACTTCCACTCCGGGATGGGTAATGGCTGCAACAAACCTCCAGGCTTCTGATTTTCGGCTTTGACTTGTTGACAAACTGCAAACTTGGCAAAAAACTCAGCCACATCTCGCTTTATCCCTGACCACCAGAAATATAGCCTTATGTCTTTGTACATCTTGGTACTCCCTGGATGCACGGATAACAAAGTAGCATGCGCTTCCTGAAGAATACTCTCCTTTAGTTCCGATTGATCTGGCAAACACAGTCGCTTGCCATACCACAACACTGCATCCTTCACTTGAAACTCTGCCGACCTGCCAACACCAACCTGCTCTATCATCTCCTGGATCTCTGGATCTGTCTTCTGACTGTCGATGATTCTGTCTCTTAAAGTAGGTTGAATCCTTAACTGAGCTAAGGAAACTCCCAAACCTTGCAAAACCACCTCAATCTCTGCTCGGTCAAACTCCTCTGCCAACTTCTCCTGAGTCGTGATCAATCGAGACAAACTGCCCTTCCTGCTGAGCGCATCAGCCACAACATTGACCTTGCCCGGATGGTACTTGATTTCGGGTCGGATGTCCTCCAACACTTCTAACCATCTCCTCTGCCTCAGATTCTGGTCTCTCTGCTGAAGGATATACTTCAGACTTTTATGATCCGTGTACATGTTGACCTTCTTCCCGTACACATAGTGCCTCCACTGCTTCAAAGCAAAAATGATTGCTGCCAGCTCCAGATCATGGGTCGGGTAATTCTTTTCTTGCGGTCTCAGTTGTCTGGACCCATCAGCTATTACTTTTCTCTCTTGCATCAGCACACAGTCCAAACCGCAATGGGAAGCATCGTTGTATAATGCATATCATCTAATAAGAGATTGTTCAAAAGAAAGGAAGAGAGACTCACTGAATAAAGCATATCATCTAATTGTCCTTTGTTTGGACATACATGTTAAAAACCCTGCAATTTATGCCTTGTTAGGTGATTCTGTTTATTTCCACTACATCAAAACATTCGAAGTTTCTCCTCAAAGAGTTCTCTGTTTTTCTCTTCCTTGTCTCAAGCAACATGAATGTAGATTTTGTTGTTGCATGCCATAGTATATTGAATTTCCAGTTATGGGAATTTCAAGTAGGTTGATTCGCTTCCTTAAATACTCCACTCTGTCCCAATTTCAGTTTTTAAGAGACTCTAAAAGGATAACACAAAATAATCACTGAAGAACATAAACTAGTCAATGAAATGTCGAAAGATGGGCAGAAATAAAAAATTTAGTTATCACTGATGATGTTTTGGTTTTTAGCCTATAACTTCTTGAAGCTGGAACTTCGATAATATTTGGGATATACAAAAGCTAACACAAAAGTGTTGTGGACTAACAGTGATGTCAGTCACCTTTTAAGAGGTCACTGCAAAATCTTCAAGCCTATTTTATATGTATGATGCTTCTCCCAGCAAAAACAATAGAGAAGCCTACTTTAAAAAGTGCTATAGCAAATCTTCAAGCCTATTTAAACAATATAGACGATGTTATTGCAACTCTCATTATTTGCCAATACAAGAAGATATATGTTCCTTGTCACAACCAAAATGAATTGAAATTATCAAAATCTGATTTGGGAAAAAAATCATATTTTCTTGTTATTATTCTTCTATTGTGCATCTCTTTATATACACATTACATTCATGGAGAAGGGTACAACAAATTTTGGAGAAGATTAAGGTGATGAGAGATTTGATGGAATCTATTTCCTAATTTATAGGAAACAGAATATACAGATTTATTCTTACTTTATTTCAACAAAATGGAACAATCTTTTAATCTAGATTCATCTATCTTCTCTTCTGGTGTTTTTCCTCCAAAATGTCTGATATGTGATTAAAGCTAACTCATTTTGATGTTTATAAATGAAGTTAATATAATTACTCCCCTGTAAACTAATCAGTCAGAGTGATAGGAAATTTGAGGAATGCTTGAAATTGTATGACACTAATGGTATGAAATTCGGTGGAAATTTATTGACAAAATGTATGAAGTTACTTGGATAGGGGTACCACATATTGCATGATTCGTGTGAATCAGTTCAAGGGAAAACTGATTGTTCCTCCCAGCTTGGGGCAACATACACCAAATTTTCACCTGTGTTTACTGATTGCACTTTGCTTATAGTTATACTTAACTAATTTAGTTATGGACAGGATTATTGTATTGCAGTAAAAATATTGACCAGTAATTGAGTTTCCAAACTTGCCAAATTCCAAGAGATATATATATATATATATATATATATATATATATATATGCATATCCAGTTCATAATAAGCTGTTCAGAAAAATGAGCTATATGCATATCCAGTTCATAACTTGCCGACTTTTCCCTGCTGTTCAATTTTTTTCTGTGCCCCATATGGGCCATATCTATGTATATCCAGTTCATAATATGTTCATTTGGTTGTTGGTTTATCACAATAAAATCTATTACAGTGAGATGTTAAAATGATATTATTTCCTAATGGCTACCGAGTATGAATAAATTTGTCAATTTCTGTTCAAGGATGTGGCTGGTTATCATTGTTACTGAAATGAATAATCTATATGTTGTTTTACAATTGAATGATATGTTTTAAATACTTGGTCTAGTATCTTCTACCAATCAGAACTTCACCCTGCCCCTGTGTGAATAATACAATGAGGTGCATTTTATTTATAGTACACTTTTCTTGTGAATTCAATATATTTTCTTCTTTTGTTTGACAAATTGAAGATTAAGCATATATGTTTTTCTACAGGGCCAATGGATTTAATCGGCTTCCAGTCACGCACATACACTAGCACGAATTACGGATGGAAATGGAATCAACACTGGGCTACACGAGGAGACTCCCTCAACCTAGTTTGTTGGATTTGGACTTTTTATTTTTTGTTTTGTCGAAATTACATCTATGTTTTGTAATAACTATGTGTTGTACAACTTATACATTTACAACTTGTTTTTTTTGATATATCGGATAGAGCCAAACGGCTCCAGCCATCAAAAAATATATAAATCAATAAAAACAGTTAAATTACAGACAATAATCAATGGTTTTACAAGGAGTAAAACAGATAATGAAAGCATAAAAGAATACAATAGCGGCTGAATCACGCACGCCAAAAGGAGGGTGCGACAAAAACAACGGAGCACCACATCAAAAAAGGAAGGGGGCGGAGCAATTATCTGGGAAAACCAAGCCTCTGATGGATCCAAACCAACATGTCGTGCCCGAAAGAAGATCCGGAGGACGCGACAGAGCCAAAAACCAGGAGGGTGAACCTCCCCACGCGAAGACAAAACAACTCCACTAGTAGTCCGGAGCACTCTAGCAGCACAACGGAGGCAAAACAGACTGCTTATACCACGGATGGTAAAGCGAAGCCAAAACTCAACTGTGCACCAGCTGATGAGCTGACACAGAAGCTGCATTCCTCGCACAAATACGGGCGCTCACTCGAATCTGCGAGTTGTTAAAGACTTTCTTATTGTTTCTCTGCCTCACGAGGGAAGTTGCCACCTCCATCGAGGGGGGCGATATAGTCGCAAGGTCAGAAGATCTAGCTTCGAAGAGTCGAGAAGGGGTAAAGAAAAAACTGGGAGCCACCGACGTGGCTATAGGACAATTTATAACTTGTTGTATGACAATTTATGTGTTAGATATTTTATTTTCTATTGAGTTGCTGCTTATCGCGATATGTGAATTTTGGTTCTTTATTATGATGTTATTATTAATTTTAAGATTTAAGTATTTAAATTTAATGTGACTACAAGTATTGTAATATGCGATTAATTACAAGCTTTTTTTTTTATATAATTTTGAAAGTTTGGAATAAAATGCCAAAAAAAGTAGAGATCTATCTCGGCGTTTAACTGAAAATGCCGACATAGATATAGGTTGTTAAAAAATTTAATTTCACTTATCATGGCGCTTCAAAAGCACCGCTATAGGATATTTATTTAAATACCTAAATGGCTAGCCAATATTGTGTACAGGCTATCACGGCGTTTCCGAAATGCCGCTAGAGCTCACTTTCTTTTAAAATTAAACGAAAATCCTCCTATAACGGCATTTTATTAGACCCTATAGCAGCGACTTCGGTAAATGCCGCGGTAGCCCATATAGCTATAACGACGCACACTACAAAGACACTTTTGGTGGTGATTTCAGAAGTGCCGCTATGTGCTATTAAGGCGCAAAAAAATGTCGCGATAGCCTTGTAACGCCGCTAAAGCCCATGCATTTTGTTGTGTTTGTAGCAATTTTGGTGATGTCTGGTTTTCCTTTAGAGCCAAAATACACTTTTGAATTGAACTTCTAATCTTTAAATAAGTTGTTGATTGTTTCCTAGCCGTAAATATGTTTAAATAAGTTGTTGATTGTTTCCTAGCCGTAAATATGTTTTTGATAAATGTGAGTAAAAGTGTGTTGAGCTCAAGGCACAATTTCAAAACTGTTTTTAAAGGAGGTGCTACCACTTTTCGATAAACTGTTTGCTTATATAGTTGCTTATATAATATACCCTCATTATTGTTGTCATTCTACACTTCTGCTCTTTATAACGGGAAATATATATGGGAATGAAGTTCCCTGTGAAGTTCCCTTAAACGTATCTATAGTGGTTTGCTATTTGCCATTTTTTAAAATTTTTTAGCAATCGACGTGCTACAATATTTTGAGATCTAAGGCCGACTTGTGACTTACTACAAGTCAACGTATCTTTACAATTCAACGTATCTGTCCAACTCTCCTTCACTTCTATTCTTGACTGTGAGACTTAGTCAGTCATCAATATCAATATAATTGGAGGCAATATTTGACATAAGCTTTTTTTTTTTGGGATAATAAAGATGACCCATCATCGCCTTATTAATAAAAAATTAACAATACAAAGTAGTACATATTACAAAGATAATAATAAAGTCATACATCCATCAAGCAACTAAACCAAACCAAATCTAAGATACACTGCATAAAGGAGATACTGATACAAGTTACTGAAGGCAATTAGTCCCTTAATAGCATAGTCGTTTACCCTACTCTACTCCTCCATACGAAGTGTAACACCCCGCAAAATTGAGTAATGACAATTTTGCCCTCACGTGTTACGCACGTATATTTTGTACCATTACGAGTAATATTCATAACATATTTTGTTATACGTATCTTATATTCTGATTGTTTATACTAGTATGATGCACGTGCGATGCACGTGGAGGAGGAAGGAAAAGGACAAAAAAGAAAAAATCTACTATGATGCACGTGCGATGCACGTGGAGGAGGAAGGAAAAGGACAAAAAAAAAACCTACCAACACGTGCGCTGCACGTGTTTGCACACATACAAAAAAAATAAAAAATTGTTTATTTGTTTGGAACCCCATCTCTCCCATTATAATATTTATAGATGTTTTTCGTTTTCTTAGAATTCATTCTTATCCTATTTTGAGTCAACTCAAATATTAATTTTTCAATCTTTGTGTTTTATGTATATTACACATGCTTTCAATACACGTGTCGATTACGTATATTTTTGGTTACATGAAATATCCGTAACAATATTAAATATACAAGTTTTTGTATTTTGACTGTTTTTCGTTCCCATAAATTAATTCTTCACATTTTTGTACGTGTGTTGCAAGTATCAATTTTTATATGCATGTTTCTAAAATTTATTCATGTTCTTCTAATTTTAAATTAATGCACTTTATATTATTATTAATTTTTATTTTTGAAGCTCATAAGTCTAAGAAAATAATTTTTCAGAAAGAAACTCATTTTTGACGAGTGAACCCATTTATAAAACTATTAGAAAAAAAATAAAAAAAAATAAAAAAATAAAAAAATCTACAAATGAACAAATAAAAAATAAAATGAGAAGCCTGACATTGGGAACCGGTTGCCGGTTGGGGCTCTTCTTGACTTAGTCTTGAGAGTGGGATAGTGGAGAGAGAGGGTAGGGTTAGGAAATTTTTTCCAAACTGCTCCACTTTTTGAAAGTTTTTCCCAAACCGGCCTACTTTTTTTTATTCCCAAACCATCCCACACGGTCTTTCAAAGACCGAGTCTTAGTCTTCGAAAAATCGAAGACTAAGACTCGGTCTTTGAAAGACCGCGCGTCTTATAACTAGACTCGGTCTTTCAAAGACCAAGTCTTAGACTGGGGGTTTTAATTGCAGATCTCTTCTTTCTTCTTCTTCTCGACTTTATTTTCTTCTCTACTTTTTCTTCTTCTTCTCTAGAACCCTCAACGAAACCCATCGCGACCTATCTAATTTTGTGGTCTATTTCCCCTTAAATCGATCGATATACTCCCCAAAACTGAGTAATATCTCATTGATTTTCGATTTCCCCCAACTATTTCCCCCAAATTTGATTATTTCTTTAAACCCTAAATCCCGAAATCCCAATTTGGAGGATCTAGAAGTATTCTACATTGTCACTATCTCGCTTTGGAATCTCCTACTCGAAAGGTATATTTTTGAAGCTTTTGATAAGCAAATTTTGTGTTAATTTTGGGTTATTGTGAAGGTGCTTAGTTGAATTGTAAAGGTACATTTACTGTTTATTTCCAGCACTACAAGTTCAAATTGCTTCAAGGTTTCTTGCCAATGTGATCCAATAGCATCTTTCGTATAGAAACGTTTATTGTACTACTTGAGAATTAGACAAAGAAGGAAATGAAGCACACTTACTAAAACTATTTGCAAATTGCTTACTAAGTTAAAGAAGTAACACACATAATGACATTTTGAGGCTATATTTCTAAGTTGGGATAACTCGAGTTATCTAACTTTATAAGACTCCAGTTATCTTAACTTTGATATGTTTGACACCATTTTGGAGTTAAGATAATTATAGCTATCTAAGTGTATGACAACCAAAATTAGCATACGGTTGGTCCGAAATAGGGCCGGATTCTTTATCATTATTAGTAAACAAATGTTTGAAATGTGTAATTATTGAAAAAAACAAGTAAAGTAGCAAACGGCATTGTTATATAGAAATTGTTGTTAATGTTGGTTTTGATATCTAGGTTGTGTAGTTAATAACAATTTTGTTGAACTTGTAGGATTTGTAATTTATTGTAAATTGAACGCACAATTGGTAACATGGAGGAAGGAGAAAGTAGTAGACCTCCACGTGGCGATAGAGCACGTACTCGTGGTGGATGTGGTCGTAGTCATGGTCGTGCTCGTACCGAGGGTACCAATGTAAATAATTAATTGTTCATTCTAATAGAATTATATTAAATTTCGGTCTATTGATGTAAATGTTATTGTTATGTAGGTTGAAGTCAATCCAAATGAGGCGGGCACTTCTTCTTCAGTTCCTTCATCATCGTATATCCATTCTAGAGGCCCAGGACCCCTCGACCCTTCACCGTTGCTTCGATCGCAGAATATTTGGAACGGTGAGGCTACGGAGTGCCGCTTTAGGACTGGTCATCCACTACCTATGCACCCACGTATACACGAGATACTAAGAGACCGTGGGTTCTACAGTATTGGTAGGATAACCTCCATCAAGTGCGATCGACCTCTTTTGGAAGCACTTCTTGAAAGATGGAGGCCCGAGACACACTCCTTTTACCTGCCATTTGGGGAGATGACAGTCACTCTGCAGGACGTTTCCATCCTTACCGGATTTCAAATCGATGGATAGGCAGTCACAGGATCAATGAACTTCGACCCAATTTACATAGTCGAGGAGTACTTAGGTGTTGAAGTTGAAGCCAGTGCGGTTAATGGTAAATTTATTCGTTTGAAGTGGTTGAAGGACAAGTTTAAGAATAAATTGAATGTAGGTTCAATTGCGGCAGAGGTAGAGTGCTATTGTAGGGCCTACATTCTCACGCTATTCGGTAGCATATTATTTCCAAATTCATCAGGAAATAGCATCTCATTGATGTTCTTGCCATCAATTGCAGATCTAGGAAACGTTAGACGTTACAGTTGGGGGAGTTCCGTACTGTCATCACTATATCGGAGTTTGTGTTTGGCTAGTATAGGTTCGATCCAGATGAATGGGCCTATGATTTTACTTCAGATTTGGAGTTGGGAGCGGATTCACGTCGGTCGGCCCGTAGTATGGATCCAATCTCCAGACTGGCTAGTTCTTCCCGATGACGTGGACATGCTACCTCCGATCGGTGTTTACTGGACAGGGAAACTTACATGGATAGCCAACCCCAACAGGTGCTTAACATACTACCGTGATGAGTTAGATAGGTTGGCAGATGACTGTGTCGTGTGGTTTCCTTACACGAAGGATTGTGTAATTCGATTGCCACCTAATTGCACATACAGGCGTGATTTGTGGCTCACGAAAGCACCGTTAATCAACTTTGGGGTTGTCGAGTTGTACTACTCCGATAGAGTACTACGCCAGTTTGGTCTTCACCAAGGAATTCCAGTTGCCAAGCCATTCAATGCGGAGATGCACAATATTACAGGAATGGGCCGAACCCCCGGACACAATTGGGCCGCTTGCTTCTCTGTGTATGTTCAGAGATGGAATGTTCACCGTTTCGATGAAATCATCTGTGACATTTCATCGTTTGACTTCTCGTTGCATGGGGTTTATATGACTTGGTACGAGAGAGTCACTCGACGGTATATCTCTCCGACGTTACAGGCTCCTGCTGGAGTGGTAATCCCAATCCATCAACCAGGGACTGAACCAGCAAATCAACATTCCATGAAGTTGCCGATGTACCAACCAAAGGGATCCACTGTTCGGAAATTTGTAAGTTTTAAAGTTTCGTTTTAAATTTTTAAAGTTTATATAAAATTTGTTTTTATATATGTATGTCTATATGTAAGTGTCATCTACTTTCAGCTTTTCATGATTCTCAGTTGAACCAGACTTGGGCCATTGCAAAGAAATGTGCAACTTTGTTGAATAGCAACGTCGCCGATCAGACAAAGAAAACCATACGGGAGATGTTATCTTGTTGCCGTGCACAAGCTGATCTTGTGGGGGAGGGCACAATATTAGATGCAATACTTAGGACTCCCACACATCGAACGAGCGGCCGTTTTGGGCTCCGACGAAAGAGAGTTGTTCGAAGACCCCCACCTCAAACTCGAAGCAATTCAGAACACGAAGAACAAGCCACGACTGAGATTGAAGGGGAGGGTCTACAACAACAACCTGGGGGTGAGATTCAAGAAGAGGAGAATGTCCCGTTGTCCGGTCTAATACAGGCTACTCCACAACGTGGTAGACGACAACGAAGACCCACTAACTTCTTTACCCCTAACCCTTGATTTTGTAATTTTTTGAATTTGGTAGATGTTGTAATATTTTAAGTTAGTTTTATTTTGTAATATTTTAAATTTGGTAGATGTTGTAATATTTTAAGTTAGTTTGATTTTTGTAGTATTTTGAATTTAGTAGATGTTGTAATATTTTAAGTTAGTATAATTTTGTACTATTTTGAATTTGTTAGATGTTGTAATATTTTAACTTAGTTTGATTTTGTAGTATTCTGAATTTAGTATAAGTTAATGACATTGTTTATGAGATGTTGGGGATGTTTATGAGATTGTTGATGAGATGTTGGAGACGTTGGAGATGTTGATGAGATGCTAGAGATGAGATGTTGGAGATTGTTGATGAGATGTTTAGTGAAAGTGTTGTTGTGGGTGTGTTAGTTTGATTGTTGTTGTTGTTGTTGTGATGAAACTGAGATTGTGGTGGTTGTTGTAATGGTGAAAGTGAGATTGTTGTGGTTGTGGAAATGGTGAAAGTGAGATTGTTGTGGTTGTGGAGATGTCTCGAGATATTGTGGTTATGGAGATGTGTCGAGAGTGTAATGGTGGAAGTGAGTTTGATGTGCCTGTTAGCTTTTTCAATCAGCTTGAAGACACGGTCTTTCAAAGAGCGTTCTACTTTTAACTAGACTCGGTTTTTGGAAGACCGTAGACTCGGTCTTTGGAAGATCGAGTCTTGAAGCTGATTGAAAAAATTAGCTTACAGACGCAAGACTCGGTCTTCCAAGTATAGTTAAAATTAGAACGGTCTTTGGAAGACCGAGTCTTGAGTTCACAATTTTCCAGAGACCAAGAGGTTCTCTGGAATTGAGTGAACACCACAGTCGGTCTTCCAAAGACCATTCTCAATATAACTAGACTCGGTCTTTCAGTCTTCAATCTGTGAAATTTTTTTCAATTGGATTGAAGACTCGGTCTTTGATTGAAAGACCGAGTCTAGTATAAACTGGCGCGGTCTTTCAAAGACCGAGTCTTGCACTTCGAAAAATCGAAGAGCAAGACTCGGTCTTTGAAAGACTGCGCTAGTTTATACTAGTCAAAGACCGAGTGGGATGGTCTGGGAATAAAAAAAAAGTAGGGCGGTTTGGGAAAAACTTTCAAAAAGTGGGATAGTTTGGGAAAAAATTCGTAGGGTTAGTGGGTTAGTAACTACCTAATTAATTATACATATAGCCTAACCATTCTCAACATAATGCAAATAAAAAAAAAGTTAAACAGTGAGAGGGAAAGGCAGATCGTTGGGAGTGTTCGGCTTAGGTTACTGTGCATTTTCGGGAGCATTTTGCTAGCTTTTGTGTGGATTTTTGGAGTGCTTTTGAGGAGAAAATTGCTATTTTGAGGTGGGTGTTCCTTTATACTCTAAATTTTATTGAGTAGATACATGTGTAGTTGTCTAGAAATTTAAATTCGTAGATGTAGAGTGGTTAATTTATTCTCTTTTATTGTGATGTATGTGATGGGAGAAATTCTTAAAATTTTGAGTGAAATGCATTTTATTAAAATAGACTTGAAGAATTACAGTGTAGCAATTGTGCAAATTAGTGTGAGAAATGTTAATTTGTGCTCAATTTAGATAAGTAAATATTTTTATGAAATACGAAATTAATTGACTTTAAAGAAAAATTCTCACATTGTTAATTGCCAAGGAAGAAGAACTATATTGAAGTAGAATTGACATTTCGTAAATTTTTGTGATGATTGTGTTACTCTTCGCGTGACTGAAAATTTTAATTTGTGTGAACTCATTATAGCATTAGAATTCAGTACATTAGATCTCTGATGTGTAGATTGATCAAATTGATGCAATGGGTAAAATCGAATGTGCGAAGTTTAAAGAGAAATGAGTTAGCCGAGACCAGCTATATGAGGATTTAAATCTCATAAAGTGGTATGATCTCAGCTTCGGCTCAGTGGTTGGGCGGTCTGCCGCCGTGCCGTTTGCATGGGTTTGAATGAGGGTGAGCTCTGTTTTATTCCAAATTTTTTAGAAGACTAAGAAAAAGGGGTTGGAGCATTTGCCTTAGTACATTGGGCATGAGTTGCCTGGTGATGTGGCGCTTGGTTTCCTCCGTGATGGTGCTGGTTTGAGCCCTTGAGCGCTCTCTGACTTTTTTGAAACACAAATAAAAAATTGGTTGTGCTGAACCAAAATCTAATGCTCTCTGACATTTTTCCACCTAATTATTTTTTTGCTAATACTAATATTAATTCACACACCAAATTTAATTAATTTTTACACTACAACTGCACTCTTTTTGTAATACCCCGCAAAAATAGCATATGGCTATTTTGCATCGTAATCTGTGCGCAATTGAGAATTGCACTCGATTGTGTATTTTTTCTAATAACAATTGATTGTTATTAAGAAATATCAAATTTATTGTCTACTTTATTTTATAATTTTGAAGGATTATTATGAGGTGATTTTAATGCATTTTTGTATTGTTGGTATTGTTAAAGTAGAGATTTGGGGCTTATTTGAAATATATTGGGACTTGGGGGCTTATATGTAATTTTCGCTTATTATTTATTTACCTAATTATTTATTTATTTCTTTTTGTAAACCCCCCCCCCCCCCCAATCCTTCCTCCTCCTTTTCTTTCCTTCTCCCATTCCTTCCCAACCGAGAAGAAAGAAACCCATTGAAACCCACCTTCGGCCGCTACTTCCCGCGCCCAAATCCACCAATTTACTCCATGATTTTTCAATTAAATTGAGGGATAGACTAATAGAAGGGTTATCTACATCGTGGCGGTGTCCGTTTTTCGAAAAGATTTCGGGAAGGTAAATCCTAGATTGTTTTATTGTATAAAATTTAGTGTTTTCAATTTCTATTGAGTAGGGGTATTAAGGTAGGAAGATTAAGAGATATTGGGAAGGGCAGATGCGAGGAATTA
Organism: Hemerocallis citrina; assembly: GCA_017893485.1. Classification (NCBI taxonomy): domain Eukaryota; kingdom Viridiplantae; phylum Streptophyta; class Magnoliopsida; order Asparagales; family Asphodelaceae; genus Hemerocallis; species Hemerocallis citrina. The sequence continues at coordinate 111,731,291 of CM030365.1, forward strand.
GTAGATTCTTAGAGAGTTTGCAAGTTGTTAATAAATTAGGATTTTGGGTTTGTAAAAGAGAACTATGTGTATGAATTAGTTCTCGTATGGTAGTAGAAATTGTAGTTGGACTATTAGAATAATTTGGGAGTGCTTTTAGTAATTGTTTGAAAATAAGAATCTTGTCAGAATTCGAATGTTAAGTGCAAAGCACATGTGCATCCTAGGCGTTCAATAAAATGCTTGTGTGGTATTGGGGTTAATATTATTATTTTCTCGTGACTGGTTTGGATGCTTGAGCCTTGAGCCTTGATTGCTTTGAATTTTGATGATAAGATATATTAGCAAATTTGGATACGGGATAGCGTGCTGGCGCTTCGAGTCTTCGCAGGATATTTTGTGAGTATGATCTCTTTTATTTTTTGTACATGGTGTGTTATGAAAATTTTAAATTACGATTTGTTGTGTATTTCCGATTTCGTATCCTAGTATAGCATGGGTGTTTTGAGCTAAGAATTTGTGTGGACACTCTTGTATGTGTCCACAACTATAGCTAAATTTCATAAATTATCGAGGTCGGTTGATACCTCAAAAGTTGGAGAGTAACTGTAACGCCCCAATTTTTTCTTGAAAACGAAGTCTCCAAATCCAATTCCTTCAATTTCTATATCACTTTAATCATAAACTAAAAAAGTTATATTTCAGGGAAAATTTTGACAGAGTCTCCCCTGTAAATTTTGCCCCGAAACACAAAAAGCTTACGGAATTCTGCTCAAAATTCTGTAGCTTACAATCCACATAATATTTTCATAGGCTCCCCAGGCCAAAATGAGCAGATACACACAGGCAATATAATATAATGCTCTGGGGGCCAAACTCATAACGGATTATCAAATATCAATTAAAAACTATAATTTTCTTTGAAAAACGAGGTAAAATTTTAGAAAAATCCTTGTAAAACCTACCACAAAGCCCAGTACTCCACAACGAGATGGGTACGAGTCACAAACATACCACGTCACCCCCGCACTATACTCATCATCATCATTTACATACTTATACATCCATAATACAATTTAAATCATAACTTTACCACTCATCCTAACTAATTAGTACAAAAATTTGATAATAAAACTTCACCCTACCATCTACGCCTCACCTCTCCACTGATGAGAACCTGCAACAGTAGGGGATCTAAGGTAGTCCTCAGACTCCCCTAACCCCCCAAACACTAAGGGGTCAGCCATTTCTGGTGTGAGTAAGATTCATAATCTAATAAATAAATCAAACTATATAAAGAAAATAAATTAAACTTACAAATATTAAGGTATGAAGATTCAACTCGAATCTGAACATTAAAGCATCAAGAATACACCTTAGTATCAAGTACTCGACCAATCTGCATCCGTTTACCTCTATATATTTATAACTTCTCTCCCTTCGCTAAATGCATCATATTAATATATGACTGCATATATCTATACATATACACACAACTCATTCACTTTATACTCAATCACAAGCAACACATTAATTCACATTCCATTAATTCCATTACTTTTCATTTTGAAACCCCCAACACAAATACGTATCATTTCATAATTTCCACCACCTCATCGTTTCTTTATTTTCATAAATACTCACATAAAGTCCCTATCTCTTTTCTTCATACTTTTATAACTACGCACTTCATTTACCATTCATTTACATCTACGAACTCACGACCCATATTCTTAAATACTCATTTTCATTCATAAACCCTTTCTTTCTCAATTTCATATTTCATAACACCGCGTTCATTTATTTCTTATAACCCATATCATCACATATGCATATATCCACATAATACCACATTAATTCATGTCTTATGACAAAAATATAACACTTCATTGCCCATTGCAATTTACTCACATCTCATCACATCATGGACATATCACTTATTACCTACTCATTCTTATCACATCAAAAATATGTTTTATAACTCATTCTCATCCTGTTATATCATTTAGCTCTTATTCAAGCTAATTGATGACTAACTTATTCTCGTCTTCACTTACAACTCACGTTATCATTGATTTCACTTTTATTCACATCAATTTATATTCCATACCCCCAAACATAGTTTGGGCAATAATATATCACACCCCAAAGCCGATAGCTTGGGTAATAATCACCACACCCCAAACGCATATCTCAAGAGTTATTAATTCACTTCAATCATTATTCATCTTCACTTATTTAATTCTTCATTTCCATTAATCATAGCCCTATCATGCCCACTCACCCTGCGAATTATGCCAAGGCAGGTAGTTCCCACCATTTCCACAGAAAGAGCGGGCAAGTAGTTCCTTGACACAATCCCAAGGTGGAACCACTCATATCATACTGTACTTTACTTTAATGATCACATACATAATATAATTACTTCGTACTATTCATAAGAACACATGCCTCTTTTATCATTCCATTTTAAACTGACCACGTACTGTATTTATTACTTATTTTCATACACTAACTCATAACTCATTTCATTTTACACTAGGTACTTTCTTCTCTTTCTCATTCACATTCTATATCATATTCAATTTTACCCCAGGTCTATCCTGGAGTATCAATTCTCTCTCAGGTCTACCCTGAGGTATCATTTCTCTCTCCGGTCTATCCGGAGGTATCTGCACTCCCAAGTCCATCCTGGGGTGTCAACTCTCTCTCAGGTCAATCCTGAGGTATCATATCTCTCTCCTTTCTATCCGGAGGTATCTGCACTCCCAGGTCCATCCTGGGGTATCAACTCTCTCTCAGGTCAACCCTGAGGTATCATATCTCTCTCCGGTCTATCCGGAGGTATCTGCACTCCCAGGTCCATCCTGGGGTATTAACTCTCTCTCAGGTCAACCCTGAGGTATCATATCTCTCTCCGGTCTATCCGGAGGTATCTGCACTCCCAGGTCCATCCTGGGGTATCAACTCTCTCTCAGGTCAACCCTGAGGTATCATATCTCTCTCCGGTCTATCCGGAGGTATCTGCACTCCCAGGTCCATCCTGGGGTATCAACTCTCTCTCAGGTCAACCCTGAGGTATCATATCTCTCTCCGGTCTATCCGGAGGTATCTGCACTCCCAGGTCCATCCTGGGGTATCAACTCTCTCTCAGGTCAACCCTGAGGTATCATATCTCTCTCCGGTCTATCCGGAGGTATCTGCACTCCCAGGTCCATCCTGGGGTGTCAACTCAAGTCAACCGAAATTATTGCTATTAACACTTTCTTTTCATATTAACATCACCCTTTATCATCATAGCATCTCATCTTTTATTTACTTATTCGCATAAACAATGATCACCAACTCACTTACCTCTTTCAATGCATCACACAAAAGAAATATCACTGTAATTAACATAAAAATCATCACATCATAATATTACACATCACAACTGTACTGCCTTATTTATTTTATCATTACCCGACACATCATGCGTATATCATACTATTTATTATCTCAATATCACAGGTTTGCATATTCCCAGTAGATCAACACATCACAACATCATATATATATAAATACACCCATTACATTACCATCACACTGGATATTCAAAATCACAACAATTCACCATATACCGACATCTTATATAAATATAACTCATCCCCGTATATATATATCTAATCTATCGTCTGTAAATTTATATCAATGTACGAGACGAGTATTTCATCGTCATATCGCATACCAACACCGAACACTAATTTTCCTTTACACATACACCTTATTCCGGGATTCATATCAATCAATCAGATCATACTAAAATTTGCTTAAAATCACAAATGCATAATTACATTCATACTCACATAGCATCCCGTGAAGACTCGAAGTGCCAGCACGCCGTTCCACATCCAAATCTGCTAACATATCCTATTATCAAATTTCAACACAATTAAGGCTCAAATCATCCAAATCAATCACAGAAAATAATAACACTATTTCTAATATCACTCAGGCATTTTATTGAACGTCTGGGATGCACACGTGCAATGCACGTAATAGACAAATTCTTACGGGATTTTATCCCCATGAAATTACTAAAATCACCCCCAAATTATTCTAATGGTTCTACTAAAATTCTACTACTATAAAGGAGAAATTTCTCACATCTATAATTCTCTTTTACAAACCCAAAACCCTAATTTATTAGCAACTTGCTAAATCTCCCATAATGTGCTAATTTCTCACCTCTACTATTCCCAACATCTTCCAATCTCCCTACCATAACTAGTCTACTCAAAATAAATTAACCACACTAAATTTTATACAAAAATAAAATCTAGGGTTTACCTTTTCGAATTCCATTCGAAAAACGGACTCCGCCACGAGCTAGAGAACCTTCCAATTAGCAATACCCCAAATTAATTTGAAAACCCCGGAGAAACGGGGTGGATTCGGGCATGGAGATGCCGGCCGAATGGGTTCGGCTGGTTTCGTTCGATCGGGATTAGAAAAAGAAAGGAAGAAGAAGGAATGGGATGGGGAAGGGGTTTTTTTGGAAAATATTTAATAATATAAATATATATATTATAAAGGAATATTTACAAATAAGCCCCCAAATCTCCAAAATATTTTAAATGAATCCTCAACTCTACTTTTAACAATACAAAATATTTTAAAACATCCCATAATAATTCTCCAAAATCATAAAACAAAATAAACAATAATTTTCCATATAAAACTCGACTCATACTTCAATATACCATCTACACCAATCCAACAAATATTCATACCCATATTAATATTTAAATAAAATATCCCAAAAACAATTTTCAGCACCCCAAATATATAAAAGCAGATATTTTCGGTATTTTACAAATTCGAGGTGTTACAGCAGCGGGTCTGAAAGGGCAAAGCTGAAGCCGATTACTTTTGGACTGGGTCATAACCAATTGTATATGTATGATCTTGCTATGAACTTTTGAGAGTAGCTTTTGGTATGAGTTTATTTGATGATTCTCAAGTTTTAGAAATTCTAGAGTTCGTTTGGTAAAGGGTAGTAAACGCTCTGCTGAATGAGTGGCTGAATTTGTGTGCTATGTTTGAAGAGTCGTAGCTCATTATGTGAGATGAATCTAAATGTGAATTTTGGATACAATGAAATGGTATATGTGTAGATTGAGAATCTCAAATTTCATGATCATTGGACTCAAGGTTGATTTATTATTGAATTTCAAAGTGGGCTATGTTCAGCCTAGCATAAGTTGACTAGTTGGTGAAGATGAGAGATTGGGAACTATTGTTAAGATTTTAGGAGATTGACCAACTAGAGAGTCGTAATAGGGAGTCATAGCTTTCTAACCCATCTGGAGTTTTGTAATTCCAGTTTACAGGTTGAGAGTTATGATTTTCCAAAGATGGACTTGTGTTTTCGAGAACTCAAATGATAGAGTCTAAAAAAGGTGTTCAACAAGGAAATTGAGGTGGACACTCCCACCTTCCCATAGGACCCGGGATCGAGAACTTCTGATTAGTGGGAAAACCCTTATGATATTGGAAAGATGCAGGAGTGCAAGAAGAAGATATTATTGAGAGTATATGAGGTTTTATAGTATCAAGATGATTGAATTCAAGGAAATGGTTAGCTGAAGGGCTGTAGAGTAAGGCTTAATCTTTCCAGAATGGGTATTATCAAGCAATTTTGTATTGTGTGTTGGAAGTTATGGACGTTGCAAGATAGCAACCTGTTGTTTAGACCAAACTTCAAGTTTCAGTTGACTCGGGGACTTGAGCTCTTAAATATTTGAGGGAGTCGCTCACTATGGGATTGCTATGAATCTCCCTACCCTTTTAGAAGTCTGATTGTGTTGAACTCTGATGAGCATAGCTTGGGTCACAGCTACTGCTATTTCTTGAATTATTTCATCGGACAATTAATGAGGAACCCTCTGCATGCCGCAGTGAGGTGATCATGAGCTATCAGGTTGTAATGATGTTTTATCATTTCATTTGGAACTTGGATAAGTTCCTGAGCTTAGTACTCATGGTCGACATGAGAGAGTTGAGATATAGCTCTGGTCGGTTGGTGTTTGGTGTCTCGATGTCTGAGTCTGTCAATGGTCAAGAATTGATGGTTATGTGTGTGCTTACCTTCATTTGATTTGTATTGCATCCTTGGGGCACCGTTGGACCACTCGCTGAGGGTCACGAGCCAGGATTATTTGGTCGTCGGCCTGTGAAGGTATTGGGAATCAGTGGATGTGATTCCTGTGATGATTGTTGTCTAACAGACCGGACAGACTCGACATGGTTGATCGACACCGAGTGTGATTGAGTGACAACTTGTTTTAGTGAACTGCATTGATTAGGTTTTCTTTTATCGTTTCGCTTGAAGACCGAATTGGTGTTAGGGGTGATTCCCTATAATCCAACTCGTTCCGAGAGTTAGCACTAGGTGGTGATACTATGGAATTGTCTCTTCGTGTCATTAGGGATACGTGTTGTGATGCGTATCTTGCACTGTTGATTCCTGAGGTACCATGGTAAGGATGGGATGGGATCCAGGTACTTGCTGGTGGATACGAACGGTTTGTATGGGATACGATGCCATAGGTTTGCTGCGGTATATCTTTAAGTTCGTCATGGCTGTTGGATGGGATCCAGGTACTTGCTGGTGGACACGAACGGGTCATATGGGATACAGCACCATAGGTATGCTGCAGTATATCTTTAAGTTTGTCACAGCTGTTGAATGGGGTCCGGGCACCGGACACTAGTGGCAAACCAAGACACCACTATGTGACTGCAGAACGGTGGGACCGTTGATCTGCAACCTCATTGCCACGATCTATCTATCAGGAACAGGAAGTGGACCGAATTAGAGTGCATTGCATAACAAGGGTTCAAATCCCTGGACTGGAGAAACGGCTTGATCTGGGCCACATATAGTATGGGATGCATGTGTGTCCAGAGTCTTGCTGACATTAGAATAACTGCATCTATTCTATACTCTGTATTGTTGCATTAGACTCAGGTCATGGCATACCCGAACACTAGGAAATCAGGATACACGGTTATTTTCCATTCATAATGAATTGTGAGTGTAATAGTTGAAGTGGATAATGAGTGTGAACGTAATGTATTGCGAGACGCGATGATATATGTTATAAGAAATGAATGAATGCAATGCTATGTGATATGAGGCTGGGAAGGAATATAAGTCGTGAGTCTGTAATTGCAAATGAATGGTAAACGAGGTGGGGTTTATGTGGAAATAGAGTTGTTTGTAAATGTAAAACTTTATGGAAAAATAAAGCTATAGGAATATTTTCATAAGGCGTAAAGTGATGGGCCTTAAGCGACTAATTTGAAAATGATTTCCAAACTAAAGATAAGTATGTTGTGAGCGGGTATGGATATGCATACAAGAAATGACTTAGAGAGTATTTGATGTGAAATCCCATTTATGATGGTTACATGTTCAGATTTCAGGTAAGATTTGTTTATCTTGGTATTCGTAAGTTCGTTCTGTTCTTACTTATAAAGTTTAATTTATTTGCTTAATTAATAGATTATACTAACACCAGAAATGGCTAACCCCTTAGTGTTTGGGGGGTTAGGGAGTCCCTGAACTACCCTAGATCCCCTACTGTTACAGGTCCTCAGCAGTGCAGAGGTGAGGCATAGATCTGTAGAGTGGAGTTCTTACTTTTGGAAATTTTGTATAGTTTTAGTTGTGTAAATAGTAAAAGTTATGGTTTAAATTGTATTTTTGATGAATAAGTACGTGGATGACGATGATGAGTGTAGTGTGGAGTGGCATGATATGTTTTTGACCCGTACCCATCTCGTTGTGGAGTACCGGGCCCTGTGGTATGGTTTATAAGTTATTTTCTAAAAACCTTACTACGTTTTCAAAGGAATTTATGGTTTTTAATTGATATTTGATATTCTATTATGAGTTTGGCCCCCAGAGCATATATATTGATTGCATGTATGTCTCTGCTCATTTTGGTCTGGGGAGCCCGTGAAATTATTTCCTATGATGTGAGCTAAGGAATTTAGAGTAGAATTCCGTAAGCTTTTTGAGTTTCGGTGCAGAAATTTCAGGGAAAACTTTGCCCGAATTTTCTTTGAATTATAACTATCTTAGTTTATGTTTAAAGGGATATAGAAATTGAAAGAATTGAATTTGGAGTTAAAAAGGGGGACGTTACAGTTTGATATGACAAATTGATATTCGTAATTACTGATGTATTAACTCTGATGGTAATAAAAATGTTTCAAATTTTCGTGTTATTTACTGTGTTGAAATGCATTTGAAGGCAAAGATTCTGGTTGTGTCACGGATGTCCGGTAATGGGGATCCGGGGCGTTGCACTTTTAATATCTACTTAAGAATTAATTATCATCATGTATTTCAATTATGTTAAATAACTCTAATCATGTACTATATTTATACTCAAAGACGTCTTTCTTTTCCAGCATTCAGCACTTTTTGCAGTTTACTTATTCTTAATTTTTGTACTACAACACCTCTCACTGTCACTTCTGCTATCTTCAAGTAATGGAATATTTTTCATTACTTACTCTCTGACATTTTTTCACCTAATTACTTTTTTGCTAATACTAATATTAATTCACACACCAATTTTAATTAATTTTTACACTACAATTGCACACTCTTTTAAAATCTACTTAAGAGTTAATTATCATCATGTATTTCAATTATGTTAAATAACTCTAATAATGTACTCTATTTATACTCAAATACGTCTTTGTTTTCCAGCATTCAGCACTATTTACTGTTTACTTATTCTTAATTTTAATACTACAACACCTCTCACTATCACTTCTGCTATCTTCAAGTAAAGGAATATTTTCATTACTTTTACTTTTTAGTCATTCATCATTTGCCTAAAAGGAAAAAAAAGACTTATTTGAAAGTGAATGGATTTGAAGGAAGTGGGGTTTTGGAAAGTTTTGGAAACGGTTGATTTGTTTAGCAAACTAAATATTATTCATGAGAAAATTTTGAATTGGAAGTTGGTAAATCATTAAATTTTGAAAGTGGAAAACTTCAGGGTTGAAGAGAACCTTTGTTTTGAAAATTCTAAATATTATTTTTTGAGGTTGAATATAAGATAGTGATCTCTAGATACAAATAGTTGTTGGAATCTAGAAGCTAGGTGAGATCCAAATCACCGGTAGTTTTGTTTATTAGATCTTTGAGAAGTAGATATTGTGGGCTGATTTTCTCTTATGTTGGTTTAAGTCAGGTAGGGTAAGCTAATTCTAGGTTGTGATGATTTTCAAAAACTAAAACTTAAGTTAAGGCACTAAGGGTAGATGTGATAAAGTATAGGCAAACATGGGTATGGGGGCCTAGATAGCGCAGTAGGAGGTATCTCCAGAATTACCGGGATTGAGACTCGCGGTGTGGGATATTACTCCAGGATTATTGGGATCGAGGCAACACACGTGGGGTATTTGTGTGATGAGATACCGATGACAGCGCGATGTGGGTATTCGCCTTCAGAATTACTTGGTGTGAGGTAGTGTGTCCAAAATCACTTGCAGTGGGAGTACGATACTCAAGAATTATCGTAGTTATAGCTTGCGATGTGGGTATTCGTCTCTAGAATTACTGGGTGTGAGGCAGTGTGTCCAATATCACTTGAAGTGGGAGTTCGATACTCAAGAATTACCGGGGTGGTACCAGATACTCACAGAATGTCTAAAACATACATTAGTCACCGTAGTATTAATTCATGGCGAGAGATTAATCCCTATATTGAGGAGTACAATAAGGGCTTGTCCCCGGACTTATGTAGTATGGGATGCATAGAATCAGAGCAAGTACGCATTAGTGCATCATAATGTAGATCTGCATTAGGCATTTAAGGCATATCATACACTGACATGTTTAGGATAGTCACTCTTCACACTTTATTTTGCATTCAAGTTGTGTTTGTACTTGTAAGTATAAAGAATCGTTATATTACGACATAGTGAGGATGGCCGTTTATAATATTATGTTGGTTGTAAGCAACTGACGTGCCCACAGTTTCCATTGCAGGATTTGGATTTGCAAGGAACACAAGGATGATTTGATGCTAAGAATTGCTTCGGATTTTAGTTGCTGTCATTCAAGTTGCATTTTACCATGTTGTAGTTGTTTTATTTTCCGCTGCGTAAATGTAATGTAACAAGTGTTGTATGAAAGAAAAAAAAAAGTTTGAAATTTCTTGTAAAATTGTACGAAGTGAAGTGTAGATCCTGTTGTGCTACGAATTACCGTGGTTGGAATTCGGGATGTTACAGAGTGGTATCAGAGCGGCGCGCGGAAGCGTGATGGGTTTGAACCTACATTCATGATGCCTTACACGTAGACACACTTCCCTCTTTAAATTTTTCTTCGTGAATTTTTTTATCATAGTACTTTTTCAACATTTAATATTTTTCAAATAAATATTTTCTTATACTATTAAATCAATTGGATATGTATTATTTTGTCTATCTTCCTTAGCCTTGATCTTTTTGAATTTGTTTTATCTTTCTTTCTGTCCTAAAATTTTGCCCTTTGTTTTTTATGCCCCTTTTATGTTTATCCATTTACATCTGCTATTACTTTACGTATTTTATTACCGCTTATTAAATTAATATTACAACTATTATTTTCTTCATTAATTATTTCTATTATATTTTGAATTTTGCTTATGAATTTTTGCTTATGTACATTCATTTTATATGATTTGATTTTGTGATACTATATTATCTTATACTGTCTTATATATTTCAGTATATTTTAGCATGATTGTAATATTTTACTTATATAAATACAATGTATACCTACCCAATAAGATTCCTTTCATTATTATTTTTATATATAATTATTTATATTTATTGTCCTAATTTAATACACTACATAATTATTGTTTTCATTTGTATTTTCAGTCCATGCATATACTTTACACTATTCTCGTCTTAATATTATAAATCCTTCTCATTACTACAAAATTTGTATATCTTATATTTAAAGTCTATATCAATTTTAATATTTTGTTGTTGTAATTTTTTACTTCATTTACAACTTTTCCATCCACTTTTATATCACTGATTTCAAAATGTAACATTATACTTTATTAAACACCCAATATCCAAGTGTATATATGGAAGATTACGTCATTCCATCTCCCATTTTGGTGCAACCTGATGTTGTGAGGGAAAATCCGCAACTAGACATCAATGGAGGCAAAATGCAACTGGATATCGGGGAGGCAAAGTCTGCAACCGAAAGTCCAGAAGGCAAACTGCAATCGGATGTCGTAGAGGCAATTCTGCAACTTGAGGTCGAGGAGGCAAGCCTGCAATTGGACACCAACGAGGCGAACCTACACCAGAAGGAAATTTTCTACTTTGATAACCCCTACTTTGTTTTCTATAATATTTACTTACCACTATTCCATTTTTGTACTAACTTATACTATTTTATTATATTTTACAACCTAGCATTATATTATTTATACTGATTTCTATATCTATTCTATTTGCATATTCACTACTTAATATTAACTAGCTTGCCATCTCCTTCTATTTTGAATCTTTACATGAGTTAGCATTTCATACCACTTCATCGTATTTTATTTTGCTATTAACTTATCTTAGATTTGGTGGCTACTCACCTAACCAAAAAAAAAAAAACAATCTTGTTATTTATACTTTTGTTTACGATACATAATTTATTTCTATACAATTAGTTTGTGTTGTTTTCAATAATATGTTATTACTTTTTCTACTATGACATTTTGTTTTAGTCCTACAAACCATTTATAATTTTCGTATCATGATATTGTTGTTTCACCCTATAATTTTTACACCTATGTACGTACAAAATTTTTGTATGCTGATTTTCTTGCTCTACTTGACAATTTGACAATATTTTAGATATATGCCAACCATTATTACATATCCTTAATTTTTATTACATTTACTTTACAGATTGTTTTATGATATTAACTTGTTATACAGAATTATTTTATATATTGTCTAACTTTTTCACTAAATTTCATGCTCATATATATATATATATATTTTTCTTTCAAACATTTTCTCTTAAATTGCCACTTCATTTCTATCTCGTAGTGTATATTACTAGTTAGTTTATGTTTTTTTTTAAATTTTTCCCGTTTTCTTTAACAAATTTCTCTTTCCGAAGTATTCAAATTCTCTAACAATTGATGACTTAATTTAGGTTTTCCTTTTTCTATGGTATCTAGTACTTTATTATTGGGTATGAAAAATTTCTTTCTATCTACATTATCTTTCAATGTCACATTTCTCGCCCTTTTATTTTTCAAGTTTTCCTGATAATTTTTGTGTTTTGTTCGCTTGATACTCAAAGATTCCTTATGTAAGTTTGATGTGTTTTCCCACATTACGTATTTTTATGCTACATTTCTTTTCTTAGTATTGACGACTTTCTATATACAATAGTAATATTTTCGGTGTGTATGAAATACACCTTTTACCCTAGTAAAGTTATGAGGACAAACTGTTCTAAGGGGGGGGGGGGGGGGGGGGAGAGTGTAACACCCCACAAAATTGAGTAATAATAATTTTGCCCTCACGTGTTACGCACGTGTATTTTGTATCGTTACAAGTAATATTCGTAACATATTTTGTTATACATATCTTATATTCTGATTATTTATATTTTTTCTGTTTTCTCAGAATTCATTCTTATCCTATTTTGAGTCAACTCAAATATTAATTTTTCAATCTTTGTGTTTTACGTATATTATACGTGCTTTCAATACACGTGTTGATTACGTATATTTTCGGTTATGTGAAATATCTGCAACAATATTAAATATACAAGTTTTTGTATTTTGACTATTTTTCGTTCCCATAAATTCACATTTTTGTACGTGCGTTGCACGTAACAATTTTTATATGCATGTTTCTAAAATCTATTCATGTTCTTCTCATTTTAAATTAATGCACTTTATATTATCAGTAATTTTTATTTTTAAAGCTCATGGGCTTAAGAAAATAATTTTTCAAAAAGAAACTTATTTTTGACAAGTGAGCCCATTTATAAAACAATTATATATATTTTTAAAAAAAAGTAAGGAAGCCTGACATTTGGGAACCGGTTGGGGCTCTTCTTGACTTAGTCTTGAGAGTGGGGTAGTGGAGAGCAAGAGAGAGTAGGGGTAGTGGGTTAGTATCTACCTAATTAATTATACATACTAGTAATTTACACGTTAGATGCACGTTTTAATAAATATATAATTTATAAAGTAAAAAACTTAGACGGTAGGGCGAAGAAAGGGTGCGTGGGTTTTGAGAAAGAGGGAGAGGACCAATCGTCTTATTTTTTGAGAGAGAGAAGGAGTTTGTATGGGTAGTTTACGTGTTTGATGGGTTTATATAAAGAATTTTGGTTGTACGTGCGTTGAACGGGTTGGTAGAATGACAAATTACACTAAGGCCTTCTTCCATTATTGTAGTATAGATAGCCTAACCATTCTCAACATAATGCAAATAAAAAAAAGGTAAACAGTGAGAGGGAAAGGCAGAGCGCTAGGAGTGTTCGGCTTGGGTTACTGTGCATTTTCGGGAGCATTTTGCTAGCTTTTGTGTGGATTTTTGGACTGCTTTTGAAGAAAATTGCTATTTAGAGGTGGGTGTTCCTTTATACTCTAAATTTTATTGAGTAGATGCATGTGTAGTTGTTTAGAAATTTAAATTCGTAGATGTAGAGTGGTTAATTTATTCTTTTTTATTGTGATGTGTGTGATGGGAGAAATTCTTAAAATTTTGAGTGAAATGCATTTTATTAAAGTAGACTTGAAGAATTATAGTGTACCAATTGTGCAAATTAGTGCGAGAAATGTTAATTTGTGCTAACTTTAGATAAATAAATATATTTATGAAATACAAAATTAATTGACTTTAAAGAAAAATTCTCACATTATTAATTGCCAAGGAAGAAGAACTATATTGAAGTTGAATTGACATTTCGTAAATTTTTGTGATGATTGAGTTACTCTTCGCGCGATTGAAAATTTTAATGTGTGTGAACTCATTATAGCATTAGAATTCAGTACATTAGATCTCTGATGTGTAGATTGATCGTATTTTTAAATTGATGCAATGGGGAAAATCGAATGTGCGAAGTTTAAAGAGAAATGAGTTAGCCGAGACCAACTATATAAGGATTTAAATCCCATAAAGTGGTATGATCTGAGCTTCGGCTCAGTGATTGGGCGGTCTGCCGCCTCGCCGTTTGCATGGGTTCGAATGAGGGTGAGCTCAGTTTTATTCCAATTTCTTTTAGAAGACTAAGAAAATGGGGTTGGAGCATTTATTAATAGTCTAGTGCCTTAGTACATTGGGCATGAGTTGCCTGGTGGTGTGGCGTATGGTTTCCTCCGTGATGGCGCTGGTTCGAGCCCTGGAGCACTCTCTGACTTCGTTGAAACTCAAAAAAATATTGGTTGTGCTGAACCAAAATCCAATGCTCTCTGACATTTTTCCACCTAATTACTTTTTTGCTAATCTACTAATATTAATTCACACACCAATTTTAATTAATTTTTACACCACAACTGCACACTCTTTTAATATCTACTTAAGAATTAATTATCATCATGTATTTTAATTGTGTTAAATAACTCTAATCATGTGCTGTATTTATACTCAAAGACGTCTTTCTTTTCCAGCATTCAGCACTGTTTGCTGTTTACTTATTCTTAATTTTAATACTACAACACCTCTCACTATCACTTCTGCTATCTTCATGTGAAGGAATATTTTTCATTACTTACTCTTACTTTTTAGTCATTCATCATTTGCCTAAAACGAAAAAAAAAGAGTTATTTGAAAGAGAATGGATTTGAAGGAAGTGGGGTTTTGGAAAGCTTTGGAAACGGTTGATTTGTTTAGCAAACTAAAGATTATTCATGAGAAAATTTTGAATTGGAAGTTGGTAAATTATTAAATTTTGAAAGTGGAAAACTTCAGGGTTGAAGAGAACCTTTGTTTTGAAAATTCTAAATATTATTTTTTGAGGTTGAATATAACCTAGTGATCTCTAGATAGAGATAGTTGTTGGAATCTAAAAGCTAGGCGAGACCCAAATCACCGGTAGTTTTATTTATGAGATCTTTGAGAAGTAGCCAGTGTTGGCTGACTTTTCCTTATGTTGGTTTAAGTGAGGTAGGATGAGTTAGTTCTAGGTTGTGATGATTTTCAAAAACTAATACTTAAGTTTAGGCACTAAGGGGAGATGTGATGAAGTATGGGCAAATATAGGTATGAGGGCCTAGATAGCGAAATGGGAGGTATCTCCAGAATTACCGGGGTTGAGGCTCGCGGTGGGGGATATTACTCCAGAATTACTGGGATCGAGGTGATGCTCGTGGGATATTTGTGTGATGAGGTACCGATGACAGCGTGATGTGGGTATTTGCCTCCAGAATTACTTGGTGTGAGACATTGTGTCCAAAATCACTTGAAGTGGGAGTGCGATACTCAAGAATTATCAGGGTCATAGCTCGCGATGTGGGTATTCGTCTCCAGAATTACTGGGTGTGAGGCAGTGTGTCCAATATCACTTGAAGTGGGAGTTCGATACTCAAGAATTATCGGGGTGGTACTAGATACTCACATAATATCTAAAACATACATTAGTCACCGTAGTAGTAATTCATGGCGAGGGATTAAACCCTATATTGAGGAGTACGATAAGGGTTTGTCTTCGGACCTATGGAGTATGAGATGCATAGAATCCGAGCAAGTACGCATTAGTGCATCATAGTGTAGATCTGTCTTAGACATTTAAGGCATATCATACACTGACATGTTTAGGGTAGTCACTCTTTACACTTTGTTTTGCATGCAAGTTGTGTTTGTACTTGTAAGTATAATGAATCGTTATGTTACGACATAGTGAGGATGACCGTTTATAATATTGCGTTGGTTGTAAGCAACTGACATGCCCACAGTTTCCAGTGCAGGATTTGGATTTGCAAGGAACACAAGGATGATTTGATGCAAAGAATTGCTTAGGATTTTAGTTGCTGCCATTCAAGTTGCATTTTACCATGTTGTAGTTGTTTTATTTTCCGTTGCGTAAATGTAATGTAACAAGTGTTGTATGAAAGAAAAAAAAAGGTTTGAAATTCTTTGTAAAATTGTACGAAGTGAAGTGTACATTCTGTTGTGCTACGAATACTGTGTTTTGGAATTCGGGGTGTTACACAAGGCCTCTTTTTCGCTCATGCATGACCTGCCCAGGCATGAATATAGTAGGAAATTTTATGCATCATAACAGGAAATCTACAATTGTTATTACAAAAGCACAGTTCGTTACGGTCTAGCCATAATTCCCACATAGTAGCTGCAGTAGAAATCTTCCATGCCAGTCGATTCTCTTTCGTGATTATATCTATCCCCATTGACCTCAAACCTCAGAACTCGACCACGGACAGTCAAAGCATCCAAACCCTAGACATAAGCTTTATTGTTGTTGATCAGGACTAACAAGTAAGCAAGTTGAAATATTTATTGTGAGAGCCATATTATCTCACATCTTCTATGCGTGCATTCCCCCTAATTTAACTTACGCATGGCTAATGGCTAACTAAGCTAATTAAATTTCTTGAATATAGTTTCCCATGCCAGATATAATAATTAAGCTCCCAGTTATTATTGATAGCTGTAACATTTAAATATTTACTTCTAATTACACTAATTTTTTATTTTATTTTTTGAAAAATCAAAATATCCTTTAACGCATCCTATTTTAGTCAAGAACACTCATAACATTTTTTTCACTCATTAAACCCATATTCCCTTAAGTTATGAATATTCCATTAAAATCCAATTGTGAAATATTGATTTGCCCCGTTCTTTAATCTTTATACTTTTCACATCTTTCTCACTTTCTTTTCTAACTTGTAAAGCTCATCAATTGCCACAATTCACAATTTCCTTTTTCACACTTTCAAACTTGTGAATGATGGGTTTGTAAGTTTGAAAAGGAAGTGAGAAGCATGAGAAAAGGTGCAAATGTTTTAAAGAATAAAAAAAAGGGACAAAAAGGATATTTTGCAATTGGATTTTAAAGGAATATTCAAAAATAAACGAAATAGGGGATTTAATGAACGAAACCGACCCGATCATTGACGGGTAGCATTAGGGTCCAATAATTTTTGACCCAACCCGACCCAACCCGTGGACCCGGCTGTAGATCAATAACTTAAAGTTTAGTATATTATAACAAGATAGTTGTGTGTATATATATATATATATATATATATATATATATATATATATATATATATATAGAAAATAAAGTTTAATATGTGAATATAACATAATACAGAGTGTGGAAAATTTTATTTTACACCTAATTTGCATCTCATACTCTTTATATTGTACAATCAACTTATCTACATTCATTTACATATTAATTACGTTTTACTTTCACTTTCTTAATGTAGCTAATTCATGTGATCCTCTACAGAAGAAAAAAAAATGTTATGAATTTGAATTTTGAAATCTTTAGTGAAAATTCAAAAATAAATTATTACCGTGTATTTTTGTACCCGTTGGGAACCCCAGAACCGATCGGACCCGAACTGAACCCGGGAAGAAAGAATAGACCCATATTCGGACCCTGATCTGTTGCCTTACGGTAGGGTCTGGGTATCTCACTACCCAACCCAACCCAATAGCAGTGCTAATTTTATATAACTAATCCAAATTTTTACAAATTTAAAACTAATTGGATTTAGTATCTTTTTCCTTTTTGGCTGTCCAATCAGTTGGTGTTTGCAATGGAAGATTTGGAGATGTAATAACCCAATAATTAATATTTGTTTAGTGTTAATTAGGTTCACTGGCCAATGTTGAAAATAGTACGCTATTTTTGTGCTATGTAGCATAACCTAATGAATTCGATACATAGTTGCATGTGCATAGTGCATAGTGCATAGTGCATGTGCAAAATAGCAGGACGCTTTTTGTTTTTAGCATACGTTATTTGCGCTATGCTACATAGCGCATATAGCGTACGCTATGTGTGTTTTTTACATTTTTAATTCCAAATAAATAAATAAAAGCCATTTAATCAAAACTCATTACATCTCTATTTATTGGGGGATTTTCTCGTAGGCTCACAGGGCCTTTTAGCATTTAGAGTTTTGGAGAGTAACGACAAGACTTCCCAGTCCAGCGATGGCGATAACAACGTTGACTCCCCCACTTCCTTCTTCCTTTGTTGCTATTTGAAGATTTGGAATTTGGATTTGATTTTTCTCTTCTTTTTCTTCTGGTTTGAGTTATTCAAACACGCAGTGACAAAAATTGCAAAGTGCCAACTTAGGCTTTATTTCTGATTTGAAATTTTGGATTGTTTATGTCACGCCCCGCTTCCCAAAAAATACGGAATACGAGTACATGACATTGGCCCAGCGAATGACTAATGTCACTTATAAGTTGTTTATCCGATCAACTCAACAATATAACCAATACAGAACAATTGCGCAGGCAATAATAATAATCTCATGAACAATAATACTAAGAATAAACAATATAAAATATCCAAATACAGTAATAATTCAACATCTTGAACAAAAATACCAATATTCGGGTCAAAAGCCCACAATACAATGAAATAACAATAGTTCAATAATTAAATCTTCATGATAAAGTAATAATTTATTAAGCGACGATCCTATCAATTTCTTCACCAATGTTGTTCCTCCAATCCATCAGCAATTTCTCCATCAACACCTGTAGACACATCATCTAAAAAGAGGAGAAAAATTATCCTTAGAGCAAGTCATGGATAGCAAGTAGAGAAAACAAAGAACAATGGAGTAATGATATAATAATGAATTCAATGGATCAATGTACACGACATGATAACATTATTTGCAGCACTGGTGCACACTGGTTGGCTCAATAACAATAAAATAATACATGATCAATTGGGATACTGTGTCAGTAATCTAACAATAAACCGATAACAATAACAATAGCCAACACAATATTTTGGGAAACATGGCCCACACTTCAGTGTACAGTCACTATATCATCAACTACTTCAGTCAATCCCTTAAACCCCGGCTTATTAATTATTTTATTAATGCAACAATACAATATGCAAATATGAGACATAAGATGAATGATAATAACAATAGGGAAACAATAGGATGGTAAACAATGACAATAACTCATTCGGATCATGCAATATATCATACACATTTCGATTCATGCAATACTACGATATAGGAATAATTAAATTAAGAAAACTGAAAAGTGAAATTTTGGACAGCAAGAGTGGTCTGTATAAAAATGTAATTTCCTGCTACTACAGAAATTAAAAACTGAATCCATCAGAAATTCTAGAAACTAGACTTCCCAACGAATCCAACGCATATTTAAAGTTCAAAATCCAATAACAGTAGCTGGGTCAAACAGATTATTCTTTATAGATTTTATGTTCAGGCAGAATTTCGACATCATGTTGTTATATTTTTAGAATCTGCAAAAACTTGTTATAAAATTCATTAAAATACTTATTAAACTCCTAAACATGCTAAGTAACAATCTGAAAAACTTAAGAGCAAAATTTTATCATTTGATCAGCCTTTTAACCGTTTAAACATGAAACATATAAGTATTTGATAATGTGGAAATAAAAACACAGCTGTAATAAAATGGGCATAACTTTTGCTACACAACTTGGAATTCAGATATTCAAGATGTTCTGGAAACTAGAAAGATAAGGCTAAAATCTTATTTAGAAAGTAATTTATTTTGAGATTAGTTACTGGGTCGATAATAGTAGTCAACATACAGCCAGCAAGGAACATACAGGGTTTCGGGTATTTTTCATGAAACAATTTAATTAACATGATGGGTATCAATTCTACCGGTCAATAAATTTCTCAATCAGCATGATGGTTGCAATAACATGATAGATAAAAATAAAATTACATGTATATACTAATTTAACATCAATCAAACATACAACCTAGTAATCGTTTCTACAATAGATTAATTGTATGACAATTATATGAATAACCCTATTATCAATTCTACATGTACACATGAAAGATTCAATCTTTGGAGTCAAGAGTGGCACGATGTCAAGTAAATTGGGGTTAGCTCATGTAAACCCTCAATATACCCAATGAAAGAGATGAGCAATGTATAATACGATGAACGAAGTGATCTACTTGCAAGAGTTTCAAAAAAACTTGAATTTGATACAATTTAGAATTCAAGAGGAAGTGACTTGCCTTATAGACGATGAAATTGAATACCAAGAATAACGGGATAAGGATCCCGAAGCAACGAACCCACGAACATACGAATCCACAAAATAGCACGTGCGATATATGTGCACAAAAGAGGACCCAACAATCAAAGAGCAAAGCGACGACACTGCAACAGGAAGAAAAGGGGGCTTGCAGCCTGGTGGTCAGCGACATCACAGGCAGCGGCGTGCGGGGGCAACGTCGATGGGGAGCGACGGCGTCGGGGTGGTCTACGTCGACCGAAAGGGGCAGCAGCGTCGGTTGGGGTCTCGGCTGCTGAGGTGGGCGGTGGCGCTGGCATCGAGGGAGGAGGACAAGGCGGTCGCGGTGGTCGATCGGGAGGAGGGCTCGCCGGAGATGGCACCGGAGAGGTGGGTCGGGGGTGTTTCGGCGGGATTCAAACGACAGGGAGAGAGAAAAAGGAGAGAGGAGAGAGATTATGCTGCTACAATTTTGCAATTTTGTATTTTAGGGTTTGCATTAGGGTTGTATTTATAGAATACAAGTAGATTGTTGGGTTATTGGGTTAGGATACAATAATAGTGGGTTTGGGTTGTGAACAAACTGCAGTTGGGTTTTAGGGTTCAACAAGAGATGGGTTTGAAGACAATAGAGTTCAAATAAAATAATCACAATCTAATACAATAAAGTTCACAAGATAGATGGCCCAACAAAAAGAGAAAATAGTTCATGAATGAAAATTTAAATCCAATTAGATAGATGAATAACACAAATGCAAAAGAATATCAATTAGGCTGGAAAATGACTGAAATTCGCCAAATCAGAACAAATAAAATAATAAAATAATTCAATAGACAAATTTTAAATTGATTAGTCATGAAATAACAATTAATTATTATAATTATAAAAATATAATATCATACAACAAAATAATATTCGGGTTTAACAATTTATTAAAATATTCCAATAATAATATATGTATATTTCGTTTTTGGGCTCAAATGTAAATATCTAATCAATAAGAAATAAAAGGTAAGATTAAAACACACCATTATTCAAAATGAATAAATTTTTTTATTAGAAAACACTTTAATAAATGATCCGAAAGGAATTTAGCACAAAATAAATTTATATAAAAAAATATATAGAAAATACACGAAAATTACTTATTGGCAGGAATGGGGGTTACAATCCTACCCACCTTACAACAAAATTTTGTCCTCGAAATTTACTTACGCGATACATAGAACAAAGCGAAAGCAAGCTGTGGACAACATAAAACGGGATTAAAGGGAAAGCAACAAAATGGTGACAACACCAGAATAAGAAAGAACATGGACATGAATGGAGTGATCAAGAATGATGTTGAATAAATATCCAATGAATGGTAATAATGCAAATGTATGAATAGGGACGTAAACAATGCAAAGAAAAAGAAAGAACAAGAGAATCCTGGGACCTGTGGGTTATGGGCCCACCATGCTTCTGCTGTGCTACTCTGATGGTGAATCTCAGCTGTAGTCATGTCGTTGTAGATCAAGCGATGTCAATCAACGAACCGAATAGGAATTAAAAGAAAGGATAACACCAGAATCAAAAGAGCATAGGTACGAAAAGAATGAAATCATACCCAATAAGAAATCAAGGAATGGAAGGGACAAAAGACGCCAAGAAAGGAAGGAACTGAATGTGAAGGGATCAAAGAGGAATCAAACAAGACTAGTTTCCAGATCATAAGTTTGTTATCAATTGTTCATGTGATTCTTGTATTGTGCATGCTGTTTAGTTAAACCGGTTAAACCCAAATCTGATTAATATATCAATCAAAGCCAAACTTCCTTTCATTAGTCACGTTTGACTGATATATTATCCAAACCAGGATTCTGATACCACTAAAAACCTTGTCACGCCCCACTTCCCAGCGAATGACTAACGTCACCCGTAAGCTGTTTATCCGATCAACTCAACAATATAATCAATATAGAATAATTGCGCAGGCAATAATAATAATCTCATGGACAATAATATTTGGAATAAACAATATGAAATATCCACATACAATAATAATCCAACATCTGGAACAAAAATGACAATATTCGGATCAAAAGTCCACAATACAATGAAATAACAATAGTTCAATAATTAATCTCCATGATAAAGTAATAATTTAGTTATCAGCGATCCTATCAATTTCTTCACCAATGTTGTTCTCCCAATCCGTCAGGCAATTCTCCATCAACACCTGTAAACACTTCATCTAAAAAGAGGAGAAAAATTATCCTTAGAGCAAGTCATGGGCAGCAAGTAGAGAAAATAAAGAATAATGGAGTAACGATATAACAATGAATTCAATGGATCAATAGGAATCAATAACATGGGACAATAGCAATAATCAATATCATGATAATCGATGCAATGGTATAAACAATGGTTCAATATTCAATAACGATATTCATTGATCAATATCAATAACACTTAGCCAATGATATGGCTAAAAATAGGATTAAATCGGGGCCGTTCAAATCAGATACGAATCTTAAAGCTCTCAGAGGTAAAACGGTAATTTCACCTACAAACGGGTCCGAATTGGGAACTAGGTCTTTCTTCAGAGCCTATTAGCCCAAAAACGGATCTGTCTTATTTGGTATGAGTAGAAACCCATTACAAACCAATTCAGATGGATAAAGAGTAATTCAAATTCGTGATTATCTCTAAGAGGCAGTTTAAACCTCCTCTCTTACCACGAAACGAGTTTAAACTCTTCATCGTTATCCAAAACCACCGAGACATAGGGATTAATCATTATCTCTAAACTGTCTTTTAAGGCAACTATAAATACCCCTATCCCCCACCGTAACAAGGTAATCATTTTTTTTCCACATAAATCTCTTTCATAATCTTCCTAATTACTGACAAGAGCATCAGAGGGTTCGTCTCCGGGATCCATCCCGGAGTATCGAACTTTTTGCAGGTTCATGGCAGCGGCGAGAAACCAGTCAAACGCCGGTGAAAGTCAACAGGTTTGCCATATTTGTTTCCTCAAAGAATCCACAAATTCATCTGTTTGCTCGCACACCAAAATCAGCAGCAACAGATTAGCGCCATCTGTGGGAAACGAAAACCAATTCAACCCTATTTCATCAGCGAAAGTAGTTTCAAGCTATGCCTCTATGGAAGGGGAAGGCAACGGTCTCCAACTGCAGAGCCACTCCCGCTCCTTCTCCTCCTCCACTTCAGGAGTCCTCCCTCAACCCCACTAGCAAGTCCAGCAACCGTAGCCTGGAGAGCCTTTCTCTCAACCCGTCCAGCAACTGCAGCCTAGAGAGCCCCTTCCTTAGCAACCTTAGCCCCAGTAGGCTCCTCAATGGCCTCAAGGGGCTGCCACAAGACATTCCCGCCGAAGTCGCCAAAGGTAACCTCCTCATCATGACCATGTCTCGATACATAACCTCTCATCCGACTCTATGGCCTCTCACAATCCTCCAATGCCGAAGGATCTCCGACACATTATTATCAACCGACAGCATGGGATAGACCTTCAGACCCGCCTGGATGAGAGACAAACCCATGACGGAATCCCCCGTCGTGAACATCAAAGGGGTCCTACGATTCGGTCCCCTAGAGCCTGATCCCCCCGTAGACCCAGCTGCAGAAGATCAAACTCTCCCAGGAGACAGAGGGAGTCACCCCAGGTCGTCAGAGGATGAGCTGCACTCTGACCCCGAGGTCGGGAGGTGCCTGTCACAAGGGCAGAATTCCAGGACTTTGAAGAAGTCGTTCTGCGGGCCCTTAAGTTGCTCCTAACCACGATCGCCATCGCACTCCCAGTCCTCAACCTGCCCCAAGCTATCGTCGTCACACTCCCAATCCTCAACATGCCCCAAGCTATCACCGTCGCACTCCTAGTCCCATTCCACATGAGGATGAGTTTTGGTGCTTAGCAAGATACGATCGAAAGGAAGACTCAGTCTACCGCCGTCTCCATGAGATGGAGAGGTGCCTTGGCTGACTTGACAGAGAAGAGGAACAATGGGCGTGGAATTTCCACCCGAGCAGGCCTTCGTTCTTCTAGACCATCAAGGAAGCCCCGGTCACGAAAAACTTCAAGCCCCCTAACTTTGAGTCATACAACGGGGAGTCGGACCCTGCTGACCACATCAAGAGTTTTAAAACTCTTATGATGATCCACCAGGCTTCGGATGTGCTTCTTTGCAAAACCTTCCCTGCCATGCTGAAGGGGCTTGCGAGAAAATGGTACTCTCGACTCGCCCCGGCCTCCATCTTCTCCTTCGATCAGTTCGAAGGGCTCTTCCTTACTCATTTCGTGAGTAGCCATCGTGCTGAAAAGATAAGCACATCTTTACTATTACTCCATCAAAGGAAGGGCGAGCAGTTAAGGGACTATGTAAAGCGTTTCGCCTCCGAGGCCCGGTCCATTGCCTCCCTAGACCAGTCGGTGGCCTCTGCTGCTTTCCAATCCAACGTCACTAACGAAAATCTCAGGGCATTCCTTGCCAAGAAGCCTCCTTGAGATTTCTCAGAACTCCTGCTTAGGAGTGAGAAGTACATCCGAGCGGAAAAGGCTCTCAACCGCCCCACTCTTGAGGGACCATCTTCTAGGAACAAACAAAAGGGTGCTGAAGAGGAAGGATCTAAGAAACTCCAGAAAGACAATTGAGGCCAGCGCCGCCCTCCTCCCCACTTCGAGAAGTTTAGTTCACTCAACGCGAGTGTTTTAGCCATCCTGATGGAGGTCGGGAAAGAAGGTCTCCTCCCACCACCTCCGAAGATGAACACACCGGGCAAGAACAGAAACAGAGACAAATGGTACCGCCACCACAGGGATCACGACCACGATACGGATGATTGCCGGGCCCTCAAAGACGAGATCGAAGCCCTCATTTAGAGGGGCAACTTTCTAGGTTCGTAAGGAAGGACAGGGCAGATCCTCCTCCGCCCCCTAGGGGGCTAATAAGCGAACTGAGCAGCACACCGAGATCCCAAACTCCGAAGCTGAAGCCATCCTACATCTCATACACGGAGGCCCAATGCGGAGAGATTCAAACTCCTTCAGTAAAGCCTTCGTTCGGGAGGTAAATTCCGTGCAGAACCATCCTCTCCCCAAATGCCTTGGGGTCCCTGTTACTTTTTTAGATAAAGATTTGGAAGGCATCCGAACGCCCCATTGTGATGCTTTAGGGATCAACCTCCATATGGCCAACTTTGATGTACGCTGGGTCCTAGTTGACAACAGAAGTTCAGTCAACATCCTTTTTCTAGAAGCGTTACAGGGTCTTTTGTTGTCCAGCGATCGACTCAAGCCCCCTGACTACACTCTCTACGGGTTCACCAGGTGCTAGTGACGATCGAGGGTGTCATAATTTTCTACTTAACCGCTGGCAAAACTCCAATCACCCGAACCGAGCCGATGGATTTCATGGTGGTAGATGTGAGGGCTACTTACAATGTCATCCTGGGCCGACCATGCCTAGCTGCTCTTCAGGCTATACCCTCAGCCAACCATATAAAGATGAAATTCCCCACCGCAACAGGGGTGGGAGAAGTCTGAGGGATCCAGGAGGTGGCTCGCAAATGCTGCATGACTTCAGTAGGAGGGCCGGTCCTCTTCCTTAAAGCCCTTGAACTCCCCCATGGGAGTAGCCAACCTATATCAGAGCTGGTCGATGAGTTGGAAGAAGTAGCATTCTCAAAAGGAGATCCGACCAGGATATTCCAAGTTAGTAAGGTCCTTCCCCCTCCCGTCAAAACCGACATTATCCAGTGTAAAGGGGAAATCACGATCTATTCGCCTGGACTGTGACCGATATGTCTGGAATCTCCGAGGAGCTTCTCACGCACCACCTTAGTGTTGCTTCTGGGGTCAAACCTGTCCAGTAAAAGCGAAGCAAATTCACTTTCGAACGCCAGCAGGCAATTAAAGAAGAGGTGGAGAAACTCTTGAATGCCCGGTTCATACAAGAGGTCAACTATCCTGAATGGCTATCCAACGTTGTGATGGTCAAAAAAGCCAACGGAAGCTGGAGAATTTGCATTGATTTCACGGATCTGAACAAATCTTGCCCGAAGGATCCGTTCCCGCTCCCGAGCATTGATGCCCTAATTGATGCAACCCCAGGCCACAAACTCTTAAGTATCATGGATGCATTTTCCGGGTACAACCAGATCAGGATGTTCCCTCCAGATATTCCGAAGACCACTTTCGTAACCGACCAGGGTCTATATTGCTACCGGGTCATGCCTTTCGGGCTCAAGAACGCCGGTGCCACCTATCAGCGCCTTGTTAATAAGGCCTTCAAAGAGTAGAACGGTTAGAACATGGAAGTCTACGTAGACGACATGTTGGTAAAGAGCGTTAGCAAATCAGATCATGTTTTTGATCTTCAAGAGGCCTTTGATGTGTTGAGGAGACACAACATGAGACTGAACTCGAAAAAGTGTGCCTACGGCGTCTCATCCGGCAAATTCCTTGGGTTCATGGTCAGCCAAAGAGGCATAGAGGCCAACCCGGAAAGGATTCACGCCATTCTGAATATGGCTCCTCCTTCAAGTTTCAAAGACGTATAGAGGCTCACAGGACGCCTGGCGGCCATAGGGCATTTTCTCTCCAAGTCAGGATAAAAATGTCTCCCATTCTTCACGGCCCTTAGAGAGGCAAAAGGTTTCGAGTGGGGGCAATAGCAGCAGGAGTCCTTTAATCAGCTCAAGGCTTATTTGGTCAACCCCCCGCTCTTAAGCAAGCCAAAGCCTGGGAAAGTTCTTTATATATACATCACCACTTCGGAACAGACTCTCAGCGCTGTTCTGGTAAGGGAAGAAGATAAGACGCAAAAGCTAATCTACTATGTGAGTAAGGTCTTAAGGATGCCGAACTCCGTTATCCAAAGATAGAAAAGATGGTCTATGCGTTAGTTATGGCAGCACAAAAGCTCCGCCCTTACTTCCAGTCTCACTCGGTGGTCGTTCTTACCGACCAGCTGCTCAAATAAGTTCTCTACAAGCCCGAGACCTCGCGGTGCCTCATTAAGTGGTCTAAAGAGTAGAATCAACATGATATCAACTACCAACCCCGAACCACTGTCAAAGCACAAGCCCTGGCAGAGTTCATAGTATAAAGCACTATCCTTGACCCTAGCATGGCAATAGAGGAACCCCCGATCTGCATCGTGTATGTTGATGGGTCCTTGTGTACTGACGAGAATGGGGCTGGGGTCATCTTAACTGGCCCCGATGACTTCACTCTTCAGTACTCACTCCGCATAAATTTTTGGGCGTCAAACAATGAGGCTGAATATTAGGCTCTCATAGCCGGTTTGTGTGGCAAGCAAGGCCGGGGCCCGACGAGTTAAAATATTCAGCAACTCACAGCTGGTAGTGAACCAATTATCGGGGGAGTACAAGGCAAGAGATGGTCGTATGGCCAAATATTTGGCCAAAGTCAAAGAGCGACTGGCCTCTTTCGAAGATGCACTACTCTAGCGAATCCCCCGAGAAGAGAATGCGCTAGCAGATGCCCTATCAAAGGTGGCTTCCTCTTCCCTCCAGGGCCTGGAACAAACCGTCTTGATAGAAGTCCCCATAAGGCCGAGCATCAAGGAAGATGGTCCTGAGCTGATGGAGACACTGCCCTTGGTACTTGGGGAAAATTGGATGAGGCCCTTGCTCGAGTTCCTCAAAGATGGGATCCTCCTTCCAGACCCTATAGAGGCTCGAAAGATCAGAACTAGAGCCGAGTGGTACACGCTCATCGAGGGGGTCATGTACAAATGCTCTTACACTCAAGTGGACGGCAGACCCTACTTGAGATGTCTCTCCCCCGAGGAAGCCCAGTATGCTCTAAAACAGGTCCATGAAGGGATGTGTAGTGCTCACTTGGGAGCAAGGTCCTTCGCCCGCAAAATCTTGAATTATGGATACTTCTGGCCCACACTCCTCAGTGACGCTGAATAGTACGTTTGCCAATGCGGCCCCTGCCAAAAATTCTCAACAATCTGCCACCTACCACAGGCCCATCTCTCCTCTTTATCCAGTCCGACCCCTTTCGCAATATAGGGGATGGATTTGCTTGGGCCAATCCCTCCACCACCAGGCCAGTTGAAGTTCCTTGTCATCGCAATCGATTACTTCTCCAAGTGGATCGAGGCCGTGCCCCTAACGATGATCACCGAGAACATGGTCTAGAGGTTACTTTGGAAGAACATTGTATATAGGTTCGGTGTACCTCAAATCTTAGTAACGGGCAATGGGACTCAGTTCAAGGGGGCAGCTTTTCGCGACTTTTGTGCAGACCTTGGTATCCAGCAACGATTCTCCTCAATATCCCAACCGCAATCCAACGGCCAAGCAGAGAACAGAAATTGGAAAATTCTCTCCATCCTAAAAACGAGACTGGCCAAATCCACCAAGGGATTATGAGTCGAACAGCTTCCTAATGTGCTCTGGAGCTATCGCACTACGAAGAGAACCCCGACAAGAGAATCCTCTTTCAACCTCACTTACAGCTCCGAAGCCGTCATCCCACTAGAATTTGGTATACCTTCGCCCCGCTTGATTGCCTAAAATGAATAGCAAAACGCGAACGGTCTTCGCAGTAACTTGGACCTCATCGATGAGATTTGCGAGAGATCCTCCATCCGGCAAGAAATTTATCGACGTAGGATTGAGCAGTCCTACAACAAGAGAGTCCGCATTACTGATCTCAAAGAAGGAGATTTGGTGCTTAGAAAGCTATCAATTTCTTTTCCAAGCAAGAAAGGCAAGCTAGCACCTAACTGGGAAAGACCGTATAAGGTCTCCAAAGTTGTCAGACCTGGTGCTTATCAACTTGAAGACCCGGGGGGCAAAAGGGTGCCAAGGACATGGAATGTAGAACACTTGTTGAAGTACCAAGAGGGTGTTTGAACACCGCTCCAAGCAACTTCAACTCCTACAGCGTTCCTAAAGCATTTCTAAAGTTGTTTCTTTTTATTCAGTTAATTTTTTGAAGTGTAATAATGGCTTGAAATTCAGAAGCAGCCACTTAGTCATCTTTAATAAAAGCAATTTACTTCCGGGAAATTCTTTTTTCTAAATGTTCTAGTTGTCTTACCTTGAAGCGTACAAAAATCTCTCTTAAACAAAAAGTTCGGAGTCCAACACTTGGTTCGATGCCACTTTAGCTACTTGCGAACGAGCAAGTACAAAGTAGCTCACCATTCGAAATTGCTCCCGCAACTGTTGACACTCTCTTAACGAAAAGTTTGGAGTCCAACAGTTGGTTCAATGCCGCTTTAGCTACTTGCGAACGAGCCAGTACAAAGTAGCTCACCGTTCGAAATTGCTCCCACAACTATTGAAACTCTCTTAACGACAAGTTCAGAGTCCAACACTTGTTTCGATGCTGCTTTAGCTACTTGTGAACAAGCAAGTACAAAGTAGGTCACCTTTCGAAATTGCTCCCAAAACTGTTGAAACTCTTTTAACGACAAGTTCGGAGTCCAACACTTGGTTCGATGACGCTTTAGCTACTTGCGAACGAGCGAGTACCAAGTAGCTCAACATTCGAAATTGCTCCTACAACTGTTGAAACTCTATTAACGATAAGTTCGGAGTCCAACACTTGGTTCGATGCCGCTTTAGCTACTTGCGAACAAATGAGTACAAAGTAACTCACCTTTCAAAATTGCTCCTACAATTGTTGAAACTCTTGCAAACATTAGCAAAACATAAATTCTCAAAAGAAGCTCGTTACCAGATCGAAAGATGTGATATATTATTTCATTAAAATTTGAGATACAAGTCTACTTCTAGAACAAAAACTCATACAAGACAGGCTACAAGATTACAAAATTTCACTCTAACTCCTTCTAGGGAGTGGGACGCTCCTATTAAACGATACTCAAGGACGGCGAGCGCCGTGTTGCTCTCGCCTCGCTTCCACAGAAGTTTCTAAGCTAGCGAGCCGAGTCACATCACCAGAACCCAAGAGTCTCACCGTCGCCCCAACAGACGCCCCACTCGAAGAGCTGGCCACTCGTCTTTGCGCATCCCCAGGATTCTGCAAAAGGAGGGCGAATGAAGTGCTAACTCGTGGAACGATCTTCCATGAGCATACTCACCCCGAGGGCACGAAGTGCTTCTAACATTGCTCCCCTTAGAGAGCCATCGCAGACGAAGATTCTCCACCTCTAACTCGACGACCTGCTCCTTCAGTGAGTCATCCGTTACTCTGATCTTTAAGCGAGGTAATTGGCCTGAACTACCCCCGTGCATTACATCAGAGATAGTCCTTCAAATATGCGCTGCCTCTAGACTCTTCTCGAGCACTACATTCTTCAATTTGTCCCTCTCGGATCTTGCCTCAAATAGAGAGTGACGAAGAAACTTGAGTCTTAAGCCTTGGCTGATAGTCATCGAGGGGCAGGTCTCCTCGCCTTCAGGTTGCACTTTGCTAATCCTCTCCTCGAGGCATCTCATCTAGATTTCTCGACGAGCCAAGGTAATCTTCAGATGACCCAATTCCCACTCGGCTCTATAAAGCATCTCTCGAAACCGAGTTAGCCCCAACTTGGCGACGCCTAGATTAGACCGGAGACTCGACACCTCGCCGATCTGTGAAAGTCGACCAAAAAAGAGCTTAAACTTCTAAGTCCAAAAATCTAACATGAAGATACTACGTCTAAACGAAGCTACTATGAGACGGTTCGAAAGCAAAAAAAACCCACAAAAGTTTCGAGATTTCACAACACTTGCCCACAAAACAGTTTTTCATTAAATTTCAGCGAGAAGTACAAGAGGCGGTGGCAAGTCCACAATTAGGCTAAGGTACATAACGTTCAAAATAAAAGAAATATAGAAGTGCAAAAAGGGCCAGGGCGGACCTTTTTCGAGCGATCTCCGGTCTCCGAGGGCTCCGACCCTTGTGTTTTAGCAACACTGGATAGGGGCACGACATCCGAAGCGGCCTCTACCGCTGTCTTATTGAACCCTACCTCGACCACTTCAACTTCCTCCTCTGAGACATCATCGAATCCAGGGACACGGTCGGGGAACAGACGCCATTCGGCGTAGTCTACCTCCGGAACGTCTCCCATACTTGGACAATTGCGCGAGCATAGGCCTTCACCATCTTGACATTGAGGAACCCCTTGGCCTTCTCCATTGCTTGGTCCTTGGCCTCCTTCACCGTGGCGACCTTCGCGGCGGCAACAACGTCCTCCTTGTCCTTCGCCGCCAGCTCTTTCTCTTGGATCAGAAGAGCGTTGTCCGCCTCGAGCTTTGCAACAACGGCCTCGAGGTGCTCCAACCTCGAAGCCTTCATCTCGGCTTCAAGCCTCGATTTCTTAAGGTCTTTGGCGATCCGAGCCTTTTCTGACCGAGCCCTGTCAGCCTCCTGCTTCAGCTCCCTCTCTTACACGGTCATCTTCTCCATCAGATGAGTGGCAAGTTATCTACGAGAGAAGCAAAGCACCATTACTCGAGCTTAAAAAAGAAAACCAACTGTACAAAAGGCGGAAACTATGAGTCGATGCGAGACTTACTGACACAGCCGCTCGAGCGATCTCAAGCGCGTCGTCACCAACGCTCCCCGTGTCCATTGTAGCCTTGTCCTTCGGTGTGGCAAGGTGCCGAACAGCTTGCATGCAGGACGACGAGTCCCCAAAGAACCCGTTGAGCTTGCTGACTTGCCAGTTCGGAAAAAATATCTTCTTGTGTTCCTCGGTGTAATGCCCATTTCCGCTAATAACTATTTTCCGTGTATTTTCTACAATTTGATTTTTTATAAATTTATTTTGTGCTAAATTCGTTTAGGATATTTTATTAAAGTATTTCCTATTCGATAATTATATTCATTTCGAACGATGGTATATTTTAACTTTATTTTTATATTCATAATTGATGAACCATTTACATTTTAGCTCAATCAAATATACTATTATTATTAGATTATTTATATCTTATTATTATTGTTATTACTTTAATTGCAGTTATTATCTTTATTATTGTTATTATTATTATTATTGGTATTGTTATTAATATTAATATTTTTGTTACTATTATTATTGTAATTATTAGTATTATTATTCTTATTGTAATTATTATTATTATTATTATTATTATTATTATTATTATTATTGTAAAGCTCGAACATACTTATTTATTTGTATTTTATTATTTGCTTTAATGTATGTATATATGTATATTTTATAAACCCTATAGCTCATTTTATTATTGGATTTAAACCCAATACCCAAAAACCCAATATCTCTTAACTCCCTATATATACTATTCTACCTTAATAACCCTACCCTAACCTAACCCCTATACTGTTGAGCCCCCTACCCCTATTCACCCTCTTCTTCTTCCTCTCGCACCTGCGTCCAAGCTGCCAACCCATCCTCGCCTACACCTCAACACCTGCTCCCATCCTTCGTCGCTCCCCTATACCGTTCGACCCCGCACAGCCAGCCCATCCTCATCGTCCCATCGTCCTCTTCGCTTTGCACCGTCGAACCCATCATCCCGCTCGAGCTCTTTGCCATGGCCTTCCACCATTGAACCCAACCGTCCTCATCACCCTTCCTCCATCCACGACCCCGCCTTCGTCCTTGCACCACCAACGCCACCACCATCTCATCGAACCCATTGTCCCTCACATCCCCTACACACAGTCAAACCTATCTACTGCCATCATCGCCCACCATTGCTGTCATTGTCGAAACCCCTCATCTCCTCCGTTCTCCCCCTCCGACGCCCCTCCTGAGCACCACCCTCTTTTGTCTAGCCACCAGTCGATGCACAGACCTTCTCCCCCGCTCTCATCTCTGTTTCCCACCCAAAATAGAGCGTCGCTCCTGAAGCCCCTGTTTCTTCGACTGCCCTTTCCCCTGTGCACCATCGACTGTTGCCTGAGCCCTCCCCCGCTCAGTCGACGACTGCCCTGCCCCTTTCGCCGTGCACAGTCACCGCCTTCGGAGTCGAGCGAGCCGAAGCCGCTGGTTGCTATTGTAGATCACGTTGTTGGATGTTTGGTGTTGTTTGCTGTTTGTATGGAAGATTCGCAGATCGCCATTTGCTATTTTGATATTGGTCCTTCTATCTCGACCGATGATTTTGATCTTTGATCTTGCACCTGATCTTGATCTTGATCTGAACCGTACGTTCGATCTTGCTGTTATTGCTTTGCCGATCCTTGCTGTGTTGTTTTGGGTTGTGCACGTGTTATTGCGGGTTCGTGTTTGTGGGTTCATTGCTTCAGGATCCTTATCCCGTTCTTCTTGGTATTTGTTTTTTCCTTCTATAAGGAAAGTCACTGTCCTCTTAAATTTTTAATTGTATCAAATTCAAGTTTTATTGAAACTCTTGCTTAGATCCCTTGTTATCGTACTATACATTGTCCATCTCTTTCGTTGGATATATTGAGGGTTTACACGAGCTAACCCCAATTTACTTCACATCGTGCCACTTTTGACTCCAAAGATTGAATCTTTCATGTGTGCATATAGAATTGATAATATGGTTGTTCATACAATTATCACACAATTGATTTATTGTAGAGATAATTGCTAGGTTGTATGTTATTGATTGATTGATGGTTGATTGATAATAAATTGATGTATGAGTGTGTTCTAATTTTATTCATTTTTTTTATACCCTTCATGCTGATTAAGAAATTTATCGACTAGTAGAATTGTTACCCATCATGTTTAATTAAATTATTTCATGAAACTATACAAAATCTGTATATTACTTGCTGGCCTGTATGTTGCTAGCTATTTTCGACCCAGTAATTATCTTAAAATAAATTACTTTCTGAACATAAATTGTAGCCTTATCTTTCTAGTTTTCAGAACATCTTGAATTTTTAAATTCCGAGTTGTGTAGCAAAAGTTATGCCCGTTTTACTACAGCTGTGTTTTTACTTTCAGATTTTCAGATTCTTGTATCTTGCATGCTTAAACTGTAAAAACGCTGATCAAATGATAAAATTTTACTCTGAAAATTTTTCAGATTGTTGCTTAACATGTTTAGGAGTCTAAAAAATATTTTTGAATGAATTTATTATTTAGTTTTTGCTAATTCTAAAATTATAATAACATAATGTCTAATTTCTGTCTAAATATAAAATCTGTAAAGAACAATGTGTTTGACCTAGGTACTATTTTCAGATTTTGAACTTTAAATATGCATTGGAACTGTGTGGAAGTCTAGTTTTTTCTGACAGATTTAGTTTTCGAGTTCTAAAACAGCGGAAAACTACATTTTTGTACAGACCACTCTTGCTGTCCAGAATTTCACTTTTCAGTTTTCTTAAATTAATTGTTCCTTACATCGTAGTATTCCATGAACGAAGTATGCAAGTTGTATTGCATGGTCCTAACAAGTTATTGTCATTGTTTACCATCCTACTATTTCCCTATTGTTATTATTGTTCATCTTATGTCTCATCTTTGCATATTATATTGTTGCATTAATAAAATAGTTAATAAGCCGGGGTTTAAGGATTTGACTGGAGTAGTTGATGATATATTGATTATACACTGAAGTGTGGGCCATGTTTCCCAAATAAATTTGTGTTGGCTATTGTTATTTGTTGCTGCTGAATCTGGTGTGGGGGCAATAGACAGAATTTGTGGATTCGCAGGAACTCAAACAGGCTGAATTTGACTTCTTCTCTTGTTGACAAGTTGACTCCTTGGTGCTCCTGCAGACCTACATAAACGTT
Organism: Hemerocallis citrina; assembly: GCA_017893485.1. NCBI lineage: Eukaryota > Viridiplantae > Streptophyta > Magnoliopsida > Asparagales > Asphodelaceae > Hemerocallis > Hemerocallis citrina. The sequence goes on from CM030365.1 coordinate 111,766,271, forward strand.
CGAAACACCGGAATGGATCCCGGTGACGAACCCTCCGATGCTCTTGTCAATACTTAGTACAGAAAGGGAAAAGAGTTTAGGTAGACAAAGAGTGATCACCTGGTAACGGTAACAGGTAGGGGGTAATTATAGTCGCCGTGGGGATCTGCTTCAGGATAAGAATGAATCCCCCCTTCTCGGTGTGACTGGATAGAAGTGGTTAAAACCACCTTCAGCAGATACGGACGAGCCAGGATTTCCTCATATCCTGTTGGCCTGGTCCTTAATAGGTTGTGACCCATTCTTAGTTGAACAGGTCCGTTCACGGGTTTATAGGGTCCATGAGAAGAGACCCGGTTACTGATTCGGACCCGTCTGTAGGTGAAATTACCATCTTGCCCCTGTAACTTTAAGATTCGTGCCCAATTTGAATGGTTCCGATTTAACCCCATTTTTAGCCATATCACGAGCCCCACACTCCCAAAGAATGTGTGCCACGGCCTTTGGGGAGTAGTTTGGTTGTCTCAATGGCGTATAGGGCTTTATCGGAGTTCTTAAAGGAGGTTCGAATCTTGTTTGAGGGGCAATGGTTTTTTTTTGGGCTGGCAGTGTGCCCAAGTTTGCTCTTAGGCTGTTCTGGATTTTTGGTGATTTTTCCCAATTTTTTAGTTATTTTTTCAAATCATTTACACATTTTTATGAAGCGATGATTTATTTTCCGGGAGCACTAATTAATTATTCTAACCAATAATTATTTACCCGGGAGCACAAAAATATTTCTCTGAATTTCTAAATACTATTAGAATTTTTAATTAATTTTCCTGAATATTTAATCATTTTTTTCAAAAATTTTAAATAAATAATTCTAATTTAATAAATAAAAAATAAGTTTAATCAACCTATTTGCAACATGGCGCGATCTGAGGCATCCATCAGTGGTCGGCTCGAAATTCTGAATGATCACACGGTAGGGCGGTGTTGAGCGACGTGGGCAAATCTGGAGCCTTGATCGGGTCGTGATGCGAATTTTGAGATGATCAGACGGCTCTCATGCTTCAGCAGCATTTTCTCCATATGAGCAGCTCGGTGCGCCAGTCGCTCGGATTGGGATTCCGAGCGACATGGCGCAATCTGGGCCGTCCATCTGGCATCGGCACGAATATCTTGACGATCCGACGGTGGATCTGTATTCGGCCACGTGGCTAAATCAGGGATGCTCATCAGGTTATGGCATGAATTTTGGCATGATCCGATGGCTCTCATGGTTCGGCGGCATTTTCTCCATATGAGCAGCTCGGTGTGCCAGTTGCTCTGATTGGGATTTCGAGCAACGTGGCGCAATCTGGGGCATCCATCTGGCATCGGCACGAATATCTTGACGATCCAATGGTGGATCTGTACTCGGCCACGTAGCTGAATCAGGGATGCTCATCAGGTCGTGGCACGGATTTTGGGATGATCCGACGGCTCTCATGGTTCGGCAGCATTTTCTTCATATGAGCAGCTCGGTACGTTAGTCGCTTGGATTGGGATTCCGAGTGACGTGGCATAATCTAGGGCATCCATCTGGCATCAGCACGAATATCTTGACGATCTGATGGTGGATCTGTACTCAGCCACGTGGCTGAATCAGGGACGCTCATCAGGTTGTGGCACAAATTTTGAGATGATCATACGGCTCTCATGGTTCGGCAACATTTTCTCCATATGAGCAGCTCGGTGTCACAGTTGCTCAGATTTGGGTTCAGAGTGACGTGGCACAATCTGGGCCGTCTGATTGAGATCAGGCGCGAATCACAAGGAGAAAGTTAGTATCTCCAATATGCAGCTCAGTGTCACAGTTGCTCAGATTTGGGTTCCAACCAACGTGGCACAATCTGGGCCGTCTGATGAAGATCAGGCACGAATCTCGAGGCAAAAGGCATGGATCTCGAGAAGAACGTGATTTCTATCGATGCGGTGAGATCTGAGCCGTCTGATTGAGATCAGGCACGAATCATGAGGAGAAAGTTGTTTTTCTCTAATACACAGCTCAGTGTCATAGTTGCTCGGATTGGGTTCCGAGCGACGTGGCATAAAGTGGGCCGTCTGATGAAGATCATGCATGAATCTCGAGGCAAGAGGCATGGATCTCGAGAAGAACGTGATTTCTGTCGATATGGCGAGATCTGAGATGTCTGATTGAGATCAGGCGTGAATCATGAGGACAAAGTTTTTTTCTCTAATACATGGCTCGATGTCACAGTTGCTCGAATTTGGGTTCCAGCGACGTGGCACAATCTGGACCATCTGATGAAGATCAGGCACGAATCTCGAGGCAAGAGGTGTGGATCTCGAGAAGAACGTGATTTCTATCAACACGACGAGATCTAAGCTGTTTGATTGAGACCAGGTGCGAATCACGAGGAGAAAGTTATTTTTCTCCAATACACAGCTCGGTGTCACAGTTGCTCGGATTTGGGTTCCGAGCGAAGTGGCACAATCCAGGCCGTCTGATGAAGATCTGGCATGAATCTCGAGGCAAGAGGCATGGATCTCGAGGATTTTGGCGTTTAGGCTTCTAATGGGCCTCTGTGGGGGCCCAAAGCATTTGAAAGCCCACCCGAATCTGCTTTAGAGCTATAAGTTTTCACCACCTCCCCCATCTCATCATTTCTTACTTTTCACTTTCACTTCACTTTCAGTCAAGTCATTTTTTGCTCTCAAGCGGCACTGCTAGCGTTTGTGGCCAGGCGATAATCTTTCTGATGAGCTATTCCGACCGTAGACGTCACATCGAGGTAAATTATCTTAACCTTATCTGGAGATGTCTAGAGTGTCTTCGGGGAGTGAGACCTCCACCTTGAACCGAGAGACCGACCGACCCTTAGTGGTCTCCCCAGGCAAGGGGAAGAAAGTGGCAAAGTTGGCCATCGTCGAGACAATAGTGGAGAACGCGAGGGGGGCTGGTGCACTGGGTCAGCTACCGTCAACATTGTCGAACCTCGGAATGGTTAGGAGCTACTATGGAGACATCCTGTCGAAGGTGGTGCAAGGGAAGTCTACCGCTTACGAGGAGAACCGTCCGAGGGACCCTTCCAAGGTAGACGAGATCCCCTCGGTTCTGACCGAGGGGGATCTTCATCGTATTAGGAAGCGGTTCCAGATCCCGAAGGAGTACGCCTTGCTCCTTCCCGGTCTGGGCTTTCGAGCGTGCACGGGGACGTCGCCAGACACATGCGTCTTCCGGTACGACGCACTCAATGTGGGCCTTCGGCTACCCCTACCACCATTCGTAGTCGAGGTGCTACAATGGTACGGCTTGAGCCCGGTGCAGTTCATGCTGAACATGTGGCTGCACATCATCGCCTTCATCCACCAATGTCAGGCGGTAGGTGTCCAACCTCAACTTGCCATACTTCACAGCCTCTACCGGATCTACTGTATGAGCAAGATGGAGTATCGGTACTACCTGTCTCCGAGGAGAGGGGTCAAGCTGATCGAGAATCTGGAATCCATCATGCATTGGAAGGAGAAGTATTTCTTGATCCGAGGACCCGAGCCGTGGAGCTTTCCAACGGGGTGGAAAGAGGATGTTCCGAAGTGGGCGAAGGCCGAGCCGGTGCTGACTAAGGATGAAAAGGGGGTCGTGTCGAAGATCCTCGGTCTTCTGAACTTGGGTTGGAAGGATATCACCGAGGAGGTCCTTTTCGGTGGGGGTCTCAATCCGATCGACCCTTGTAGCGCCCCGGATCCCTGTTACTAGACATCCGTGACACCTTCCAGAATCTTTACCTTCAAATGCATCTCAACACAGTAATAACACGGAAATTTAAAAACTTTTTATTGCCAAATAAGTCATTACATCATTGATTACAACCGATAACTTGTTCTTGGATAAGGAGTATAAATTACATCAATTCATTACAACTTATTACAAGTATTTTCAGACTCCCTTTGTAAAGCTATCAGCTGCCTCCTGGAATGGTAATCGACTGATTACTTGCGGAACTTCGCTGAGCGGCCCATCGGCTCCCCTGGGACTTGCTTCTCAGCTTCAGGCTTCTGCTGCGTAACTCTGATATCTCTGCACCTATTCGGAAGGTATAACCGATACCTAAAAGGTGGGAAACGTCAGTACTTCGACTGACGCAAAGCTGGTGATAACAGCGATCCTCTAAAATTCAATCACAACCAATAATTTATGCAAAAAGGAAAAATGTTGTGCCAAAACAAGGGTTTAGTGGATTCGGGTTCTAGTGCAGTGTTATGACATGACCCTATGACTAGATGCAGCAACTCACATGCCTAACTTCTAATGCAAGCAAGACTTTAGAGCACGAATGCATCTTATACTACATATGCCTCCAAATCTAGTCGTCTTTCTCCACAATATAGGGATTCGAACCCTCGTCATGCACCCTACTCTTGTACACACTCCAGTTCCCAATAGATTGTCCGTCGCCCAAGGAGATTGCAGCGGTCGGTCTAATTCCGCCCTGCAGTGCCCAAGTGGTCACCGCCAGTTGGTACCCGCATACGGACCTCCTTAGAAACCGCATTGAACCTGGTCCTTACGACCTTTGGTTCCACATGTCCACCCATGGACTCTCGCATGCGTGTTCACCCCTGGTCCGGGTTATGAACATATATATATACCAAAACACAAAATACAAACCCGCGCTTTAAGGACGTGAGCACCACGGGAGGTCAATTCCTCCGGGCCTCCCACACCTTACTTCGGCAAAACTTTGGGAATCAACAGATCGAGATACGAGCCGAGGACGCAATCCATTAGCGGCCGAGAACGTATCCCTACGACTGGAAGATACAACACCGACAATGGTTTACTAGGACTAATGCAATTTCCCAACCCCTTAATAAACCATTCTAACCCCTACCTTACTCTAATTATTTCGGTTAAGAATTAACTGCTTCCACACTTGCCTATCACCTCTGGCCCCTGGCGACACCGGTCCTGTTCGCCACTTCTCCGACTTGGACTCGTCCAGCAAAATGGCCTACGCCTGCCGCTACCCCGGCTATAAATATAAAACTGCCCCGTGAGCTCCACTCACTGGCATGCTCGGACGTCCTACGCTTGGCAGAAGTCTAATAATATAGGCTTGATAGGTGCAGGGTATCCTTTACCCTAGTGACAAACTCGAGTCACACATCCCACTCGGTGAATCAACAACCTCAATAACAGAGATCAACCATCCCTAGAAACGAGTCACCGACTCGGCTCACACACAAGGGGAAAAAATTCTTTCACAACCCTTAGCCCCAACCCAGACTAAGCAACCTATGGGTTTCTGCCCGAATCTCAAAATGGTCATCCCTCTCTCGATACAACTCCGATTGGAGTGTATGGACCCAACCTGAGAAGGTGCGATCCTAGGCTACAACTTCCTAGTTGATCACGAGCTTAGATTCAACCATCTAAGTCCCGACATAGCTTCTCAAGCTCCAGCCTGCGTGCTTCCTGTGCACGGGCTGCACCTTACCAGTAACACAAAATCCTACTCGTTCATCAGAACGACAGAAACTCAAATTCTGTAGAAGGGTGTGGGTGTCCTCAACAACTCTCTAGTTGGTCATGAGCACAAATTATACCATTAAGTCACCCTAACACACTCATCTATCATCGATACACCAACTCACACAATTGGTCTCTCCAATTCCGAGCACGCAGCTCTACTATAGTCCCCTATCTAGTCTTACAAAAATCATAATAATTCAACCGTTCACTGGAATTTCCTCCAATTAGTTTTGTTGGAAATTTCTAGGTGTCCACTACAACTCTCTACTGGGTCATGATCCTCAAAATGTGCCTCTAACAGGTCTCAATTCCCCAATCTTTACAGAGTATCGAAACTGGCTGAAAACAGCATAATGCTTAATCACAAAATCATAGTAAATTGAACACTTGTCTAATTGACACAAAATTTATGGTGGGAATACTAGACATCATAACCAACATCATGCACAAGACCTCATATCAAAATTCCAATTATACAGTGAGTAATAGCTATTGCAAGTTAGCATAGAAACCATCATGTTTTCTAATTCAACATCAGATACTGGTTATAGATAGATTTTTCTCATGCCTCTAAATTCATCCAAATAATTTACTGATTTTTGTAGATAATCAAAATGCATTAAGAAACATTGAGTAAAAATTTCAGATTAATATCATGCTTCAATAAATCAAGAAAATTCCTACAATAGCAGCCATCTTGTTTTTCTTTTTCTGAGTCTGCCTTACGACACATATCCATCTCACGATTTAATTAGCATATCAAATGATCATATTAAAATCTGAAATAAATCATGAATAATCCTAAAACATAAATGAAAATATCCTTTTAATTTCATGGTCTAATTCATCATATTATGCTCTCGGGAAAATCCACTAAATGGTACTCCGAACCAGTTTTTCCTAGTTCAATTCTGACTTCAACTTCTAACCTTTAGAAGATCAATCCTAAGCATTCTAGCACACATGCATGCAATAAAAATTAATTAAAAGACAAGAATTTCAAGTTTAGAGAAACTTTCTACCTTTGGTTGTTGTTATAGAAGGAACTTCTTCAAGCTTTTTCTCTTGGAAATCTCCTTTTGATCCTTCTTCTTCACTTCTTCTTTCTCTCCTCCTTCTCTTGTGGTGTTCTCTTTCTGAAATTTCCAGAGCAAAAGGGAGAAATGAAGTGGGAAATGAGGGTGATGGGAGGGTAGGCCGGATTTGACAGGGGGGGGGGGGGTAGGTTTAGGCTATAAGTGGTTTTGTAGACCAAAACCATGGCTTAGCCCATTGGTTTTGTGTGTGTTAAGTTGGATGCCCAACATAACCCTTAACGAGCTCCAACGAGTGTGAGACACGTGTTTTAACGAGCGCACGCAACCTACATTCACTGTAGTATCATACCGTGTTATATTTGCATGTGCGTCGTGCCGAAAACTAGCGGTTATACTAGTATCGGTCCGTCTCGTTCTCGTGCATCTTTGGAATGCAACTCTCCCAAGAATCGTCCCGTAGCCCTTACCATCCACCATGATAGCAAAATCGACTCATAATACTACAATCAATTTGCACGCATACTGTCAATATACATACATACATATACAAGCTTGATACAATCCGGGGTGTTACAACCCTAGTACGCTCCGCCTATTTTTGCTTCTTTTTTGTTTATATATCTTTTCTATCGCTAACTCTTTCTCTGGGTTTTCTTCTTCAGAAGCCCCCGACATGGACTTCAAGGCTCTAATGGCGAAGAGGAGTGCAGCAGCAGCGACGGCGCCGAACAACAAGAAAAGAAAGAGCACGACGACGGGATGTAATATCCTGATTCTTTATTTTTGATTAAATGAAGAGTTTGTGAACTTTTTACGTGTGTTGCACGTACTAATTCATGTGCATTTTTCTAGATAATTATTTATTTTGTAACATGAACAAATATTTTATCTCTCTCTTTTTATTTTTGAAAGCCTAATTGTTTATTTTAAGCCCATCCTAATTATTTAATTATTTTAATTAGTCCATGGAGTTTTAGCCCACTAGTTATTTCTCTTTTATTTAACTTGACTTGTAGTGTAGATCAACTTTGTAGACAATTAATTAATTTATCATGTACAACTGGTAACTAGGGGTGCTACTTTTGACACGTGCATTGCACTAGCACGTGTCTTAAGCCATTAAATGAGTAGGCCGGAAATGGGAGAGAGGATGGGGTGAGTTGCCTTAGTGGATAGGTGGTTACTTGTTCATGGGTGGTTGCTACAAATTCCCAATGCATCCTAGCCATTTATCTTCAACCATCTAGATTAATCTTAACCCTCCATTTCAGTCAAAAATTAATATAAATACCCCTCACTAAAATTTTGTTAAGAAAAGAAAGAAAGAAAACACAAAAGTGAGTAAAAAGATTGAGAGGAAGTTAGAAAAAGATTGAGAAGTGTTCTTGTAAACCCTGTTTCTCATTTTGTGTATTTTTGAGTGTATTTTTTCGTTTTGGTATATTTTCTCTCTTGTATTCTTTCTGAACCGTATATTAGAGTTGTTTTCAATATATATTCGTTTTATTTCATTTTGAGCTCTTTGTGTTTGTTTGGTTGTCTTTCTGTTTCGTTCTTCATCGAATTTTTTGTCTTTCATTTAGTTCTTGTCCTCTTTATTTTTGTTTTTTGGGTGCTTGTGGAGGTGATCGGTTGTTATCCTTTTCCCAATCCTATTGTTTGAACCCTAATAAGATTACCAAAGCCAAATTAAATCCCCAATCCTATTTGATATCCTATACAATTTGTACCATAATTAAAACCCAATTAAACAAATCATACTGCTACTCCTAATTACCTACAACCCAATTACCCATTAACCCTAGAACCCAATATATATATGTATCTCTCCCTCACACAAACCCTAACCCTAATACCCTAGTCTTTCTCTCTTTCTCTCCCGGCTACCCTCTCTCCCTCCTTGGCTGCGCCGCAACCCGACGCCAGCCACCTCCCTTCACGCCCAGGCCGACCCCCCTTTCTCCCATCACCTGCACCTAACCCGACCACCTCTCCCGATCTTCCCCTTGACGCATCCGACCACCATCCCTCTCCTCATCCATCCATCGATTCTTTCCCCGTTCCCTCCCTCCGGTACCGTCGACGTGCAGCAAGGCCAGGCTGCACCCCGCCGTCGTCATCTCTTGTTCTCTTGATCTCTCTCTCGCTTTGTGGAGTTTTGCTCGTGTGGTGATTTTTGCACGAGTTTGGTTGGATTCGTTGATTCGTGGATTTTCGTTCGTGGATTTTGCTCATTTTTGGGAATTCATTTTCGTTATTCTTGATTTTCGTCGTTCTTCATCTTCGGTTAAGGCAAGTAACTTGTACTCAAATTTCTTTGTATGATACAAGTCAAAAATACCACCTATAGTGTAGTTAGATCTAGAAATGACTCTTGTTTGTGTTATTCTTCATGGATTTTGTCTCTATAGTGCTATTTGACCATAGATGACTCACGACATAAAATTTGACATGAGATAACTTAGGTTTTACCCGTTCTTGATTTGATCATGTATGTGAGACTTTTGTGAGAATTCGTAATTTTGTTGAGACCCATGTGACATACTTAGTGTGGACATGCTAGATACCCTAATTCATGATGTTTGGACACTTGGTAGACTTGATTTCATGTTTGGTTGTGTTTTGAATAAGTTTTGTATGATATATGTTGAGTTGTTGTTAAAGGAAAAAATTTGTATTTTGTCGCTGATCTATTTTGTTTGCTGTTTTGGACTGCCTTGAAGTCTGTATTTTAATTTGGATATAAAACATGAGTTTTAGAAAATTTTGTCTGTTTTCAAACTCCCTCTGACCTTGCTTGATTTGTTTTCGTATGTGTGAGTTATGACTGTTTTACTACAGAGGTATCGATCTTTTCCAGATTTTGTTTCTTGGTGTTTTTGATGACTAAATCATTTTAAAAACGATGCTACACATATTATTTTGATCTAAAACTTTGGTCAGTTTTTCTATATCTAGTTAGGGATTACCTTGAACTTTGGTGGATTTTATTGATGAGTTTTATGTGCCGTTTCATGCTCGTTTATAAAAACTATACTTGCTGTATTTTGCTCGTTGTTCTGTAAAGAATCGTATTTTCACCATAATTCCTATTACTGTATGAAAAATATTTGTGAAATATTAAAGTTAGTATATTTTATCTATTTTCATATCCCTTTAGAGGAATTGGATTTCGTTTCACTGGTTGCGAGATATCATAGTTTTCGTACAGCAGTGTTGGGAATTCCAGATTTGCCAAACTCTCTTTTATTGATGTTTTCTTATTTTTGATGACTGGTCTAATTTTTCTGGAAAATTATGAAACTTTATATTTAGATACTGGACATATAGGGGAATACCCTAGATTTTTCATGGATTTATTTACTGAGTTTTCATGCTGTTTTCCTGCTCTTGAATTTGTTTTCTTGATTTCTGGCTAAACCTATTTTCTGTATTCAAATTAGTTTTGAGCTATGCTTTTGTGAATTAATATATGACTTATTTATACTTGCTGTATTCGGTTGGGAGTCTATTTTTGGACATTTTGACGGATTCAGATTTGCATGTTTGTAACACTGGGAATCACTGTTTTACTACAGTATGGTCATACTGTCCTGAACTTGAGATTTGTCTATTTTAGTCTTTTATGAGATATTTTGCATTCATACGTGTTTACCTTGCAACTTGAACATGTCACATGATCATGCCATGTTATTCTTGATATATTTTGCACATATACATGCTTGTTTGAGACTAATAATAAATAACCAAGCCGGGGTTTAAGGGACAAATCTAATAGTGGATAATTCAGAAGTGTGTACTCGGAAGGGGATCCATTGATCCTACGTGATTACTTGAGACGTGATACTTGACACGTGATTACTTGATACTTGCACGCAAGACACGATACTTGCCACTTGCACAACTTGACACGTGATTACAAGATACATGATACTTAGAGCTTGGAGCTCGATTACTTAACTTGTTCCCGAGTATACTGCCCTCTATGGTCTTCTATGAAATCTAAAACGAAACTGTTTGTTGTAGCAACCATGTAAGGTGGGCTGCATGAAGTGCTACCTAGATAGTAATCACCACAAGACTTGATACATGATACTTGAATATGATACATGCTTGCTTGATACTTGACTACATGATACATGAGACTTGATACATGAGACTTGATACATGATTATATGATACTTGACACTTGATGCATGTTTACATGATACTTGTTTACTTGACTCCTGCCATATGCCATTTACACTTATTCACTTGGCCATGCTAGTTATTTATGTTGACATCATATTTATACCATGTTGCTAGTTAGTTTCCCATGTACTTGTATCCTACATTATAAGTGGCCCAAAACTTGCAATTGACGGGTACTTGTTTATCTCTTTTCCTCTTTCCTGCATTCGTTGAATTGTAGATTTTGGAGAATAGGTTCCAGATGGTATTGGTGACATGAAGTATTAGTGCTGGATTTTGTTATTATTATTTCTTGTAGCTTGTTTGAACAATATTGTATTTTGAGACTTAGATTTATTCTTATATTTGGGCAATGTGACCCAAGATATTTGTTTTATTCAGATCATGACTATTTGAGATTTATATAATTGGTTTCAAATATTCTTGTTGGTATTTTGGTTCATATGTGCATCTGGTTGATTCTTTTACTTCCGACTCTGATGATTCTTCTGAATGTTGTAAAAATTCTTGAACAGCTTATGGATGATGAAAATTATTCGCTGAGCTTTTATCTCGTATCCGTATTCCGTATTCTTTTTGGGAAGCGGGGCGTGACAGGGTTTTTAGTGGTATCAGAGCACCAGGTTTGGCTAATGTATTAGTTGCCTAATATATTAGACAATCTTGGCTCGAACTGGGATCTGCTCAACATTTCACCAACCATGCATGCATAAATGAATCAATTATTATCAACGTTGATCTGGATGCTAACTATTTTTGGTTTTGTGCAGAATATGGCTCATAGAGGTTCTACTTCTCAGTCGCAGGTTGACCCGATTGAGGCGGTCACTGCTGTACTTGAGCGCTTGATTAATCAGCAGCAGAACCATAGTGATTTGGTGATGGCTGCTTTGGAAGCCGCTCAAGTTCCTCTGCCTGTTGCGTCTAGGCAGGATGTTCTTCCTCCTCGTCCGGGAACGGTCACAAACTTTATAAGGCTGCATCCCGACAAGTTTTCAGGCACTGAGACGCCTTTGCAGGCTGAACAGTGGTTGATTTGGGCAGAGCAACTGCTTTTGGCAGCTAAAGTTGCAGATGCAGATCGTGTGGATGTGGTTACCATCCAGTTGGCGGACATGGCTCATATCTGGTGGAGGTCCGAGTCCGAGAGGCTCTATAGACTGATCACTTGGGCCATTTTCACTACGAGCTTCTTGGAGAAGTTCTTTCCTAGTAGCACCAGAGTTGAGATGGAGCAACAATTCTTAGCTCTGAAACAGGTTGGTCATTATTTCTAGTAATGAAATTTTGTTACATATTGTTCATGCAAGGTTGTAACATAAGACTTTCTTGAAGCAGGGCTCCAAGTCTGTGGACGAGTACGCAGCCGAATTCACTAGATTTAGCCGCTTTGTGGCTGTCTTGTGGCAAACAAAGAGGATAGGGCTCGTAGGTTCATTGTGGGGCTTGAGCAAGACATCAAGGTGCAGCTTGTCTCTCTACGCTTGCGTACCTATGCTGAGGCTCTTGAGGCAGCTATGGCCCAGGAGCAGGCTCATGGTGGATTGGCTTCTTCTCAGCGGACTGTTCTGTACTCAGTTACTAGGTCTTCTGGTGGGCCTATTCGGAGATCTGTTCTAGCCCCTCCGGTCAGGGCAGCTCCTTACTCTTCTGTGGGTCCTCCGAGAGTTGGTTTCTGCGACTTTTGCCGTCTTCTAGGACATGAGCGCAAGGATTGCCGACGTGCCAATTGTCACTATTTTGGATGTGGTACTGCTGATCATTCGGTGCGGGACTGCCCGCGGTTGGCTCCTCCAGCCAGGGGTCCTGTTCAGCCAGTTGCCGCGGCTCGTGGTCCAGTTAGACCACCGCTTCCCCCGCAGTGTCAGATTTTCGGTCAGAGGACCGCTGTTCCTAGTAGAGTTCAGGCTTTCAACCTGACTGCTGCAGATGCTGAGTCAACTGAGGGTATGGTTGTAGGTATCTTTTGTTTTATTGTTTGTTGTTTATATTTGTTTTCTTCATTTCCCTTGTTTTATTTCTTTTTGTTGTCTTCTGCATTTTATTTTTCCTCACCCCTTTTCAACCATTCTTTTCCTTGTCCCTTTTGTTTTTCTATCTTAGGTGTTGTGCTTATGTGCTCTTTCCCTGCTCATGTTCTGTTTGATTCTGGGGCAACCCATTCTTTTGTCTCCTCTCGATTTGTTGCTCGCCATCAGTTGGAGTACAGCAACATGTCAGAGGCTAGGAATATTGTGACAGGTGGTGGAGCTGCCATATGTTCTCGAAAGTGCAGGCAGTGTCCCGTGATTATTGGTAGCGCAGAGTTTAAAGCCAATCTGATTGTAATTAGGAATTCGGGGTTTTACATTATTCTGGATATGGATTGGTTGGGTGAAACCCATGCCATTCTTGATTACCGTGCTAAGAAAGTTGTGTTCTGAATTCCAGATCGCGCAGAGTTTGAGTTCCATGCCAGTGAGTCTTCCCTTGGCCGAGCTGCAGCTGATCAGGAAGTTTGTGAGATGGAATTGCACTTAGGATGTGAGGCTGTGCCTCTAGTAGTTCAGAATTTCTTGGATATTTTTTCAGATGAGTTGCCTGGCTTACCCCTTGAGAGGGAAGTAGAATTCGGTATTGATGTTCAGCCTGGAACAGTGCTGATATCGAAAAGTCCCTACAGGATGGCACCGGTTGAGCTAGCAGAGCTTAAGGTGCAGATTCAGCAGTTACTTGATTTAGGTTTCATCAGACCTAGTGTTTCTCCTTGGGGTGCTTCAGTCCTTTTTGTCAATAAGAAGGATGGTGGTCATCGTTTGTGCATGGATTATCGGGAACTAAACAGAGTTACTATGAATAATCGGTATCCGTTACCTAGGATCGATGATTTGTTTGATCAGTTGAGTGGGGCTGTTATTTTCTCGAAGTTGGATCTTCGTTCTGTATATCACCAAGTCAAGGTGAAGGCTACGGATATACAGAAGACTGCTTTCAGGACTAGATACGGGCACTATGAGTATCTTGTGATGCCGTTCGGAGTTACGAACAAGTTGGCTGTATTCATGAGACTTATGAACCGGGTCTTCTCTCAGTTCTTGGATAAATTTGTGGTGGTCTTCATTGATGATATTTTGGTGTATTCTCGGAATCGGGAAGATCATGTTGAACATCTTAGAGTGGCTCTGCAGACTTTGAGGGATAATTAGCTCTATGGGAAACTTAGCAAGTACGGGTTTTGGCTTGACAGGATTTCATTCTTGGGGCACATTATCTCAGGCGATGGTATTTCTGTGGATCCTGCCAAGGTTGAGGCTGTAAAGGATTGGTTTATTACCAAGTCAGTTTCAGATATCAGGAGTTTTCTTGGTTTGGCTGGCTATTATCGAAAGTTCATCCATGATTTTTCGAAGATAGCAGGACCGTTGACTAAGTTGACTGGGAAGGATCAGAAGTTCTGTTGGTTTGATGAGTGTGATGGAGCTTTTGTTGAGTTGAAGAACAGAATGATGTTAGCGCCTGTGTTGACTATTCCCGATGGTTCAGGCAGATTTGTAATTCACTGTGATGCTTCTAGTAAGGGTCTTGGAGCAGTTTTGATGCAGAAGGGCCGAGTCGTTGCGTATGCATCGGGGCAGTTGAGGCCGCATGAGAAGAACTATCCGACTCATGACTTAGAGTTAGCGGCAGTAATTTATGCTTTGAAGCTGTGGAGACATTATTTACTTGGGGACCGAGTGGAGATCTTTACAGACCACAAAAGTCTTAAGTACGTTTTCACCCAAAGGAGTTAAACATGAGGCAAAGTCATTGGTTGGAGCTTATGGACGATTATGACATTAGTTTGCAATACCATCCTGGTAAAGTAAACTTGGTGCCAGATGCTTTGAGCATGAGACCGGTAGTGATGTTCTTAACTCAGCAGAGGGATGTGATTGAGCACATGAGGAGGTTAAAGTTGGAGGTTTTGTTGCCGAGTGCTGATCGGAGTTGTTTGGTGCTTCAGCTACAATCGTCTCTTGCTGATCAGATTAAAGAGGTGCAGGCTAGTGATGCACAGTTGCAGAGATTTCGAGTTGAGGTTGAGTCCAGGATGGACATGGTTATTCATTCTGATGGATCGCTTCGTTTTGGGTCCAGATTATTTGTCCCAGATGTTCATCAGAGGTTGCTTGAGGAAGCCCATCAGTCATCCTATTCTATCCATCCTGGTGGTACTAAGATGTATCGGGATTTGAAGCTTTATTTCTGGTGGCATGGTATGAAGAGGGCTGTGGCTCGGGTTGTTTCTCAGTGTTTGATCTGCCAGCAGGTTAAGGCAGAGCATCAGAATACCGCTGGACTTCTTCAACCGTTTCCTATTCTAGAGTGGAAGTGGGAACACATCACTATGGATTTTGTGACCGCTTTGCCGAGAAATCCCAAGGGTAATAATGTCGTTTGGGTGATTGTCGACCGTTTGACGAAGAGTGCTTACTTCATTCCTTTTCGTGTCGGGCAGTCTACTGAGAGCCCTGCTGAGAGGTACATACAAGAGATTGTTAGACTTCATGGGGTTCCAGTCAGTATTGTATCCGACAGGGATACGAGATTCGGATCTCAGTTCTGGAAGAGTCTTCATGCTAGTTTAGGGAGTAAATTGAAGTACAGTACAACTTTTCATCTCCAGACTGACGGACAGTCAGAGCGGACTATTCAGATTCTTAAGGACATGTTGAGGTCCTGTATGCTTCAGTTTGGTGGGTCTTGGGAGGACCATTTGCATCTCGTGGAGTTCTCGTACAATAACAACTTTCAAGTCAGTATTAAAGCTGCTCCATTCGAGGCACTCTATGGATCACCAGTGTGCTGGGATGACATTGGTGAGAGGAAGTTGTTGGGTCCGGAGTTGATCACCAAGACAGTTGATGCGGTGGTTCAGATTAGGAGCACTTGCAGGAAGCTCAGGACAGGCAGAAGCGATGGGCCGATGTCCATCGGAGAGCTTTGGAGTTTGGTGTCGGTGACCATGTTTTCCTAAAGATATCGCCGTGGTGCGGTGTCATTCGGTTCGGTGGTCGGGGCAAGCTTAGCCTGAGGTTTATTGGACCGTTTGAGATTTTGGAGCGAGTAGGCAAGGTGGCCCAGCGTCTTGCATTGCCGCCAGCTTTATCAGGAGTGCACGATATTTTTCATGTCTCGCAACTCAGGAGATATATCTGAGATGAGAGCCACGTGATCGACTATTCTGAGTTGACCGTTTAGCCAGATTTGACTTATGAGATTCCGCCAGTTGCTATTGTGGATCGGTGGGAGAAAGTGCTTAAAAACAAGGTCATCAGGTTGGTTCGTGTTGCTTGGAGTCCTCACTCACCTGGTGAGTCGACTTGGAAGCTGGAGGAGGAGATTCAGCAGAAGTTTCCTCATTTGTTTGAGCAGTTTTTATTTGTTCTTTTGGTTGTTTTGGGGTGACCCTATGTATCTTCTTTTTGAGTTTCGAGGACGAAATTCTTCCTATTAGGTGGGTAGGATTGTAACCCCTGTTTTTCATTTTGTGTATTTTTGAGTATTTTTTCGTTTTGGTGTATTTTCTCTCTTGTATTCTTTCTGAACCGTATGTTGGAGTTGTTTTCAATATATATTCGTTTTATTTCATTTTGAGCTCTTTGTATTTGTTTAGTTGTCTTCATGTTTTATTCTTCATCGAATTTTGGTTCTTTCTTTCATTTAGTTCTTGTCCTCTTTATTTTTATTCTTGGGTGCTTGTGGAGGTGATTGGTTGTTATCCTTTTCCCAATCCTATTGTTTGATCCCTAATAAGATTACCAAAGCCAAATTAAATCCCCAATCCTATTTGGTATGCTATACAATTTGTACCCTAATTAAAACCCAATTAAACAAATCCTATTGCTTCTCCTAATTACCCACAACCCAATTACCCATTAACCCTGATACAGTATGGTGTTACTGTCCTGAACTTGAGATTTGTCTACTTTAGTCTTTTATGAGATATCTTGCACTCGTACATGTTTACCTTGCAACTTGAACTTGTCACATGATCATGTCATGTTATTCTTTATATATTTTGCACATATACATGCTTGTTTGACGTTAATAATAAATAACCAAGCCGAAGTTTAAGGGACAAATCTAATAGTGGATAATTCAGAAACGTGTACTCGGAAGGGATCCACTGATCCTACATGATTACTTGAGACATCATACTTGACACGTGATTACTTGATACTTGCACCCAAGACATGATACTTGCCACTTGCACAACTTGACACGTGATTACATGATACATGATACTTGGAGTTTGGAGCTTGATTACTTGACTTGCCCCCGAGTATACTGTCCTCTATGGTCCACTATGAAATCTAAAGCGAAATTGTTTGTTGTAGCAACCATGTAAGGCGGGCTGCATGAAGTGCTACCTAGATAGTAATCACCACAAGACTTGATACATGATACTTGAATATGATACATGCTTGATTGATACTTGACAACATGATACATGAGACTTGATACCTGATTACATGATACTTGACACTTGATGCACGTTTACATGATACTTGTTTACTTGACTCGTGCCATATGCCATTTACACTTATTTACTTGGCCATGCTAGTTGTTTACGTTGACATCATACTTATACTATGTTGCTAGTTAGTTTCCCATGTACTTGTATCCTACATTATAAGTGACCCGTAACTTACAATTGACGGGTACTTGTTTTTCTCTTTTCCTCTTTCTTGCATTCGTTGAATTGCATATTTTGGAGAACAGGTTTCAGATGGTATTGGTGACATGAAGAGTGCTGGATTTTGTTATTATTATTTCTTGTAGCTTGTTTGAACAATATTGTATTTTGAGACTTAGATTTATTCTTGTATTTGGGCAATGTGATCCAAGATATTGGTTTTATTCAGATCATGACTATTTGAGATTTATAAAGCTTGTTTCAAGTATTTTTATTGGTATTTTGGTTCATATGTGCATGTGGTTGATTCTTTTGCTTCCAACTCTAATGATTCTTATGAATGTTGTAAACATTCTTGAACAGCTTATGGTTGATGAAAATCATTCGCTGGGCTTTTTTCTCGTATCCTTATTCCGAATTCTTTTTGGGAAGCGGGTCATGACAATTCTAGTTGTGTGTGTTCATCACATAGAAGGTCGACCATTTCATTTAGAGGAAGAGAGCTCCGGTTTCATTAGGCAAGGAGGAGTAGGCATTCATGGTGGCACAAACTAGGAGGAGAAGGGCTGCTCGTGTGTTCAAGGAGATTCTAGAAGCTTTGTAGTTGTTTTTCTTCAAATAGGTGGGTGGTTTTATCTATTTCTAATTTAGACACCATGCTAGGAATTTTTGATTAATGAGAATGCTAAAGAAACTAATAAGATAACCTTGTGTTGGGTCTAAAAAGGACTTGGTAGGTGATTGAATAAATACTTGATAAATTGCATGCTATTTGCCATAAGTTATGTTTATTGTAGTACAATTACTTTATTGCTATGAAAATGTGAAATTGGAACTATGTTAATTGTAGAATATGATTGTGAATGATTAGTGGTTAAAAATATTGAATTTGTGCTTATTAAACTATTGCTACACTAGTTTAATGAATGAGACCATGACATTGGGTATTGTGGAAATAAAAGAAGAAGAAAAGCAAGAATAAATATTTCTAATGTAGTTGTAATGCAAAATTTGGTATAGAATTTGCTAAATTGAGTTATTGCAATTGTAGGCATAGAACACAAATTAGAATGAGAAATTCTTGTTTTAATGTCAAAAAAAAAATGTTTCTAAAACAATGGTTTGTTAATTATACATAAACTCAGTATTCTGGAAATTTTTATGACTTTATGTGAAAGAGAAACTAAGTTAAAAGCTTTTGAAAAACGAAATAATTTTGATAAATAAAGATTCAAAACAAACCTAATTTACACTCTCTCATATCAGTTAACCCCTAAGGTCATACTGGTTAGAGGGGGCACCATTAGCGCTTTACTGTAGCTCGGTGGCACTCTTTGTGTGTGGGTTCGAGTCTCAGCAGAGGCTTTTACTTTCCAAAAGTCGACTTTTCACTAAAACCCGAGAGCAGAGCCTAACAATATTAAAGCTCCTCTTTAGACAGTTGGGCACTGTGTCCCTTATGGCTAGCTCGTGGGGGTTAGTATCGGTGACTGTTCACCTTGGGGCTTGTGTGTGCGGGTTTGAAATTGGCTGAGGCCACTTCTTTTTGCAAAATCTGATTTTTTTTTTTATATACATTTGATTTTTTTTTAGTTTTAAAATGTAATAAAGTTGAGAAAAATATTAGGAAATTTTCTAAAAATACATAGACTTCATAAAATTATTTTTAAAAAAATATGTGGACTTTTAAATGAGAAATAAGAGTAAAAATTAAGAGTGAAGAATTCATCTTAGATTTGATTCTTTTGAAATTCCAAAACAAACTAATGAATTTTTTTGAACATAGAAAGAATTGAAAAGAGATTAATTGAGATTTTTCACTTATAATTATTGAGTAGAATTAAATGAGAAATTGGTTCAAGAATATGCAAGTTGTGCGTGAAAACGTGTTGAAAAAGAGAACATGATGAAATGTAAAATTTTGTGAACAAGTATGCTTTCTTCTATGAACATAAAAAGAGGACTTAGACTTGAGTTTTAGCTAAGACTTTACATCGACAAAAATGAAAAGTATTGAAAAGAGAAATGCGATATTTTGATCAAGTTTGGGTCGTTGATAATGATTGATGTTGGAAAGACCAATGTAGGAGTAATGCTAGATTCTAGAATATTGACCTTTATTTATACATAAGGATTAGATATATAGTGGAGATGTAATGAACGTAAGAGAAAAATATGAGTATGAGGGCCATTGAATTGGTGGCGTGAGAGTATTCACAGGATGTCCCATGATGCATCATGAATAAGGCGTGGATACTACTCCAGAAAACCATCCCGGTGGCGATGCTTATGGGGGTGGTTTAATGACTACGGGTGGTGCCATGTCTATGGTAGGAGGTGAATTGACCACAGGATGCTTGCACTATGAGTCATGTGTCAGTGCGTAGGGTTCTCTCCAGGGCACCTAGACATGGGCTCGTAACTCATAGAATACCTAGGATACTTACCGTAGTTACCGTAGTAGATTAAGTCATGGCGAGGGATCGAACACTACAAGATGAAGAACGGTTAAGGGCTTGCCCTCGGACCTATGTAGTTTGGGCTGCATAGACTCTGAACAAGTGCGCATTAGTGTCATATAAGGTAAACAACTGCATTAAGGACTAAGTGCACAGCACAACACAACATCAATAGGATAGTTCTTCTGTAGCTTTGTCTGTGATCAAGTTTGTGGTTTGTTTAAGTTTTGAAAATTATTATACTGTTCGGCATAGTGTGGATGGCCTTGTATAATATTTTGTCGGTTGTAAGCAACTGACGTGCCCACAGTTTTTTATGCAGGATAAAGTGACTGACAAGATTAAAGTATGCATGCTGCTTAAAGATTGATTCAAATGTTGTATATTTTATTCATGTAATTATTGTAAATTACTTCCGTTGTATAAGTTTAATGTAAATGTAACTCTGATGTAACAAAAGTTTTTAATTCCTTGTATAATTGTATGAAGAGAAGTGTAAAGATCATGTGGAACTTCGAATTCAGTCTGTTTTAGAATGTGGGGTGTTACACGGGACCTCCTTTTGGCTGAGCAGCTCAGGCACCCTCGGCTCCTACGTCCATTGTTGACTTGGTAAGCGACTCCCCCTCTGCTCCCCAGGTCACACTCCCCTCAGCCGCTGCCCCTGAGTCTTCGAGCGGGGCATTCTCGGTCGGAGCTGCACTGGCACTCGAGGTGCCGCCGCTTACAACCGAAGCAGAGGCCATCCTCATCGAGGAACATAAGAAGCTCTTCGTCCCGGACTGGAGAGTGATGAAGCTTGATGGCTTCCTTAGCAACGCGGCAATGAGCATGCAGGCCGTATGCCCCTTGCCGACCTCGAAGGATCGTGCGGCACTGAAGGCTGGCACGGTGGGCGACAATGCGTTGGAGATCGCTCGGGTAATGATGTCGGTAAGTGTTCTCGCTCTGCCTTTCTGAATTTTGGAGTACACGGTTGTTGATTCTCACGTTGTTTGCCTTTGGTTATCAGATCACCTGCCACTTCAGCCACATGCTCGAACAGTTTGCCGAGCAGGAGAAGGAGCAGAAGGTGACGAGCGACAGAAAGCGGGCAGGGCAAGCTAAGGTAGTGAAGCTATTTGAGGTCGAGCAATGACTTTCTGCATCCCGAGCTACCGAGATCGCCGTCCTAGAGGAAGCTCTGGCCAAGGCGCACGAGCACACAGCAGCCGATGCGGCGAAGGTCGAAGAGTTGGAGAAGGGGAAGGCTCGCGCCGAGGAGGAGCTGGAGAAGGCCCTAAAGGCATTAGAGGAAGCACTGAAGGAGCGGGAGGCTATGGTGGCCGAAGCGAAGAAGGCCATCCAAGACGAGGCGGAGGCCCACATGCTGACCAACATGGAGGAGGCCTATGCTCGGGCCCTCAAGCATGTCGCGGCTCATTTCCCTGACTTCAACAGCTTGGGATATCACCTCTACGACCCGGCAGAAGGTGAGGATTTCGTTCCCTTAGCCGAGGTCGAGCCCGAAGGAGGGGGTGAAGAAGCCGAAGGAGGTGAAGATGAGGTGGCGAACCCTAGAAGGGGCACTCGTGATGATGCCAAGCGAGAGTGCCTCGGAAGAGCACCTTGAGGTGGCTCCTTGACTTTGTTGTTTTTTGCTTTCTTTTTATGTATTGCCTTGTTGCGGACTGGCCACCGCATTTGGTATTAAATGAAATGAAATTTTTGGTCTAAGTGTTGTAGTTATGTAGAACAGTCTCTTTGTTGTTCTGAGTTGTTGGGTACAAGTTGTGTAAACTTCATAGCTCCATGCTCTGGCTTTTTTCAGATTGCCGAAGCGCTACAACTCGCCGAAGTGCCTCGGGTGGCCGAAGTGGCACATCTCAAGACTGGTCTAGGGGCGACGAGGTTGGGGCTTGCTAGGAACCAAGAGCGGCTTTGAGAAGTGGAGTGGGAGCTTCGTAAGGTGGAGTGTGACCTGAATCATCTGAGATTGACCTTAGTTCGTCGAGACATAGAGAGGAGACGATTAGAAGAGAGGATTAATGAGACGACCCCCGAAGGCGATGAGCTAGGCTCCTCGGTGGCTGCCAACCTCGGCTTGAAACTTAGGCGCCTTCATCACTCTCTATCTAAGGTGACAGTGGAAAGGGACGAACAAAAGAAGGTAACTCTCGATAAGAGCATGGAGGTTGCTCATCTTTGGCGAACAATCACCGATGGCTCTCGGGGTGCAGGCTCAATGCGACTGCCGCCTTTGAAGATAACTGTGATGGAGAAGTCGCTTAAAGAGCGAATTGTCGAGCTTGAGGCAGAGATCGCTCGTCTTCGACCGCGATCTGAGGGAAGCACTGTCAGAAGTACTTCTTGCACTCGGGAGGAGTATAATAGGGGATAACATTTCGCGAGCTCGTGCTTTGCTTGTCCCCTATACATTGAGACCCTGGAGATGCACAAAGTGGGGTGGCAGCTTCGTCGAGAGGAGCATCTGTTGGGGACACAGTTAGAACGGGTGCGATCGATGCTTCTCAGCTCGCCGGCCTACGAACTTCTGCCGAAGTAGGGCATCGGCAGGACAGCATTCGTCGCCCCCTGTGTGTCTCTTAACCGAAGTATCCCCACCCTTAGGAGGGGCTGAAGTAGCTTTCTATAATCTTGTAATCTTGGTTTCACAAGTTTTGTATCTCGATGTAAAGTTGAGTCGGTTGTCTGTAATTAGACTTATATCTCAAACTTTAATGAAATAGTACTTATTTCGTGAACTTGTGTGTTTTGCTAGCATTGGTAATTGTCAACAGCTGTAGGAGGAATTCCGAATGGTGGGATGCTACGTACTCACTCGTTTGCGAGTAGCAAAAGTTATGTTGAACCAAGTGTTGGACTCCAAACTTGCTGTTTAGAGAATATCAACAGCTGTAGGAGCAATTCCGAATGGTGATTCGCTTCGTACTCGCTTAGAAGCAAGTAGTTGAAGCGGAGTCAAACCAAGTGTTGGACTCCAAGCGTGTCGTTTAGTGAATATCAACAGCTGTAGGAGCAATTCTGAATGAAGATCGGTTTCGTACTCGCTTAGAAGCAAGTAGTTGAAGCAGAGATGAACCAAGTGTTGGACTCTAAGCGTGTCATTTAGAGAATATCAACAGCTGTGGGACCAATTCCGAATGGTGAACCGCTTCGAACTCTCTTAGAAGCAAGTAGTTGAAGTGGAGTCGAACCAAGTGTTGGACTCCAAGCATATCGTTTGAAGAATTTCAGCAGCTGTGGGAGCAATTCTGAATGGTGAACCGCTTCGTACTCGCTTAAAAGCAAGCATTTGAAGCGGAGTCGAACCAAGTGTTGGACTCCGAGAATGCCGTTTTAATGCGATTTTTTTTTGTAAGTACAATTAGAACACTCAAAAATTGAGAACTCACGGAGAAAGATTGCTTTTATTGAAAACAATTAGGCGGTCTCTTCTAAGTTGCGAGCCGCTCTTACACTTTGATAAAGAAAATATAAAATAGAACTTTTGACATGTTTTATGGAGCACTCTTGGGAAAGTTGCTTGGAGTGGTATTTAGACGCCCTCTTGGTACTTCATCAAGTGCTCCACGTTCCATGTCCTCGTTATTCTCATGGCCCCCCCCTCCCCTCCCCCCCGGGGTCTTCAAGTTGATATGCGCTTGGGCGAATTACTCTGGAGACCCTATACGGTCCTTCCCAATTGAGTGCCAACTTGCCCTTTTTGCTTAGATTGGAGATCGACAACTTTCGGAGCACTAGGTCTCCCTCTTTAGGATTAGCTAGCCGTACCCTCTTATTGTAAGACTGAGTGATGCTACTGTAGCGCCCCGATTTCCGACACTGGAAAACCGTGACACGAGCCAAGACCTTTTCTTCAATTAGTCACAATACACAGAAAAACAGGAGAATTTAAAACTTTTTATTCAATACACAAAATGTTACAAGTCTGAATATTGTACAACTGTAATACCTTACAATAGAGTTACAATATTACCTTTACATCTCCAAGTATTACAACCTTCACATCTTACATCAGAGTACTTCCCAACTAATACATAATCAATACATATACTGCAGCGGAACTAAACATAATACTGACTCCTTGCTTTCCTTGCCTTGAGTCCTCCTGAATTTCGCCTTTGTACTTCGGCGATCTAGTACCTATGGAAGTGGGGACGTCAGTATTCACTGACGCTTAAAGGCTGATCATATAGCAGCGAATCTCTCAAACAATATACAAATATAACAATGGTGTTTGTGTAGTTTAAGTGTTCGTGAGTGCTAGGACTAGACTCTAATACGGTATTGTAATAGAACTAGGATGCTTCCTATTCTAATATCAGTAAGTCTCCGAAAGCAACATGCAGCCCATACTACATGCGACTCCATCTCAAGCCGTTTCTCCATATATAGGGATTGAACCCGCGTTATGAACTTCTAATTGTACACAACCTGTTCCTGACAATACTCCATGACTCTGTGAGGTTGCAGAAGGGGTCAAGTCCCCCCATGCAGTCTGCTTATGGTGTCTCCGTTTTCCACTACTACCCGGCATGCCGGACCTCACTCGATCCCAGTATATCGGGCATCGTTCCAAAATCAAACTATAGGGTTTCGCAAGCGCAGGATAGCTCGAAGCCTACCCTGTGGCACCCTCTGGGGTCTAGCAAGCGCAGGACTGCACCATGCATCCTGTGGCACCCCAGCCACGGTATTTCAGGAATTAACAGAGCGAGATACGCAACCCGTGTCCTCAACTTGTGAGACGGCACCGTGCGTATCCCTTTGACGGGAAGGTACAACCCAATACACCACCTATGATCTGCCTCAAGGGACGAGTTAGTGTAAGGGGCCCCCTACAACTAACTCCTCCCTCCCAGCAAAAGGGCTTAAGTAAACTGATCCTTGTAAGTCACTATCCTAGTGATGTCCCTAACTCGAACAATCCTAGGGGTGACGATATTATAAACACAACATGCTGGGCCTTAAATTAGGCTTCGCAAGACAACTCTACTAGGCTGCTCAACCTAGACTTACCAGAATCCCCACGGGCCTCGTAGGAGATAACCACATACATACCAGCCAAATAAGCCGCGTATGAGACCAACAGCTACGCACGGGCCGGTCGGGCCGCGTATGAGACAACAACCTACATACGAGCCAACTAAACTACGTATGAGACCCACGGCTACGTACGGGCCAGTCGAGCCACGTACGAGCACAACCATGTGCAAACAACCATACAGGTAATCAATCTTAAAAGCAACCAAACGTGCTTACTAACAACTTAATCTTCTATTATTAGAAGCAACAAAAGAATCTACTAGTAGTGTATGATCGGTATTCTACTAAGGAAGAACCGAAGGCGACAAAACGGCCTTTATCAACTAACTAATACTAGAGGTCTTCCCGATCTTACTACTTCGACCTATAGCGCCTTAAGTACGGCACACGATTGCAAGCATATTCCTACGACAATCTAATCATATAACACAACCACCATGATACTCCTATGTATGAATGTGATTAATGCTTATGCTTACATCGAGCTCAAGCATGAAAATCACTTACGACCTAGACATAAAGTCCACTATAGTCAAGCGTAGGTTACAAATTGATCATGGAAGCTTACTACTTATCATGACTAATCACCACAACCCAATTAGTATGAACAAGCAACATTCCAAGGCATAGTAGGTAGTTCTAACACTACTCCTACAATATTTTAAGCAAGTATTTGAACTTTTAGCATGGTATAGAACACAACATAAGGTCACTACAACTAACCATGGGTAGTTCCTTTACTCTAAGCATGAATATCATAGTATGGATGTCATTAACTTAACATGATCAATAATTAGCATGATACCTACTTACTTAGCATGAATCATGATCATCTACTTAACATAGCATGAACAACCACTTATCTAAGCATGGGTATCATGTACACATGAGTATTCATCTAAACTAGCACGACATACAACTTAATTATCATTAAGCTAGCATGGCATACAACTTACTTGTAATTAAGCTAGCATGGCATATCTATAATTGAACTAACATGGTATATCACATACCTACAATTAAACTAGTCATGGTATATCACATACCTACAATTAAACTAGCATAGTATATCACATAATTAAACTAGCATGGTATGCAACTTACTTGTAATTAAGCTAGCATGGCATAGATAAAACTAGCATGGTATATCACTTACCTACCATTTAACTTAACATGGTATATCACATACCTACAATTAACTAGCATGGTATATTACATAATTAAACTAGCATGGTATGCAACTTACTTGTAATTAAGCTAGCATGGCATAGATAAAACTTGCATGGTATATCACTTACCTACCATTTAACTTAACATGGTATATCACGTACCTACAATTAACTAGCATGGTATATTACATACCTACAATTAAACTAGCATGGTAAGTAATTTTATTATGGATCCTACCACATCCTAAGCATAATGTCATTAATCCAAGCATGGTAGGAACTCTTAGATTGATTCCTACAACATTCTAAGCATAAATAGAATAATCTAAGCATGGTAGGAACTCTTAGAAACAATCCTACAACATTCTAAACATAAAGCATGGTAGGATATTTTTAGAAACAATCCTACAATATTCTAAACATGATAGGATATTTATAGAAATAATCCTACAACTAATTAAGCATGAAACATGGTAGGATATTTTTAGAAAAAGTCCTACAACATTCTAAACATGATAGGATATTTATAGAAATAATCCTACAATATTCTAAACATGATAGGATAATTATAGATTCAATCCTACAATTAACTAAGCATGAAAACATAGTAGGATATTTTTAGAAAAAGTCCTACAACATTCTAAACATGATAGGATATTTATAGAAATAATCCTACAATATTCTAAACATGATAGGATAATTATAGAAGCAATCCTACAATTAACTAAGCATGAAAACATAGTAGGATATTTTTTAGAAAGCATCCTACAACTAGTTAAGCATGAAAACATGGTAGGATATTTTTAGAAGTAATCCTACAACATTTGAAGCATGAATATTGCTTCTGAATATTTTTAGAAGCAATCCTACAATATTTTACTACTACTACTACTTCATTCTTATCAAGGACACAACATACAACTTACTACTACTACTACTTTATTTAACCAACCATACTACTACTACCATACTATTACTACTTCATTCTTATCAAGAACACAACATACAACTTACTACTACTACTTCATTTTAATTAAGAACACAACATACAACCTACTACTTTATGGACATAAAACATCTATAGTTACTTACTACTACAACATACCATCACTACTTTATTTAATCAACCATACTACTACTACCTTATTAATCAATCATACTATTACTACTTTATATTTTAGTATACTACTACTTAGTTGCTTACTAGTCTTTATTATTACTAGTGATAAAGAAAAGATCATTTTTTTATTTTATTTTATTCTACAACTAGTAAATATGAAAGAAAAATATCTCTTTTTATTATTTCTACTACTAGTGATTAAAAGAGAAAGATCCTTTTAATATTTCTACAACTAGTGATTAAAAGAATGATCTTTTTAGTAGCTACAACTAGTGTTCAATAAAAGAAAGGATCTTTTTAATCTACAACTAGTGATTAATAAAAAGAGAAGATCTTTTTAATCTACAACTAGTATTTAGTAAAGAAAGAAAGATCTTTTTAATCTACAACTAGTGATTAGTAAAAAGAAAAGATCTTTTTTATTAGAACATATGCTTTTTATTATTAGTCCAATGTTCAATCAAAGTCCTACAACTAACAATGGTTGTAAAATGCTCATATGCTTATGTATACTAAGTCCTACAACCAACAATGGTTGTATGTTCAATGTTCATATGCCATATGTGAATTTTAGTCCAATAACAACATAAACAACACTACAAATTTAAAGGTGTGATCTTTATATGTTATTACTTTCTTTCTTTTATTTACCACCACATACAACATACTTATTCACAAGAACAACCCAAAAAAAAATCAAACAAAACAAGAAGGTAGAAGGAGAAGTCAAACAACAAACAAACAAACAAACCAACAAACAAACAAACAAACAAGAAGCATGAAGAAACCCCCACCTTATTTCTATAGGAAGGACTTGCTTGCTAATCCTTCTCCTTCCCCTAGCTTTCTTTTAGAAGGCTTCTAACAACCTACAAAACAAAACTCTCAAGTTAACTTTGTTCTCTCTTTCTTTTCCTTTCTTTCTTTCTTTCTTTCTTTCTTTCTTTTGTTTTCTAAAATGAGAGAAGGAGGAGAATGAGGGGGTGTTTATAGAAGAGATAGGAGGTGGTAAGTGCACCACATTGGCACAAAATAACCCCAAGAAGAGGTGGCCGGCCATGCCCTAGGGGGGGAGAGGGGTATGGTGTAGGGTGGTGAGGTGGAGGGATAAGGTTTCTAGAAGGCTTTTAGTTCTTCTCTTATGCGTACAAACCTTCTTTTAACCCTCTTAATTAACCCTAACCTTCTAATTAAGTAGCCATGACAAGAATGAGTATATTGACCAAAAGTATATACTACATACTTGTATGATGTACTAAGAACCATACAATTTTTTTGTATGTGTACATGTATGTGCATACAAAAATTTTCTTATAAAATTCCCATAAATAGTTTAATTTAGAAAATAATAGTAAAATAAATTTTATTATTACTTCGGAGAGTCGCGCTATCCATTTGATGCGCTTCGGATGCGCACTGATCGATAGATGCGCGTAGGCACTGTTTGTGGGCAACCCGGAGAAAAATCACCAAAATGGTCTGATTTTGGGATTAAAATGAAATAATAATAAAATAATAATAAAATAGTAATTTTTATGAGTTAATATCCATCCGGGATATTACAGCTACGGCGGTAGGTCTCTTGTCGAATTGCAGCTCTCTCGCGGACCTCGTCTATGAGGTCTAGGCAATTGCGACGCTGGTTCACATTCTGTGCTTCACCAGAGGCTATCAATCAGGGTGAAGGCAGACCCACTTCTAAAGGGATGAGAGCTTTGGAACCATACGTGAGGTTGAAGGGGGACTCCTCTGTCGGAGTTCTTTTGGTGGTGCGATAGTTCCAAAGCTCATTGGGGAGCTGTTTGACCCACAGTCCCTTAGTGGATTTATCGAGCCTCTTCTTCAGGCCAGAGAGGATTTGTCGATTTGCGTTCTTCGCTTAGCCATTGGACTGAGGGTGAGCTATCGAGGAGAACTACTGCTGGATGCGAAGGTCGGTGCAAAAGTTACGAAAGGCTGCTCCCGCGAATTGAGTCCCGTTGTCGGTTACGAGAATGCGGGGTACCCCGAACCGGCAAACGATGTTCTTCCAAAAGAACACCTTGTGCTCGGTAATCATCGAAAGAGGTTCAGCCTCGATCCACTTTGAGAAGTAGTCTATCGCCATGACTAAGAACTTCAGCTGGCCTGGCGCTGGAGGGAAGGGTTCGAGCAAATCCATCCCCCACATTACAAAAGGGTTTGGACTCGCCAAGGAGGTGAGTTGTGCTTGAGGCAGGCGACGGATCGGGACGAATTTCTGGCAGGAGTCGCACTGTCGGACATACTCCTCGGAGTCACTCAGTAGTGTAGGCCAGAAGTAGCCGTAATTTAAGAGTTTACGGGTGAGGGATCTCGCTCCCAAGTGCACACCACACAGTCCGTCATAGGCCTCCTTTAGGGCATAGAGCGCTTCCTCCGGGGAGAGGGTCCTCAGATAGGGCCGACTGTCAATCTGAGTGTAAGAGAGTTTGTACATGACTCCGTCAAGGAGTGTGTACCGCTCAGCTCGTGTCCTGATTCTCCTCGCCTCTTTCGGGTCTTTGGGAAGGACTTCATCTCTGAGGTACTCGAGGAGGGGCTTCATCTAGTTCTCCCCAAGTTTTAGGGGATAGGCTTCCATTGGCTCCGGGCTATCTTCATCAAACTTGGTCTGAGGAGGACCTCTATCAAGATGGTCCATTCTAGACCTTGGAGGGATGAGGATGCTAGCTTTGAGAGAGGGTCTGCCTATGCATTTTCCTCACGAGGAACACGCTAAAGTTGAACGTCTTTGAATAAGGCTAGTAGCTCCTTAACCTTCGCCAAGTACTTGGCCATACGCTCGTCTCTTGCCTCGTATTACACAGACACTTGGTTGGAAACCAACTGTGAATCACTAAAGACTCTGACGCGCTTCGCCCCAGCTTTGCGAGCCACATAGAGCCCCGCTATGAGGGCCTCATACTCTGCTTCGTTGTTTGATGCCGGTAGTTTAGGCGGAGGGAGTATTGGAGGACGAAAGCTTCTGGGCCGGTCAAGATAACGCCAGCCCCACTTCCGTCGGCACAAGAAGATCCAGCCACATAAACGGTCCAGACAAGGGGGTCGGCAGATGCCTCGCAAGGGTCGGGGATGGTGCTCTCCACAATGAATTCTGCCAGAGCTTGGGCCTTGACTGCTATTCTGGGCTGGTAGCTGATGTCATGTTGGCTTACATCGATGGACCACTTCATAAGGTGCCCGAAGGTCTCAGGCTTGTGAAGAACTTGTTTGAGCAGCTAGTCGGTAAGAACGACCACTGAATGAGGCTGGAAGTAGGGGCACAGCTTTCGGGCTGCCATAACCAAGGCAAGAACCATCTTCTCCAGCTTTAGGTAACAGAGTTCAGAGTCCCGGAGGACCATACTCACATAATAGATGGACCTCTGCGTTCTATCCTCTTCTCTTACAAGGACCACGCTGAGGGTCTGCTCCGAAGTAGCGAGATATAGGTAGAGGACCTCCCCAGGCACTGGCTTGCTCAAGAGCGGGGGGTTAGCTAAGTACGCCTTGAGATGGTCGAAGGAATCTTGTTGCTATTGCCCCTATTCGAAGCCTTTAGCCCCCCTGAGGGCCTTGAAGAAGGCGAGGCACTTCAACCCAGACTTGGAGAGGAAACACCCGATCGTCGCGAGGCGCCCAGTGAGCCTCTGTACATCTTTAACACTAAAAGGGGGATCCATTTTGAGAATGGCCAGGATCTTCTCAGGGTTGGCCTCATGCCCCTCTGGCTGACTATGAACCCCAAGAACTTGCCAGATGAGACTCCGAACGCACACATGTTCGGATTCAGCCTCATATTGAGCCTCCTGAGCACCCCGAAGCCTTGGAGGTTGATGACATGCTCCTGCCTTTGGGTGCACTTGACGAACATGTCTTCTACATAGACTTCCATGTTTCGGCCAATCTGGTATCGGAAAATCCTGTTCATGAGGCACTGATAAGTATCTCCCGCGTTCTTCAAGTTGAACGGCATAACCCTCTAGCAATACAGGACCTAATTCGTCACGAACGAGGTTTTTGGGATGTCGGGAGGAAACATCCGAATCTGGTTATACCCCGAGAAAGCATCCATGAAACTGAGGAGCTCGTGCCCGGAGGTCACATCAATTAGGGTGTCGATGCTTGGAAGGGGAAAAGGGTCCTTCGGGCACGCCTTATTGAGATCGGTGAAGTCGATGCATATCCTCCAGCTCCCGTTGGCTTTCTTGACCATCACCACATTGGATAGACACTCGGGATAGTTCACCTCCTGGATGAATCGAACGTGGAGGAGATTTTTGACTTCTTCTTTGATCGCCTGTTGATGCTCGGGAGCGAACTTGCGTCGGTTCTGCTGAACGGGCTTGACACCCGGGGCAACACTGAGATGGTGCATTAGGAGCTCCTCGAAGATCCTAGGCATATTGGTCGCGGTCCAGGCAAAGAGATCGCAGTTCTCCCTTATGCACTGGGAGATGTCTTATTTGATGGAGGGGGAAAGTGCCTTGCTGACTCGAAACATCTTGGTGGCATCTTCCTCTGAGAAGGCCACTTCTTCTAGTTCGTCCACTGGTTCGGAAATGGTCTGGCTACTCTCCAGTGGGAGCTCGAGGGCTTCTAGGGAGAGGACCGGGCCTCCCACTGAGGTCATGTAGCACTTGCGAGCCGTCTCCTGACTCCCTCTCATTTCCCCCACCCCTACGGGAGTGGGGAACTTCATCTTCATGTGTTAAGCCAAAGGGATGGCTTGGAGTGCGGCGAGGCCTGGTCGACCCAGGATCACGTTGTAGGCGGCTTTCACGTCCACCACCATAAAGTCCATTGGCTCTGTACGGGTGATCGGGGTTTTGTTAGCAGTGACGTCGAGAGTTATAACTCCCTCGATCGTCACCGGCACCCCGATAAACCCATGAAGGGTGTAGCTAGCTGGCTTGAGCCGGTCCCTTGATAGCTGGAGGCCTTTGAATGCCTCCAGGAAGAGGATGTTGACCGAACTTCCATTGTCCAACAGCACCCGGCGAATGTCGAAATTGGCCATTTTGAGGTTAATGACGAGGGCATCGTAGTGGGACGTGCAGACGCCTTCCAAGTCCCTATTGGAGAACGTCACAGGGACTCCTAGGCCCTTGGGGGGAAAATGGCTCTGCACGGAGTTGACTTCCCTAACGAAGGCTTTTCGGGAGGAGTTAGAATCTCCCCCTATTGGGCCTCCGTGTATAAGGTGCAAGATGGCCTCTGTTTCGGCCTACGGGGTCTCTACGCACTGCTCTGTTCACCTGTTAGCCCACATGGGCGGTGGAGGCAGATCGGCTCTGTCCCTCCTTACAAACCGAGCGAGCTGCCCCCTCTGGATAAGGGCCTCGATCTCTTCCTTCAGGGCCCGACAATCATCAGTGTCGTGCTCGTGGTCTCTGTGGAAGCGGCACCACTTGTCCCGGTTTCTCTTCTTCCCAAAGGTGTTCATATTCAGAGGTGGCGGCAGGAGACCTTCATTCCCAATCTCCATCAGGATGGCGGAGACACTCGCATTGAGTGGAGTAAACTTTTCGAAGCAGGGGAGAGGGAGCCGCTGACCTCTGTTATCCTTTTGGATCTTCTTAGCTCCTTCTTCATCTGCATTCTTCCGTTTGTTCTCGGAAGAAGACCCCTCCAGAGTGGGGCGATTGAGAGCCTCTTCAGCTCGGATGTACTTCTCGCTCCTAAGGAGTAGCTCGGAGAAGTTCTGAGGAGGCTTCTTGGCCAAGGAAGCCCTAAGGTCAAGGTTGATGACATTGGATTGGAAGGCAGCCGAAGCTACCGACTGATCCAAGGAGGCGATGGACTTGGCTTCTGCTGTGAACCGCTTGACATAATCCCTCAGTCGTTCGTCCTTCTTTTGGCTAAGGAAGAGCAGCGAGGTGCTCATCTTCTCGGAGCGGCGACTGCTCACAAAATGCGTGAGGAAGAGGCCTTCGAACTGGTCGAAGGAGAAGATAGACGTCTGTGCAAGTCGAGAATACCATTCTCGAGCCGGCCCCTTAAGTGTGGTCAGGAAGGTCTTGCAGAGGTGGGCATCAGATGCATGATGGATCATTATGAGAGTTTTGAAACTCTGGATGTGATCTGCGGGATCCGACTCCCCAGGTGTAAGTCTCGAAGTGTGGAGGCTTGAAGTTGTCTGGGACAAGGGCCTCCATGATGGTGCGAGAGAATGGTGGCCTACTTGGGTGGAGGTTCCTCACCCGTTGCTCCTCGTCTCTGCCCAGCTGGCCGAGGTGCCTCTCCTTCTCGTGGAGATGGTGGTAGACCGAGTCCTCCCTTCGATCTTACCTCGCTGAGCTCCGAGACTCATCCTCACGCAGAGGAGGGCTGCGACAGCGGTGGCAATGGCTCTGAGTAGGTGGTGGACTGATAGAATGACAGGGGTGACTCGGAGTGGGCCGCGGACTTCGGGAGCGGCGGCGGTGATCAGGAGAAGGGCGGTGATGGCTCAGAGTCGGCCTAGGACTTAGGTAACGTCAGTGATGGCTCGGAGCCGGCTGAGGACTGCGAGAGTGGCGATGATGGTAAGGAGCTGGCTGAGGGCTGGGAGCCCGATGGCCGTTGTTGGGGGCGGTGTTGAGTGCTCGAAGGACCGCCTTCTGGAATTGTTGAAATTCCACCCTCGTGACGGGGGCCGCCAGCTCGCGATGGACTCGAGCTGCAGGATGGCTAGCCGGAGAGCGGCTTCATCTTGGGGAATGCTGGGGTGACTCTCTCTGCCTCCGAGGAGAGTTAGACCCCTTACGGTCTGCTCGTCGGTGAGACCGGTCCCTCTGGTGCTCTCGGCGAGGGTTCGCTTCGCGGGTCCACCTCTCCTTCAAACAGACCCGAAGGTCGGGCTCGGGCTCACTCTGTCGGTTGTTGAGCACATCCCACAGATCCTTTGGCGTTGGAGGGCTATGGGAGGCCATGGAATCTGTGGAGGCATTGTGGATAGAGACCCGAACTTGGTGGAGAGGATGCTTCTGGTGACTTTGCCGAGAAGGCTCCCTAACAGTAGCTTAGGGCCCTAGAGCCTGCTGAACGGATTGAGGGTTCAGCTGTTCGAGCTATAGGGTTAGTTGGATGGGTGGAGGGAGATCCTCCGACAGAGGAGGAGGAGGAGGAATAGTCGAGGTAGTTCTTCAGTTGGAGTTTGCGGACTTCCTCTTGGGAGGCATGGCTAGGAGTAACTTTGGTTGAAGGAGGAAGGTTGGATTGCTATTCGAGTATTTCACATAGATGGCTCCAATCTGTTGTCGCTGAATCTGGTGTGAGGGCAATAGACAGAATTTATGGATTCGCAAGAACTCGAACAGGGTGAATCTGACTTCTTCCCTTGTTGACAAGTTGACTCCTTGGTGCTCCTGCGGACCTGCACAAACATTTGAAACACCGGGATGGATCCCGGCAACGAACCCTCCGACGCTCTTGTCAATACCCAGTAAAGAAAAGGGAAAGAGCTTAGGTAGACAAAGAGTGATCACCTGGTAACGGTAAGAGGTAGGGGGTATTTATAGTCGCTGTGGGGATCTGCTTTAGGATAAGAATGAATCCCCCCTTCCCGGTGTGACTGGATAGAAGTGGTTAAAACCACCCCCAGCAGATAAGGACGAGCTAGAATTTCCTCATATCCTGTTGGGCTAGTCCTTAACAGGTTGTGACCAGTTCTCGGTTGAACAGGTCCGTTCACGGGTTATCGGATCCAGGAAAAGAGACCCGGTTCCCGATTTGGACCCGTCTGTAGGTGAAATTACCATCTTGCCCCTGTAACTTTAAGATTCGTGCCCAATTTGAACATTTTCGATTTAACCCCATTTTTAGCCATATAATTATTGTTATCGGTTTATTGTCAGATTACTGACATAGTATCCTAATTGATCGTGTTTTGTTTATTGTTATTGAGCCAACCAGTGTGCACCAATGCTACAAATACCATTATCGTGCCGTGTACATGATCTATAGAATCTTCCACTTAAGTCTAAAACAAAATTGATTGTATGCATTGAACTTGTAGAATGGGATACAGTAGTACATGCATTAGTTAGGATTAAAATGATTAATAGACATAAGGATTGACACATCACCGACATTGCATATTGTTCATCATTGTTCTATTGATACCGAATATTGGCTAAGTGTTATTGATATTGATCATTAATTATTATTATCGAATATTTAATCATTGTTTATAGCCATTGTATCGATTACCGTGATATTGATTATCGATTATTGTGCCATGTTATTACTTCTTATTGATCCATTGATTCATTGTTATATCGTTATTCTATTGTTTCCTGCTTTCTCTACTTGTTATCCATAACTTGCTCTAAGGACAAATTTTCTCTTTGATATCGCTAAAAATGGGATTAAATCGAGACCGTTCAAATTGGGCACGAATCTTAAAGTTTACAGGGGCAAGATGGTAATTTCACCTACAAGCGGGTCCAAAATGGGAACTAGGTCCCTTCTCCAGGGCCCAATAACCCATGAACATATCCATTCAATTGGGTATGGGTCCTAACCTGTTAAGAGCCAGCTCATAAGGATATGGAGAAATTCTGACTCGTCCTTATCCCTAGGAGGTGGTTCTAACCACTTCATTCCATCCACACCGGGGAGTAGAGATTTGTTCTTATCTCGAAACAGATCCCCACGATGACTATAAATACCTCCCTACCTCCAACCATTACAAGGTGATCACTCTTCGCCAACCTAAAGCTCTTTCATATTCTTTTCTGAGTATTGACAAGAGCGTCGGAGGGTTCGTTGCCGGGATCAACGCCGGTGTTTCAAACTTTGTGCAGGTTAGCAGCAGCAGCAAGGAGCCAGTCAAATAGTGAAGGAGGTGTTCAGGTTAGACCCATTCGATTTCTCACGAACCCACAAATTCATCTGTTTGCCCCCACACCGCAATCAGCGGCAACAGATTGGCGCCATTTGTGGAAAATCGAATAGCAATCCGACCCTACTCCATCGGCAAAAGCAGCTCCAAGCTATGCCTCCAAAGAAAGGAAAGTCTGCGGTCTCCAATCGTAGAAAATCATCCATCCCTCCTCTGCCTCCAGAGGGTCTCCCTCCACCCGTCCAGCTGGCCCAGCAGCTCGAACAACTGATCCCTCAACCCGTTTAGCAACCTCAAGGGCCTCAAGTGGCTGTAGGAGAACCCTCTTGCCAAAGTCGCCAAAAGCAACCACTTCATCAGGTCCATGTATCATACACAACCCTTCCTCCGACTCTATGACCTCCCATAGCCCTCCAACACCGAGAGATCTACGAGATGTTCTCAACAACTGGTAGAACGAGCCAGATCTTCGGATCCGCTTGGACGAGAGGCAGACCCGCGATGGGAACCCTCGCTGGGAGCATCAGAGGGACCGTTCACCCCGCAGGACAGATCGCAGTGGGTCCAACTCTCACAGGAGGCGGAGAGAGTCACCTCAGCACCGCCAGAGAAGAAGCCGCTCTCCGGACAGCCGTCCTACCCTTCGAGCCCATCGGGAGAAGGAGGCCCTTATTACGAGGGCAAAGTTCCAATAGTTCCAGGAGGCAGTCTTGCGGGCACTCAACGTCGCCCCCAACAATGACCAACGGGCTCCCAGTCACCCAGCTCCTAACCATCGCCGCCGCTCTCCCAGTCCTCGGCCGGCTCCGAACCATTGCCTTCACTATCCCAGTCCTCGACCGGCTTTGAGCTATCGCCGTCGCACCCCCAGTCCACGACATACTCAAAGCTATCACCGCCGCAGCCCTAGCCCTCCTCTACATGAAGATGAGTCTTGGGGCTCAGCGAGGCATGACTGAAGGGAGGTCTTGGTCTACTGCCATATCCACGAGATGGAGAGGCTCCTCAACCAACTCGATAGGGAAGAGGAACAACGGGCGAGGAACCTCTGCCCGAGCAGACCTCCATTCTCCCGTACTATCATGGAGGCCCCTGTCCTAGAGAACTTCAAGCCTCTGCACTTTGAGTCTTATATCGGGGAGTTGGACCCCGCTGATCACATTGAGAGTTTCAAAACTCTCATAATGATCCACCATGCCTCTGACGCCCTTCTCTGCAAAATATTCCCAGCCACGCTCAAGGGGCCCACTCGGGAGTGGTATTCCAGACTTGCTCTAACCTCCATTTTCTCCTTCGACCAGTTCGAAGGTCTTTTCCTTATCCACTTCATGAGCAGCCACCGCTCCGAAATGACAAGCACCTCTTTGCTCTTCCTCAGTCAAAGGAAGGGTGAACGGTTGAGGGACTACGTCAAGCGGCTCACCGTGGAGGCCGGATTTATCGCCTCTCTGGACTAGTCTGTGGCCTCGGCAGCTTTCCAGTCCAACATCATAAATCCCGATCTCAGGGCGTCCCCAACCAAGAAGCCTCTGAGGACTTCTCAAAACTCCTTCTCAGGAGTGAGAAGTACATCCGAGCTGAAGAAGCTCTCAACCGCCCCACTCTTGAAGGATCATCTTTCGAGAACAAATGGAAGACTGCTGAAGATGAAGGAGCTAAGAAGCTCTAAAAAGACAACTGGGGTCAACGTCGCCCTCTTCCCCGCTTTGAAAAGTTCACTCTGCTCAATGCGAGTGTCTCAGCCATCTTGATGGAAGTTGGGAAGGAGGGTCTTCTACTGCTACCTCTAAAGATGAACATCCCTGGAACGAAGAGAAACTGCGATAAGTGGTGCTGCTTTTACAGGGACCACGGCAACGACACAGGTGACTATTGGGCCTTGACGGATGAGATCGAGGCCCTTATTCAGAGAGGGCAGCTCTTTAGGTTCGTGAGGAAGGAGAGGGCCGATCCTCCTCCGCCCCCCAGGGGGCTAACAAGCCAACCGAACAACGTGCAGAGACCCCGAAAGTCGAAGCCGAGGCCGTCCTACACCTCATACATGGAGGCCCAATGGGGAGAGATTCCAACTCCTTCTGAAAAGCCTTCGTTCGAGAAGTGAACGCCGTACAGAGCCATCCTCCTCCCAAGGGTCTTGGGGTTCCTGTTATGTTTTCTGATAGGGACTTGGAGGGCGTCTGGATGCCCCATTGCGATGCCCTTGATAAACCTCCGGATGGCCAATTTCGACCTGCGCTGAATCCTAGTAGACAATGGCAATTCAGTCAATATTCTTTTCTTGGAGGCATACCAGGGCCTTCTGTTTTTAAGAGATCGGCTCAAGCCAGCTGGTTGCACTCTTCACGGATTCACCAGGGGGCCGATGACGATCGAGGGAGTAATAACCCTTAACGTGACCGCTGGAAAAACCCTGGTCACCCGGACTGAGCCGATGGACTTCATGGTGGTAGACATTAAGGCTGCCTACAATGTCATCTTGGGTTGACCGGGTTTAGCAGCTCTCTAGGCCATACCATCGGCATATCATATGAAAATAAAGTTCCCCACCTCGGCAGGAGTGGGAAAAGTAAAAGGGAGCCAGGAGGCAGCTCGTAAATGTTACATGGCCTTGATGGAAGGGCCGGTCCTCTCCCTTGAAGCCCTTGAACTCCTACAAAGAAGTAGCCAGACTATCTTCGAGCCGGTGGACAAGCTGGAAGAAGTTGCCTTCTCAGAAGGAGATGCTACCAAGATATTTCAAATCAGCACGGCCCTTTCCCCTCCATCAAAGAAGACATCTCCCAATGTATAAGGGAGAACCGCGATCTTTTTGCCTGGACCGCGACTGATATGCCCGGAATCTCAGAATAGCTCCTGATGCACCACCTCAGCGTTGCCCCGGGAGTTAAACTCGTCCAGCAGAAGCGACGTAAATTCACTCCCGAGCGCCAGCAAGCAATCAAAGAAGAGGTCGAGAATCTCTTGAACGCTCGGTTCATCCAGGAGGTGAATTACCCTGAATGGTTATTCAATGTGGTAATGGTTAAAAAGGCCAACGGGAGCTGGAGAATACGCATCGAATTCACCGACCTCAATAAAGCATGTCCGAAGGACCCATTCCCCCTCCCGAGTATCGATGCTCTAATTGATGCGACCTCCGGCCACGAGCTCCTCAGCTTCATCGATGCCTTCTCAGGGAATAACCAGATACGGATGTTCCCTCCTGAAATTCTGAAGACCTCTTTGTAACCAACCAAGGCCTGTACTGCTACCGGGTAATGCCCTTCGGGCTAAAGAATGCCGAAGCTACGTACCAACACCTTGTTAACAAGGTTTTCCGAGATCAGATAGGCCGCAACATGGAAGTCTATGTCTGGGGAGTACGAAGCAAGAGACGAGCGCATGGCCCAGTACTTGGCAAAGGTGAAGTGGCTACTGGCTTTATTTGAAGATGCTCAACTCCAATGAGTCCCCCGAGAGGAAAATGCACAGGCGGATGCCCTCTCGAAGTTCGCCTCCTCTTCCCTCCAAGGTTTGGAGTGGACCATCTTGATAGAGATCCTTCTGAGACTCAGCATCGAGGAAGATAGCCCGGAACCAATGGAAGCCCTACCCCTAACACTTGGGAGAACTGGATGAAACCCCTACTCGAATACCTCAGAGACGAAGTTCTTCCAGCTGACCCCAGAGAGGCAAGAAGAGTCAGGACCAGAGCCGAGCGGTACGCACTCATTGAAGGAGTCATGTACAAATGCTCATATACTCAGATAGACGGCAAACCGTACTAAAATGTCTCTCCCCCGAAGAAGCACACTATACCCTAAAAGAGGCTCATAACGGGATGTGTGGCACGCACTTGGGAGCAAGATCCCTAGCCCATAAACTTTTAAATTACGACTACTTTTGGCACACACTTCTTAGCGACTCTGAACAGTACGTCTGCCAATGCGGATCCTGCCAAAGATTTTCTCCGATCCGTCGCCTACCACATGCCCAGCTCTCCTCCTTAGCCAGTCCGATCCCTTTCACAATGTGAGGGATGGACTTGCTCGGACCGTTTCCCCCAGCGCTAGGCCAACTGAAGTTCCTCATCGTGGTAATATATTATTTCTCCAAGTGGATCGAGGCCGACCCCCTTGCAACGATTACGGAGAACAAGGTTCAGAAGTTCTTCTGGAAGAACATTATTTTTTGGTTCGGCGTACCTCGTATCCTCATAACCGACAACGGAACCCAGTTCCCAGGGAAAATTTTTCGCAACTTCTACACCGACCTCGGCATCCAACAACGGTTCTCCTCAATATCCCACCCTCAATCCAACGGCCAAGCGGAGAACGCTAATCGACAGATACTCTCCGGCCTAAAGAAGAGGCCTGATAAATCCACCAAGGGGTTATGGGACGAACAACTCCCCAACCTGCCATGGAGCTATCATACCACCAAGAGAACTCCGATAGGAGAGTCCCCCTTCAATCTCACTTATGGCTCCGCAGCAATCATCCCCCTAGAGGTCGGCCTACCTTCGCCCCGATTGATCGCCTACAATGAAGAGTAGAATGTGAATCAGCTTCGCAACAGTTTGGACCTCATTGATGAGATCCGCGAAAGAGCTTCCATCCGACAAGAGACCAACCGATGTAGGATAACACAGTCTTACGATAAGAAGGTCTGCCCCGCTAATCTTAAAGAGGGGGACCTAGCACTCCGGAAGCTGTCAATCTCTTTTCCAACCAAGAAAGCCAAGCTAGCGCCTAACTGGGAAGGTCCATATAGGGTCTCCAGAGTTATTCGCCCGGGTGCATACCAACTCGAAGACCTGGGGGGCAGGAGAATACCGAGGACATGGAATGCTGACCACTTGATGAAGTACCAAAAGGGTGTTGTAACACCACTCCAAGCAACTTCAAGCAACTCCTGAGTCGAGCAGTTTCTATTTGGTGTTTTTATCTACCTTGTTATTTTTCTTTTCAAAATGTAAAAGTGGCTTGCAACTCAGAAGCAACCACTTAAGTCATCTTTAATAAAGGCGAGTTACTTCCTAGGAATTCTTTGTCTATAATAATCTAGTTGGTTTGCTTTGAGATGCGCGAGACTCTCTCTAAAAACAATAAGCTCGGAGTCCAACACTTGGTTCGATTACACTTTAACTACTTGCTTCTAAGCGAGTACGAAGTGGTTCACCATTCGGAATTTCTCCCACAGCTGTTGACATTCTTTAAACGAAAAGCTTCGGAGTTCAACACTTGGTTCGATTCCGCTTTAACTACTTGCTTATAAGCAAGTACAAAGTGGTTCACCATTCGGAATTGCTCCTACAGTTGTTGATATTCTTTAAATGACAAGCATTGGAGTCCAACACTTGGTTCAATTCCGCTTTAACAACTTTCTTATAAGCAAGTACGAAGCGGTTCGCCATTCAGAATTGCTCCCACAGCTGTTGACATTCTTTAAATGACAAGTTTCGGAATCCAACACTTGGTTCGATTCTGCTTTAACTACTTGCTCGCCATTCGGAATTTCTCCCACAGCTGTTGACATTCTTTAAACGACAAGTTTCGGAGTCCAACACTTGGTTCGATTCTGCTTTAACTACTTGCTTATAAGCAAGAACGAAGCGGTTCACCATTCCGAATTGCTCCCACAACTGTTGGTACGCTTGCAAACTTAGCAAAAAACACATTCACAAGTACGAGGAATGAGCTACTATTTCATTAAAATTTGAGGTACAAGTCTAATTATAGACCAAAAACTCATCTTTACATCAAGATACAACTCCTGCGAAACAAAAACTACAAGATTACAAAGATCTGCCCTAACCCCTCCTGGGGAGAGGGGTGCTTCTATTGAGTGACAAGCAAGGTCAGTGAGCGCCATGTTGTTGTGGCCTTACTTCCACGGAGGTGTCCGAACCGGCGAGCCGAGTTGCGTCTTCGGCACCTAAGAGCCTAAGTGTCGCCCCAATAGATGCTCCGCTCGACAAGCCAGCCACTCCTCTCTGTGCATCCCTGGGGTGCCTTAAGACGGGGGGCGAGCATAGTGCCAACTTGTGGAACGACCTTCCTTGAGAGTACTGACCTCGGGGGCAGGAAGTAGTTCTGACGTTGCTCCCCTTGGAAAGCCGTCGTAGCCAATGGTTCTCTACCTCTAGATCCACGACCCGTTCCTTCAACGAGTCGTCCATCACTATGATCTTTAAGCGAGGCATTTAGCTAGAGCTGCCCCTACGAGAAGCCTCAAAAATAGCCCTCCGAAGGGGTGCTGCTTCAAAGCTCTTCTCGAGCATGACATTCTTTAACCCCTCTCGCTCAGCCCTGACATCGAACAGAGACTGACGAAGGTACTTGAGTCTCAAGCCATGGCTGAAGGCCATTAAGGGACACGTCTCCTCCCCTTCAGGGGGCACTTCACGAGCCTTCTCCTCTAGACGCCTCAGCTCGGAGTCTCGACGGACCAACGTCAGCTTAAGATGGTTCAGCTCCAACTCGGCTTTGAAAAGCCTCTCTCGAGTTTGAGCAAGGCCCCCTAGACTAGATCAGGAGGCATGATACTTCGGCCATCTGAGACACTTTAACAATTTGACATGCTTCGGCGATCTGAAAAGACCAGAACATGAAGACACTAAGTTCAAACAAGGCTTCTACGAAACAGTTCAGATGCAAAGTATAACACGAGTTCAACACTTGGTCAAAAATTTTCATTTCATTAAAGTGTACGAGTACAAAATGCGGTGGCCAGTCCACCACAAGGTGATACAAAATGAAATTAAAAAACAAAAACAAAGTCAAGGAGCCACCTCAGGGTGCTGCTATGCGCTCTCACTCGGCACCGTCACGAGCGCCCTCTCCGGGTTCGCCACCACCGCCGCATCCTCTTCTTCTTCTTCTTCTTCTCCTTCAGCTTCGGCTCTGGCTATGGCCACCACCTCCTCGCCTTTAATGGGGGTGTACAGGTTGTATCCTGAGCTATCAAAGTCGGGGATGCGAGCCACGACGTGCTTGAGCACTCGAGCGTAAGACTCCTCCATATTCGTGAGCAAATGGGCCTCCGCCTCTGCTTGGATCGCCTTCGCTGCCTCAGCCACCGCTGCCTCCCCTCCCGTTGCATCTCCTTCGAATCCTTTATGGCATTCTCCTCATCTGCCCTCGCCGCTTCCGCAGCGATGCATTCATTTTCCTTGGCCAGCGTTGCCTCAAGAACACCGATCTGAGAAGCTCGGGACTCCGAGAGATGTTGCTTGGCCTC
This sequence comes from Hemerocallis citrina, assembly GCA_017893485.1. Classification (NCBI taxonomy): domain Eukaryota; kingdom Viridiplantae; phylum Streptophyta; class Magnoliopsida; order Asparagales; family Asphodelaceae; genus Hemerocallis; species Hemerocallis citrina. Next base: position 111,809,502 of record CM030365.1, read on the forward strand.
GTACATGTTCACGGCCTTAGCTCGCTCAGCCCGGTCCCTGTCGCTTGACGTCTTCAGTTCCTTCTCCTGCTCGGCAAATTGCTCTAGCAGGTGACTAAAGTGACATGTGATTTGAAAGCCGAATGAAAAAAGACGTGAGTATCGAACGGAACAAATTGATAAATCCTAAAGGCACAACAAGGATACTTACCGACAACGTGGCCCGGGCGATCTCGAGCGCATCATCGCCCATGGTCCCCGCCTTCAGTACCACTCGGTCCTTCGGGGTCGACAGGTGGCACACGACCTGCATGCTCATTGCAGTGTTGCCGAGGAAGCCATCGAGCTTCATCACCCTCCAATCGGGGACGAAGAGCTTCTTGTGCTCCTTAGGTAGCCCGGCCGGACGGGACCTCCAATCGGGGGTACCATCGTCGTCCTCTTCCTCTTCTTATTGTTCGATCCCTTTGCGGCGCCCACCTCGCTTCGCCAACATAGCTCAGAAATCCATACCGGGGGCCTCTGAAAAAGAAAATACCGAAGAGGTTAGCACAAGAAGAGAACGAAGGTTTAAAAGAAAAAAAACAACAGACGGAGCGTACTAGGGTCGATCGGACTGAAACCCCCACCGAAGAGGACCCCCTCGGTTATATCCTTCTAGCTCAGGGTCGGAAGACCGACGAGCTTCGAGGGTCTCCTCATCTTCCTTGGTCAGCACAGGCTCGGCCTTCGCCCACTTTGCTTGTCCTCCTTCCACCTCGTCGGGAAACCCCAAGGCTTGGGACCTCAGATCAGAAAGTATTTCTTTTTCCAATGCTTGATGGAGTCCAGATTCTCAATCAGCTTGACCCCCTTCCTTGGAGATAGATAGTATCGGTACTCCATCTTGCTCATATGGCAGATTCGATAAAGGCTGCAGAGCAAGATGAGCCGAGGCTCGACACTTATCTCCTGGCACTGGAGGATGAAACCGATGAATTGCCGCCACATGTTCGGCATGAACTGGATCGGGCTCAGTCCGTACCATTGTAGCACTTCGATCACGAACGGTGGCAGCGGCAGACGAAGACCGGCATTCAGCGCGTCGTAAGGGAAGCCTAGACCGGGGGAAGCAAGGTGTACTTCTTTGGGATCCTGAACCCCTTCCTGATACGCTGTAGATCCGCCTCGGTCAAAACCGAGGGGATAACATCGACCTCAGAGGGGTCCCTCGGACAATTCTCTTCGTAGGTGGCCGACCTCCCGTATACCACCTTTGATAGAAGTTCTTCGAAGTACTCCCTCACCTTCCTGAGGTTCGATAGCATGGATGATAGCCAACCTAACGCGCCAGCTCCCCTCACACTCTCCACGATCATCTCCACGATCGTCGACCCTGATACTTCCTTCCCCTTGCTTACTGCCGAGGAGACTACTAAGGATCGGTCACTGTCTTGGTCCAAGGTGGAGGTCTCACTCCCTGATGACACTCTAGACATCTTTTTAGATATGAGTTAAGATATATAATTACCTTGATGTGAAGGCTACAGTCGGAATAGTTCGCCTGCCCACGACCGCTAGCAACGCCACTCGAGAGCAAAAAACTAACTGAGAGAGTGAGAGTGAAACTGAAAAGTGAAGAATAGGGGGGGGGTGAGAGAGGGGTAACATCTTATAGCACAGAAGGGGATTCGGGTGGGCTTTTAGTTGTTTTGGGCCCCCACAAAGGTCCATCAGAAGCCTAAACGACTAATCCCTTGTGATTCGCGCCTGATCTCCATCAGACGACTTAGATCTCGCCACATACTTCGAATCAACAATCAGAGCAACTGAACCACCGACCTGCGTATTGGGGAAAAACAACTAACCCCTGGTGATTTGCCCCTGATCTCCATCAGACGACTCAGATCTCGCCACGTACCTCGGATCTACAATCCGAGCAACCGAGGCACCGAGCTGTGTATTGGGGAAAAACAACTAATTTCTCATGATTCGCGCCTGACCTCCATCATACGGCTCAGATCTCACCACGTCGCTCGGATCCAAAATCCAAGCAACTGAGGCACTGAGCTGCGTATTGGAGAAAAATCACCAATTCCTCGTGATTCGTGCCTGATCTGCATCAGATGGCTCAGATCTCACCACGTCGCTCGGAACCAAAATCCGAGCAACCGAGGCACCGAGCTACGTTTTGAGAAAAAATCACTTTTTCCTTGTGATTCGCGCCTAATTTTCATTAGGCAGCCATGATTGTGCCACGTTGCTCGGAACCAAAATCCGAGCAACCGAGGCACCGAGCTACTATTAGGAAAAAAACAACTAATTCCTCATTATTCGCACTTGACCTCCATCAGACGGCTCAGATCTCGCCACGTCGCTCGGAACCAAAATCCGAGCAACTGAGGCACCAAGCTGCGTATTGGCAAAAAATCACCAATTCCTCGTGATTCACGCCTGATCTCTATCAGACGGTTCAGATCTCGCCACGTCCCTCGGAACTAAAATCCGAGCAACCGAGGCACTGAGCTGCGTATTGGCAAAAAATCACTCTTTCCTCGTGATTCATGCCTGATCTTCATCAGACAGCCATGATTATGCCATGTCGCTTGGAACAAAATCCGAGCAACCGAGGCACTAATCTGTGTATTGGCAAAAAATCACTCTTTCCTCGTGATTCATGCTTGATCTTCATCAGATGGCCATGATTGTGCCACGTCGCTCAGAACCAAAATCGAGCAACTGAGACACCGAGCTGCGTATTGGCGAAAAACCATTAATTCTTCGTGATTCACACGTGATCTTCATCGGACGGCCCTGATTGTGGCACGTAGCTCAGATCTGAAATCTGAGCTACCGAGGCACCGAGCAACCGAGGTACTGAGCTGCTCATGCGGAGAAAATGCCTTCGCATCAGAAGAACCGTCCAATCACTCAGAAATTTGCACCAAAGAGCGATGGATGTCCCAGATCACGCCACGTCATAAATACCATGATTAAATTATTTTTCTTATTTATTAATTCAAATTATATATTTAAAAATTGCAAAAAATGATTAAAAATTCAGGAAAATTAATTTAAAATTTCAAAAAATAATTATAAATTCGGTGAATATTTTTGAGCCCATGGATAAATAATTGTTAGTTAGAATGGTTAATTAGTGCTCTCAGAAAATAAATCATCGCTTTGAAAAATTGAATAAATGATTCGAAAAATAGTTAAAAATCGGAAAAAATCACCAAAACTCCAGAAGAGCCTAAGAATGATCTTGGGCATGTTGCCAGCTAAAAAAAACACCATTACTCCTCGAATAAGATTCGAACCCCCTTTAAGAACTCCGATAAAATCTTGTACGCCATTGAAACAGCAAAACTACTCCCCAAAGGCTTTAGCTAACAGTCTTTAGGAGTGGGGAGCTCGTGATATGGCTAAAAATAGGATTAAATCGAGACCATTCAAATCGGGCACAAATCTTAAAGTTTATAGGGGCAAGACGGTAATTTCACCTACAAGCGGGTCCGAAATAGGAAATGGGTCCCTTCTCCAGGGCCCAATAACCCATGAACAGATCCATTCAACTGGGTACGGGTCCCAACCCGTTAAGAGCCAGTTCATAAGGATATGGAGAAATCCTGACTCGTTCTTATCCCTAGGAGGTGGTTCTAACCATTTCTATCCATCCACACCGGGGAGTAGAGATTTGTTCTTATCTCGAAACAGATCCCCACGGTGGCTATAAATACCCCTCTACCTCCTACCGTTACAAGGTGATCACTCTTTGCCAACCTAAAACTCTTTATTCTTCTTTTCTGAGTACTGACAAGAGCGTCGGAGGGTTCGTCGTCGGGATCAACACCGGTGTTTCGAACTTTGTGCAGGTCAGCGACAATAGCAAAGAGCCAGTCAAACAGTGAAGGAGGTGTTTAGGTTGGACCCATTCAATTTCTCACGAACCCACAAATTCATCTGTTTGCCCCCACACCGAAATCAGCGGCAACACTCCTCTTTTAAGATGAAGTGTTCACAGGTGTTGATGGAGAATTTTCTGCTGGGATTGGAGAACGAATATTCTGAAGATTTAATGTTTTCTAATTGCTTATCGTTTTATTGAACTTATTGTATTGAGACTTGTTATTATTGGGGTTAGATTATTATTGTATTGGGTTTATGTCCCAAATATTGCTATTTGTTTCCAGACATTGGATTATTATTGTATTTGGATATTTTTATTGCTTCATTTCAAGTATTATTGTTCATGAGATTATTATTATTTCCTGAACAATTGTTCTGTATAGACTATATTGTTGAGTTAATCGGATAAATAGCTTATGGATAACGTTAGTCATTCGCTGGGCCAATGTCATGTACTCGTATTCCATGTTTTTGGGAAGCGGGGCGTGACACTTGGTCAAGAACACCTCGGCCTCGGCAGTCAACAGTGGGGCCTCCAAGCCCAATGTCGCTAATCAGAGGAAGGCCCCAATCTCAGTCAAAGCCGACGTTGCAGCGGGGGTCAGCGGCCGCTGAACAACTGCGACCTGCTTCGCTGGCTGCTCCACAGCAGCGACGAGGGCCTTCACCCTCGGCGAGGACTGCAATATCCCGGATGGATATTATATTTATATAATTATTATTTTTGAAATTAAAATATTTTTAATGGAAATTATTTGGTTTTTCAAATAAAAAGTTATCTGGATATATATACCAATAACTATATATATGCATTGTATTAGTTTTGTGCACTTGTACAAAATCCTGAAGAAACACATTTTGAGAAAATGTCTGAAAAATCCTGGGCAGGTATTAAAAAAATTATTATTTTATTATTATTTTATTTTTATTTCCATAATTGAAATATTTTTGGTGGATATCACCCAGTTTTGTTAATAAGCATTATATGTGTACATATACTAGTCAATATACAACTGTTTTATATCAAACTGATACTGGGATCTTCCGAGCAGGTAATAAAATTATTTTATTTTTATTTCTCGGAATTAAATTATTTTTATACAGATTTACTCGTCTTTACTAATAATAATTATCTGTATAATCAGATATATGCACGGATTTGAATCGTGTCGATTTCAGGCGATTGTACAAATCATGTAGTATGTGATTTTGGAAAATTATATTTTATTTTTGATCCATCATGATGAGATGGAGGGTTAGGATGGATTAGGGATTGATTGTAAGATTAATTTGCAAACAAAACTTCATTTGTTTTGAGCCACAAGTGTAAATGACACTTGTTCTCATTCTCACCCACACAAACACTTAACCCCTTCTTATAAAAACCCCCCTTCACCCCAAAATTCGGCCATTCCCCTTTCTTTAAGGTCAGAAACCCTTCCATTGTGTTTCCATCTCATTTCCAATCTCTTCTTCTACTCATTCTTCTACGTGTTTTAGGTTTATAAGAGATTGAAAAGAAAGAAAAAGAAAGAGAGATTGAACCAAAAATCAAAAGAAAAGAGAGTTAGGGTTTCATGCGTTTCATGCAGTTCTTGAGTTCTTGAAGGGGAGCAAGAACAAAGCGCAAGGTGGAGAAGCAAGTCCTTCCTACACGTAATCAAGGTGGGGGTTTCTCACTCATGCCTTGTTTTAGCTATTTTAGGGTTTTTTATTTTTGTATATTGTTGTATGGAGTTAATTTCATGTGCATAGGGGCTAGGGTAAAGAGCATGCAAAGTTAGGAGTGGTAGCACACTAAAATCAAGCATAAAGAAACGATTTTTATGGTTGTAGGGTTGATTTTGTTTACATGTGTTAAAAGTAGAATCTTGATCCGAAATTTATTGGAGATTTTCTTAAGGGTGTTATTATCATGCTAGAATTTTTGAGGATTTTTCAGATTCATTTTGATGGGTGAAACGATCGTTTCTCCCAAAACAGCGAGTTTCAAAGCAAAACAGAGAACTCACTCTTTTGGGATTAGTGTCGTAGTGTGTTCAAGGGGATAAAACTTTGTGTTCCTTTCGGAATTTGAGGAGGAGATCAACTAGGAAGTTGTAGTAGACGTTCTCCCCTTTTCGAATTGACCACTCGAGTTAAATTCCGATAAGAGATGCAAAAGTTATGACCGTTACAAATACAACAACTAGCTGTTTTGGCTGAACATTGCTATTTTGGTTGCTTGATACTTTTGAGTGTCTTACTGGTTGAATCTGTGGAGCCGACTAACTAGAGAGTTGTAGTAGACGTCCTCCCCTTTCCGAATTGACCTCTCAGGTTAAATTCCGATACGCAGAGTAGGAGTTATGCTGTTTGCAAAGTACAGCAACTGGATATCTTGACTGGATTCTTGCTGTTTTGCTTCTTTAAGGTTTTAGAGTATCTTACCTGTTGAATCTGAGGTGGAGACCGACTAGGTAGTTGTAGTAGTCATTCTTCCCTTTCTGAATTGGGCTCTCGGGTTAGATTCCGATAAGAGATGTAAAAGTTATGCCCTTTGCAAAACACAGCAGTCAGGATGGGCTGAAGCGTTCGCTGTTCTGATTGTTTGTTGTTTTCGAGTCTTTTACTTAATGAATTTGGAAAAATGTTCAACTAGAGAGTTGTAGTAGAGTCTCTCACCTTTCGAAATTGACCTATTTGGTTAAATTTTGATAAGCGGAATAGAAGTTATGGTCTTTGGAAAATACAACAACTAGCTTTTGACAGGATGCTTGCTGTTTTGATTCTTTGCCATTTTTTAGGATTTTACTTGATGAATCTAAGGTCAGACCAACTAGGGATTTGTAGTAGAGACTCTTTCCTTTCTGAATTGATCTCTCGAGTTAGATTCCGATAAGCGGAGTAGGTGTTATGGCCTTTGCAAAATAGCGCAGTCAGCTTTGGCTGAAGCGCTCACTGTTTTGCTTCTTCGTTATTTTTTAGTATCTTACTTGTAGAATCTGAGGAGGAGACCAACTAAGGAGTTGTAGTAGAGACTCTCCCCTTTCCGAATTGACCTCTCGGGTAAAATTCCAACAAGCGGAGTAGAATTTATGGGCTTTGAAAGTTTTCAGCTTGTCTGTGTATTTGGCAGATTGGAATTGTATCTGTTTTGATTCCTTATAGTTTTTGAGTGTCTTACTCACTAAATCTGTGGAGCCAACCAACTAGAGAGTTGTAGTAGACATTCTCACCTTTCCGAATTGCCCTTTTTGGTTAGATTCCGATGAGTGGAACAAATGTTATAGGCTTTCAAAGATTCAGTTTTCCTTTGTCAAATCTGTTGTTTTATTACCATTTGGGTGTGTTCGATGGGTAGGAACTTGGAGTTCCTTATGAAATCTGAGAAATTGGTCAACTGGGAAGTTATAGTAGATGTTCCCCCCTTTTCAAATTGTCCAGTTTCGTTAGATTCCGACGAGTAGAGCAAAAGTTACTAGCTACGGAAGTTTCATCTGTTTATTGAAAATCGGTAGTTTGGTAACTATTACATATGTTCGAGGTCAGGAATTTGGAATTCCTTACGGAATCTGAGAAAGTGGTTAACTGGGAAGTTTTAGTAGATGTTCCCACCATTTCAAATTGTCCGGTTTCGTTAGATTCCGATCAGTAGAGCAAAAGTTACAAGCTATAGAAGTTTCATCTTTTTATTGAAAATCTGTAATTTGGTAACTGTTTGCGTATGTTCGAGGTCAGGAATTTGGAACTCCTTACGGAATCTGAGGAAGTGGTCAACTAGAGAGTTGTATTAGATGTTCCCACCTTTTCAAATTGTCTTGTTTCGTTAGATTCCGATAAGTAGATCAAAAGTTACAAGCTATAGAAGTTTCATCTTTTTATTTAAAATATGTAGTTTGGTAACTATTTGCATATGTTCGAGGTCAGGAATTTGGAATTTCTTACGGAATCTGAGGAAGTGGTCAACAAGAGATTTGTAGTAGATGTTCTCACCTTATCAAATTGTCCAGTTTCGTCAGATTCCGATAAGTAGAGCAAAAGTTACAAGCTGTAGAAGTTTCAGCTTTTTGTTGAAAATCCACAGTTTGGTTAAACTGTTGCGTGTGTTTGATGGACCGGATTTTGGATTCCTTACAAAATCTGAAATATTGTTCCACTTGGGAGTTGTGGTAGATATTCTTACCTTTCTAAAAAATATATTTCTGTTAATATCCGATAAGCGTAGCACTGGTTGCTTCTAGGCTGTCGGAAGGCTTTTATGTCGCTTTTGGGCTTCTCATTGGCAGAATGGCTATTTTAGATTGTTTGTAGATTCTTCTGTTGCTTCTAATTATATAAGATCAAGTTTTGCTAGTAAACACATTTGGTTGCTTCTAGGTTGATTACCTATATGGTTGTTTTTATGTATGGTTTTGCTCATACGTGGCTCGCCTGGTCCATATGTAGCTGTTGGTCTCATACGTAGCTTATTTGGCTTGTATGTATGTTGCTTGTCTCATACGCGGCTCGACTGGCCCGTATGTAGCTGTTGGTCTCATACGTAGCTTATTTGGCTCGTATGTATGTTGTTGTCTCATACGCGGCTCGACTGACCCGTATATAGCTATTGGTCTCATACGTAGCTTATTTGGCTCGTATGTATGTTGTTGTCTCATACGCAGCTCGCCTAGCTCATATGTAGTTGTTGGTCCCATACGTAGCTTGTTTAGCTCGTATGTGTTTTTGGTTAGTCGTATGTAGCTTCTTAGCTAATACGCAGTTTGTTGTGCTCATCTATGGTGATATCCTTGCCCTAGGGCTATCGACCATCAGGACGTGTGTTTACCTTACTCCTAAGGGACTGTGGACGAGTCACTCCTTGTGTACCGTCGGATCTTAATCGGTGTTGGTTAATCGTGGACCGGAGTATGACAAAATCCAAGTTTAGTGTAGTAGCATGCGAATACGTTCGTATTGCCGAGGTCTTGGATTGATAGGCCATGAACCAGATCCTTGGGGATTTTGGTAAGTCTAGGTTGAGCAGCCTTGTAGAGTTATCTTGCGAAGTCTAACTGAAGACCTAACATGTTGTGTTTATACTGTTGTCATCCCTACGATTGTTCAGGGTTAGTGACATCGTTAGGGTAGTAACTTATGGCTATTACTACTTAACCATTACTTATTATCATTATTCGCCGAAGGGAAAGAGTTGGTGTTAAGGGTGATTCCTTATGATCCGACCTGTCCTATAGGCCGGCACTAGGCGGTGTTTTTGGGTTGTATCTTCTCGTCAAAGGGATAAGTACGGTGCCTTCTCACGAGTTGGGAGCATAGGTTGCAAATCTCGCACTGTTAATTCCTGAAATACCGTGACTTATGGGTGTCACAAGGTAAGCTTCATGCTATCCTACACTTGCGAGACCCTATGTTTGTTTGGTTTTTCAATGAGGTCCGGTACACCGGGAAATAGTTTCAAACACGATCACCACTAAAGTGACTGCAGTAACGGAACTAGACTGTACCTGCAACCTCATTTTGAGTGAGGTCCGGTACTCCGAGTAGTAGTGGCAAACGGAGATAGCATGAGTGTACTGCATTGATAGGGACTTGACTCCTTCTGCAACCTCACCAGTCACGTTGTATTATTAGGAACAGGTTGTGTGCAAAGTAGAATTCATAATGTGGGTTCAAATCCCTATATATGGAGAAACGACTTGTTATGGAGCGTATGTAGTATGGGCTGCATATTATTCTGGAGACTTGCTTGCATTAGAATAAGAGCATCCTTGCATTAGTGTTCTTGTATTGGATTCTAAGTCATAACATATACTGACACATCAAATATATATACACGTTCCTCTTTTCATCAATCTGTTTGCTATAGTTGAGATTCACTGCTTGTTATCAGCCTTAAAGCATCAGTATATGTACTGACGTCCCCACTTCAATAGGTATTGGATTGCATAAGTACAGGTACTGAATTGCAGAAGTACAGGTACATGATTTAGGAGGACTCGATGTTAGAGAAGCAATGAGTCAACTTTATTTAAGTTTCCGCTATAATATATGTTGTAATTTCATTGTAACAATTAATGTAATTTATTCATTGTTGTAATTTGTTTATTGTTGGGGAAGCATCCAAGTTAAATACCAAGTGTTGTTCTTTATTCATAATACTCTGATGTAATTTGTTGAAAGTTGTAACACTTGGGATTGTAAAGGTATTTTTCTAACACTGTTGTAATGTATTGCAGTTTTATAACATTCGGACTTGTAATACATTTTGTGTTGAATAAAAAGTTTTAAATTTTCCTATTTTTCTGTGTATTGTGGCTAATTGAAGGAAAGATTCTGGTTTATGCCACAGTTTTCCAGTTACCAGAAATCAGGGCGTTACAGAGTGGTATCAGAGCAGACTTTAATTTACAGTCCAACACAGTAGGAAAATTAAACTTGGATGCCTTTTAGGAGTCGGGTTTTAGCTAGTTGTAGAAAATTATAATTCATATTGTTGTTTCTTTCAACTTATGTTTATATTTTTTTTATATCTGGACTAATCCCAGTATATGCATTTGAAGAATGGTGTTTGAGGATAACCTAACCAAGGAGGTGTTGATGGAAGAGAGTGAGCCAATTTCAAGGGATGATCCGATGATCTTGAGCGAGGAGCCGAATGAGCTTTCTCCACCGCAGGAGCTAAGTGTGGATCAACGCACAGCAGCGGCAGCCAGCATACGATAGCAAATGAAGAAGCTGATGAGGTGTAGGATCAGGAGAGGTCATCAAGCTAAGCAAGTGGGTGAAGCTTGCAAAGCTATATTAGCAAGCCTAGCAAAAGAGCAAGAACACTTTGATTTCGGATTGGCACGACTACAGTATGAATGGGAGCAAGTCTAAGAGACCACCGAGGTTGTAACATGCCATTTCTGTAAGGAAGTTGGACACAAGAAACCAGCCTGTCCACAACTACAAAGAAAAAGATCTGCACCAGCATCAGGGTTCGAGAACCAAGGTTAGGAGCAGAAGACTCAGAAAACGGAGGGCAAACTTAGAGGCACCAAGACAGGAAGTTGTTTCCTATGTGGTGAGCAAGGTCATTTCAAGAACCAATGTCCGAGGAAGGACTCTCAGATGAAAGCCCGTACATGTTACAATTGTGGGAAGATTGGTCATGTAAGGCCAAACTGTCCCCAGCTTCATAAAAATGACGGCAGATCAGCCCCGAAGACGAACAATAAAGGAAAGGAGCCTGTTCACCAAAAGTAAAAGTTCGCACTTCCGAAAAGCAAGATGAAGAAGGCAGGAGAGCCAGTACAAGTATGTGCATTTGGAGTTGCAACTAAGTATAAAAGTTGTATTTTTGAAATTTATTTTGGACTAAGAAGTAATATATGATGTAACACTTTTTGTAACCAGTTGGATTTATATATATATGGAATCCATGCAACTGTTTTGTTCAATTGTGGTTCATCATATTCTTTTGTCTGAATTATTTTTCAAGAGTTGATATGTGTGCGGAAGGTGACTTTAGATTTGGTTTAGCTGATTACCCCATCTGGAGCGTCAGCTTTGAGCAAATTATAGAAAAGAATCCTGGAAGTCAGAAGTGATGTTCGTAGGCCATGTCCTATTCTAAGGAGGGAGTGGCTACCGAAGTGCAAAAGATCACGGTAGTGAAGTATTAGCCTCAGCCAAAGACCACGAAGGAAGTAAGAAACAAGATGATGAGATCAGTCAAGCCAGTATTGAAGTGACTACTCAAGATTGAAGCTCAGTTTTGACACGATGGGAGTCGCAACCGAGTCTTAGTGCACAAGTCAGAAGGCTTAGGCAGAAAATGCAGGGATCAAAGCACCAAAGCGGCAAGTTGATTAAGGAAAATTTTAGAATATCAGTGTGGACTTTGTCACAGGATTACCCAGAAGTTAGAAAATGTAAGACTCAAGTTGGGTTATTAGGGATCCGATTGACAAACTCTGCACATTTTCTTCTGATAGAGATGACTTAGTCGCTAGAAAATTAGCGGGAGTCCACATTGAAGGCGTAAGGAAGCAACATGGAGTGCCAGCGTCAGTAGTTCTGACCAAGATTCGAGAGTTATGTCTCGACTTTGGCAGATTCTTCAGGAATCTTTGGGATCGAGTTGGGTTCTTTGGAGAACCAGTTCGTGGATGAGTCACTTGGGAGCCAGAAAGCTGTATAAGTTTTCTTTCTCCGAGTTATTTAGTGTATGAATATTTGTCTGTTTTCCTGACTTAACGTAGTTCTGAGGACAGAACTATTCTAAAGAGGGAGTATTGTAATATCCCGTATAATTATTATTTTTGAAGTTAAAATATTTTTAAATGAAATTATTTGGTTTTTCAAATAAAAAGTTATCTGGATATATATACCAGTAAGTATATATATACATTGTATCAGTTTTGAGCACTTGTACAAAATCCTGAAAAAACACATTTTGAGAAAATGTCTAGAAAATCCCGAGTAGGTATTAATAAAATTATTATTTTACTTTTATTTCCAGAATTGAAACTTTTTTAGTGGATATCACCCGGTTTTGTTAATAAGCATTATATATGTACATATACTAGTCAGTATACAACTGTTTTGTATCAAACTGATACTGGGATCTTCCGAGCCGGTAATAAAATTATTTTATTTTTATTTCTCAGAATTAAATTATTTTTATACAGATTTACTCGTCCTTACTAATAATAATTATCCGTACAATCAGATATATGCACGGATTTGAATCGTGTCAATTTCAGGCGATTGTACAAATCATGTAGTATGGGATTTTGAGAAATTATATTTTACTTTTGATCCATCATGATGAGATGGAGGGTTAGGATGGATTTGGGCTTGATTGTAAGATTAATTTGCAAACAAAACTTCATTTGTTTTGAACCACAAGTGTAAATGACACATGTTCTCATTCTCACCCACACAAACACTTAACCCCTTCTTATAAAAACACCCCTTCACCCCAAAATCCGGCCATTCCCCTTTCTTTCGGGTTAGAAACCCTTCCATTATGTGTAACACCACGGATCCCCGTTACCGGACAACCGTGACACCTTCCAGAATCTTTACCTTCAAATGCATCTCAACACAGTAATAACATGGAAATTTAAAAACTTTTTTTTTATTCACCAAATAAGTCATTACATCATTGATTACAACCGATAACTTGTTCTTGGACAAGGAGTACAAATTACATCAATTCATTACAACTTATTGCAAGTATTTACAGACGCCACTTGTAAAGCTATCAGCTGCCTCCTGGAATGGTAATCGACCGATTACTTGCAGAACTTCACTGAGTGGCCCATCGGCTTTCCCGAGACTTGCTCCTCAGCTTCAGGCTTCTGCTACGTGACTCTGATATCTCTGCACCTGTTCGGAAGGTATAACCGATACCTAAAAGGTGGGGAACGTCAGTACTTCGACTGACGCAAAGCTGGTGATAACAGCGATCCTCTAAAATTCAATCACAACCAATAATTTATGCAAAAAGAAAAAGTGTTGTGCCAAAACAAAGGTTTAGTGGATTTGGGTTCTAGTGCAGTGTTATGACATGACCTTATGACTAGATGCAGCAACTCACATGCCTAACTTCTAATGCAAGCAAGATTTTGGTGCACGAATGCATTCCATACTACATATGCCCCCAAATCTAGCCATCTTTCTCCAAAATTTAGGGATTCGAACCCTCGCCATGCACCCTACTCTTGTACACACTCCAGTTCCCAATAGACTGTCCGTCGCCCAAGGAGATTGCAGCGGTCGGTCTAATTCTGCCCTGTAGTGCCCAAGTGGTCACTGCCAGTTGGTACCCACGTACGGACCTCCTTAGAAACCACATTGAACCTGGTCCTTATGACCCTTGGTTCCACATGTCCACCCATGGACTGACGCATGCGTGTTCACCCCTCATCGGGTAATGAACTGATATATACCATAAAAAATACAAAACACAAAATCCGTGCTTTAGGGACGTGAGCACCACGGGAGGTCAAATCCTCCGGGCCTCCCGCACCTTACTTCGGCAGAACTTTGGGAATCAACAGATCGAGATACGAGCCGGGGACGCAATCCATTAGCGGCCGAGAACGTATCCCTACGACTGGAAGATACAACACCGACTATGGTTTACTAAGACTAATGCAATTTCCCAATCCCTTAATAAACCATTCTAACCCCTACCTTACTCTAATTATTCGAGTAAGAATTAACTGCTTCCACACTTTCTTATCAACCTCTGGCCCCTGGCGATACCGGTCCGGTTCGCCACTTCCCCTGCTTGGACTCGTCCAGCATAATGGCCTACGCCTACTGCTACTCCGGAAGTAAATATATAATTGCCCCGTGAGCTCCACTCACTGGCATGCTCGGACGTCCTACGCACGGCAGAAGTCTAATAATATAGGCTTGACAGGTGCAGGGTATCCTTTACCCCAGTGACTAACTCGAGTCACCCATCCCACTCGGGAAGTCAAAAACCACAATAACAGAGATCAACCACTCCTAGACACGAGTCATCGACTCAAATAACACACAAGGAAAAAATGCTTTCACAACTCTTAGTCCATACCCAAACTAAGCGACCTACGGGTTCTGCCCGAATCTCAAAATGGTCATCTCTCTATCGATACAACTCCGATTGGAGTGCATGGGCCCAACCTGGAAAGGTACGATCCTAGGCTACAACTTCCTAGTTGATCACGAGCTTAAATTCAACCATCTAAGTCCTCGAAATAGCTTCTCAAGCTCCAGCCCGCGTGCTTCCTGTGCACGGGCTATACCTTACCATTAACACAAAATTCTACTTGTTCATCAGAATGACACAAACTCAAATTCTGTAGAAGGGTGTGGGTGTCCTCAACAACTCTCTAGTTGGTCATGAGTCCAAATTTTACCATTAAGTCACCCTAACACACTCATCTATCATCAATACGCCAATTCACACAATTGGTCTCTCCAATTCAGAGCACTCAGCTCTACTCTAGCCCCCTATCCAGTCTTACAAAAATCATAATAATTCAACCGTTTACTAGAATTGCCTCAAATTAGTCTTGTTAGAAAGTTCTAGGTGTCCACTACAACTCTTGACTGGGTCATGATCCTCAAAATGTGCCTCTAACAGGTCTCAAATTCCCAATGTTTACAGAGTATCAAAACTGGCTGAAAACAGCACAGTGCTTAATCACAAAATCACAGTAAATTGCACACTTATCCAATTGACATAAAATTTATGGTGGTGAAACTAGACATCATACTCAACATTATGCAAAAGACCTCATTCCAAATTTCAATTATACAGTGAAACCATCCAGTTTTCTAATTCAACATCAGATACTGGTTATAGATAGATTTTTCGAATGCCTCTAAAATCATCCAAATAATTTACTTCTTTTTGTACATAATCAACATGCATTCAGAAACATTGAGTAAAAATTTCAGATCAATTTCATGCTTCAATAAATCACGGAAAATTTCTACAATATCAGCCATCCTGTTTTTCTTTTTCTGAGTCTGCCTTACGACACATATCCATCTCACAATTTTATTAGCATATCAAATGATCATAGAAAAATCTGAAATAAATCATGAATGATCCTAACACATATATGCATAAACTTGTTTAATTTCATGGTCTAATTCATCGTATTTTGCTCTCGGAAAAATCCACAAAATGGAACTCCGAACCAGTTTTTCCTAGTTCAATTCTGACTTCTACTTCTAACCTTTAGAAGAGCAATCCTATGCATTCTAGCACACATGCATGCACTCAAAATTAATTAAAAGATAAGAATTTCAAGTTTAGAGAAACTTTCCACCCTTGGTTGTAGTAGTGGAAGGAACTTCTTCAAGCTTCTTCTCTTGGAAATCTCCTTTTGATCCTTCTTCTTCACTTCCTTCTTCTTTCTCTCCTCCTTCTCTTGTGGTGTTCTCTTTCTGAAATTTCCATAGCAAATGGGAGGAAATGAAGTGGATAATGAAAGAGATGGGAGGGTAGGCCGGATTTGATGGGGGGGGTAGGTTTAGGCTATAGGTGGTTTTGTAGACCAAAACCATGGCTTAGCCCATTGGTTTTGTGTGTGTTAGGTTGGCTGCCCAACATAACCCTTAAAGAGCTCCAACGAGTTTGAGACACATGTTTTAATGAGTGCACGCAACCTATATTCGCTGTAGTACCATACCGTGTTATATTTGCATGTGCGTCGCGCCGAAAACTAGCAGTTATACTAGTATCGGTCCGTCTCATTCTCGTGCATCCTTGGAATGCAACTCTCCCCAAACACCATCTCGTAGCCCTAACCATCCATTGTAACACCCCGCAAAATTTAAATGACAATTTTGCCCTCGGGTGTTACGCACGTGCATTTTGTACTGTTATTGATTAACACATTTTGATATGCATTTTGAATTCCGATTATTTATGCAATCCCGTATTCTCAAAATCCCATTTGAGACAACTCAAATGCAAAATTTCAATTCTTGAGTTTTACGTGCTTTTACGTATTATCGATTCACGTGTCGATTTCGGGTATTCCACCGTTACGTGCAAAGTTTTTCGATGAGTTTTAATTATTTATTTTTATAAACATGTTTAAATTCATTTTTGTAAACGGAATTCAATTTTGTCTATTTTAATTAAAATAATTTTTCTGCGTGCAATACACGTGTTTTTTTACGTTTGAGTACATTATCATATATGTATATTAAATATATTCTTATGTTGCATTCCGATTGATTATAAATATTTTTCAAGTTTAGGAAGTCAATTTTTGTAATTTGAGATTTTACGGGCGATGGACGTATTTTGGTGCACGTGTTTTAAGCGTATTATTCTTTCAAAATGAATTTCATGAAATTATGTGTGTTTATTGTGCATGAAAAGTATAATTTTTAAGTTAATTTTATATATTTATTACATACATAAATAAGTTGTTTTAAAGAGATTAAATAAATAAATTATTTTGTACACAAAGCACGTGCAAGTGCACACGTGCGATGTGCACACAATTTTGGGGACCGGGATGTTTAGAGAAGAGGAAAAAATCTGAACATTTGATTTTGAAAGTTGGCAGGAAAGCAAGTTACAAGTTTAAATAATGGGGTTAGTGGTGTTCATGTGGGAGGTGGTTATCCTAACTACCCATTAGTTAATCTATAAATATATCCCCTTAGTCTCTCATTCTCTCATCTTTTCTCCTCCCTCTCTCCTGCCCATTCCGGAACCAAAAGCAACAAATCCCTCATTGCCTTTTGTTTATCCACCATACAATTCAATGTGTGCATATACATATATGTGTAAACATGTGATGTATATATATAGTATGTACATATTTGAAGATGCAAATGAAGGGGTTTTTCTTTCTTGGATGCTGCCGAAATTGGAGATGGAGTGTGGGGCTAGCTTTGGTGCACGGATTTTGAGGAGGTTGCAATTGGAGTTTTCTTTAGGAGCTCCTAATTCTAGGAGTTCATTTGAGTATATTTCTTCAACTTTAGGTGGGTATTTCTTAAATGCTTTCTAATTTAGTAATAGAAATTTGCATGATAGATGATATACAAACTAATTGTTGAAATTGAATTGGTATGATGTGATTACATACTAGTTGTTGTAGAAATTGATTGCTAAATTCTGATTATTGTGATAGATGTGAATTGTTAGTTATGGTGATTGTTAGAATATTTGCATGCAAAGATATGTGCCATTTGGCAAGTTTTGTATGATGCATGGTTGATATAGTAATTGAAATAATGCAAATGTGTATAAAAGAATTGTTTGTTGTTAATATGGCAAAGAAGTGTGGTTCTAACTAAAAAATACCTATTTTTGAGTATAGAGATTTTTATAAAGTAATTTTTGATAAAAGACAATATTCTATTTGGGAAATTGATTGTATATGTTTTTATGCATTTTAAAGGATTTTTATTGAAAGACGAGAAATTGGTGAATTTGAAAACATATACGATATTGTTTTTAAAAGGAATACATTCTGGAAATGATTTATATTTTTTATATGGAAGTACAAATCAATTAAAAGGTCGAAAAATATATGCAAGCTGCATTTGGTGTAATTGACAGTCGACTGTCTATTTCCACAGTCGACTGGCAAGTATAAGAATTTGTTTTTCGTCGGCAAAACGGTCGACTATCTTCTTTCACAGTCGACTGAACCGAACTGACTGTTGTTTTTGATGTTTCAAAGTTTCGCAGAATAGCCGACTGTCTACGTTCACAGTCGACTGCTGCTGTCCTGAATTTTGGTGTTTGAGCTTTCAAAGTATTAGTGGAACAGCCGACTGGTTTCTTGTCAACAGTCGACTGAACCGACTGTGATGTTTCGATATTCGCAGAACAGTCGACTGATACTGTCACCAGTCAACTGAACCGAACTGGTTTTTGGTTCCTGAGTTTGGATTTGATTTTGACAAATGAAAGTTAAATAAGTTTGAATACGAGATTTTATGATTATTAATATTTGATTGAGTTTATTTTGAAATGCACACCAGGATATGAATGGTGAAATTGATAAAGATATCGAATTGAATTGTTCTCATGTTATGAGATTATAAAAGAAATGTTTTGAGAAAGAGTTTGTGAACAAAAGAAATGGAAATGATTATTTGAGATTAATTCTGAAATATTGTTGATCTCTAGAAAGAGATAGTTGTTGGAATCTAGAGGCTAGGCGAGACCCTAGTGACCGGCAGTATTATTTATGATTTTGAGAGCTAACCATTGAGGGTTGAGTGTCTCTTGAGAAGTAGCCAGGTAGGCTGACTATCTCTGTTGTTTTGATTTAAGTTCGGTAGGGTAAGCTAGCTCTAGGTTGTGATGATTTTCTTTTAAAGCAAACATTGTAGGGATGTAATGAAAGTAAGAAAAAACATGAGTATGAGGGCCATTGGATGGGTGTTGTGAGGGTAGCACAGGCTGTCTTCGCGATGCGTCGTGACATGACGTGGATACTACTCAAGAGTACCATCCCGGTAGCAATGCTTGTGGAACGTTTGGTGGCTGCAAGAGGATCGTGTGCCATAAAGGAGGCTGAATTACCGCAGAATGCATGCTTGATGAGTCAAGACATGGTGTGGGATTCCCCTCCAGGTTTTCTGTACATGTGCTTATAATCATAGAACATCTATGATACTTACCGAAATTATAGAGAGATACATAGTGAAGATGTGATGAAAGTGACAGAAAAACACAAGTATGAGAGCTAGAGTTTACGGTGCGGGGGTGAGCCACAAAATGCATGCTTGATGAGTCAAGACATGGCGTGGGCACTACTCAGTAATGATCGAACTTTAGCCACGCTTGTGGGATGTTTGGTGACTGCAAGAGGATCGTGTGCCATGAAGAATGCTGAATTGCCACAGAATGCATGCTTGATGAGTCAAGACATGGCGTGGGATTCTCCTCCAGGTTTTCTGTACACGAGCTTGTACTCATAGATCATCTAGGATACTTACCGTAGTTACAGTAGTAGATTAAGTCATGGCGAGGGATTGAACCCTACAAGATGAAGAATGATTAAGAGGCTTACCGTCGGACCTATGTAGTATGGGATGCATAGAATCCGAACAAGTGTGCATTAGTGTCATGTAATATAAATAATTGCATTAAGGACTAAGTGCACCGCACAACACGACATCAACATGATAGTCCCTTTGTAGCTTTGTTTGTGATCAAGTTTGCGTTTGCTAAAGTATTTAAGAATCGTTATACTGTTTCCGGCATAGAGAGGATGGCTGTGTATAATATTTCGTCAGTTGTAAGCAACTGACGCGCCCACAGTTTTATATGCAGGATTTGGAGTTACATGAAGATATAAAGATGATTTGATGATGTTGATTACTTAAATGTTAAAATTGTAACAATTGTACATTCATTATTGTTGTATTTTATTAATTCCGCTGCGTATTGATGTAAAAGACTCTGATGTAATCATTGTTGAAATAAAAGTTTTAAAATTCCTGGTAAAATTGTACGAATGAAGTGTAAAGATCCTGTAGAACTCTCGAATTAAGTTGTATTTGGAATTCGGGGCGTTACATCCACCACGATATCAAAATTAAGCAAAACACTGCAATCGTGTGCACGCATACAGTCAATATACATACATATATATACAAGCATAATACAATCCGGGGTGTTACATTGTGTTTCCATCTCATTCCATCTTATTTCCAATCTCTTCTTCTACTTATTCTTCTACTTGTTTTAGGTTTAGAAAAGATTGAAAAGAAATAAAAAGAAAGAGAGATTGAATCAAAATCAAAAGAAAAGAGAGTTAGGGTTTCATGGGTTTCATGGGTTTCATGGAGTTCTTGAGTTCTTGAAGGGGAGCAAAAATAAGGAGCAAGGTGGAGAAGCATGTCCTTCTTACACGTAATCAAGGTGGGGGTTTCTCACTCATGCCTTGTTTTATCTATTTTAGGGTTTGTTATTGTTGTATATTGTTGTATGGAGTCAATTTCATGTGCATGGGGGCTAGGGTAAAGAGCATGCAAAGTTAGGAGTGGTAGCAAACTAAAATCAAGCATAAAGAAACGATTTTTATGGTTGTAGGGTTGATTTTGTTTACATGTGTTAAAAGTCGAATCTTGACCAAAAATTTATTAGAGATGTTCTTAGAGGTGTTATTATCATGCTAGAATTTTTGTAGATTTTTCGGAGTCATTTTGTGGGTGAAATGATCGATTCCCCCAAAACAGCGAGTTTCAAAGCAAAACAGAGAACTCACTATTTTGGGATTAGTGTCGTAGTGTGTTCAAGGGGATAAAACTTTGGGTTCTTCTCGGAATTTGAGGAGGAGATCAACTAGGAAGTTATAGTAGACGTTCTCCCCTTTTCGAATTGACCTTTCGGTCTAAATTCCGATAAGATACGCAAAAGTTATGACCGTTATAAAAGCAGCAACTAGCTGTTTTGGCTGAACATTGCTATTTTGGTTGCTTGATACTTTTTAGTCTCTTACTGGTCGAATCTGAGGAGCCGACCAACTAAAGAGTTTTACTAGACGTCCTCCCTTTTCCGAATTGACCTCTCCGATTAAATTCTGATAAGCAGAGTAGGAGTTATGCCATTTGCAAAGTACAGCAACTAGCTGTCTTGACTGGATTCTTGTTGTTTTGCTTCTTTGAGGTTTTAAAGTATCTTACCTGTTGAATCTGAGGTGGAGACCAACTCAGAAGTTGTAGTAGTTATTCTCCCCTTTCCGAATTGGGCTCTCGGGTTAAGAGACGCAAAAGTTATGCTCTTTGCAAAACACAGCAGCAAGGTTGGGCTGAAGCGTTCACTGTTCTGATTGTTTGTTGTTTTCGAGTATCTTACTTAATGAATTTAGGAAAATGTTCAACTAGAGCGTTATAGTAGTCTCTCACCTTTCCAAATTGACCTATTTGGTTAATTCCGATAAGTGGAATAGGAGTTATGGTTTTTGGAAAATACAGCAACTAGCTGTTTGACAGGATGCTTGCTGTTTTGATTCTTTGTCATTTTTTAGGATTTTACTTGATGAATCTGAGGTTCGGGCCAACTAGGGTTTTGTAGTAGAGACTCTCCCCTTTCCGAATTAACCTCTCGGGTTAGATTCCGATAAGCGGAGTAGGAGTTATGGCCTTTGCAAAACAGTACAGTTAGCTTTGGCTAAAGCTCTCACAGTTTTGCTTCTTTATTATTTTTAAGTGTCTTACTTGTAGAATCTGAGGCGGAGACCAACTAGGGAGTTGTATTAGAGACTCTCCCCTTTCTGAATTGACCTCTCGGGTTAAATTCCAACAAGCGGAGTAGATGTTATGGGCTTTGAAAGTTTTCAGCTTGGCTGTGTATTTCGCTGGTTGGAATTGTATCTGTCTTTATTCCTTATAGTTTTTGAGTGTCTTACTCGCTGAATCGAGGAGCCGACCAACTAGAGAGTTGTAGTAGACATTCTCACCTTTCCGAATTGCTCTCTTGGGTTAGATTCCGATGAGTGGAACAAAAGTTATAGGCTTTCAATGTTTCAGTCTTCCTTTGTCAAATCTGCTATTTTATTACCATTTGCGTGTGTTCGATGGGTAAGAACTTGGAGTTCCTTACGGAATCTGAGAAATTGGTCAACTGGAAAGTTTTAGTAATTCTTCCCACCTTTTGAAATTGTCCAATTTTGTTAGATTCCGATGAATAGAGCAAAAGTTACAAGCTACAGAAGTTTCATCTGTTTATTGAAAATCGGTAGTTTGGTAACTGTTTGCATATGTTCGAGGCCAGGAATTTGGAATTCCTTACGAAATCTAACAAAGTGGTCAACTGGGAAGTTTTAGTAGATGTTCCCACCTTTTCAAATTTTCCAGTTTCGTTAGATTTCGATAAGTAGAGCAAAAGTTATAAGCTATAGAAGTTTCATCTTTTTATTGAAAATCTGTAGTTTGTTAACTATTTGCATATGTTCGAGGTTAGGAATTTGGAATAACTTACGGAATCTGAGGAAGTGGTCAACTAGAGATTTGTAGTAGATGTTCCCACCTTTTCAAATTGTTCAGTTTCGTTAGATTCCGATAAGTGGAGCAAAAGTTACAAGCCATAGAAGTTTCATCTTTTTATTGAAAATTTGTAGTTTGGTAACTGTTTGCATATGTTCGAGGTCAGGAATTTGGAATTCCTTACGGAATTTGAGGAAGTGGTCAACTAGAGAGTTGTAGTAGATGTTCCCACCTTTTCAAATTGTCCAGTTTCGTTAGATTCTGATAAGTAGAGCAAAAGCTAAAAGCTGTAGAAGTTTCAGCTTTTAGTTGGAAAATCCGCAGTTTTGTTAAACTGTTGCGTGTGTTTGATGGACCGGATTCTGGATTCCTTACAGAATTTGAAATAGTGTTCCACTAGAGAGCTGTGGTAGATATTCTTACCTTTCTAAAAAGTATATTTCTGTTAAAATCCGATAAGCGTAGCACTGGTTGCTTCTAGGCTGTCGAAAGGCTTTTATGTCGCTTTTGGGCTTCTCATTGGTAGAATACCTATTTTAGATTGTTTGTTTATTTTTCTGTTACTTCTAATTATAGAAGATTAAGTTTTGCTCGTAAGCGCGTTTGGTTGCTTCTGGTTGATTACCTGTATGGTTGTTTTTATGTGTGGTTTTGCTTATACGTGGCTTGCCTAGCCCATATATAGCTGTTAGTCTGATACATAGCTTATTTGGCTCGTATGTATGTTGTTGTCTCATACGTAGATCGAATGGTCCGTATGTTGCTGTTGGTCTCATACGTAGCTTATTTGGCTCGTATGTATGTTGTTATCTCATACGCGGCTCGACTGGCCCGTATGTAACTGTTGGTCTCATACGTAGCTTATTTGGCTCGTATGTTTGTTGTTGTCTCATACGCAGCTTGCCTGCATCGTATGTAGTTGTTGGTCCCACACGTAGCTTGTTTAGCTCGTATGTGTTTTTGGTTACTCGTATATAGCTTTTTTGCTAATACGAAGTTTGTTGTGCTCATCCAGGGTGATATCATTGTCCTAAGGCTATCGACCATGAAGACGTGTGTTTACCTTACTCCTAAGGGACTGTGGACGAGTCACTCCTTGTGTACCGTCGGATCTTAACCGGTGTTGGTTAATCGCGGACCGGAGTATGACGAAATCCAAGTTCAGGGTAGTAGCATGCGAATACGTTCGTATTGCCGAGGTCTTGAATCGATAGGCCATGAACCAGATCCTTAGGGATTCTGGTAAGTCTAGGTTGAGCAGCCTAGTTGAGTTATCTTGCAAAGTCTAACTTAAGACCTAGCATGTTGTGTTTATACTGTTGTCATCCCTAGGATTGTTCAGGGTTAGTGACATCGTTTGGGTA
This sequence comes from Hemerocallis citrina, assembly GCA_017893485.1. NCBI lineage: Eukaryota > Viridiplantae > Streptophyta > Magnoliopsida > Asparagales > Asphodelaceae > Hemerocallis > Hemerocallis citrina. The sequence goes on from CM030365.1 coordinate 111,833,177, forward strand.
GTAACTTATGGCTATTACTACTTAACCATTACTTATTATCATTATTCGCCAAAGGGAAAGAGTTGGGTTAAGGGTGATTCCATATGATACGACCTATCCTATAGGCCGGCACTAGGCGGTGTTATTGGGTTGTACCTTCCCATCAAAGGGAATGTATGGTGCCTTCTCACGAGTTGGGAGCATGGGTTGCGTATCTCGCACTGTTAATTCTTGAAATATCGTGACTTATGGGTGCCACAGGGTAGGCTTCGAGCTATCCTGTGCTTGCGAGACCATATGTTCGTTTGGTTTTTGAATGAGGTCCGTTATGCCGGGCAATAGTGGCAAACCCGTTCACTACCATAGTGACTGCAGTAACGGAACTAGACCGTAATTGCATCCTCGTTTTGAGTGAGGTCCGGTACTCCGAGTAGTAGTGGCAAACGGAGACACCATGAGTGTGCTGCATTAATGGGGATTTGACCCCTTCTGCAACCTCACCAGTCACGTTGTATTGTCAGGAACAGGTTGTTTACAAAGCAGAAATCATAACGTTGGTTCAAATCCCTATATATGAAGAAACGGCTTGTTATGGGGCATATGTAGTATGGGCTGCATACTGTTCCGGAGACTTGCTTGCATTAGAATAAAAGCATCCTTGCATTAGTAATCTTGCATTAGAGTCTAAGTCATAACATACACTGACACATCAAATATATATACACGTTCCTTTTTTCATCAATCTGTTTGCTATAGTTGAGATTTGCCGCTAGTTTTCAGCCTTAAAGCGTCAGTATATGTACTGACGTCCCCACTTCAATAGGTATTGGATTGCAGAAGTACAGGTACTAGATTGCAGAACTACAGGTACATAATTCAGGAGGACTCGAGTCTAGAGAAGCAAGGTGTCAACTTTATTTAAGTTTCCGCTGTAATATATGTTGTAATTTCATTGTAATAATTATTGTAATTTATTCATTGTGGTAATTTGTTTATTGTTGGGGAAGCATCCAAGTGAAATATCAAGTGTTGTTCTTTATTCATTATACTCTGATGTAATTTGTTGAAAATTGTAACACTTAGGATTGTAAAGGTATTATTGTAACACTGTTGTAATGTATTGCAATTTTATAGCATTCGGACTTGTAATACATTTTGTGTTGAATAAAAAGTTTTAAATTTTCCTGTTTTTCTGTGTATTGTGGCTAATTGAAGGAAAGATTCTGGTTTATGTTACGGTTTCCCAGTTACTGGAAATCGGGGCGTTACAAGGACACCTTTGATATCACCCTCAACCTCTTCCTAGGGGCCTTGCTGCCCAAGACCCCGTGCTATGCCAACATATCATCGAAGTCCATAGATTCTGCAAAAAAAAATAAATTAAAGAACCGAGGTTCAGTACAAATAAAACATGACTTAAAAAGGAAAAAGAGATTGGCGCCGGTCTAAATGTAAAAAAGCATACTGGGGTTTATAAGGCTGAGACCCCCCCCCCCCCGAACAGCACCTCATTTGTCAGGTCCTTCCAATCAAACTTCGGCTGATCGAGGAGCGTCTGGACCATCTCATCTTCCTCGGGGCTAAGGACCGGACTCTCCTTAACCCTCTTCGAAACTTCTTCGACCCAAGCCGTTGAGATTACCCATAGTTCTCGACTTCGGATGAGGAAGTACTTATCCCTCAAAAATTTTTATCGAGTTGGGGCAGCTGACGAGCCTTGCACCATGCCTCAGAGCCAGGTAGAACCTAAACTCTGACTTGTGTTGTTAATACACCCGGTACACGGTCCGCAACATGTTCAACCTCGGCTCGAGACCCGCAGCCTGACAGTGAAGAATGAACCCGTTGATCAGCCTCCACAAGTTCGGCATGTACTGAACTGGATTGTTCCGAAACCATCGCAGCACTTCGATGATGAAAGGATGAAGAGGGAGCCGCGCACCGGCTAAGAAGGCATCGATGGGCCAGAAGCACATGTCCACTGGCATCGGCAAGTTGGCCCTCACCCCGGGTCCAGGCAATATCAAGTCGTACTCTTTCGGGATCTGAAAACATTCCTAAATTGACGTTAGATCCGTCTCGTTAAGAATGGAGATCATCATGTCGACCTCTGAAGTCTCTCTATCTGCATTCTCCTCGAAACTCCACCCCATATCATACATAATGCGCTCGGCCTGATGGTCCGGAAGATCCCGAACCCTCTAAAACTTGGTTAGCGGCCTTGGCATTCTGCCGAACTCTCCCATCCTTTGCTCGCTCTCAACCACGGTCTCCACTACGGCCGAAGATGACCCTACTACGGCCTTACCCTTATCGATTGGGGGAACCTGACTAGAGGTCGACTCAGGAGTGAGATTAGGGGAGGTCTCCTGCCTCGAAGGAATGCTAGATCTTTTCTAAAAATAAACTAAGTGTCTAAAATTACCTTGATTTGACCGCAACGGTCGGAAAAGATCACCAGAAGTAGGAGATTCTCGCCTGAAGCTCCCGTTAGAAAGAAGAAATCGCCTGAGTAAAAAACTAGAGAATAAGCAAATGAGAGAGGAGGGGGGTGATGTTTTATAGAGAGAGGGGTTGTTGACACATTAACCAAGGCTAAAAGGCCCCCCAAGAGCGCAAAGGCATGACCCTTTACCACAAAACGACAAAAAATATGGGCGACTCAATATACACTTGACTGGTCAACGGTCAACGATGCCACGCGTCGCCTTCTCGAAGTCCTGCTCGACTTCGGCAACGAGTGCCGAGCGTTCTTGCCACCGACGTCAAAATACGAGAAAATGCGTTGACTGGTCAACGGTCAACGCTGCCACGCGTCGCCATCTCGAAGTCCTTCTCGACATCGGCAAAGAGTGCCGAGCGTTCTTATCATCGACGTCAAAATGCGAGAAAATGCATTGACTGGTCAACGGTCAATGGTCAACGCTACCACGCGTCACCCTCTCGAAGTCCTTCTCGACTTCGACAATGAGTGTCGAGCGTTCTTGCCACTGACGTCAAAATGCCAGAAAATGCGTTGACTGGTCAGCGCTCAACGGTCAACGCTGCCAAGCGTTACCCTCTCAAAGTCCTTCTCGACTTCAATAATGAGTGCCGAGCGTTCTTACCACCGACATCAAAACGCGAGAAAATGCATTGACTGTTCAATGGTCAATGGTCAACGCTGCCACACGTCGCCCTCTCGAAGTCCTTCTCGACTTCGACAATGAGTGCCGAGCGTTCTTGCCACCGACATTAAAACACGAGAAAATGCGTTGACTGGTCAACGGTCAATGCTGCCACGCATTGCCCTCTCAAAGTCCTTCTCGACTTCAGCAACGAGTGCCGAGCGTTCTTGCCACCGACGTCAAAATGCTAGAAAATGCGTTGACTGGTCAATGATCAATAGTCAACGCTGCCACGCTCGCCCTCTCTAAGTCCTTCCCTACTTCGGCAACAAGTGCTGAGCGCTCTTGCCACCGACGTCCAAATGCAAGGAAATACATTGACTGGTCAACGGTCAATGCTGCCTTACGTCACTCCTTCGAGGCCCTAATGAACTTCGGCAGCTCTCACCGAACTTCCAAGACTTCGACCGCCGCTATGACATGTGTCAGCCTGTCGAGGTATTCAGGGGGTTCGGCAACTCATGCCGAGCGCTCTTCCCACCGACCCCCTCATGAGGGAAAAATGCAAGTCCCTGCTCAGCCGTTTGATCACTTGAAAAATTTTGCCAGAGGTCAGATCAACGCCACGTCAATATTTATCCGATTAACTCTTTTTTCTTTATTAATTCGAATTAATTATTTAAAAATTGAGAAAAATAATTAAAAATTCAAAAATAATTAATTAAAAATTCTAAAAAGTAATTATGAAATCGAGAAAAATATTTTGGAATTTCTGGATAAATAATTATTAATTAGAACGATTGATTAATACTTTTTGAAAATAGATTGTTACTTTGCAAAATTGAATAAATACTTCGAAAATTAAGTAAAAAGTTAGAAAAAAATCCAGAAAACTTTGAGAATAATTTTGGGTACTCCACAAGCTCAAATTAGCACCATTACACCTCGAGCAAGATCCGAACTCCCTCAAGAATTTCGAAAAAATTCTGTACACTATTAGAACAATAAAACTACTCCCCAAAGGTCTTTAAACTCAGTCTTCGGGAGTGGGGGGCTTGTGATATGGATAAAAATACGATTAAATCGGGACCATTCAAATTGGGCACAAATCTTAAAGCTCTCAGGGGTAAAACGACAATTTCACCTACAAACGGGTCCGAATTGAGAACTGGGTCTTTCTTCAAAGCCCAATAGCCCAAAAACAGACCTGTCTTATTGGGTAAGAGTAGCAACCCGTTACAAACTAATTTAGATGGATAAAGAGTAATTCAAATTCATGATTATCTCTAAGAGGCAGTTTAAACCTCCTCTCTTATCACGAAACGAGTTTAAATGCTTCATCGTTATCAAAAAACACCGGGACATAGGGATAAATCATATCTTTAAACTGTCTCTTAAGGCGACTATAAATACCCCTCTCCCCCACCGTAACAAGGTAATCAATCTTTTTCCAGATAAAGCTGTTTCATAATCTTCCTAATTACTGACAAGAGCGTCGGAGGGTTCGTCGCCAGGATCCATCCCGGTGTATCAAACCTTTTGCAGGTTCACGGCAGCGGCAAGAAACCAGTCAAATACCGATGAAAGTCAACAGATTTGCCATATTCGTTTCTTCAAAGAATCCAAAATTTTACCTGATTGCTCCCACACCAAAATCAGCAGTAACAGCCAATAATCGATATCAATAGGAATAATGATGAACAATATGCAATGTCGATGTTGTGTCAATTCTTAAGTCTATTATTCAGTTTAATCCTAACTAATGCATGTACTACTGTATCCCATACTACAGGTTCGATGCATACAATCAGTGTTATTTAGACTTAAGTGGAAGATTCTATAGATCATGTACACGACACGATAACATTATTTGCAGCATTGGTGCACACTGGTTGGCTTAATAACAATAAAATAATACACAATCAATTGGGATACTGTGTCAGTAATCCAACAATAAACCGATAACAATAACAATAGCCAACACAATATTTTGGGAAAAATGGCCCACACTTCAGTATACAGTCACTATATCGTCAACTACTCCAATCAATCCCTTAAATCTCGGCTTATTAATTATTTTATTAATGCAACAATACAATATGCGAATATGAGACATAAGCTGAACGATAATAACAATAGCGAAACAATAGGATGGTAAACAATGACAATAACTCATTAGGATCATTCAATATATTATACACACTTCGATTCATTCAATATTACGATATAGGAATAATTAAATTAAGAAAACTGAAAAGTGAAATGCTGGACAGCAAGAGTGGTCTGTAGAAGAATGTAATTTTCCGCTACTACAGAATTCGAAAACTGAAACCGTCAAAAATTCTAGAAACTAGACTTCCCAACAACTCCAACGCATATTTAAAGTTCAAAATCCGACAACAGTATCTAGGTCAAACAGATCATTCTTTACAGATTTTAGGTTTAGGCAGAATTTCGACATCATGTTGTTATATTTTTAGAATCAGCAAAAACTCGTTATAAAATTCATTAAAAATATGTATTAAACTCCTAAACATGTTAAGTAACAATCTGAAAATTTTTAGAGCCAAATTTTATCAGTTGATCTGCCTTTTAACCGTTTAAACATGAAACATATAAGAATCTGATAATCTGAAAATAAAAACACAGCTGTAGTAAAACGGGCATAACTTTTGCCGAACAACTCGAAATTCAGAAATTGGAGATGTTCTGAACACTAGAAAGATAAGGCTACAACTCTTATTTAGAAAATATTTTATTTTGAGATTAGTTACTAGGTCAAAAATAGCAGTCAACATACAGCCAGCAAGCAACATACAAGGTTTCGGGTATTTTTCATGAAACAATTTAATTAACATGATGGGTATCAATTCTACTGGTCGATAAATTCCTCAATCAAAATGATGGTTGCAATAACATGATAGATAAAAATAAAATCACATATATACACTAATTTAACATCAATCGAACAACAAACAATCAATCAAACATACAACCTAGCAATCATTTCTACAACAGATTAATTGTGTGACAATTATATGTATAACCCTATTATCATTTCTATATGTATACATGAAACATTCAATCTTTGGAGTCAAAAGTGGCACGATGTCAAGTAAATTGGGGTTATCTCGTGTAAACCCTTAATATACCAAACGAAAGAGATGAACAATGTATAATACGATGAACGAAGAGATCTACTTGCAAGAGTTTCAGCAAAACTTGAATTTGATACAATTAACAATTCATTAGGAAGTGACTTGCCTTATGGACGATGGAATTGAATACCAAGAATAACGGGATAAGGATCCCGATGCAACGAACCCACGAACACACGAATCCCCAAAATACAACGTGCGATATACGTGCACAAAAGAGGATCCAACAATCAAAAAGCAAAGAGACAGCACTGCAACAGCAAGCAAAGGGGGCTTGCGGCCTGGTGGTCGTCAGCGTCGCAGGCGGTAATGCAGGGGCGACGTCGATGGGGAGCGACGGTGATGGGGTGGTCGACATCGGTGGAAAGGGGCAGCAGCATCGGTTGGGGTCTCGGCTGCTGAGGTGGGCAGCGGCACAGGCATCGAGGGAGGAGGGCAAGGGGGTTGCGGTGGTCGATTGGGAGGAGGGCTCGCCGGAGATGGCACCGGAGAGGTGGGTCGGGGGTGTTTGGGCGGGATTCATACGATAGGGAGAGAGAAACATGGAGGTGAGAGAAAGAGGTGAGAGAAGATAGATTATGCGGCTACAATTTTGCAATTTTGTGTTTTTAGGATTTGCATTAGGGTTGTATTTATAGAATACACGTAGATTTTTGGGTTATTGGGTTAGGTACAAATAATAGTGGGTTTGGGTTGAGAAGAAACGGCAATTGGATTGTAGGGTTCAACAAGAGATGGGTTTGAAGACAATAGGGTTCAAATAAAATATCATAATCCAATACAATAAAATTCACAAGATAGATGGCCCAACTAGAAGAGAAAATAGTTCATGAACGAAAATTTAAATCCAATTAGATAGGTGAATAACACAAATGCAAAAGAATATCAATTGGGCTTAGAAATAGACTGAAATTCTCTAGGAAAATCAGAACAAATAAAATAATAAAATAATTCAATAAATGGATTTTAAATAGATTAAGCAAGAAATAACAATTAATTATTGTAATTATAAAATAATAATATCATACAACAAAATAATATTCGGGTTTAACAATTTATTAAAATAATCCAATAATAATATATATATTTCTTTTGGGGCTCAAATGTAAATATCCGATCAATAAAAAATAGAAATTAAGATTAAAATACACCATTATTCGAAATGAATCAAATTTTTGATTAGAAAATACTTTAATAAAAGATCCAAAAGGAATTTAGCACAAAATAAATTTATAAAAAAAATCAAATTATAGAAAATACATGAAAAATACTTATTGGTAGGAATGAGGGTTACAGTTTATCTTATTAGTTGTTTTTATCATGACTAATTAATGTATGTTAGATGAGCCCAGTCTGACTGCTACCAAAAGATTTGAACCTAGGAGCTTGCCTCAATTAAAAATGCCTTTAAGCATCTCCCTAGACTTACTCTCAGTGCTCGTTCAGTCGATTACTATTTTACATGCGTAATCAACTAATTTTAGAAAAAATCCCTAGGTATGAAATAGTGCATGGGTTGTGAGTTGTTGATGGATTTATAGGATGAGCTTAGTTTGTAGCTAAAATATCTTGGATGTAAATATGGTCGTGGATAACTTGCTAGAGCAGGATTTTAGTTTCACGTTAGAAAAATCTATAATTGGTTAGATTGCAATTCTTTTTTTATGGGGTTTAATTTTTCTATCTAATTGATTTAGGTTTTGGTTGCAATTTAGAAAAAGTGGTAGAATTTTTGTTGGTCACTAAGTTGAGAATTTAGATCAAGGTACACGAACCCTTTTCATGTTTCTTGTTTTTTATAAATTTTTTTTTGCAATTGTATTTTCATTTCATATTTTGAGGATTTAGAAATTTAAATGCATTATTTTGAATTATAAAATAATTTTAATTTGATTTATTTGCTATTTTGACTATTTTGTGAGATTATTATTTTGCACGTGTAAAACATGTGCTAATATTATGAAATGCAAATCTTAAAATTTTGTGCCAATAAACTAATTTCAAGAAAAATTACCTTTGAAATTATTTTAGAAAAAGGGGACTTTTATGAAAATAAACCTTTTAGGCCAAGATAAGAGCCCAAAATTTGAATTTAAATTTTAAATTGCTGCATAAGGGGGGTCGGCCAACCATGAGGATTTAGGGTGTTAGGGGATTAAATGGTGGAACTAATTGTTGTAAAGAAGAGTTTTGGGGGGGACTTATTTGCATAATTCTCCATGAAAGCCCCCGATTGTACCCGGACTTATAGAAGGGGATTAAGAATTGCGGCCTCCTTTTTTTAGCGGCTTTTTTGGGTGAATATTTGGTGCAAGAATAGAAGGATCTTTTGCATTTGGAGGAGAAGTGCTTCTAGGTGTTCTATTCAATTTCTTCAAGAGGTAGGCGTCTTCTGTATCTCTCTTGACATGTTATTTTTCTCATGAATATTGTAGTATCATGCTGGGACTTGATCTTTGTGAATATATGGTTGTGTTAGTATGTTGTTATGTTATTATGAGAAAAATTGTAGAGAAGGATGATGGCTTATTCTTGAATGATTGGATGATGTTATGCAGAAAAGATCAATTTTTTATCCTTGGAAATTGGTTACAAGAATCTAAATATTGATGTAGAAGTATAGAACTTGTATAATTTTTAAATCCATGTTTAAGAGGTTAAAATGTGAGATCTTAGTTAAGTATTCACTGTTTTTATTTGAGAATATTTTATGAATTTAATGTTGATAGATTTATTCATGAAATAGTGAGTATTTTGTTATTGATGTATTTAGTATGAAGTAAACTAGGGTTAGGGTTTGGTGGCTAAACCGTAGGGCTAGGGTTGGGCTTGAGGGGGCTCGGCCTGCATTCTGCAACCCTCGGGTTTGCACAGTGCCAGGTTTCGGCACCGCCTTTTGGGGCTCGGGTTGTGGGGATTTTGGCATGGAGTTCGTGTACTAGGGTTGAGGACCCTAGTATGTGTAGGTGTGTATGTATGTATATATATATATATATATATATATATATATATATAGCAATGGTATGAAGTTCTATTGATTTTTAGATCATGTTTCGAAGTTGCAAAATTTCAGATTTTGAGAAAAAACGAGTTTCAGAATTTCGCAAAGTTTGAGTTGTGTTTTTGAGTGAACCACTCTATATTTTTGGTAAATAAAACTCTCAGTTTTGAGGAGTTAAATGTTTAGTTACAATGAAATTTTCAGATTTCAAAGGATTTATTTTCAGTTTTCAAGAGCTAAAAGTTTCATATTTTGGAACTACAGAATTTCAAACTTTTATGGATAAATCTCATAAATTAAAGAGGGTTGTTTTTAGTTTAAGTTTATTTAAATTCCAGAAAATTGATTGTGGTTTTATATATATGGATAGAGGAATTTAAAAGTTGAATTAAAGGTTTATAGTTGATTGGATTTTATTTATATAAAAGAAAGAGTCTTTTATAGAAACAATGGTTTATTAAATTAGAAGTGAAATGTTGAAGAGAATTTGTGGATGCCTGAATGTTTTATTTTATAATGAGACGTTCCTGGTTGAGGTGTTGATTTACAACCATGCTGTTGTGGAAAAAGTAATATTTTCAGAAAGGAGAAAATAAAGAGTTTTTTTTATGATTGAACCAAGTGGTGGTTCTTAATTGAAAGTTAGGGTTATTGTGAGAAGACTAGATGAATGCTTGAGGCAATGAGTTGTGAGCACTAGAGGCTGAGCGAAACCCTAGGGTACCGGCAGTGGTAATTTGATTGTAGGAATTAGCAAGAGGGGCTAGTGTTCCTAGTTTTGGTGAGTGAAGTTCGGTGGGGTGAGCTAGCTCTAGGTGGCTATGGTTACTTATGTATGACCCAAAGGACAGACACTAGATTGGGAGTTGTGACGGAACAGGTACAACGTAATTATGGGCTATGTACAGTCTGGCGGATGTATTCCAAGACTGTGGGATTTATGTCTTTCAAGTATGTTTGCACAGTACACTTGACATATTCCGGGACTGGGGCCTATTCGCGGAATGTCTAGAAGAGAGATGGATTTGGTATGTTCGCACGGTACGCTTGTACAGTCGGACAGATGTATTTCAGGACTGGGGCCTATTTGCAGAATGTATGTATGTTCGTGCGGTATGCTTGTACAGTCGGATGGTTGTATTCTGAGACTGTGGTCTATTTGCAGAATGTATGGTAGGGAGGTGATTCTCTAGAGTTCAGAGTAATGCTTACGGGATGTTCATGTGTTTACACTTGTACAGTCGGGCGGATGTACTCCGGGACTGGGGCCCATTCGCGGAATGTCTAATCTTGCTTCTATCACCGTTATAGGATTGCATAGTGAGAGATTGAACTGTAAAGGTGGTGAACGCTAAGGGCTTGCCCTCAGACCTATATTGTATGGTCGGTATAGAATTCGAGAAAGTATGCATTAGTGTGCATCGTGTGCATTGTATTTTCTTGGACATTGTTTTATGTATTTTTGTTCTTCCTTTTATTTTTATAACAAGCACGTATTCTCTAGCTTAGTAACACTCGTTGATTTATTGATCTTTTATTGTTTATTTTATTCTTTTGCATCAAGTGTGTGGTTGTGAGACTATGGAGAGTCGCTGCTTTAATCAGGTTAAGATTCAGTTATATTTAACTGACGTGCCAACAGTTTTTGTAAGTTTTGCAAGATTTGCAAGTGAGTGGCTTAGACAAGAGTTAAAGCTCAAGTTTATGAGAAGTTTGAGTTTAACTGTTTTGAACAAGTTGTAATAAAGTGTATTTAAATTTCCACTGTGCATTGTATTATGGACCATTGTAAGAAAGTTTTAAATTTCCCTGTAATTGTACGGTGTTTGGCTTACATTTGAAGTAAAGATTCTGGATTTGTGTCTCTTATTTCTATTATGGAAATTTGGGGAGCTACAGCCACTCTACTCCATCAAGAGAAGAAGAATCCAGCAACTCAACTAGATCCAAGATGAAGGAAGGCAAAGTCCTTCACCGCATTCGAGAAGTAAAAGACCGGCTGGAACATATAAAGAATGAAAGGAATTGCTCTAGTAGGGCTTATCGCCCCAGTCGACGTCCTTTTAGGAAATCCATCCTCAATGCACCCATTCCAAAGAACTTAAAAGCTCTTCATTTTAGATCTTACGACGACTAACCATATTGATAGTTTTAAAACTCTCATGATGGACTACAACACCACCGATGGACTCATGTGCTGAACATTCTTCGAAACTTTGAAAGGTTCAGCAAGGGAATAGTACTCCTGTATCACTCCAGAGTCAATATTCTCCTTCGACAAGCTCGAGGAGCACTTCATAGCGCACTTCGTTACTAGCCGCAATGCTGAAAAAGCAAGTGCTTCCTTATTGGAATTAAAGCAAAGAGATGGAGAATTGCTGAAAGACTTTCTCAAGCACTTCACAGCCGAAGCAAGGTCCATTTCTTCCCTAACTCATCAGATGGCAGTTGCCGCTTTCTGCCACAACGTTAATCACAAAGACCTGAAGGCCTCCCTTACGAAGAAGCCTCCTAAAGATTTCATTGAGCTCCTAGAAATAAGAGACAAATATATCAGAGTCGAGAAAGCTCTTTATCCTCAAGGCAATAAACGAATCTCCTTTCGAGAACAAATGGGAGAATGCAAGCAAGGAAGGACCCAAGAAGTTTCAGAAGAGGACGCAGCTCAACGCTATTCCTTTCCAGCACCACACTTTGACAAGTTCACTTCTCTTGATGCAAACATATCAGCCATCCTCATGGAAGTCGAGAAAGACAGAATAATCCGCCCTCCACCCAAGATGTCCACTGCTAACAAGAGAAAAGACATGAACAAGTGGTGCACATTTCATAGAGACCATGGACTCACTACCGAAAGCTGCCAAGACCTCACGGAAATAGTTGAATACCTGATTCGTCGGGGATATCTCTCCCAATTTGTTCAGAAAAATAACAACGCCGAAACCCCTCCCGCACAGACGGCTAATAAGCGTCAGAAGCAGCCCTTCGAATCAAAAGACTCATAACACATGGCCATTCTCCATTCTATTCATGGAGGTCAGATGGGGGGAGATTCCAGTTTCTCTCACAAAGTATTTGTCAGAAAAGTCAACTATATACATAACATCCCGCTTGCCAAGAGCACCGGGTCCCAATATCTTTCTCCGATAAGGACTTAGAAGATGTCTGAATATCTCACTGCGATGCATTGGTCATAAACATGGTGAATCATGAGGTACACTGCATCCTTGTGGACAACGGCAGTTCAGTAAACATCCGTTTTATGAACACTTTTAACTGCCTGAAGCTCATCTAGTCTGACTCAAGCCAGCCGGTTATACACTCCACGAATTCTCTGATGTACCCGTTCAAGTAGAAGGAATCATCACACTCGATGTGACAGAAGGAAAAGCCATCGCTACTCGAACGGAAGCACTAGCCTTTATGGTAGTCGATGTCAAAGCCGCATATAATGCAATATTTGGTCGTCTATGCCTGGCGGCTTTTCATGCAGCTGCTTCTGCCTACCACATGAAAATGAAGTTCTCAACAATAGCAGGCATAGGCCAAGTTATAGGGATCCAACAGGCAGCACAAGCATGATACATCACCATAATGGGAGATCGGTTCTCCCCCTCAACGCCATAGAGCTACTGCCAAAAGGCAATCACAGTAACACCGAATCTGTAAACGGGTTCGAAGCTACTGCCTTAGACTATCCTGAAGATAACTTCCAAACCTACCAAGCCATCTCCCACCAGGTCCAAATTTGTCCTCATCAGAATATAGTAACAGACTTGAATTCCTCGCACGAAACCACTCCTCTCATACAACGAAAAGAAACAGTCCTGCCTAAACACATTGGCGAATTTGAAGATCTCTCATTCTCTCTGTAAAATAAGGGGATGCTCCCTCCAAAACAGGCAAGTACAGGCAAAGTCTACCAAGTTGTTCGCCAACGGCTCATCAACTTGAAGACCGGGGACAAGGAGATACCAGCAGGGATATGTAAAGTGGAACATCTCATGAACTTCAACAAGGGCGCTTAATGCCTGCCTCCTCTATATATTTTCAATATTTTCTAATAAAGTCTAGCCACTAGCACAACCATTTAAATTTATTTTCAATACAGACCACTTTTCCTAACGGTCATTGCATGTAATAAAGTTTAGCCACTAGAGCAGCTACTTAGTTTTATTTTCCAATAAAATTTAGTATTAATTTTTGCACAATTATTGTAAAACTCTACAAGTGCATAGAAAGAGTTAACTGTCAAGCTTACTCCTAAAAATGACACCGAAAACTCATTAGAAGCTCTGTATAAGATGAGTATGGAGTCCATACTCGTGGCTCGGAGTTGCTCTAGCAATTTATAATAAAGCAAGTTTAGAGCTCAACTCGCCATTTGATCTAATCCTGCAACTCGTTAAACTCTTCAAAAACAGGTTCGGAGTCTATACCCATGGCTCGAAGTTGCTTTAGCAACCTGCAATCAAGCACGTTCAGAGCTCAACTCGCCATTCGATCTACTCGCGCAACCTGTTAAACCCTTAAACAACAAGTTCGAAATCCATACCCATGACTCAGAGTTGCTTTAACATCCTACAATCAAAGAACGTTCAGGCTCAACTCGCCATTCAACCTGTTCCTGAAACTAGTTAAATTTCCTTAAAGATAGATTAGAGGTCTAAAATTGTGGATTGCAGTTACTCCAGCTAACGTGCAAAAAAGCAAGTTTCGGAGTTCAACTTACCAATCGATGTAATCCTCACAATTTGTTGGATGGCCTATAAAGAAAGTTTGGAAAATAACCTTCTTCAGAGTTGCTCCTACAACTAGTTAAAGCACAAAAAGGCAAGTCCAGAGTCCAACTCTCCCCAAGAGCAGCTCCTACGACTAGCCAACTGCCAAAGATGACAAATCATAGGACAAGCTACAGGCATGTAAAATATTTCTTGTTTCACAAACAACAAGTCTCGTTACAACTGCAGAATTACAATGAATGTACATCTCAAGCTTAAACATCGCTACAAAAGTATTGTAAACAATATACAACAAGCTGTCCTACAAGTCGTCCTTCTGGCTACATGGTAAAGGGATGTTTCGCTTAAGAGATACAAACCTCTTCACAGGCCTTATACCAGCTAACAACTCCCCAGGGCCGCCTCCACCCTTGACAATAAAATTCAAGATAAGCCAACGTTAGGTGGGTAAACTCCGAGTCTTTCTCGAGTAACACCACCTTCGCCTAAGCAAGCTCCAACTTCATATCGCTTGACGCGCTAAGCAAACAAAAAAGTCTCATCTCCGTCAAGCGCAGCGCATTGCGAAGAAGAGCAAGCTCGACGTCCCGAAGACCTCATCCGATGTACACGACTAATTGACAGCACAAAAGAAGAACAGAATTACTTCAACGGTGAAAAAATACCAAGGACTTCACTTCAACATCAAGAAGACTCGGGAAAAATTCCTCCAACAACTTGTTAACTTGAAACAATGAGTTCAATGCCTTGCTCTCTACTACAACTCTATCAACAACTCGTTTCACTCCATACAATGAGTTCAGTGGCTCGCACTTTGCTCGAGCCCCGTCAACCTCGTTTACTCCATACAACGAGTTCAAATTCCTGCTCTTCGCTTGAGTGCTATCAAGAACTCGTTGACTTCAAACTACAAATTCAATGCCCTGCTCTTCGCCCGAGATTCGACAACAAATCTATAACTCCAAACAACGGTTTCAGTTTCTTGCACATTGCTCAAATCTTTCCAACAACCCCTTATCTTCATGCAAAAGGCTCAGCATCCAACACTGCCCTAGAATTGCCTCCACTCACTTGCCGGCCGCAAACGGAAAGCTCAACATCAACCAACTCTATCTCAGAGTTGCCTCCTCAAAGTTGTTGGGCGCAAATGACAAGTTCAAACGTTCAACTTCATCCTAGAGTTGTCTCTACAAACTTGCTGCGGGTAAAAAACAAGTTAAACGCACAACTCCGTCTCAGAGTCATCTCTAAAAACTTTCTGTATGCAAACATAAATTTCAAACGGCTGCCTCCGTCTCAAAGTTGCCTCAACAAAATTGTTGGGTGAAACAGCAAGCTCTACAACCAACTCGGTCTCAGAGTTGCCTCTCCAAACGTTCTAGGATCAAACAGCGAGCTCTACGTCTGACTCTAGAGTTGCCTCCAAAAACATGTTGGGCACAAATAGCTGGTTCAACCATCCAAATCCTTCTCAGAGTTGTCTCTCTACACTTGTCGGGATCAAACAAAAAGCTCTCTACAACCAACTCCGTCTTAGAAATGTATCTCCAAACTTTCCAACACCCAACTGCAAGCTCCACATCCTCCGTCTCAGAGTTATCTCTCCAAACATGCTGGGATAAAACAAGAAGTTCTGACTCTATCTTAGAGTTATCTCGCCAAACTTGTCAGGATCAAACAACAAGCTCTATATTCAACTTCATCTCAGAGTTACCTCCACAAATCATTGGGATCAAAAAGCGAACTCTAGGTCTGACGCTAGAGTTGCCTACACAAACTTGTTGGGCATAAATAGCAGGTTCAAACATCCAACTCCTTCTCAGAGTTGTCTCCGAACTTTTCGGATCAAATGGCTTTTCGGGGCAAACTCAGCTTTAGAGTTGTCTCTTCAAATTTGCCTGAATCAAACGGTGAGTTCTATGTCTAACTCCGTCTCAGAGTTGTCTCTCCAAACTTGCTAGGACCAGGCGGAAAGCTCTACAACCAACTCTGTCTTAGAATTGTCTCTCCAAACTTGTCGGAATCAAACAGAAGCTCTACATCGGAATCCATCTCAGAGTCGCCTTTCCAAACTTGCTAGGATCAAATAGAAAGCTCTACGCTCAACTCCTTCTCAGAGTTGTCCCTCCAAACTTGTCAGGATCAAATGACAAGCTCTACGATAAACTTCGTCTCAGAGTTGTCACTACAAACTTGCTGGGCACAAACAACAAGCTCTACGTCAAACTCCATCTTAAATTTTCCTCAACAAACTTGTTGGGATCAAACAGCAAGTATGTTGTCTGACCACCTTCCAAAGTTTGTTTCTCCAACAACTCTTCTAGGTCAGCAACATACACAAGAACCAACGTTCAAAGCACTCAGCTTCCAGATCGACGGAATACTCATTCAACAACGAAACTCTCAATCGACAAAACAAGTGAACGACACAATGCTCGGTCGATGAAAAAGCTATTCGAAAAAAACGATCGATGAGATGTTTGACCGACAAAACAAGCGAACAACACAATGCATGGTTGACGAAAGCGTGGTTCAACGAAATGAACAACACAACGTTTGGATGACGGAAAAGCAATCGATGAGGTAGACTGCTCGACAGAACGTATTAACAATCACGAGAAGAAATGTTCACCAAAAAAAAATCCTATTTGTTGATTTAAAGCCAAGGATTATAAAGTGAGCTTTGGGTGTATGTATACATATATACATATATATATGCATATATATAATTGTGTGCATTCACAAAGAAGCAACCACTAACCTAAATCAACCTCAAGGCACAATTTCTCAAATATTGGCTAAAAACCAACAGAAACCCCGACTGCGAAAAATTGGGATGGTGTTTTAAGTCAAGATAGGTTCAACGATCTCATCCATTCCTGTTCAAGAATCAACCGAATGACTGGAACTAGAAGCTTTGATGCCCCTTCTACTTTCGAGCTCATTCTCATCTCGAATGAAGTATGCAGGCCATGAACAACAACAAACTCAACCAAACCCAAACTCGAACTACACTTCGAGCACAACTTTGAGTGCAACCCACATGAACTTCAAAGTCAGCAAACAGACTCACAACTTCAACCAAGCTTCAAACTCGGAGATGATCAAGTTCCAAGCTTCAAGAAAGAATAGTCAAGCTCCCAACCCAAACTCCATACAAGGACTTCGAAGTTGATCAAATCAAGTTCCAACACTCGACAACTTCACCAAAAGCTTCAAATCGACGAAGTTGAACCAGAATCAATCCCGTCGGAGAAGATCAAATCCAAAAGCTTTGGGCACCATCAGCTACATTATCTCCTAACTCAAAACCAAACATAAGCTTCAACACAAACTTCGAGATCAACTATGAGCTTCAAAGACTGCAACCAAACCTGACTTTGAAAAGTTCAAAACACTGAGTTTGCAGCACCTCTCCTTGATAAAGATTATAGCTCGCCCACAACCTTTGAGTTTTCCTGCAGCTCAGCTCGACGAGAGGTAGCTCACCCAAAGCTCCGAGGTCGTCGGAGCTCTCCGAGAGCGAGCTCGCCCAAAATGAGCCGGCTGAGCTTGCAGCTCGCCCAAGCCGAGCTCAACGAGACCATAGCATGCCCAAACTCTGAAATAAGGCGAACTACTTCTCGAAAGCCAAGAAAATTTTCTTTCAAGAGTGGGGCATATGCTAGTGGTTAAAATTGTAGCAAATCAGGGTCGTACAATTCCAGCACAGATCCTAAAGATTCTACAAGCAGATCAACCATAATGGGCCTTTTAATAGGTCCAGCCTCCTTCAGGCTCATCTACATGACATGGACCGCTTTCAAGACCATTAAAAGTGACTGGGCCCACTAGGAGAGACACCCAACTCATAAGGGTTGTAAGTCAAAAACCTTATCCACAAATAAGAGAGTCTCTCTCTTAAGGGGGAGAATCAATAGGATATACAGGATTCATATCATTCTAATGGGTTCATATCTATCTCTTAAATATGTCTCAGGCCTATAAATACCCTTCCCCTCCTTAGTCAGAAGGTAATATGCAATTTCTCTCTCCAACTCACTTTCTCTCGGATTCTGACTTGAGCGTCGGAGGGTCTGTCGTCGGGGCCATCCCCGGAGCTTCAGGCTTTCTACAGGCCCATCAGTAGCATCAGCAACAGTCAAATTCTGATCAAGGTGTTCAATCAATGATCCAGATCCAATCTCAAGAGCTGTAACTACTTTTTACACCGACAATCAAAGATTCGATCTTTGGTACTTACCTTCAAAATATAAATTCACTATCTGTTTGCTACCTCACCAAAATAAGCAGCAACAATAAGGTTGTACATCTATGACCAAGTTGTTCTCCAACCTCCCCGGGGCTCTAACTTCAAACTCACCATCGGTGTTCCGAGCAAGGTTCTTCAATTGTTAGCGTATGATCCCATCGTAGCCACTGCTTAAATGGCAACAAACAATCCACTTTTACTGGCCCAATGTCTCATTTTGTTACATCCCAGTTGGAATGAGGACATCCCATATGTTAATGCACAATATATCCTCTGAGCGATGCAAAACATACAAATGCCTTGAATGCAACTGGCCTTAACCAAGTTAGGGTTAGGATTTTGACTGCAGTGAATTCAGCAATCTTGAGTCCATCCTACCATTCTTCTGCCAGTAAATTCTCTTTGGATGCACTACCGACAGTGAAATCTATCATACAATTCTTGGTCCAGATTACTGCACCTCTTCTAGCAAATATATATCCTTATTTGTCTTATGAGTGCAATGATGCTGCCATTCAGCTCGCTTATGCGTTATTTACTTCACCGGGGATGGTTGTTAAAGAAGGCCAATACAATTACCAGAATCTTTTTGATGTCCAAGTTGGTGAAAATGAGTGGATTCAATGTTGCGATTCTTGTATCTGAGAGCAATTGGTTGGCCATCTGCTGATGGTGATATGTTACTACAATTCAAGATGCAAAAACATACCATCAAGACCTGGAAAGCCAATTGCAGACTTACTTAATTGCTATGTTTATATGAAGATTTGAAACCAGGAACAGCGACTAAATAGTACTTCGGGTTGTTTTACCCAAATCAACAGCCTGTGTACCAAACTTTAATTTGGATAATCAAGAACATCGAAGTTAGCTATGCTAAAAAGTAAGTTAGCTACATGAAGCAATACAGTTTAAATGCAAAATATAATTGATTCATGTTGCTGCTATTTTTGTGTGGAGTAAACAGATAGTGAGTTTATATTTTGAAATCAAGTACTAAAACCTAACCTTTGATCATCGCCGTAAAAGTGATTGGAGCTCATGAGATTGAATCTAGATCATTGAAAGAGCACCTTGATCTAAATTCGACAGTTGCAGATTCGGCTGATGGATCTGCAAAAATCCTGAAACACCAGGGATGGCTCCAGTGACAGACCCTTTGACGCTCAAGTCAGAACCAGAGAGAGAAAGAGAGTTTGGGAGAGAAATTGTTAATTACCTTCTAATTGAGGGAGGGTGAGGGTATTTATATCCCTGAAATTTAGTATGGAGATTGATACAAATCTATTATCTCCTATTGATTCTCCCCCTTAAGACATAGAATCAGTTACTCTTTTGATGCGGACAATAGAATTGACTTATAGCCCTTATAAGCTGGGTGTCCCTTGGTGGGCTTAGTCGCTTTTAATGGGCTTGAAAGCGGCCTATGTGTTGTTAAGGAGCCTCAAGAAGGCTCGAACCCGTGAAGAGGTCCATTACTGTTAATCTGCCTGTAGAAGTTTTAAAATATGTGCTGGAATCGAACGACCTTCATTTGCTGCGACTTTTACCATTATCATTGTAACATCCAGCAAAATTGAGTTATGACAATTTTTTCTACCACATGTGTTACTCACATGTATTTTGTACTGTTACGGGTACTATCCGTAATGTATTTTAATATAATTGTCATACGTATTATAGTTTCTATCCTCTCAAAATTCATTTTTATCCTATTTTGAGCCAACTCAAATATTAAACTTAATCTTTGTGTTTTTTCATACATTGCTGATGAACACATTATTATTCTCATTTAGAAGCAATAATCTTATTGTAAATGCACATTTAAAAGCTCTATATGTGGTATTTAACTCTTATTTTCTCTTTTTCATAGGAAACAGCCTATAACAGCAAAACAAAGCAGATCCAGGACTTCAAGGATGATACACAGAATATTACAGAGCATCAGTCGACTGAGTCTTCCACACAGGTCGACTGAACAGAGAAATCAAATGTACACAGAAGTTTCGGCACAGTCGACTTACTCCAACACCAGTCGACTGGGCTGATCAATTGAGAAATCGTCAGAAGTCTCGACACAGTCGACTGGTTCGAAGACAAGTCGACTGGTCTGCAGCGGAGTTAACAGATAAGATATTCGAAGATATACCTGCATCTAATTCCAAATCTATTTGAATCCAGATTTTATGCGAATTCTCCAACAAACCAAATCTAGAGACTGAGAATTAGCAAAAGGCGTGGTTAACAGATAAGGAAGGAAAGAAGAAACGAGAAAGAAATAAATCATCAAATCAATAAAAGAAGGACTTTCCTGAAGAAGTGAAACCCTAATTCTCTGGCCGTATTCTATAAATATCAGAAAGAAAGCATCAACAGGGACTCTCTCTCTGGACTCCATCTTTTGATCATCATCTTCCACAAACACCCACCACCGAATCACAAGAGTCTGAGCGTTCAAGTCATCAACAGGGGTATTATTCTACCAGCATCGAGGAAGGAGATAGGAGATTAAGTATTCGAAGGTAGCCGACTGTGTGACAGCCAGTCGACCTCATTGCCGGACTTCATTAGTTTATTTCTTCTTCTTCTATTCTTTATGTTGGTCATGTATTTGAACTTGTTGATTAATAAAAGTATTATTATGTGGAACTAAATTCTATAGTTGGGTAGATTGAAGCCGTAGTTATGTAGTGTTATGTTCTTCTAAAATTCTTCTATTTACTTATTGATTGAATCCGTTTGTATTGGTATAGATTGGTGATAATCAAACTTATTCTCAAAGCTCTGAGAGCAGTCGACTGAGGTGAGAGCCAGTCGACTGACGTACAGAGCTTGAGAATATCAAGTTTGCATTACCATTTATCTGAATCTGTTATATGAGCATATTGAGACGACCCGAATCTCGTGCCCGTAAATTGTAACAAGGGAATCCTTTGGGGTTCCTGGTTCAATCAACTTAAGTGATCTAGATCTGATACCAATTTCTAGAACCTTGAGTGTTTGTTCGTTTCCACTGATCTTATGTTTTCTTTAAGTGCAACTTAGTAGATACCATGCTAAACACTTAATGAAAGAAACGAATTAGAGTAGATACCATGCCTAATTCTTGGCTTAGGGAAACAGTACTTTAAGGAGTAGATACCATGCCCTTGAAGGGAACAAACATGAGTAATAAGAAGATGTTCAGAAGGTGACTTAGCATTACTGACTATTGGTGGAGATCTAAACCCAACTACTTCATAAATATTTGTGATTCAACACTTCTTCATTTAGTTTTAATCTTTTTATTTCTTTTAGACATTTAAAACAACTCTTTATGATTCTTCTTCTTTTTATTGATTAGTAAGTTAAAGTCTACAATCTCTGTGGGATCGACCCTTGCTATTGCTACGCTTTTCTAAACGATTCGTGCACTTGCGAGGTTTATAATTTGTGTCTAGTTTTATCTATTTATTTAGGGAACTAGATTTGTATACACAGTTTTTGGCGCCGTTGCCGGGGATTGTCTAGTATTTTAACTTACAGATCAGTAGGAAGTTTTTATTTTCTTTCTTTTAATTTTATTAATCAGTATTTTTTTTAGGATACAGGATTTTGGTGGATGCACGGAAGGAGATCACTTCGTCCAGAGCTACTACCTATTGACGCAGAAACAGAACGCACTTTGCACAGACTAGGTAAACTGTTTGCAGCGCACCAGTCGACTGTCCACACGAACCAGTCGACTGTCCAGAGACCCAGTTCACATACAGCAATGGCAGAAGAAATACCCAATCGAGTGCCAATGCAAGACAAGTTCACGCCTAAGAACATCGAGCAACCTTCCTGCATTGCGTATCAACCTAATGTCACAGGGAACATGCATCTATCTCCTCAGTTACTTAGTATGGTTCCCCATTTTAGTGGCAGACCTGATGAGGAGCCTCATCTCCATTTACAAGATTTTTTCGATCTTTGCAGGACACAAAGCGTCCAAGGGCTTACCCCTGAACAAATCAGGTTAATTTTGTTTCCTTTTTCCTTAAAACTTAACGCTAAACTATGGTATAATTCTTTGGAACCAGGATCAATAAACTCATGGGAGCAATTGGCGACAAAGTTCTTAAAAGAATTCTTTCCAGCCCAAAAGACTAAACAGCTGAAAAGAGAGATTCAACTCTTCCAACAAAAGGATGGAGACTTATTTTTCGAAGCATGGAAGGATTTCAAGAACAAACTTCTCAAGTGTCCAACACACAACATGCCTAAAGATGATCAGGTACAAGCATTTTATGAAGGTTTAAATGATACTAATAAGGCAATTGTGGATTCAGCTTGCAACGGGATCTTAATGAGGAAAAGCGGCGAAGAGGCCATAGAACTATTTGAAGAACTCAGCGAGAATTCACAACAATTCTCAACAAGGAGGGGCCCTTCGAAAAAACAGGGAGTTTATGAAATTTCTAGTAGCAATAACATTCAATTGGAAATGGTAAACATGAATAAGAAAATTGATATGCTTGTTAATGCAATGTCTATGATGGGTGGAGTTAGAAATCAAACAAATGAAATTTGTGCAATTTGTTCTCATGTAGATCATACCACTGATACATGTCCCCTGTCTTCTTTCACAGATCAGGAGCATGCAAACTATGTTGGTCGAGGAGTGTTCCCACAAAAGAACAATCCCTTCTCGAACACATACAACCCAGAATGGAGGAACCATCCAAACTTCTCCTGGAGCAATAATCAGAATAATCAAGGGACTCAATTCACACAAGAACATGCACGGAACTTCCAAATGGGTAGTGGGATTGATAGGCCAGTTCAAGAACAGAAGAAGTTGGATTTTGAATCCACCGTTCTTCAATTGCTCCAACAACAACATCAAACAAGCAACCAACAAGGGCAAGCAATTCAGAAGTTGGAAACACAGATTGGCCAAATTGCTAAAGAATTAAGCGAACGAAAGGCAGGGGAACTTCCATCACAAACTATACCAAACCCTGGAGGCCAAGAACAGCTCAAGGCAGTCACAACATTAAGAAGTGGTAAGATAATTGATAACAAAGTTGGAACGCACACAGAAGAAGCAGAAACACAATCATCAAAAATTGTGGGGTCCAACAAGGTAAGTGAAAAAGAAAGAACAGTTTTGCCACCATTCCCTCAAAGGTTAGTCAAACAAAAGAAAGATCAACATTTATTTGACATCTTTGAAACTCTCAGAAAGGTAGAAATTAATATCCCTCTACTTGATGCTATTAAACAAATTCCTTCCTATGCTAAATTTTTGAAAGAATGTTGCACTCACAAAAGAACATTTCAGGTTAGGGAGGATGTGGCTTTGACAGAAGAAGTGAGCGCCGTCTTATTAAGAAAATTACCTCCCAAATTAAAAGACCCAGGTAGTTTCACCATTCCTTGCAGGATTGGTGAGCACTTCTTTGAGAAAGCACTGCTAGACTTGGGGGCAAGCATCAATCTCCTCCCATACACCATCTATGAAAAGCTAGGATTGGGGGAACTCCAACCAACATCCATCACGTTGCAGTTGGCAGATCGCAGTATCAAAAGACCTAGAGGTATTTTGGAAGATGTCCTAGTTCAGGTAAACGATTTTATTTTGCCTGCTGATTTTGTTGTGTTAGACATGGAGGACTCTTCAATGCCATCTTCTCTACCAATCATTTTAGGTAGGCCCTTTATGAGTACGGCTGATATAAAAATTTGTGTTAAAAAGGGTACTATAAGCATGAAAATAAATGGAGAGAAGGTTGAATTTAAAATGTTTGATACACTGAAATTTCCACATGATGATCATGAATGCTATAATGTTGATGTGGTTCAGGAGATTGTTGATCAAACATTTCAGGTACATAGCGTTGAACCACTACAAGCCACAATCACACAATCTCTAACTTTATCTAATGTTGAACAGGAATATGATGACTGGGAGATTGCAGAGACAATACATCACCTTGACACTTCACAGTCATACTCAGGTAAGTTTGCACCAGTATTTGAAAAATTGGTGACTGATGACATTTTTGTTTCTACAGACAAGTCGACTGGTGCACTGGACAAGTCGACTGGTGAAGAGGATCAGTCGACTGTCCAGACTGCTACCAGGGACCAGTCGACTGCACCAAGACTTACAGACCCAGCCCTTAAGCAGCTACCCGACCATTTGAAGCATGCATATTTGGGCGAGAACCAGACGCTACCAGTGATAATTGCTGCGAACTTAAGTGCACAGGAAGAAGATAAGCTGCTAAAGGTATTACGAGAACACAAGAGTGCAATAGGATGGACCATTACAGACATCAAGGGAATAAGTCCATCCAAATGCATGCATCGAATACTCCTTGAAAACAACGCAAAACCTAGCAGGGAGGCACAGAGAAGGCTTAACCCAAACATGAAGGAAGTGGTAAGAGCGGAGATTCTGAAGCTACTAGATGTTGGCATCATCTACCCTATCTCAGATAGCAAATGGGTAAGTCCTATACATGTAGTGCCTAAGAAAAGTGGAGTCACAGTGGTGACAAATGAAGAGAATGAGCTTATCCCTACTAGAGTGACCACAGGATGGAGGGTATGCATTGACTACAGAAAATTAAATAATGAAACCAGGAAAGATCACTTCCCTCTTCCTTTTATTGATCAAATGTTAGAAAGATTAGCAGGATATAGTCATTATTGTTTTTTAGATGGTTATAGTGGCTATAATCAAATTGCTATTGCTCCAGAAGATCAAGAAAAAACCACTTTTACATGTCCTTTTGGTACTTTTGCATACAGGAGGATGCCCTTTGGATTGTGCAATGCACCAGCAACATTTCAAAGATGCATGATGAGTATATTTTCAGACATGGTGGAAAGGTTCATCGAGGTATTTATGGATGACTTTAGTGTTTTTAGATCTTGTTTTGATGAATGCCTTAACCATTTGCAGCTTGTGCTTAAAAGATGTGAAGAATGCAATTTAGTGCTGAATTGGGAAAAGTGCCATTTTATGGTACAACAAGGTATTGTGTTGGAACACGTGGTGTCAAAAAGAGGCATAGAGGTAGATAAAGCAAAAATCGATATAATATCAAAACTACCCCCTCCCACTACAGTTAAGGGTGTTAGGAGTTTTCTAGGACATGCAGGGTTCTATAGAAGATTTATAAAAGATTTTTCAAAAATCTCCAAATCCCTTTGTGATTTGTTGGCTAAAGATGTTGAGTTTGTATGGACAGAAGAGTGCACAACTGCTTTTGTTACATTAAAAAATCTTCTCACTTCTGCACCTATTGTCATGGCACCAGATTGGAGCCACCCTTTCGAGCTAATGTGTGATGCAAGTGATTATGCTTTAGGGGCTGTGTTAGGTCAAAGAATCAATAAGAAACCCCATGTTATTTACTATGCTTCTCGAACTTTAAACGATGCACAGCTAAATTATTCTACTACTGGAAAAGAAATGTTAGCTGTTATTTTTGCTGTAGAGAAGTTTAGATCATATTTGATTGGTTCTAAAGTTATTGTTTTCACTGACCATGCTGCTTTGAGATATTTATTTGCGAAAAAAGATGCTAAGCCGAGGTTGATCAGATGGGTGCTGTTGCTTCAAGAATTCGATCTTGAAATTAGAGATAAAAAAGGAAGCGACAATGTTGTTGCAGATCACATGTCCAGGCTACTGCAGGAGGAAGAAAGAATTGTGCCGCCACTTAATGAAAATTTCCCAGATGAACATCTCTTTGAAATAAATTTATCCTCGGGACAGTCGACTGGTAACAGGACCAGTCGACTGGTATCTCACTGTTTAAATTTTCCATGGTTTGCTGACATTGTAAATTATCTCACTGCTCATGTTTTCCCTCCAGGTATGACAAGTCAGGAAAGAAAGAGACTGGTGGCTATGTGCAAGCACTACTATTGGGATGATCCTTATTTGTTCAAATTTTGCCCTGATCAAATTATAAGAAGATGTGTGGCAGAAGAAGAACAATTGAATATTCTACAACACTGTCACCACTATGCATGTGGAGGACATTTTGGACCAAAAAGAACAGCACTCAAGGTATTACAATCTGGATTTTATTGGCCTAAAGTATTCAAAGATGCCTTTTCTTTTTGCAGGGCTTGTGACAAATGCCAAAGGACAGGCAACATCTCTTCTAGAAATCAAATGCCACTGCAAAACATCCAAGTAATCGAGCTTTTTGACGTGTGGGGAATCGACTTCATGGGTCCATTTCCTAACTCATTTGGTTATTTATATATACTTGTTGGTGTGGATTATGTGTCTAAATGGGTTGAGGCTGTCCCCTCACGAACTAATGATCACAAAGTTGTTGTCAAGTTTTTGCAGGAGAACATTTTCACTAGGTTTGGTACACCACGAGCAATAATTAGTGATGGAGGGAGCTACTTCAATAACTTTCCATTTGCTTCTTTGATGAAGAAATATGGTATCACACATAAATTGGGCACCCCATATCATCCTCAAACTAGTGGACAGGTGGAGATCAGCAATAGGGAAATCAAGAGCATTTTGGAAAATACAGTCAACACAAGGAGACAGGATTGGTCGCTGCGCTTGAATGATGCATTATGGGCCTACCACACAGCATACAAAATACCTATCGGCATGTCACCATACCGTTTGGTTTTTGGCAAAGCCTGTCATCTTCCAGTGGAGTTGGAGCACAAAGCCTATTGGGCCATTAAGAGGTTCAATTTTGATATGAAACAAGCAGGTGACAAAAGAAGATTACAACTAAATGAGCTTGAAGAGTTGAGGCACGACGCTTATGAAAATGCAAAATTGTACAAGGAAAGAACCAAGTTGTACCATGACAAACAGCTAGCGAGGAAGGAGTTTTATGAAGGACAGAAGGTACTGATATACAACTCAAGATTGAGACTTTTTCCAGGCAAGCTTATGTCAAGATGGTATGGGCCATACATTGTCACAAGAGTCTTTCCACATGGTGCATTGGAGGTTCATAGCTAAGAAAAGAATCAAACATTTAAGGTGAACGGGCATAGAGCGAAGCCATACATAGAGATGAGTCTAGAACCGCAAGAGGAAGATGTGAATCTTCAAACCATTCAATACATGGCATGAACTCATCATGTCTAGCTGAAGACAGAAAACACAGCGCTTATTGGGAGGCAACCCAAGTTTCAGGGGAGTATTTACACTTTCCCTTTATTTTCTTTCAGTTATTTATTATTATCCTTATTTTAGTTATTTTTATTTTTAGTTTCTCCTTACTAGATGGTGACACATGCCTATTTTTAAATTTTCTTTCGAACATTGAGGACAATGTTCCATCTAAGTTTGGGGGTATTGGGGTTATTTATATTTAGAGTCTTTTGAATTTTTTTTAGAATAAACAATTTCTTATAAAGTAAGAAGAAGGATACTTATTTACTTTAGGATTGTTGAGTTTCATAAATTCCCTACAAGATTATATGAGTCATGCAATTATACATAATAAACAAATGTGATGCCTTTTCTGTTGATTATTCCCTTTAGATCTAGTCCTAAATTGAGTTTAAGTAAATAGAGTGATAAAAAAATATATATATAAATATATATATTCAAATAAAGTCAATCTACTCCAATGTTTTGAGTGCTTAGTAACTAGGGGTATTCATCACCAATGTTTACCTTTACGTCAAACGGCAACTTAAAATATGAGTATGCAAAGCACCTTGAAGTTTGTGATTTGCTAAGTAACCGGGTGGATTCATCACAAATGTTTCGCATTCGCGTCAAAAGGCAAGTGACAACTTTAAAGAAGCGACTTTAAAAAATAAAAAATAAAAAAAAAAAAACTCTAGTTTGCTACTCGGTTTGTAGTAGAGAAAAGGGGATAATCACAGCTTGAGTAATCGCATACTATAACTACATTAATTGCATGACAAATATGATTGTGTTTGGAAATTGTGAACAAATAATCGCACTGGAGAAAGTAGGTATGTTTAACTTTACTTTATCTGAAATTGTTTATATCTTGATACCCACATAATAAGAACTCTTGGTGGTTAAGGCTGTCATTATTATTATACCCTTGTTCGTAATTCTAGTTTGCTTGAGGACAAGCAAAAATCTAAGTTTGGGGGTATTTGATGAACACATTATTATTCTCATTTAGAAGCAATAATCTTATTGTAAATGCACATTTAAAAGCTCTATATGTGGTATTTAACTCTTATTTTCTCTTTTCCATAGGAAACAGCCTATAACAGCAAAACAAAGCAGATCCAGGACTTCAAGGATGATACACAGAATATTACAGAGCATCAGTCGACTGAGTCTTCCACACAGGTCAACTGAACAGAGAAATCAAATGTACACAGAAGTTTCGGCACAGTCGACTTACTCCAACACCAGTCGACTGGGCTGATCAATTGAGAAATCGTCAGAAGTCTCGACACAGTCGACTGGTTCGAAGACAAGTCGACTGGTCTGCGGTGGAGTTAACAGATAAGATATTCGAAGATATACCTGCATCTAATTCCAAATCTATTTGAATCCAGATTTTATGCGAATTCTCCAACAAACCAAATCTAGAGACTGGGAATTAGCAAAAGGCGTGGTTAACAAATAAGGAAGGAAAGAAGAAACGAGAAAGAAATAAATCATCAAATCAATAAAAGAAGGACTTTCCTGAAGAAGTGAAACCCTAATTCTCTGGCCGTATTCTATAAATATCAGAAAGAAAGCATCAACAGGGACTCTCTCTGGACTCCATCTTTTGATCATCATCTTCCACAAACACCCACCACCGAATCACAAGAGTCTGAGCATTCAAGTCATCAACAGGGGTATTATTCTACCAGCATCGAGGAAGGAGATAGGAGATCAAGTATTCGAAGGCAGCCGACTGTGTGACAGCCAGTCGACCTCATTGCCGGACTTCATTAGTTTATTTCTTCTTCTTCTATTCTTTATGTTGGTCATGTATTTGAACTTGTTGATTAATAAAAGTATTATTATGTGGAACTAAATTCTATAGTTGGGTAGATTGAAGCCGTAGTTATGTAGTGTTATGTTCTTCTAAAATTCTTCTATTTACTTATTGATTGAATCCGTTTGTATTGGTATAGATTGGTGATAATCAAACTTATTCTCAAAGCTCTGATAGCAGTCGACTGAGGTGAGAGCCAGTCGACTGACGTACAGAGCTTGAGAATATCAAGTTTGCATTACCATTTATCTGAATCTGTTATATGAGCATATTGAGACGACCCGAATCTCGTGCCCGTAAATTGTAACAAGGGAATCCTTTGGGGTTCCTGGTTCAATCAACTTAAGGGATCTAGATCTGATACCAATTTCTAGAACCTTGAGTGTTTGTTCGTTTCCACTGATCTTATGTTTTCTTTAAGTGCAACTTAGTAGATACCATGCTTAACACTTAATGAAAGAAACGAATTAGAGTAGATACCATGCCTAATTCTTGGCTTAGGGAAACAGTACTTTAAGGAGTAGATACCATGCCCTTGAAGGGAACAAACATGAGTAATAAGAAGAAGTTCAGAAGGTGACTTAGCATTACTGACTATTGGTGGAGATCTAAGCCCAACTACTTCATAAATATTTGTGATTCAACACTTCTTCATTTAGTTTTAATCTTTTTATTTCTTTTAGACATTTAAAACAACTCTTTATGATTCTTCTTCTTTTTATTGATTAGTAAGTTAAAGTCTACAATCTCTGTGGGATCGACCCTTGCTATTGCTATGCTTTTCTAAACGATTCGTGCACTTGCGAGGTTTATAATTTGTGTCTAGTTTTATCTATTTATTTAGGGAACTAGATTTGCACAACAATTGCACATGTTTTCAATGCACGTGTCGATTACGTATATTTTATCATTACATGTAATATCCATAAAATTATTAATATAAATATTCTACGTATTTTGTATTTTGACTAATTATGAATGTTTTCCATTCTGCCGAATTTATTTTGTATTGATACGTGCAATGCACGTGTTTGCAATGTACATGTTGGTTGTATCATTTTTCAAAATAAAAATTTACGAAATGTGTATGTTTATTTTTATTTTTATTTTAAAATATTTTTACGTGAAATATTTTTTTTAAAATTTTTTTTGACACGTGTATTATGCGTGCTTCTCCTCCTATGCACGTGCTAATTACAATGTCTTTATTACAAAAGTTGTGCACTAAAATTTCATTCAAATTAATTTATGGAAATTATACTAATTTTTTGTTAAGAAAAATAATTTAGTTATTTATTAAATAAGAGGGTTTAAAATGAAATAAAATAATAAAATAAGAGTAGAATGAAAAGTGTACAAAACACGTGCACACGTGCAATGTGCACTCTTTAAAAAACTGGCTGCCCATTTTGACTTGGTATTCAAGAATGGGAGAGTGGGGTATGTGAGTGGGTGTGTGAGTGGATTAGTGGATAGGTAGTTGCTACAACTACCCCCTAGTTACCCATATAAATACTCCCTATTCTAACCCCGAACACAAAAAAATAAACAAAAGAGAGAGTCAAGAGAGAGGGGTTGTTGTTTTTGGCTTTCGGGATTTTGCAAGGAGGCTCACTGGATTTGCTTTTGTGGAGCTTCTGGAGCATTTTACTAAGGGGTTCAACCATTAGGAGGTCTGTTTTGAGGTGGGTGTTATCATAATCTTCTAATATGTAGAAATTATGTTTGTTTAAACTAGAAATGTGTAGATAGAGATGAATTGATTTACGCATGTGAAAGAGCTACTCTAGAAATTTAATTTGTGCATGCTTAATAATGATTATGTAGTATATCGTTCTCTTCCTCTGTGCATTTCCCTTATGGGCTGACCAATCGGCTCGGACACCTTAATGTGTGTATGTGTAGGAGTTTTGTTGAGGTTTTATCTAGTGGAATTTCATACAATAAACTTATGGGAATGATATCCTGTTTGCATCTTAGTAATATAAAAATAAACATTCCTCAAGAATTCCAGTTGTGTGGGGAACAATTATTCCTTTTAAAGCATAAGAGTATGAGTGGTTTATACAATTTAAAATAAAAATTTCTATGCTCTTCATGAATAAATTGTCATAAATTTTTGTCTTATACAAATACAAGAATCTTAGAAGTAGTTTATTCTGAAATTGTAAAGAAATGCATAACAATTTAGTTATCGAAATTTTCGAGTTAATATAATTACTAGGGCTCAAGTATATTAGAATTTTTGTAACCCTTAAACTCACAACCGCGTGTTGGTTTGTTGGTTTAGGCTGCAGGTTGGGTGGCTGTTGGTTCTAGGTTCAAGCCAGGACAGTGGGATTTTTTTTTAAATCCATTTTTATTTATTACCTATATTTTGCATAGAACTCAACTAAAGATAAATTTTAAATTATACAAGAATATTAATGGAATATTTTGAGAGTAATTATGTACAAATTTATAATTTATTTGAGGATAAAATCCAACTACAAATTGATTAGTAAGCTTAGATGGTTATTTTGGATTCTTTTAGGAAAAACTAAATTTTTATGTTCGAATGAGCTAACTTTAGAAGAATTGTGACAATCAAATATAAATGTAGAAAATTTATTTTTGATGAAAATTATATTGTACATTATTTACCTGAAGAAGTAAATTGGAAACAATTTATTTTGTGAGGAAAGATTAAAATGTGATAATTTATCCTAGAATTTGTGTATCATATGAAAGGGGGTTTCACCCTAGAATTTATGAAAAATGATTTATATGAAAAACTAAGAGATAAATAAAGAATGAATTTGGGAGAATAAACGTATGATATTTGTAAAGAGTTTTATCAAGTTGAATGCTTTCTTGAGATATATTATAAGGGAATGAGAAGTTATATTTTGAAATTGACAATTCAAAGTGAATGTATTAATAAATCAAATGAATTATGAATGAGAAATTTGTAATTGAGGTTAAGATAACCCATATGATCTCGATTGAGATGTTGGAATCTAGAGGCTGTGCAAGACCCCATAGAGACCGGGAAGTTATGATAAATAAAATTTGAGAAGTAGCCAGTGTAGGCTAACATTTCTCCGTGTGTTGATTTAAGTCCTGTAAGTAAGCTAGCTCTAGGTTGTGATAATCATAATTCAACCTAAGAACATGCAGTAGAGGGAGATATGATGAAGTACAAGTAAACATGAGTATGAGGGCCTCATTTGATTCGCGGTCGGAGATTGCCTTCAGAATTATCGGGGTGTGAGGAATGATGTCAAAAATCACTTCCGGTGGGAGATACTTCTCTGAATTATCAGGATCAAGATTCATGGTGGAAGATTATCTTCAGAATTATCGCGGCGTGAGGGATGATGTCCAAAATTGCTTGCGGTGGGAGATATTTCTTCAGAATTATCGGGATCGAGGCGATGCTCATGAGGTATTTGTGTGATGAGGTACCAGATGGCTCGCGGTGTGGGTCTCGTCTCCAGAATTATCGTTGTGTGAGGCATGATGTCCAAATTCACTTGTAGTGGAAGAACGATTCTCAAAAATTATCGCAGCGGTACTAGATACTCACAGGATATCTAAACCTTACATTAGTCACCGTAGTAGGAATTAATAACGAGGGACTGAACCCTATAATGAGGAGTATGGTAAGGGCTTACCCTTGGACTTTTGTAGTATGGGATGCATAGAATCCGATCAAGTATGCATTTGTGTCATCATAAGTATAAATGGCTGCATTAGGCATTAAGTTCATATCATACACTGACATCAATAGGATAGTCACCTTTCTTTTTTTTATGCATTCAAGCTTGTGAATTGTAAGATGGTAAAATTGCTGTATTATAGCATTGCGTCAGTTGTATGCAACTGATGTGCCCATAGTTTCCTAAATGCAGGATTGGATTTGGCATGGACTTGAAGTCAATGTGATGGGTTGTCACAAGATTGAAGAGCTTTCATTATCATATGTTGTATTGTATTTATTTATGTAATTTTTTGTTGTGTATTGTGATAAACATTAATGAAATGAAAAAGTTTAAATTCCTTGTATTTTGTACGAATTTGAAGTAAAAGATTCTATTTGTGCTATGAATTACATATGTTTGGAATTCGGAGCGTTACAATCATAAGACTTCCACTCTCGGAAGAAACTTTTTTAGGCTTTCGGAAAATAGTTTGCCTTAATTCGGAGTTCTGGGGTACTATCTTGGCTTATAGGAATATTTGGAGATACACGGATCTTGTTGAAAGCATCAGCAAGCGGTGAATATTTTCCTAAACTTCTCGAAATTTTTCTAGAATTTTCCATAACTTTTTAAATTTTTGGTAGTTTTCCCCAAAAGATAATTGCTTTTTAGTAATTTTTAGTAATTTTTAATTAATTGTCCCAATTTTAATTGAATTTTGGGGATATTTTTTTTGAATTATCAAACCTGATGCAATTTCTGGAGCGACCCTGTGCGTTGATCAAGCTTGAGCTTGCCCACTGAGCGGTGGTGATTGAGCCTCTGTGATAAGGAGGTGATATGGCATAATCTGGTGCGTGCAAAAGAGACGAAGCATCATTGCGAGATATGGTGCATCCATCAATGTGGGGCTTGAGTACTGCAGTGATCGTTTAGTTGAGAAGCGAAGTAGAGCGGTAGGGATGAACCGCGCGATGTGGCCCGATCACGTGTGTCCATCGCTTGCGCGCTCGAACTTCTGAGCGATCTGATGGTCGTTAGCACACACGGGAGGATGCTTGGTCGCCTGACCCTATTGGCGACCAAGACTTTGGAGTATTTTTCTACCGACTAGCTCCTACTTCGTCGACCACCTTTTTCGGCGACCACAAAGGTTTTTTCATCCATCACCTTCGTCGAGCTATCTTACTGCGGCAAGCTAGGGTTTTAGCGAGCAAGGATATTTTGTAAACAGTCTCGGTGAGCTAATCTTAGCAACCACCATTCTCGGTGACCACCTTCTTAACTGATGTGAATTTTTGCAAGTGTACAAAATCGCAACAAGTAGTATAGATAAGTGAAAAGAGTGTCATACCCACAAGGACTAATTATTTTATCGAGTACCAAAATTACTAGATTGACTACTATTTGGAAGATAGAAAAGATGATAAAAAAAATAGCAACTAAATTAAATTAATCTATTTGAAAGAAATAAACTAATTTAAAAAAATGAGATCTGAAATTTTGTTGTTTATTAATTGCAAAAAACTAGTTATAGGGCTTTTGATTTCACCTAGTTAATCTCACACAATTTATAATTCCATGTGAATAAAAATTTATTTTTCCAAGTTGTAGACCAAAATTCCCAAATTATTCAATATTCTCTCTCAAGCAATATCAAAATATTCTCAACTAATTATTTGTCATAGTTCATGCACAAATTACTAATTGAAAATTCATTAAAATCTATGGATTTCTTAACTGTCAGATTAACAGCAGTTCGCTCTTATAGCGGTGTTTAATTTTATTAATTCGAAATCACAAATTACCAGTTCGGTCTCTCCATGATTTAATAAATCATATAAAAGTTGGTCAAACAGTTGTAAGCATTAAGAACAAAAACCAAACACACAACCATGGAAAAATAGAAAAATAATATGGAATTAAAATTGTGATCTCAAAACTATGCTACATCAAAGCCATAAAAAAATAAATTAAGTTCATAATAAATTTGCAACTAACAAACATATTTTTGATTGCATAATAAAAATTAGAAGAGAAAAGAAAGAACTCGTTTTTGCCGACGATCAACGGCTCACAATCCGCGCCCGTTTTCTCTCTCCTCCTCTCTGTTGCCGAGATCCCGAGCCTAGCACTTTCTTCTCTTTCCTTTTCTCTCTCTTCGCCACGTCGCCACAAACAGAGCCCACCCAAAACCAACTCTTGTTTCTCTCCTTTTCCATACCTCGATTTCCATGCCACTTCTTTAATTAACCTTTTTTTCTTTTTTTTCCTGTTCTAGCCGCCACCTCACAGAGGCCCCCCTAGTTGACCATAATAGTTTTTATTAATTCTTCAAAAAGTCAATTTGTAAAAATATGTATTTGAGTGCTCAAATTTTCTAGAAATCATCACATAAAATAAATTTGAATTTAAAAATCTTTATCCTTGTTTCTTCTTTGATTTTTACCAAAATTCATATCTTTTTGCACATATAAATCTCATTCCTACAAAACCAAAAAAATAAATAAAAATAAGTAGAAATAACATAAATTTCAAAGAAATAAATGAGAACTCGCAATTTTAATACACAAAAGAGTACTAAAATTTATGTATAAATTTCACTCATCAAATACCCCAAACTTAAGATTTTGCTTGTCCTCGAGCAAAAGAAAACCATAAATCAAAGAATAATAATCAATAGTAGGCTCAACTCATCACACTAAGAGATCTTATCATGCAAGCATCAAAATTTCAACTTAAAACATAAACAATAGCAAATAAAGGAAAACTAAGCATACTCAGTTTCTCTAGTGCAATTATTCATACATAATTTCCAACCCAATCATATTTGTCATGCAATTAATGTAATTATATCATGCAAAAACTCTAGCTATAATTACCCCTTCTCACTACTACAAACCTAGTAGCAAACTAAAGTTTTTTTTTTCATTATCACTCTATTTACTTAAACCCTATTTAGGACTAGATCAAGAGGGATAATCACAAGAAAAAGCATCACATGTTTCTTTTATGTATAATCACATAACAGTCACAATTGTGTAAAGAATTTTGAACTTCAATAATTCTAAAGTAAATAAGTATGCTTAATTTTGCTTTATAAAATATTGTCTATCCTAACAAAAATTATTTCAAAGCTTTAGCACAATAAGGAACTCAAAAGTGTAATGGTAAGCCTAATTGCAATGCTTTGTTTTGTTTTTTTCCTTTCAAATATATAAAAAATAAAATATATAAAAAATATTTACCCTTACCCCCAAACTTGAATATCACATTGTGCTCAACGGGAAAGGAAAAAAGAAAAACAAAAAGAACGCGAAAAGTTCAGAATTTCTCCCTTGATTCGTGTTAAAATTCTGGACGCGTGACATTCATTGTTTCAGTGATATCTGGAGTTGTTGATGTCCAAATTGCCTGATTCATTTTGTTCTGTAAAGCTAAGAAAATTTCCTACGATTGGTATTTTATACACTTTTCCAGATTCAGACTGTATCCTGCTAAAAAACTGCCATCAATGTCAATCCAGAAAACAGCTCCGCCCGGTGACTTCCAAACTCATGCAATCCTACAAAAATAAAATTAAAAATTAAAATTGAAGTAAACTAAAAGAAAAATAAAATCTAATGCAATAAAAAGAAAACATGGGTTGCCTCCCAAAAAGCGCTAAGTTTTAAGTCTTTAGCCAGACTTGATAGTGGAGATGGTTATGTGATGCCAAGATCCAACAACATCAAAACATCTATTCTAATAACATTCTTCATGTTTGGATTGGGTTTTCTTTGAGCATCCCCAAAGCTAGATGGTAGTAGTTGAAGCTTGAGTTTAAGTCTTTTCTTTCTTGACGATGACGTTCTTGATATCCCCACCTCCTTGAATGTCAGCTGAGAAGAAAAATTAATAGATGGTGCATCTTAAACGTATTCCAAAAATTAATAATTTCTCAACTTCCGCTGTATGCGTCTCTCCCACAATTTGATTAGTTTCACAAACTTGAAAACATGAGTGAGCTTCAGCAGCAACCTCCATGGATTTAAAAACATCAAACATTACTTGCTCTTCCTCAACTCTCAAAATAAGTTTTTCTTGTTGGACATCAATCAAAGCTCTCTCCGTAGCTAGAAAATTTCACCCCAAAAATAATAAAATTTGTTTATCTTCCTCCATATTAAGTACTACAAAATCAGCTAGAAATATGAACTTGTCTACCTTTACCAAAACATCTTCAAATATTCCTCTTGGGTACTTGATAGATCTGTCTGCCAATTGCAAAGAAATTGTAGTGGGCTTTGCTTCTCCAATATCTAGTTTCCTGAAAACCGAAAAAGGCAAAAGATTAATACTTGCTCCTAAATCACATAATGCTTTATAAAAAGAAGAATTTCTAGTAGTGCAAGAAATTATAAAATTTCTTGGATCTTTAAGTTTAGAAAGCAGCTTATTTTGTAAAATTGCACTGCTCTCTTTGGTTAGCATAACTGTTTCATGCTCCTCCAACTTCCGCTTGTTTGATAAAATGTCCTTAAAAAATTTAGCATATTTAGGTATTTGTTCTAAAGCTTCAATAAGAGGAATATTAATATGCACTTGCTTAAAAATATTTTTAAAAAAATTGAAAAAATGATTATCAAGCTTGTTCTTTTTAAGTCTTTGTGGAAAAGGGTGAAATTGGATAGTCCCGACTTCCCGCAAGCACGGGTATCCATCATAAGGTGAATTAGGATAGGTGTCAAAATTAAACTCCCCTGAAATTGTTTAGCGTGAAACTCCTTTATCGTTCATAGAATGGTGATTGTCTACCTGTTGCATTTGTTCCTTGACAATTTGCTTGATCCTACTTTGTTTTTTAACCCCATTTTGTTAGGTATTTTGGGTTTGTAGCTGCTCAATTGTTGTCCCACTTCTAAGTGTTATTGTTTTGACATGCTCATTGGGATTAACCACTGTGTTGCTAGGTAATGTTCCTGCCGTTCTTTCTGTAAGAATATTTGAAATTTGACCAATTTGAGCCTGAAGATTGTGAATTGAAGCATATTATTTTGTATCGCAAAATCTGTCTTTTACATGTACTGCATGAACATCTCCTCCAGTGTCGGCTTCTTTTCTTGTTGTTGAAAATTTTGTTGTGGTCTAGGTCTTCCTTGATTGTAGTTCCAAGAAAAGTTGGGGTGATTTCTCCATCCTAAATTGTATGTGTTTGAATAAGGATTATTTTACTTTTTAAAAGTTTGACACAAAATTTGCTTATTCGGCAATTAATGGAGAAAAGGGTTCCCCACTTGGAAATCTGCACTTGGATGATTTCCTGCACAAAGATCACAAATCATATTAGTTTGAATAGCATTTATATTCATATTACCTATTTGTTTAGATAAAATATCAATTTTTGCAGTTAAAGTAGTAATAGGATCAAGTTCAAAAACTCCAGCCACTTTTGTTGGCAATGTTCTTTCTGAAGACCACTAATAATTATTAGATGTCATCTCCTTTAAAAGCTCATAGGCTGCTTCATGAGTTTTGCTCATAAGTGCATTTCCAGCTGCTGCATCAACCATAGATCGATTTGTAAATCCCAACCCATTATAGAATATTTGAATTTGCAGCCATTTTCGGTAATTCACGATGAGGACACTTTCTCAATAACTCTTTATGTAACCCCTATTTTTCTATTTTGGATTTTATTGTATTTTATTTTTCTTTTTCTTGAATATTGTATCTGAATTTTCATTGAATAATTAATCTTGCTTTTCTTTGGGCTCTTTATTCCCGTTTGATCATCCCATACTCTTTGGCTTGAATTCTGCTATTTTTGGTTCACTACAAAATTTACTCTTCTAGTTTTTGGGTTTAAATTTATCCGCTATATGTTTATCCCATCGATTTCTATTGATTCTTCTCTTTTTAGAGCCTAAACCCGTACCCTAAACCCATTAACCCAAAACCCAAAACCCCACATCTTAATTACCCTATTTAAATACCCCTTAAAACCCATAATTTAATATTCTAAAATCCTTCTCGCTCTCCTCCTCCGCTCACCCTCTTTCTTTCTCCCCCATCCCCAATTTTCAAACCATCCCGCAACCCACTGCCCATCGATCCCTCATCACTCTTCCACTGCAACCGCCATCCCGACCACCTCCCACCACCCTCGACTTCGCCTTCACCCTAGCCCTCGTCCACTGCTCGAACCTCCCATCATCTCGTCGACCCCTGGTCGTCCAAACCCATCGCCTATGTCCCATCGAACTCCCGTCGCCCTCTCCCACCGTCCCGATCGTCTTCTCCCCTTCACCGCATCCCCTCATCTTCGTCGACCTCCGGATCCCCGCTCCTACTCTGTTTCGGTGGAGAAACAGAGCTTCGATCCCCTACCACCTCCTTGGTCGCTGTCGTCGCTTCTCGACCGCGAGCACCACCACCTGCCGTCAGCCGCCCTCGCCGTGGGTTGCTGCTGTCGCCAATTGAGCCCAGTCACCGCCGTTCCCTGCCGTGATCTCTCTCTCTCTCTCCACTGCTTGATATTGAAAGGTAGGGGGATTCATTTGCTATTTGTTGTTTAGGTTAGGGAGGAGTTGTGGATCCCGTGTTTGCTGTTCGGGGGAAGAAGGATTCATTGTTTTGCAATTTTGCATGTGTATTGCACATGTTTCTGTATTTTTGTTCGTGGTTCGTTGCCCGGGATTCTCATCCTGTTATTCTAATATATTCAAATTTACCATCTAACGTGCTAGTCTCTTCTTGAACCCCTTTATTGTTTGTGTTCAAGATTCTTTGATCTCTGCAAGTATATCTCAATCCCTTTTTATCATACTGCTAGTTGAATTCTGTTAAGTATATTGAGGGTTTACACGAGCTAACCCAATATATTCTTAACATCGTGCCTACATCTTTGATCTAAAACCTAGTCCCTCTTGCACATTGCATGTGTGCATTTACATGAAAAATAACTAGATCCATGTTATAAAATTATTTGATGAATTGAATACGTCGATTGAATTTGATTTAATGACTTGATTACAATGACTGTGAAATTGCATCTTAAATCTAGAACTGCATGTTAAACATCTAATAGCACTTTGTTTATTGATTATCATGAACTATAGGTTTGTATGATGAAATTATTGCCTATTTGTATCAAACTATTTTCAGGCCTGCTGTTTGTGTCTTTTTGTATCAGATTTTCGACCCTGTTACTATTTAAATTTAAAATAACTTTCTGAATATGATTTATAGCCCCATGAGTCTATATTCCAGAAATTTTGACGGATCTGAATTCTGAGTTCTAACCTGTGAGATATCCTATTTTTAGTACAACCGTGTCTGAATTTCCAGATTCACAAATTCATTCGTATCTTTTTGTTTCATAAATAAATAAAACATGATCACAGTAAAATAAAAATATGAAATTAATTTGGTTGAAACTAGACATGTGTAGGAACCACCCTGAATTTTTGTAGATTTAATTGATGAATTTTCTTACCTGTTTCATATGTGTTTATAGAATCTATAACCTGCTGCCTGAACATAAAATCTTTAAAGAATAGGAGTTTTAACCTAGTTTCTGTAGCCTTTATATGTCGTGTATATATTCGTTGGAACCGGCAGAGAGTCTAGTTTCTAGAATTTCTGACCGATCCAGATTTGCCTTTCTGTAGTAGCGGCAACCTGTGTTTTTGTATAACAACATCGTGCTGTCCAGATTGTGTAATTTGTGTATAATTAATATGTTTGCTTATGATTTGTCTGTAACGAGTAAAATTAGTCAAAACTAGCATAATACAACCCTGAAACCTTCTTGCATGCTCACATAGGATGAAATAAAATATTAACAAGTCGGGATATTATGGGTTGACTTGGTAGTGAACGATCGAAAACTGTACTCGGTAAAGACTTTCTTGCTTGCATGATTTATTACATGGAAGGTGGAGAAATGATTGTCATTGTGTGATCACGCTATCATGTTATCTTGTCATCTTGTTACCGAGTACATGATCCATGAATATACCATCAGTCTAAAGCCTTCACTATTTGCTTGCACCGAACCTGTGGTATGGAACACATGGGATGTAGTAGTACGTGCACTAGATAGGTAGATGAAATGATTTATAACCCGCACTTGACATCTCATGCTTGATCCTGTATATCGTCATCAGTATAGAACTTTAATTGACATTACTAAACAAATGTATGCTTAAATATAGACCTTTGATATTATTGCCAATCTTTGACTTTGTTATTGACTGATATCGTCCCTTTTTAATGATATACTATGTTCCTATTACTCCATTTTTCTCTACTTGTTGTCCATGACTTGCTCTAACAATATTATTTTCTTTCTTTTTAGATCAAGAATTTACAGGTACCGGAGGATCTCTACCAGTAGGAATCAGTGAGCAACGATTCTAGGAGATGGAACCAAAGATTGTGTTTCTTAGTTTACTTTATTGCTAGATTTGTTTCCTCTGAATATTGTCATGACATTATACTTTGTTTTGGGCTTTTGTCCTGTCGTTTATTTATATTTCACAGATATTGGACATTATGTTGGATATTATTTTGGATTATTTCATTATTATTGAAGTTTATCTTTGATTTATGTGATTATATCTTTCTTGTGTGGCTGTGTTTATTGTTCATATTGCTAAGTTAGTCTATTATAGCTTATGGATTGTGTTTATATCATTCGCGGGGCCTACGTTACGTACTAGTATTCCATATTTCAGGAAGCGGGACGTGACACTTTATACCTCTCCCAATCATACAAAGACTTAGTCTAAAATTGATTGAATGTGGTAATGTCATTCCTTAGCTTCGCTGTCTTTGCCGGCAAAAAATACTTAGCCAAAAATTTTTGTACAAGTCCCTCCCAAGAAGTAATACCACTGGGTGATAGAAAATTTAGCCAAGCCTTAGCTTTTTCTCTTAGTGAAAAGGGAAAGAGTCTCAATCGAATTGCATCATGTGATACTCCATTATGCTTGAAAGTGTCACAAATTTCTAAAAAGTTTGCAATGTGAA
The DNA here is from genome assembly GCA_017893485.1 of Hemerocallis citrina. Taxonomy (NCBI): domain Eukaryota; kingdom Viridiplantae; phylum Streptophyta; class Magnoliopsida; order Asparagales; family Asphodelaceae; genus Hemerocallis; species Hemerocallis citrina. Next base: position 111,875,069 of record CM030365.1, read on the forward strand.
CATTAGGATCCTCGTGCGATAGTCCCCCAAATTGAACAGTTTGTTGAATCATTTGAATGATCGCCGGTTTAATTTCAAAATTGTTAGCTTCAATAACTGGCTTCTTTATGCTTGATGTTGCTCCATTAAGTGAGGGCATAGCATAGTCTCTCAAAGCCTTGTTTTCCTCATCGTTTTCCATTGCGATACACTTCTATGTCCTGAAATATGAACAAAAAACTAAAAATAAAAACTAAAAAATAAAAATAATAAGAAAAATTCAAATTAGTAACAATCCAGCAATTATCAATATCAATAAAAGAATAATTATTCCCCGGCATCGGCGACAAAAACTTGATGTGAATTTTTGCAAGTGTACAAAATCGCAACAAGTAGTATAGATAAGTGAAAAAATTGTCAAACCCACAAGGACTAATTATTTTATCGAGTACCGAAATTACTAGATTTGCTACTATTTCGAAGATGGAAAAGATGATAAAAAGATAGCAACTAAATTAAATTAATCTATATGAAAGAAATAAACTAATTAAAAAGAACGAGATCTGAAATTTTGTTGTTTATTAATTGCAAAAAAACTAGTTATGGGGTTTTTGATTTCACCTAGTTAATCTCACACAATTCATAATTCCATGTGAATAAAAATATTATTTTTCCAAGTTGTAGACCAAAATCCCCAAATTATTCAATATTCTCTCTCAAACAATATCAAAAATATTCTCAACTAATTATTTGTCACAGTTCATGCACAAATTATAATTGAAAATTCATTAAGATCTATGGATTTCTTAACGGTCACATTAACAGCGGCTCGCTCTTGTAACGGTGTTTAATTTTATTAATTTGAAATCACAAATTACCAGTTCGGTATCTCCATGATTTAATAAATCATACAAAAGTTGTCCAAATAATTGTAAGCATTAAGTACAAAAGTCAAACACACAACCATAGAAAAATAGAAAAAAAAATATGGAATTAAAATTGTGTTCTCAAAACTATGCTACATCAAAGACCTAAAAAAATAAATTTAGTTCATGATAAATTTGCAAGTAAGAAACATATTCTTTGATTGCATAAAAAAATTAGAAGAGAAAAGAAAGAACTCATTTCTGCCGGCGATCAACTCCTCACAATCTGCGCCATTTTTCTCTCTCCTCTCTATTGCCGAAATCCCGAGCCAAACACTTTCTTCTCTTTCCTTTTCTCTCTCTTTGTCATGCCGCCACACACAGAGCCCACCCAAAACCAACTCATGTTTTTCTTCTTTTCCTTTCCTCGATTTCCGTGCCACTTCTTTAATTAAATTTCCTTCTTTATTTTTCCTGTTCCAGCCGCCACCTCACAGAGTCCCCCCCTAGTTGACCATAATATTTTTTATTAATTCTTCAAAGAGTCAATTTGTAAAAACATGTATTTGAGTGCTCAAATTTTCTAGAAATCTTCACATAAAATAAATTTGAATTTAAGAATCTTTATCCTTGTTTCTTCTTTGATTTTTACCAAAATTCATATCTTTTTGCACTTATAAATCTCATTCCTACAAAATCAAACAAATAAATAAAAATAAGTAGAAATAAGATAAATTTCAAAGAAATAAACGAGAACTCGCAATTTTAATACATAAAAGAGTACTAAAATTTATGTATAAATTCTGCTCATCATTAGCGACTAGGGGTCTCGACAACCAACAGTCTCGACGTCTAGGAGCTTCGTTGACCAAGAGCGCAGTCACAACGAGGTTTCGGCAACCACCTTCTTGGTGAGTAGGAGTCCCATCGACCTCTTTCGTTGACTTGGGTTTGGTTTGGAAGCTTCGGTTTGTTTGTTCTTCTTCAAAGCGGGTAGTGCTCGGAGTTGGGTTGCTACTGAATATTGGATCCTTGGGGTTCAAGTTTGGGTTTGATCAAACCCAACTTTCTTTGTTAGGTTTCGAAGCTAAGGTGTTGGCCAGCACGAAGTTGGGAACAATCCCCTTTGCTGTGAATAATCCCCTTTCTATCTGTTGTATTTCAGCTTCATATCAGGCAGTAAAGAAGACACCATGAACAATCTCCTTTGTTGTGAAAAATCCCCTTCCTATTAGCTTTATGTCAATTTCATATCAGGCAGTAGAGAAGACGTCTTGAACAATCCCCTTCGTTGTGAATGGATGAAGCTGATATGAAGAGCAGGTAGAGAAGTTGTCGCGGCCAAAGCTACAAGAATGGAGCTTTCGGGGGATGAAGAAGGGAGGGTTTTGGAGTTTTTGTTTGGTTTTTTATGACTGTTGGAGATGCAGAAAAAGTATTTCAACTTTTTTTTGTTCTTAGCTTCTTATCTCTAATCCTTTGGTTGTCAGGCCATAGTAAACTGTCCTGAAAGCACCCTTGTCGAGCTTGTTGTCATAGCAAGGAGGAGCTCCTTTAAGGTGTAGACCTCTTCGTGTTCTTTTTAAGTTCAAGTTAGGCCACTATTGGGAGGGTTGTTGACCTTGGGTCTAATTGACCAAGGAGCTGGGAAGTTATAGATCTTGGTTTATAGGTCAACATGATCTTTTTGGTGAACATGGTTTCGTGTGCTTGTCAGCTCTTTTTGTAGGATAAACGCCTCGTAGTTGACCAAGTGTTGTATTGTTCACTTATTTTGATCAACCTTCTCGCCGTCGACCAAGTGTTGTTTTGTTCACTTGTTTTGTCGAGCAAACGTTCTATTGATTCTTTTGCTGAACTACTTTTTAACCGACCAGAGTATTGTGTTGTTTGCTTGTTTTGTTGGCTGAATGTCTCATCGCACGTTTTGTTGAATCGCTCTTTCATCGAACAAGCATTATGTTGTTTACTTATTTTTTTATCGACCGTTTCATTGTAGGACGAGTCTTGTTGGATGAGTGTTTGCATCTAGCAAGTTTGTTGAGACAACTCTGAGACAGAGTTGGCTGTAGAGCACATTGTTTGCACCCATCAAGTTAGTAAAGACAGCTCTAGGATGGAGTTGGACGTTGAACTTGCTCTTTGCACCTAATAAGTTTATAGAGACAACTCTGGGATGGAGTTGAATGTTTGAACTTGTTGTTCGCACTCAGCAAATTTGTAGAGGGAACTCTGAGATAGAGTTGAATATTGAACTTGTTGTTTGCGTCCATCAAGTTTTGTAGAGGCAACTTTTAGACGGAGTTGAACGTTGAACATGTTGTTTTCGCCTAGCAAGTTTATAGAGATAACTTTGAGATGGAGTTGGGCATTTGAACTTGTTGTTTGCGCCAAACAAGTTTGTAAAGGCAACTTTGAGGCAGAGTTGAACGTAGAGGTTACTATTTATTTCCAGCAAGTTTATTTACAGAGACAACTCTGAAATGGAGTTGGATGTTTGAACTTGTTGTTTGCACCCAGCAAGTTTGGTGAGACAACTATGAGACAAAGTTAAACGTAGAGCATACTATTTGATCCTAGCAAGTTTATAGAGACAACTCTGAGACATAGTTAGGCATTTAAACTTGTTGTTTGCACAAGTTTAGAGAGGCTACTCTGAAATGGAGTTGAACATAAAGCTTGCTATTTGATCCCAATAATTTTATAGAGACAACTCTGAGATAGAGTTGGGCGTTTGAACTTGCTGTTTGCACCTAATAAGTTTGGAGAGGCAACTCTAGGACAGAGTTAGACGTTTGATCTTATTGTTTCCTCCCAGCAAGTTTGGAGAGGTAACTCTAAGACAGAGTTGAATGTAAAGCTTGATATTTGATCCCAGCAAGTATATATAGACAATTCTATAACGACATGGACACCGAGCCTATTGCATAGAGATAAAGGGTTGTTGGGAGGACTCGATCAAAGAGCAGGGCACCAAACTTGTGGTATGGAGTTAATGAGATATTAACGAAGCACGAACTTAGAGTGAGGCACAGAACTCGTTATATGAAGTTAATGACTTATTAGCGGAGCTCAAGCGAAGAGCAGGGCATTGAACTCGTTGTATGGTACTAACGAGTTGTTAACGGAGCTCGTGCGAAGAGCAAGATATTTAAACTTGTTGTATTTAGCTAACGAGTTGTTGACAGAGCTCGAGTGGAAGTGGGAAAACGAACTGGTTGTATGAAGTCAGAAAGTTGTTGATGGAGCTCGTGCGAAGAGCAAGGAGTTGAACTCATTCTACAGAGAAAATGATTCATTAACAAAGCTTGAGCGATGAGTGGGGCACCAAACTCGTTGTATGGAGTTAACGAGCTGTTGATGGAGCTTAAGAAATACTTGGGCGGTGAACTCGTTGTACGGAGTTAATGAGTTGTTAATGGAGCTGGAGCGAAGAGCAAGTCATTGTATGAAGTGAAACGAGTTGTTGATGGAGCTCGAGTGAAGAGCACGACACTAAACTTGTTGTTTGGAGTTAACGAGTGATGGATAGAGCTCGAGCGAAGAGCAAGACATTGATCTCGTTATATGAATTTAACGAGTTGTGTATGGAGCTCAAGCAAAGAGCATTGCAATGAACTCATTGTATGGAGTTAACGAGTAATTGATAGAGCTAGAGTGAAGAGTGAGAGATTGACCTCGTCATATGGAATTAACGAGTTGTTGATGGAGCTCGAGCTCGAGCAAGGCATTGAACTCATTGGTTGAACTGTTGACGGAGCTCGAGCAGAAAATAAGGCATTAAACTGATTGTATGGAGTTAATGAGCAGTTAACGAAGCTCGAACCAAGAGCAAGGCATTAAACTCGTTTTATGGAGTAAATGAGCTGTTAACCCAGCTCGAGCGGAGAGCAAGGCATTAAACTCATTGAATGGAGTCAAGGAGCTGTAGACGAAACTCGAGCAGAGAGCAAGGCATTGAGCTCATTGTATGGAGTCAACGAGATGTTGATGGAGGCTCGAGTGGAGAGCAAGGCACTGAACTTGTTATATGGAGTTAACGAGTGATTGACGGAGCTCAAGCAAAGAGCAAGGCATTGAACTCGTCGAATGGATTCAAGGAGTTGTTGACAGAGGAACTTGAGTAGCGCACAAAGTGCCAAACCCATTTTGTAGAGCAAATGATTTGTGGGTGTTCTGAGTCTTCTTAATGTTGAAGTGAATTCTTTTGTGTTTGTTATGCGTTGAAGTAATTTTGTTCTTCTCTTTGCTGACAAGGATTAGTGTGCAGCGAATAAGGTCCTCGGGGATGCTAAGATTGCTCTTCTTCACACTATGCTGCACTTGACGGAGTTGGGACTTGTCTATTTGTGCAGGGCATCATACGAGACGAAGTTGGAGCTTGCCCAGGTGAAGGTGGAATTAATTGGAAAAGACTTAGAGCTTTCTTTCCTAAGGAAGGCTTGTCTTGAATTTTATCATTAAGAGTTTAGGCGGCCCTGGGGAGTTGTTAGCTATCAGGAGGCCTGTGAAGAGGTTTGTGTTTCTTAGGCTGAACAACACCTACCATGTAGCTAGAAGGACGACTTGTATGATAGCTTGTTGTATAGTGTTTGCAAGACTTTAATAGCGATGCTTAAGCAAGAAGCATAGACTTACTATAATTCTGCAGTGGTAATGAGACTTCTTGTTTGTGAAATAAAAAATCTTTTACATGCCTATTCCTTGTCGTGTGATTTGTCTTCTTAGGTGTTGGCTAGAAGTAGGTGCTGTCTTAGGGAGAGTTGGACTCCGGACATGCTATTTTGTACTTACCTAGTTGTCGGAGCAACTCTGGGAGAGAGTTGGACTCTGAACTTGCTGTACGAGTCCTCCAACTAATTGTGAGAATCGCCTCAAGTGGCAAGTTGAGCTCCAAACTTATTTGCATGTAGGTTTGTTGGAGCAACTGCAATCCATGATTATGGACCTGTCTTTAAGGGTTTTTAACAAGTTTTAGGAACAGATCGAATGGCGAGTTGAGCGCTGAACTTGCATGTTTACAGGTTGCTAAAGCAACTCCGAGCCATGAGTATGAATTATGAACTTGTTATTTAGGGATTTAACATCTTCTAGGAGCATATTGATTGGCAAGTTGAGCTCTGAACGTGCTAAATTGCAGGTTGCTAGAGCAACTCCGAGCCATGGGTATGAACTTTGAACTTTTCTTAGCAGAGTTTAACGAGTTGCAGGAGTAAATTGAATGGCAATTTGAGCTATGAACTTGCATCGTTGCAAATTGATAGATCAATTCTGAGCCATGGGTATGGACTTCGACCTGTCTTATAAGGAGTGGTTAATGAGTTTTTGGTGACGTTTTAGGAGTAAGTTTGACGTTTAACTGAATGTTTGCATCTAAAGAATTGTACAAGATCTTTGCAAAAATTAATACTAAATATTATTGAAAAATAAAACTAAGTGGCTGCTCTAGCGGTTGACCTTTATTACATGTTGTGACCTAAGCGGCTTCTCTAGTGGCTGACCTTTATTACATGCAGTGACCGGTGGGGAGAGCAGTCTTTATTCGAAAATATTGAAAATACGTAGAAGAGAACGACGTCAAGCGCCCTTGTTGAAGTTCATGAGGTTTTCTACTTCCAACCCCCCCCCCCCCCCGGGGTCTTCAAGTTGATGAGTCGTTGGCGAACAACTTGATAGATATTGCCTGGACTTTCCTGTTTTGAACCGAACTTCCCCTTCTTTTGTTGGGAGAATGAGAGATCTTCAAGTTTGTCAATCTGTTTACCCATGACTATTTCTTTCTGTTGAATGGGCAGAGTGGCTGCTGGCAGGGAATTCAAGTCTATTATTGTATTTTGAAGAGGACGAATATGTACCTGGGGCGAGATGACTTGGCAGGATTGTGTATGGCAGTGGCTTCAAACTTATTTACGGCCTTGGAGTTACTGTGACTATTTTCTGGCTATAGTTCTAAGTCGTCGTGGGGGAGAACTGGGCCACCATTGTGGCAGTGTAGCATGCTCGTGCTGCCTGTTGGATTCCTACAACTTGGCCTACGGCTGCTGTTGTTGGGAACTTCTGTAACCCCCGTTCTCATTTATACGGATTTGTATCTTTTTTTTCCTGTATTCTTGTATTTAAATTTTTCTATATAAAATTTTGTACTTTTTTTTGATAATGAGGATGGAATCATAAGATTCCAACCAAATATATGACAACAAAAAGTATGTACAACGAGAACCAATTTTACATATCGTAAAACTAATAGCACACATTAAAAGAAACAGAGTAAACAACCAAGCAATGGAGAGCATTGCCTCAGCAAAACAACACAATAAACAAACAAGAAAGATGCAAAAGAGAAGCTCAGGACCCAGAGAGACAGGCAGCGCTAGGAGGGGAGCCGCGACAGGATCAAACCAGGATAAGGAGCGATAAAGAGCTGCCCCAGGTGCAACAACTCAGGTGACCGTAGCATCCAATCCAAAGATGGCGACGACGCAATCAGGTTAGACAACAGCGACTGATCAAAGAGAATCCTCCAGGCGAAAGACTGAAAACCCCATACGAAAGGAACACCTGAGACCGGACTCGAAAAGCAATCGCAACAAGCAAACAGAGCAAAAATCAAGATTAAGACAAAGGCAACAACACACTCTCACAATTCTGTAAGAGGATTTACAAGGAAGGATCGGCCTAAACGCAATCAGACAGCGCAAAAGCCACTGCCGCATTCCACAGAGCCAAATAAATAATAACAGAATCACAGACACACATATAAGGAGCTTCGAACAAGAAGGCAGAAAACAAGTAGTGCATGACAGCCACTTAAAGACAGAAGCAGTAACAACTAAATCTCAAACTAAAGCAACAGCCACCACAGAATGAACAGACGAACAACCTGAACCGCCAAAACCACCAAAGCCAGAACCAAAAGGCAAGGAGCATCAAAAACGTGCCTAGAAATGTGCCGCATTCCGGCCACCGAGCAGAACAAAACAAGAAAGAAACACATCATGGGATAACATAAACATAGATACATATAGCAGGTGTTGAGAAAAAGAAGGAAACATTCAAATAGAGAAGAAAAGCCACCAAAAGACAATTGCAGCCACTACTACATTTCAAAATAAACCAACCACCACCACAAAATGAACAGCCAACCAAAAAAACAAGCAGAACCACCAAAGTCAGAACACAAGGGCAAGGAGCAGCAAAGACGAGGCCTGAAACCTTAAGCAAACCAACAAACAACCTCAGAGAACAAGGAGACGAAGCCTACAACAGGCTCAGACCTGCAACGATTGAAAGAAAAATGAGAAATTAAACATTATAATAGCTTAAGGAAGAATGTTGTTAGAAGAACGTAGGATAAAAGCAACCTCATCAAGGCGATAAAGACTCAAGGTTACCACTTTATCATGCGTTAAAGTGGAAGGCCAATGTTTAGAGAAGAATAAAAACTCATCAATAATAGTATTTATAGTAGATGAGGTGTGTGAAAAAATGCCTTTGTTTCTTTCTACCGAACAACCCAAATAATAGCCATGATAGAGAGGAGCCAAGAATTGCAAAATTCTTTCCTCACTATATGTGACTTCCAGCAGGAAAAGAACGAGGAGGGGATTGCAGGAACCTGCCAAGCGAAAACACAGATCCTCCACAACGGGCGAATAAAATTGCAGTGGAGAAGCAAGTGCCCGAAGAGGCAAAAGGAACATAATTGTCCAGTCGCTAAATTCACTCTATTAAGCATTTCCACAGTAAGAAGTTTGTTGTTAAGGGTGTGCCAAGTTAGAATTTTAAACTTCAAAGGCGCACAACTACTCCAAATGGACTTTGCAAACGGAGCATTGATGCCACCGAAGTTAAGGAAATTATAAAAATATTTAACAGAATAAGTACCTGACTGGTCCATCGCCAATTAAAATCTTCTTTGGGATGCCAGGAGTAATTGTTGTGAAATCCAGCTATCTAAATAAATAGATAAACTAGACACAAATTAAAAACCTCGCAAGTGTAAGAAACGTTTATAGAAGCGTAGTGACAAGCAAGGGTCGATCCCACAGAGATTGTAGAAATTAACTTACTAATCAATAAAACAAAAATAAAAATCTTAAAGTGTTGTTCTAAAAGAAATGACAAGATTAAAACTAGATCAAGTAGTTCTGAATCACAAATATCTATTAAGTAGTTGGGCTTTGATTTCCACCTATAGTCAATAATGCTAAGTCACCTTCTACACTACTCTAATCACTCATGTTTGTTCCTTTAAGGGCATTGTATCTACTCCTTAAAGTTAATATTTCTCTAGGCCAAGAATTAGGCATGGTATCTACTCTAATTCGTTTCTTTCCTTAAGTATTTAGCATGGTATCTACTAAGTTGCACTTAAAGAAAACATAGGAACAATGGAAACGAACAAACACTCGAAGTTCTAGAAATTGGTATCAGATCTAGATCCTTCAAGTTGATTAAACCAAGAACCCCTAAAGATTCCTGTGTTACAAGTTATGGGCACGAGATACGGGTCGTCTCTATGCTCATATAATAGATTCAGTTTTATAATATGCAAACTTGATAATCTCAGGTTCTGCATGGCAGTCGACTTGCTGTCACTCTCGGTCGACTGCTCTTAGAACTTCTGAACAAGTTTGATTCATATTCTAAATCTATACCAATACAATCAGGTTTAATCAATAAGTAATAGAGAAGCGTTGAGAAGAATATAAGCATTAAATGACTACGGTTTCAATCTACCCAACTATGAAATTAGTTCCACATAATAAGACTTTTATTGACTAACAGTTTCAAATACATGATTAAAATAAAAACTAGAAAGAGAAGAAATAAACTGATGATGTTCGGCCCGAGAAGTCGACTTGCTGTCACTCAGTCGACTGGATCGTTCCCTTCAGTGTACTTGATCTCCTTCTTTCTTTGATGCTGATAGAATAATGCCCGTTGGTTGACGATTGATGATTCAGAGTTTAAGTGATACTCTCAACTCCTTATTCCAGCCTTTTATAACTTCTTTTGCCCACATCTGCAGATTTCAATTCTATCTCTTTACACATCGAATATAGATCTGAGTCGATCTTCTCACTTGCCAATCCTGGTTCTCTAACTTGATTAATGAAGAGTTGTTATTCGCAGACGACCTGGGTTTGGATAACTTAATCTTGCTTCGGATTTTGATGAGGATGAATCTTCAACTGTTCTTATCTTCTAACTCTGCTGAATGCCAGTCGACTGGTTTTGGAGTAAGTCGACTGTGCCGAGACGTCTGTAGATTCATAATTAATCAGTCAAGTCGACTATCTTTGTAGTAAGTCGACTGTACTGAGCAGCTTCAACCTCTCTGTCCAGTCGCCTGTTTGAAGAACCAGTCGACTTATGCTCTGCAGTGTCTGTGTATCATCCTCAAAATCCTGAATCTGCTTCGTTTTGCTGTTTTTAGGCTGTTTCCTATGGAAAAGAGAAAATAAGAGTAAAATACCACATATAGAGCATTTAAATGCCCAATTGCAGTAAGATTATTGCTCCTAAATGTGAATATTATTGGGTTCATCAAATACCCCAAACTTAGTTTTTGCTTGTCCTCAAGCAAAATTAAACTACAAGCATCTCTTGAACATCTTGACCCTTCCAACATTTACCTCAGAGAACTTGCTACTGTTAGTGTCAAGGTTAGAACAAGCATTAAGATAGGTCTAAAAAGTTGTAATTCAAATGTTAATCACTTATTCACACGAATACTCAACTTGAATATCAAATAGTAGTGTGGCCAGTGTCTAAGCAACATAATCATGATTAAGGTTAGCAAGCTCAATTATATTTCAACTCCAAATTCTCACCATGGCATACACTCACAAAAATATAGCTCTCATTGACATGGGACATTCAAGTTAGATCTCGTGACAATTTATCATTACTTGGATGAAACCATATGCTTGATCTTGCTACTACATCTTCACACCATTGATTTGCATGTTACTTGGATCAAAAGTTCTTTTATAGGTTGTAATGGGGCCATGGGTGAGGGTTTAAACAATTGAAGGGAAAAGGAATACAAAATTCTAAAGGATTAGTAGAGCAACTTGCATTGTTCTAAGAGATTTTTTTTTTTTTTCATCCTCCAAATTTTTAAGGCCATATATAACAGCCCTATACTTTATTTCTACCAACACCTTTCCCCCATCCATAACTCAGCAATTTACAACTTTTCTTTTTTTTTCTTATGACAAATCCTCCAACTTTATATTTTCATCCCCTTCATCTTGACATACCACATCTCTTTTTCAATTCTTGCTCTACTAACTCAATAGATATAGGTATGGAAACCTATTCATCTAGGCTTGGTTAAAGATGATGTGTCTTACAAAAAGAAAGCTTTTATAGGCTTCAAAGGGGTAACTAGTGAATAATTGATGTTGGGTACGCTATTTGTCTTTGGTGATAGAATCTTAGGTGCCTTGATCATTTCCAAGTTTTTATGCAAAAACCAAAAATAAGTTTCGAAAAGTAGCAAAAACAAGTTCTAGATCATCTCAAGAAAGCAGTCAACTGAGATCTTCAAGTGTATGACTCTCTCAAAAGAAATAAATAAGGCTCAAAAACTCACAATTTGTGTTGTTAAGTTTACTCACAGTTGAACATGCTATTCTCTTTCACAATTCGTTAAATTGACATAGCCAAATGAATGAAAGTTTCAAGTATGATCCATATGATAAGTTATTAACATTTTTAAAGATAAAGACCACACTTAATACTTGTTCTCCACTCTCTACCTATAGTAACTGAGCTCATTTCTCATCATTGTTGTTAGAAAAGACTCAACATCAAGAGACTCCAAATGTGAATAACTACCCCCAAACTTAGATGGAACATTGTCCTCAATGTTTGAAATAAAAATTTAAAATAGGCATATGTTACCATCTAATTTGAAGGAAAGAAACTGAAAATAAAAGATCAATAAAGAAATAAAAAGAAATAAAGAGAAAGTGTAAGTACTCCCCTGAAAATTGGGTTGCCTCCCAATAAGCACTGTGTTTCTTGTCTTCAGCTAGACTTGATGAGTTCATGTAATGTATTGGATGGTTTGAAGATTCACATCTTCCTCTTGCGGCTCAAAACTCATCTCAATATAAGGTTTCGCCCTATGCCTGTTCACCCTGAATGTTTGATTTTTTTCTTTGCTATGAACCTCCAATGCTCCATGTGGAAAGACTTTTGTAACAATGAACGGGCCATACCATCGTGATATAAGCTTGCCTGGAAAGAGTCTTAATCTTGAGTTGTATATCAATACCTTCTGTCCTTCATAAAACTCCTTCCTTGCTAGTTGTTTATCATGGTATATTTTGGTCCTTTCTTTGTACAACTTTGCATTTTCATATGCATCGTGCCTCAATTCTTCAAGCTCATTCAGTTGCAATCTTCTTTTGTCATCTGCTTGTTTCATATCAAAATTGAATTTTTTAATGGCCCAATAAGCTTTGTGTTCCAACTCCACTGGAAGATGACATGCTTTTCCAAAAACCAGACGGTATGGTGACATGCCAATGGGTGTCTTGTATGCGGTTCTGTAGGCCCATAATGCGTCATTCAAGTGTAGCGACCAATCCCTTCTACTTGTATTTACTGTCTTTTTCAAAATGCTCTTGATCTCTCTGTTGCTAATCTCCACTTGCCCACTGGTTTGAGGATGATATGGAGTACCTACTCTATGTGTAATCCCATATTTCTTCATCAAAGAAGCAAATGGAAAATTATTGAAGTGGCTATCTCCATCACTAATTATTGCTCGTGGTGTACCGAACCTGGTGAAGATGTTTTCCTGTAAAAACTTGACAACAACTTTGTGATCATTAGTTTTTGAGGGGACAGCCTCGACCCATTTAGACACGTAATCCACACCCACAAGAATATATAAATAACCAAATGAGTTAGGAAAGGGACCCATGAAGTTGATTCCCCAAACATCAAAAAGCTTGATTACTTGGATGTTTTGCAGTGGCATTTGATTTCTAGAAGAGATGTTGCCTGTCCTTTGGCATTTATCACAAGTCCTACAAAAAGAAAAAACATCTTTGAATACATTAGGCCAATAAAAACCAGATTGTAATACCTTAAGTGCTGTTCTTTTTGGTCCAAAGTGTCCTCCAAATGCATATTGGTGGCAATGTTGTAGAATACTCATTTGCTCTTCTTCTGCCACACATCTTCTTATAATTTGATCAGGGCAGAATTTGAACAAATAAGGATCATCTCAATAATAGTGCTTGCACATGGCCACCAATCTCTTTCTTTCTTGACTTGTCATACCTGGAGGGAAAACATGAGCAGTGAGATAATTTACAATATCTGCAAACCATGGAAGTTGTATATTTATTTCAAATAAATGTTCATCTGGGAAGTTTTCATTCAGTGGGGGCACAATTCTTTCTTCATCATGCAGTAATCTGGACAAGTGATCTGCCACAACATTGTCACTTCCTTTCTTGTCTCTAATCTCAAGATCGAATTCCTTATTTATTCTCTGACCTAAAACAGCTCCTAAAGCATAATCACTTGCATCACACATAAGCTCGAAAGGATGGTTCCAATCTGGTGCCATGATGATAGGTGCCGAAATGAGAAGATTTTTCAATGTAATGAAAGCATTTGTGCACTCTTCTGTCCATGCAAACTCAACATCCTTAGCTAACAATCCACAAATGGGTCTGGAGATTTTGGAGAAATCTTTTATAAATCTTCTATAGAACCCTGCATGTCCAAGAAAACTCCTCACACCCTTGACTGTAGTAGGAGGGGGTAGCTTTGATTTGATGTCAATTTTTGCCTTGTCCACCTCTATGCCCCTTTTTGACACCACATGTCCCAAGACAATACCTTGTTGTACCATAAAATGGCACTTTTTCCCAATTCAGCACTAAATTGCATTCTTCACATCTCTTAAGTACAAGCTGCAAATAGTTAAGGCATTTATCAAAACAAGATCCAAAAACACTGAAATCATCCATAAATACCTCGATGAACCTTTCCACCATGTCTGAAAATATACTCATCATGCATCTCTGAAATGTAGCTGGTGCGTTGCACAATCCAAAAGGCATCCTCCTGTATGCAAAAGTACCAAAAGGACATGTAAAAGTAGTTTTTTCTTGATCTTCTGGAGCAATAGAAATTTGATTATAGCCACTATAACCATCTAAAAAACAATAATGACTATATCCTGCTAATCTTTCTAACATTTGATCAATAAAAGAAAGAGGGAAGTGATCTTTCCTGGTTTCATTATTTAATTTTCTGTAGTCAGTGCATACCCTCCATCCTGTGGTCACTCTAGTAGGGATAAGCTCATTCTCTTCATTTGTCACCACTGTGACTCCACTTTTCTTAGGCACTACATGTATAGGACTTACCCATTTGCTATCTGAGATAGGGTAGATGATGCCAACATCTAGTAGCTTCAGAATCTCCGCTCTTACCACTTCCTTCATGTTTGGGTTAAGCCTTCTCTGTGCTTCCCTGCTAGGTTTTGCATTGTCTTCAAGAAGTATTTTATGCATGCATTTGGATGGACTTATTCCCTTGATGTCTGCAATGGTCCATCCTATTGCACCCTTGTGTTCTCGCAGTACCCTCAGCAGCTTATCTTCTTCTTGTGCACTTAAGTTTGCAGCAACTATCACAGGTAGTGTCTGGTTTTCACCCAAATATGCATACTTCAAGTGTTCAGGCAGCGGCTTAAGCTCCACGTCTGGTGTCCTGGTAACAGAGGAAACATAAGTGTTATCAGACACAAGATTTTCAAATGCAGGTGCAAGCTTACCTGAATATGATTTTGGAGTTTCGAGGTAATGTACTGTTTCTGCAATCCTCCATTCATCGTATTCCTGTTCAACATGAGACAATGTTAGAGATTGTGTAATTGTGGCTTGTAGTGGTTCAACGCTATGTACCTGAAATGTTTGATCGACAATCTCCTGTACCACATCAATATTATAACATTCATGATCATCATGTGGTAATTTTAGTGCATCAAACATTTTAAATTCAACATTTTCTCCATTTATTTTCATACTTATAGTACCCTTTTTAACACAAATTTTTATATCAGCTGTACTCATAAAGGGCCTATCTAGAATGATCGGTAAAGAAGATGGCATTGAAGAGTCCTCCATATCCAACACAACAAAATCTGCAGGAAAAATGAAGTCGTTTACCTGAACTAGGATATCTTCCAAAATACCTCTAGGTCTCCTGATGCTGCGATCAGCCAACTGCAAAGTGATGGTTGTTGGTTTGAGTTCCCTCAATCCTAGCTTTTCGTAAACAGAGTATGGAAGAAGATTTATGCTTGCCCCCAAGTCTAGCAGTGCCTTTTCAAAGAAGTGCTCACCAACCCTGCAAGGAATGGTAAAACTACCTGGGTCCTTCAATTTAGGAGGTAATTTTCTTAACAATACGGCGCTCACTTCCTCTGTCAAAGCCACATCCTCCCTAACCTGAAATGTTCTCTTGTGAGTACAGCATTCTTTCAAAAATTTGGCATAAGAAGGAATTTGTTTAATAGCATCAAGTAGGGGAATATTAATTTCTACCTTTCTGAGAGTTTCAAAGATATCAAATAAATGTTGTTCTTTCTTTTGCTTGACTAACCTTTGAGGGAATGGTGGCAATACTGCCCCTCTTTTTTCACTTATTTGCTTGACTAACCTTTGAGGGAATGGTGGCAATACTGCCCCTCTTTTTTCACTTACCTTGTTGGAACCCAAAGCTTTTGATGGTTGTGTATCTGATTCGTCTGCGTGTGTTCCAACCTTGCTGTCAATTATCTTACCACT
The DNA here is from genome assembly GCA_017893485.1 of Hemerocallis citrina. Lineage (NCBI taxonomy): Eukaryota > Viridiplantae > Streptophyta > Magnoliopsida > Asparagales > Asphodelaceae > Hemerocallis > Hemerocallis citrina. The sequence goes on from CM030365.1 coordinate 111,890,745, forward strand.
TCTTAAGGTTGTCACTGATTTGAGCTGTTCTTGGCCTCTAGGGTTTGGTATAGTTTGTGATGGGAGTTCTCCTACCTTTCTTTCGCTCAACTCCTTCGCGATTTGACCGATTTGGGTTTCCAATTTCTGAATTGCCTGCCCTTGTTGGTTGCTTGTTTGACGTTGCTGTTGGAGCAATTGAAGAACGGTGGATTCAAAATCCAACTTCTTCTGTTCTTGAATTGGCCGATCAAACCCACTTCCCATCTGGAAGTTCCGTGCATGTCCTTGCGAAATTTGAGTGCCTTGATTGTTTTGATTATTGCTCCATGAGAAATTTGGATGGTTTCTCCACCCTGGGTTGTACGTGTTCGAGAAGGGGTTGTTCTTTGGTGGAAACACTCCTTGTCCTACATAGTTTGCATGCTCCTGATCTGTGAAAGAAGATATGGGACACGTATCAGTCGTATGATCAAAATGAGAACAAATTGCACAAATTTCTATTGTTTGGTTTTTTACACCACCCATCGTCGATATTGCATTAACAAGCATATCAATTTTTTTGTTCATGTTTACCATTTCTAATTGTATGTTATTACTACTAGAAATTTCGTAAACTCCCTGTTTTTTCGAAATGCCTCTTCCCCTTGTTGAGAATTGCTGTGAGTTCTCGCTGAGTTCTTCAAATAGTTCGATGGCCTCCTCATCACTTTTTCCCATCAAGATTCCGTTACAAGCTGAATCCACAATTGCCTTGTTAGTATCATTTAAACCCTCATAAAATGCTTGTACCTGATCATCCTTAGGCATGTTGTGCGTAGGACACTTGAGAAGCTTGTTCTTGAAGTCTTTCCATGCTTCGAAGAATAAATCTCCATCTTTTTGTTGGAAGAGTTGAATCTCCCTTTTTAGTTGTTTGGTTTTCTGGACTGGAAAGAATTCTTTCAAGAACTTTGTTTCCAATTGCTCCCATGATTGAATTGATCCTGGTTCCAAAGAATTATACCACAATTTAGCATTAAGTTTTAAAGAAAATGGAAACAAGATTAACCTGATTTGTTCAGGGGTAAGCCCTTGGACGCTTTGTGTTCTGCAAAGATCAAAGAAATCTTGCAGATGGAGGTGAGGCTCTTCATCTGGTTTGCCGCTAAAGTGGAGAACCATGATAAGTAATTGAGGAGATAGATGCATATTCCCTGTGACATTAGGTTGATAAGCAATGCAGGAAGGTTGCTCAATATTCTTAGGTGTGAATTTGTCCTGCATTGGTACTCGATTTGGTACTTCCTCACCCATTGTTGCTTGTGAATTGGGTCTCTGTGCAGTCGACTTGTTCCTTGCAACAGTCGACTGGTTTGTTGCAGACAACCGACCTAGTCTGTGCAGAGTGCGTTCTGTTTCTTCGTCAATAGGTAGTAGCTCTGGATGAAGTGATCGTCTCCCGTGCATTCACCAAAGTTCTGTAACCTAAAAGAAAAATATTTATTAATAAAAGAAAAGAAAATGAAAAAGATTTTACTGATTTGTAAGTTAAAATACTAAACAATCCCCGGCAGCGGCGCCAAAAACTTGTTGTGAAATCCAGCTATCTAAATAAATAGATAAACTAGACACAAATTAAAAACCTCGCAAGTGTACGAATCGTTTATAGAAGCATAGTGACAAGCAAGGGTCGATCCCACAGAGATTGTAGAAATTAACTTACTAATCAATAAAACAGAAATAAAAATCTTAAAGTATTGTTCTAAAAGAAATGACAAGATTAAAACTAGATCAAGTAGTTCTGAATCACAAATATCTATTAAGTAGTTGGGCTTTGATTTCCACCTATAGTCAATAATGCTAAGTCACCTTCTACACTACTCTAATCACTCATGTTTGTTCCTTTAAGGGCATGGTATCTACTCCTTAAAGTTAATGTTTTTCTAGGCCAAGAATTAGGCATGGTATCTACTCTAATTCGTTTCTTTCCTTAAGTATTTAGCATGGTATCTACTAAGTTGCACTTAAAGAAAACATAGGAACAATGGAAACGAACAAACACTCGAAGTTCTAGAAATTGGTATCAGATCTAGATCCTTCAAGTTGATTAAACCAAGAACCCCTAAAGATTCCTATGTTACAAGTTATGGGCACGAGATACGGGTCGTCTCTATGCTCATATAACCGATTCAGTTTTATAATATGCAAACTTGATAATCTCAGGTTCTGCATGGCAGTCGACTTGATGTCACTCTCAGTCGACTGCTCTTAGAACTTCTGAACAAGTTTGATTCATATTATAAATCTATACCAATACAATCAGGTTTAATCAATAAGTAATAGAGAAGCGTTGAGAAGAATATAAGCATTACATGACTACGGTTTCAATCTACCCAACTATAAAATTAGTTCCACATAATAAGACCTTTATTGACTAACAGTTTCGAATACATGATTAAAATAAAAACTAGAAAGAGAAGAAATAAACTGATGATGTTCGGCCCGAGAAGTCAACTTGCTGTCACTCAGTCGACTGGATCGTTCCCTTCAGTGTACCAGAGCTCCTTCTTTCTTCGATGCTGATAGAATAATGCCTGTTGGTTGACGATTGATGATTCAGAGTTTAAGTGATACTCTCAACTCCTTATTCCAGCCTTTTTATAACTTCTTTTGCCCACATCTGCAGATTTCAATTCTATCTCTTTACACATCGAATATAGATCTGAGTCGATCTTCTCACTTGCCAATCCTGGTTCTCTAACTTGATTAATGAAGAGTTGTTATTCGCAGACGACCTGGGTTTGGATAACTTAATCTTGCTTCGGATTTGGATGAGGATGAATCTTCAACTGTTCTTATCTTCTAACTCTGCTGAATGCCAGTCGACTGGTTTTGGAGTAAGTCGACTGTGCCGAGACATCTGTAGATTCATAATTAATCAGTCAAGTCAACTGTCTTTGTAGTAAGTCGACTGTACTGAGCAGCTTCAACCTCTCTGTCCAGTCGCCTGTTTGAAGAACCAGTCGACTTATGCTCTGCAGTATCTGTGTATCATCCTCAAAATCCTGAATCTGCTTCGTTTTGCTGTTTTTAGGCTGTTTCCTATGGGAAAGAGAAAATAAGAGTAAAATACCACATATAGAGCATTTAAATGTCCAATTGCAGTAAGATTATTGCTCCTAAATGTGAATATTATTGGGTTCATCAGTAATTGTTTAAGCATAATAAAAGAAGGTTGAAATCAAGCACAAATGACGAAGGGAGGACGCTACTGAATGGAATGTGCCAATCCCTATGGTTGTTTTGAACAATAACATAATCCGCTACTGTGGCAGACGGGTTGGTGGCAAGTTGGTAGAGTGAAGGGAAAGCGGACGCAAGCTTAAGGTTACCGATCCAAAGGTCAGACCGGAACTTGGTCTTTGACCCGTCGAAACAAACATGGGAAATTCCACATTTAAAAGAATTGGCAACTTTCTGAACACCCTTCCAAAAGAGGGAAGCCTTGCAGGAGAGGTAGGGGCTGAATTCCCAAACCCTCTGCCGCTTGAAACAATTGTGTGTTATCTGGCTAGCCCAGGGCAAATGATCATATTTCAATATTCTACATAACCATTTACCCAGAAGGGATAAATTCTGATTCCTGAGATTGAGAACCCCTAAGCCACCAGCTGCCTTGGAAGTGCAAATCATCTTCCAATTGCAGAGATGCGTACTCACTCTATATGTATCGGCACCCGACCAGAAGAAATTCCTTCTAATATGATCAATCCTCTTAATGACCCAAGAGGGGGTATAAAAAAGGACATCATATATAAAGGAACAGATGAGAGGACAGAGTTAACGAGTATTAATCTACCACCTCGAGAGAGGTGCTTCCCAGACTAATTGTTAAGTCTAGCTTCAACTTCTTCTATCATCGATATCCAATTGGATTTATCTAACTTTCCCCATCTCAAGGGAATACCTAGATACTGAATGGGAAATGAGGCGGAGGCACAGTTGAAGAATTGAGCAATTTCGGCTTGACGGTTGAGAGCCCCCCCCAAGTCAAAGAATCGACGATTTATGAAAGTTAATGGATAAGCCTGAAGCTCTTTCAAAGATATAAAGAAGTAACTTAAAGTTCCGTAAGGTACACCCATTGGGTTTCGCAAAGATGATAGTGTCATCAGCATATTGAAGATTCAGGACACCACGGAAGCTCTAGGAGCCACCAAGACCTTCGATGACATTAGCATCCCAAGCCTTACGGAGTAACTTACTGAAAACATCGGCAACAAGAGCGAATAAAAGGGAAGAAATGGGGTCACCTTGATGAAGACCACACTTACACTTGAATTTGTTGCCTTCCGTACCATTAATGAGAATGGACGAGGTGTCGGAGAAAAGACTGGACTTAATCCAAGCGATCCACTTAGGACCGAATCCTCGATGGAGGAGGATCTGAAAAAGAAAATCCCAACTGACACTACATATGCTTTTTGAAAATCTAATTTTAACAGTATTCCCTCGGAATTGGATCTATGGCATTTCGAAATGATTTCTTGGGCAGAAGCCATGCTATCAAGGATAAAACGATCTTTAATCCTTTCATAATGATCTTTCAAGGATGAGAGGAGACATAATAGAGCTGAGGCGAGTTAAAAGAACTTTCATAATGATCTTAAAAGTAGTGTTGAGACAGCTAATCGGTCGGAAGTTGGTGACCGAGTGCGCTCACATGATTTTAGGTATGAAAACGATGTGCGCGTAATTGATACGATCAAATGAAAAGCACCCATGGTGCAGATCATCGAACATCTTCAGAAGATCATCTTTAAGGAGATCCCAAAACTTTAAGGAGATCATGAGTATGATGACCATACAGATGATCCCAGTCCAGCCGGATGGATCGATGTTTATAAGATCCCCAAAGGTTTTTATAAAAATGAAGGAAAGAAGTATGGATATCAGAATCAGAAGTTAACTCATTGCCGTTGTCGACAATGGAAGAAATACAATTGCAGCGTTGACGATGCGAAGCGAAGTTATGGAAAAAAGAGGTGTTACCATCACCCTCTTAAGTCAACGACTCTTAGCCCTCTGGGCCCATTTAATGTGATCTTTGTGAAGAATGTCAACGAACTCCCTCTTACAGGAGCAACGTTTGGAATGGAGGGAATCAGATATAGGGCCACGCTCTTCAAGCTTATCAATGGATTCAATGGAGGAGAGGAGGCAATATTTAAGAAAGTTGGCATTAGCCAATCTCTCTTTACGCCAAAATTCGAAACCATATTTGATAGCGTGAAGCTTAAGTAGGATGCAACCAAAGCCAGAAGAACTCGTAATAGAGGAAAGGCACTCAGAGACGATATTTACAAAGATCTGATCTTGCAGCCAGAATTTTTCGAAACAGAATTTGAAAGGTTTTGAAAAGTTATAGTTAGAATACAGTGCTATAGGCACGTGATCTGAAGACGGATTGGGTAACACAGAAGCGAAAGAGTTGTGAAAAAAAGAAATCCAATCGTAAGAGACAAGAAATCGATCGAGCTTAGCCATAGATGGCAAAAGACGCATGTTCGACCACGTGAACGATCTGCCGTTAAGAGGAAGATCAGTCAAGTGAAGGGAACAAATGCAATCATTAAAACGAGAGGAATGTAAGGTATTAGAGGTGTTACTAGACCTTTCATAGGAAAATCTGGTAACATTAAAGTCACCACAGAAAAAATAGAAACCATTAATATTGTTTCGAAAAAAGTCAAATTCATTCCAAAACAAGTTACGACGCTCCGCTGTCGACGGTCCGTAAACCGAGACCTCGGTAAGGCCACAATTAAGTTCAGTCCAGTGAAGACGAACGATAAGAAAAAAGGTAAGACGATGAACCGAAATTAGGGAGAAACGTGAGTCCTTAAATCCAAAAAGCATCCCCCCTCTCGAACCGATGGCGTCTAGAAAAATCCAATTAGAGATTATGGATCCACCGATAGAACGTAAAATAGTAGGGGAGGTAGAATCAAGTTTGGATTCCTGAATCGAGATCATGTCACAATGGGAAGAAGAAATCAGTTGATACAACGTCTGTTGTTTGGTCGAACACCGCAGACCTCGGATATTCCAAGAAATACTAATCATGATAACAATTATGCTCAAAAGCTCTTGAAATTTCGTGTTGCCGAATAGAGTCAAAGTCTACAAAATTATCAGAATTAACCACAAACCCCATATCCTTTGCGAGGCTAAGCATTTCTAGGTTAGAAAGGGAGTCGAAGTGAACTTGATAGATGGAACCAAAATGAGCCTGCCCAGAGTTCATAGGAACATGGAGAGGGATTTCCAAATTGCGAATCTCGGCAGCTAAGGAAGCTTTAGACTCCGCAGATAAATGCAAAACCCTTTTAGCCCGAATACGCACACTAGAATAGATGACAGGGAAGGAAACATTATGCGCGCTAAGAGGCTACGGCCTATTATGGTCATCTACCATAAGGTCGATAGGCAATTTAGACATAGAACGAGCCAGCAGAGTAGGGGCAGCTGAAGCTGCGATCTGAGAGGTGTGAGAAATAAGTGTCTGCAGACAAGCTGGAACGAGAGTAAGGATCTTCAAAGGAAGAGAAATAGGAGAAAAGGGAGGAAGAGAACAGAAAGAGGGGGGAGCCTTTCTACAGTATCGAGGAGGATTGAAACCCTCAGAGTTCGATAAAGGAGACTTGCTCAACATACAATAGTGATAATAAGTCGCTAGACAGTAAGACAGAATATAACTAGCAGGAATTGAAGAATAAGGACCAAAACGCAGAATGCAAAAGCAATTTTTAAAATAGAAGTTGAAAGAACAAACATTGACAACAAAAAAGCTAATCAGATGGAATACCTTAAGTGAAGACTGAGGTTGAGGAAGCTCCGAAACTTCTGCGTCCCGAAGATTGTCATGATCCCTCCTAGCATCCGACTTAGGGGACTGCTGATGCGATAGGGATTGATCAAGATCTGCGACTTCTTCATCCAAGAGGTTGTCTTGATCGATCCGCGCATCATGTTTCTGAGTTGATGAGAGAGAGCTTTAAAAGGCGCAGGATTAGATTTGGATTCCGAAGAGAAAGAGCTGTGCACAGCTAGCTGGAAATTGACCCAATCGGAGGAGAAATGCGGGTTAACTTCCCAAGCCGGCCACTTTTCGTCAGAATCAATCAGTTTGGGAACAGAAGGAACAGAGCACGGGGTGGTAGTAGCTATGGGAGCCAGGGGAGCATGAGTCCTCGAAGAGTGGGGAAGAGGTAGCTTAGGCGGTTGCTTGATAGGTCTAGAAGGAGTCGAGGGAATGTGCTTCAGAGAGGGTTGATTAGCAATGTCCGGGTTAATCCAGACAAGGTTGGGGGCCTTAGAAGGCAAAATTTTGGAACTGGAGGGAGAGGTAAAACCTCTACACTGGTGTGTGCAGTTCTTTTTAGAAGGGGCTTTGTGCAAAGCCTTAAATTTGGATGATGGATCTTTCGAATGAGAAGAAGCTCCAACAGAGAAGGTTTTAGGAAGAGGAGGGGCAATCGCTGCGACCTTAGAGTCTCCGAGAAGCAAAGGAGCTTGAGTTGTTCCTCCATTAGAATTGTCATGAAAATTGACCGAGATAGCAAAGATTGACTTATTATCTCTCATCGAGTAAGCTTCAATTCTATCATGCACAGGAGGGCAAAAGAATTCTGCTTCCACCTGGAGGCAGCCTGAAGCCAACATAGAAGATGAGGAAATGCGAATCAACTCACCAACACATTTAGTCATGTCTGCGACGACACGAGGTGAATCGTAGAAAGGAGGAAGCCCTAAGTGAGTGGCTTTGACTAGGGTCAGGATCAAAAATGGGGGCAAACGGCCCTGATGCACCCATTTGCGAAAGGAAAGCTTGATCGAGCCAATTGAAAGAGAGTTGATGGCTATAAGGTCTTCCAGAATTTTAGGGGAAGGATAATTAATGACCACCTCACCGTTAGAACATGCATTGATAGCCCACACCCAATCTTCTACATTACACGAATTACAAAGAAAGGAATCTAATGTAAAGTTGGAAACCGAACCTCCGCTGAAGGAGACAACACCGTAGCACTCAAACTTATTCATTTTGTCAGAGAGTTCGGCAGCGGGGATAAAGACGAGGGTTCCCTGAGGCTTAGACACCTGAGGAGATGGTTGAGAATGCACTTGGGGAGTAGGATGTGCAACAATTGACATGGCTTATTCATCAAACTTATTCATTTTGTACTCTTTTAAACCCAAATTTTTACGTTCATTTAAGTACCCGACTATTTTGTTTGAACCCAGAAATTCAACCTATATTATTTATCATTATTTGATTATTTAACTCCTGATTATTATTTTACTACTATTATTATTGTTATTATTATTATTATTATTATTATTATTTTATAAAAAAACCTAAAGATCCTAATTGATTATAAAATTTCTAGTTGATTATTTGATTTATGCTAAAGCCCACCTTTTGATTTAATTATTGGATTTCCTTGTCATGAAGCCCACTTTCATATTCATTATAATTACATTTTTATTAACATTAAATTTTAGAGCCAAATCTCATATTCTTTTTATTCATATTTATTCTAATTTGTGAAGCCCAAATATAAAGCCCAAGTCTACAAACCCAAACCCACATTTATATACCCAACCCGTTAACCCATTATCCTACCCTACCCAAATTTAACTACCCGTATACAAATTTCTCCATAAAACCCCTCACATGTCCCCACTCTTCACATTCTGTAACTCCACAAACCCCCACTATCTCATAACTACTCATTATTATATATTATATTTGATATATTATATTTTTTTATCCATTTAATAACCCCCTCCCCCATCCTCTCTCTCTCTCCCCCCTCTCTTTCTTTCTCCTCCATCTCCCTCTTTCTCTATTTCGAAACAAAACAGTGTCTCCCTTTCCCCTTCGTCTTCCTCCTCACCCCCCCGACCTCGTGCCCTCCTGCACCTCCATCCTCGCCCCTCTGTAACACCACCAAAACCTCGTTGTCCTTCCTGCTCATCGCCATTACCGCTCCACCGAGCTCCAACACCTCCGAGAACCCATCTTTGCCCTCTCCGTTGTCCCCGCAACCACCGAAGATCCCTCGCCTCGTCATTGTCGTTGTCCAGAGCCCAGAACCATGCCTTCTCCTTCTCCTCTGTTTCGGTGAAGAAACAGAGCATCGCTCAGTCCCCCGCCGTCCTCATCATTGCGTCTCTTCCCAACTGCCAGTGTTTCACCGTCGCTGCCATTGATCTTGTCGCTGCTGCTGCTCCTTGCCACAGTCACTGATCACCACTTCTCTCCCTCCTCCGCTTGCATCCTCAATCCTGCAACCCCTCTAATGATGTAGCACTCGTAGCCACCACCAACCGCCACTACAGATCTCAGCCGCCCGTCGCCTAGCGCCATCAGCCGCCTGCCTCGTGCTGCCCTCGCCGTCGCTGCCCATGTGCGCCATCGACCACCATCCCCCAGTGCAACTCATCATCAGCCAATAGTGCCCTTTATCAAGCTCGGTCGTCCGATCGTTGATCATCGCGATCATGATCACTTCTTGATCCGTTGATCTTGGCCGTTAGATTTACATCATCATCATCAAGATCTTGATCTCGACTGTCGGATCTCTTTTGATCATCGCGATCGTGATCATCATCTTGATCTTAATCTTGATCTTCAATCTCAGTCGTTCGATCATCCAATCTTGATCCCCATTAAAATCCGTGCCAGATCGTGATCATCTCATCAAGATTCGCTTGGTTCACGATCATCATCGTTTCCCGGGATCCTAATCCCATTATTCCACATTTCGGATCTAACGTCATTCTAAAGGCAAGTCATCTCACCCTCGAATTGTATTGTATCGTATTCGAGATTGTTTATTGAATCCCGCAGGTAGATCTATATTGATTATTATATAACTTCTATTGTTATTTATCGTTGGGATACTACAGATTTACACGAGCGAATCCAAGTAGTAGTCTTGACTTCGTGCCACTTTTTTGCCTCTGACTTATGGAGATCTTGCATGCATTCATGTAATTAATTATTGAATATAGGAATAGGAATTGTTATTGTAATTCATGTCATGATATTACACAACTATTGTAGATTGTATACTAGTATTGATTGTTCACATGATTGATGTTGGGGTATTAGTTGGCTGTGATTAGTAAGAGTACGGACATTATACATCTTAATACCATGTTCACATAGACGTATTTGCTATGATTAATGTTGTCAATAACCATTGTATATTGATTGAATAAAGAATTATTAATAAGCCGAGGTTTAAGGGTGACTTAAGTAGTGGACAATGTAGTGACTGTACTCGGAGGAGGGGCCCGTGTTTCCCTAAATATTGTTAACGGCTATTGTTTTATCGATGGATTGTGGCTTACGGCAGTAACCCAATCTATCGTGTATTGTATCAGGGCTAATTATCTTATCGTGCAGTAATTATTGAATTGCAACTATTGAATATTGATTATCGTTGCCGAGTACATGAACTATAAAATTCACCACTAAGTCTAAACGTAACTTGTTTGTATGTAGCAACCATGTGGTAAATAAATGGGATGCGTGAAGTGCTACATTAGTTAGCATTAAAATGAATAATAGACTAAAGTTTGTCACCGCATCATCATTGCATATTGTCATCATTATTGAACGGTGTTATCGTTATTGTTACCATTATTGACATCGTTTATTATTATTGTTATTGATCATATAATTGCATATTGCATCGTTATCATTTTGCCATTGTTCATTGCCATCGACACTATTGTTTATTGGATTGATTGTTATATCGTAAATGCCATTGTTTCATTACTTTTTCTACTTGCTGTCCACGATTTGCTCTAAGGACATATTATTCTCTATTTTTAGATGAACAACTTACAGGTTGTAACTCCCTGTTCCAGTTGTACGTATTTTATTACGTGAATTTTTGTACTTTAATTTTCAGATCAGTTTTATTTTTTTCTCTGGACTCTTTATCTAAAGCCAGAATATTTTTCTGATCAATTCTATAATTTTGTGATTTTTCGATCGGAGTTTAAATACAAATTTTAAACCGTGATTAATCCTAATCCTAATACTAATCCTAATCCTAATCCTGCCTAACCCTACACCTTATTTTCCACCACCCTACTACTCCTAATCCTCTCCAATCCGTCAACCCCCTCTCCACATTTTTCTACACCTCCATCACATTTTTCTACACCCCCTTTGATTTTTCTACACCTCCACCACATTTTTCAACACCTCATCTCTTTCTCCCCTAACTTTTCCACACCTTGTTCTCATTTTCCACCCTACACTCCCATTTTTCTACACCCCCACATGCAGCACTCCTATCCCTTGATTTTCTACACCCCTACACATGATTTTTCTACACCCCTACACATGCATGCATACACCTTGCCTTTCCTTTCTATATACACACACACACATACCTCCCACTTCATTCCCTTCTTCTCTTCATTTTCCCTTCTTCTCTTCCTCTGCCTCCTTCACATCCGAGAGCAAGCAACGCCCAAGCTCCACTTCACATTCCACCTTCGAGCCAACGACTCCGCTTCTACGATCCCGTGAACCCCGAAAAATAACCCGACGTCGCGCCACCTTGTTGTTGTCGTCGCTCACCGTTGCTACCGTTAGCTACCGTCTTACCGCCATTCTTACCGCCGTTGTGCCGCCGTCCGTTGCCGACGTCGCTTCCTTCCGTGGTTAACACTACCACCGTAATCGTCACATTATAAGGCAAGTACCTTGTACACTATTTTTGTTCTCGTACAAGCATTATCCTTTGACTCGTGGCAAGTAGTCTAGTTATCGTCATATTTTATTGTCAAACTCTGTTCTAGTCACTTGTTTCATGCTATATCAACTCAAGAGTGAACCGTTAACACATTTCGAATCGTGTTATCGAATATCGAATATTCAACCTTCCTATCTCTAAAATTTTTTGACCTTGCACTAAAAATTCGATCATGTTCCCGATACTGGATTAAAGATTTTCTATGTAAAAATCGTAGCCCATCGAGTCCCGAATCCAGAACATCTTACGGTTTCTCAATCGGATGTATAGATTGTGAGATATCGCGATTTTAGTACTGACATATCATGAATTTCTGAACCTGCACGGGATTACGAACGGTATCTTGTACTGAGAATTCGACCATGTTCCCGACACTGGATCGAAAAATTTTCTACATGAAAATCGTAGCCCTTCGAGTCTAGATATCCGAAACATCCTACAGTTTCTCAATCCGATGTATAGATTGTGAGATATCGCAGTTTTAGTATTGTGACTCCGAATTTTCAGAATGCGCGCGAGACATCGAAACCAGCGAAGAATGAATTTGTACGCATCGCTACTGTTCTTAGAATGTATCGTGTGAATATGCGTTGGAACCGGGAGAGAGTCTAATTTCTAGAATTTCTGACGGAATTAGATTTGCTTTTCTGTAACAACGGGAAAGTGAATTTGAATGCAGATATGTCAAGTTGTCTAAAAATTCATCTATACATTTTTACATATAAACCCGTTATTTTTCATATTTAATGAACTGAATGTATTATTGTTCTTGTAATAATAACTTGCATAGATATAATAGGTTGATAGAATGTATTTTATACCACTTGATAATTCTATAATAATTACTCTCGCTACATGTACTCGTTTTACGTCTCATGTCCATGATTACTGTCCTTGATATTTTTCTAGATTAACTGTCTTGATTACACCGTTCCACTAGTCGTACCAACTGCATGTTCCTAACTAATTATAAAAGAATAACAAGCAGGGGTTATAAGGGTACGACTTAATAGTGGACAATATAGGGGAGTATACTCGGAAGGGGGCCCGTGTTTCCCGAAATAGTGATTCTTGATTCTTGATTCTTGATTACACAATTCTTGATTACATAATTCTCGATTACATGATTCATGATTACATATCTTGATACTATCACTGGAAGACCCGAGTACATAATCCTATAGAATTCACTACTTAAGTCTAAACGTCACATGATTGATATGCACCGAACTTGTGGTATGGGACACAGGATTATGTGCATTAGATAAGTTAATAAAACGGATAAACTTGAGATCTTCACTAAGCATGGCTCTTCATTACATGACTCTTGATTACATGACACTTGATTCTTGATTACATGATTCTTGATTACATGACTCTTGATTACATGACTCTCGATCCTTGATTACATGATTATCGATTAACTGAGCCTAGGTTATCAATTGCTTATACCTTGAAATCTAGAATACACTAGTCACAGTTATTACTTACATGATCATATTGTCCCAGTTCCTTGCTTACTTCCATATTGTATTTGTACTTCTACTTCTTGTTTCTTCCATGTTATATCTTGTTGTATTACCCCTTTTTCTGCTTGTTGCTACTTGCTGCCCGAAACTTGCTCTAACGGGAACTTTTCTATTTTTCTTTGAGTTAATAATTATACAGGTACTGATGGATCCGACGAGCAGACTCTCTAGATGATCGTTGCTGCTTCCTTACTACTTCATGTTGTTTTCTTTCAGTCGCTATTTTATCTAGTTGTTATAGCGAACTGCTTATCATATTATTTTAATTCTGGCAAGTACCTTGTACTCCCGGGCATCTTGACCCGATGTTGATGTATTATCCAAATGATGGTTATTCTATTTTCAGCTCATGTGATTATTATATTTGCCTGCGTGATTGTGTTATAAAGATCTTGTTGAGCTTATAATTGTACAGCTTATGGATGATGTATATCATTCGCTGGGCCTCGGTTGCGTGCCTGTATTTCCGTATAGTGGGAAGCGGGGCGTGATAGGTTTTTAGTGGTATCAGAGCCTAGGTTCGAACCATGCTAAGCTCAACAATATACACATCACGTGGATCACATGAATGTTAATAACCAACTTGCCATCTGGAGATTTACCCCATTCGAATATGCATTTCAGACTATGGTTCACGGAGGCTCTTCGACTTCTACACCTAGGGATGAACTATCGGAGATCGTCGCCATTCTCTAGGAGATGCTACGAATGATGGAGCTACAGCATTCTATTCCTTTTCTTCTTTTCTGCTTGTTTCTTGTTCTTATCTTGCTTAATTTTTCTCTCTTCCTAAACCTCTCATTTTATAGAAATGAGAGATGAGTAACTGACAAATTATTCATTCCCGTTTCTCCCATTTTTCCTTGCGGCACCTATCTTGCCACAATTTTTCAACATTATTTGGTGGGTGTGGCCCACTTTACCAAATAAGTTTGACAACCAATATCTTCGTGTTACAAATCTCTGAATTCTTCTCAATTCGTCGATCGCTATCACTTGGTATCAGCAGCGAGAAGCATCACCATCAGAGTGGCGCAGCAAAAACATAGCAGAGTCCTATATTGATTGATGTAATGAATTTCAAAGCAAACTTCATCGTCATCAACAACTCAAGGTTCGATGTTATATTTGGAATGGATAGGGGCCGAAGTGCAAATACTGATCATAGGCCGGTTATAGGGGACGGTGCATTAATGAAGAAAAGACAAGAAGAAGAAGAAATAAAAAAAAAGAGAAAGAGAGGGAGAGAAGTCAAAGAAAGAAGAAAGAAAAAAAAAAGAGAAAGAAAGGAAAAGAGAAAGAAAGAGGAAGAAGAAAGAGAGAGAAGTCGGAGAGGAAGAAGAAAGAGAGAGAAGCCGGGGAAGAAAGAAAGAGAGAGAGAAGCCGGGGAAGAGAGGGGTGAAGAGAAAGAAGAAGACAACTCGGGAGCATGCTTCGGAGAAGAGAGAAGGTGAGAAGCCGATAGCAGAGACGAGAGCAAGAAAGAAAGAGAGAGTAGGAGCTTGGATTTTCTTGGCAAATGGAAAGAAGAGATCAAGAATCGGTAGCGGAAATGAAGAGAAAATCGGTGGAAGAAGAAAGTGAAGCAGGGAAGAAGATGAAGCTTTCTTCATCTTCACCGAGATTTGGTAGGATTTGTGTATTTTGTGGCAGTAGCTCTGGCAAAAGAGCTAGCTACCAAGAAGCCGCGATCGAGCTCGGTAAGGAGCTTGTAGAGAGAAATATCGATCTCGTCTACGGTGGTGGGAGCATAGGATTGATGGGCCTAGTTTCCGATGCCGTTCGTGCTGGTGGCCGACATGTTTTGGGAGTGATTCCCAAGTCCCTGATGCCGAAAGAGATTACTGGGGGAACTGTGGGAGATGTTAGACTTGTCTCTAACATGCACGAGAAGAAGGCTGAAATGGCTCGAGCTGCTGATGCTTTTATAGCCTTGCCCGGAGGTTATGGAACACTTGAGGAATTATTCGAGGTGATCACTTGGGCTCAACTGGGGATCCACAGCAAACCGGTGGGTATTTTAAATGTTGATGGATATTACGACTCGCTCCTGTCCTTCATAGATTCAGCTATGGTTGAGGAGTTTATATCCAGTAAGGTCAGACACATCTTGATTTCAGCTCCATCTCCTAAGGAGTTACTAAGAAAATTGGAGGAGTATGTGCCAGAGCGAGATGAGCTTGTAAATCAGCTGAACTGGGATGTTAGCGATGTAGGTGGTTCAGATTCTAAGCCTAGACATTAAATTGTTGATTCTTCCAGTTGAGGATGCACAATTTGTCTTTAGTTGTTTTTTTTTGCCTTTGTACTCCTTGTTTCATTTATCTTCTGTTGTACTCTTCATTGAAGTGTATTGTATTTACTTCTTAAGCTATCCTATACTCGCTTATGTAAATTTCGAGGTCGAAATTTTTTTGTAAGGTGGGTAGGATTGTAACTCCCTGTTCCAGTTGTAAGTATTTTATTACGTGAATTTTTGTACTTTAATTTTCAGATCAGTTTTATTTTTCTCTCTGGACTCTTTATCTAAAGCCAGAATATTTTTCTGATCAATTCTATAATTTTGTGATTTTTCGATCGGAGTTTAAATACAAATTTTAAACTGTGATTAATCCTAATCCTAATACTAATCCTAATCCTAATCCTGCCTAACCCTACACCTTATTTTCCACCACCCTACTACTCCTAATCCTCTCCAATCCGTCAACCCCCTCTCCACATTTTTCTACACCTCCATCACAATTTTCTACACCCCCTTTGATTTTTCTACACCTCCACCACATTTTTCAACACCTCATCTCTTTCTCCCCTAACTTTTCCACACCTTGTTCTCAGTTTCCACCCTACACTCCCATTTTTCTACACCCCCACATGCAGCACTCCTATCCCTTGATTTTCTACACCCCTACACATGATTTTTCTACACCCCTACACATGCATGCATACACCTTGCCTTTCCTTTCTATATATACACACACACACATACCTCCCACTTCATTTCCTTCTTCTCTTCATTTTCCCTTCTTCTCTTCCTCTGCCTCCTTCACATCCGAGAGCAAGCAACGCCCAAGCTCCACTTCACATTCCACCTTCGAGCTAACGACTCCGCTTCTACGATCCCGTGAACCCCGAAAAATAACCCGACGTCGCGCCACCTTGTTGTTGTCGTCGCTCACCGTTGCTACCGTTAGCTACCGTCTTACCGCCATTCTTACCGCCGTTGTGCCGCCATCCGTTGCCGACGTCGCTTCCTTCCGTGGTTAACACTACCACCGTAATCGTCACATTATAAGGCAAGTACCTTGTACACTATTTTTGTTCTCGTACAAGCATTATCCTTTGACTCGTGGCAAGTAGTCTAGTTATCGTCATATTTTATTGTCAAACTCTGTTCTAGTCACTTGTTTCATGCTATATCAACTCAAGAGTGAACCGTTAACACATTTCGAATCGTGTTATCGAATATCGAATATTCAACCTTCCTATCTCTAAAATTTTTTGACCTTGCACTAAAAATTCGATCATGTTCCCGATACTGGATTAAAGATTTTCTATGTAAAAATCGTAGCCCATCAAGTCCCGAATCCAGAACATCTTACGGTTTCTCAATCGGATGTATAGATTGTGAGATATCGCGATTTTAGTACTGACATATCATGAATTTCTGAACCTGCACGGGATTACGAACGGTATCTTGTACTGAGAATTCGACCATGTTCCCGACACTGGATCGAAAAATTTTCTACATGAAAATCGTAGCCCTTCGAGTCTAGATATCCGAAACATCCTACAGTTTCTCAATCCGATGTATAGATTGTGAGATATCGCAGTTTTAGTATTGTGACTCCGAATTTTCAGAATGCGCGCGAGACATCGAAACCAGCGAAGAATGAATTTGTACGCATCGCTACTGTTCTTAGAATGTATCGTGTGAATATGCGTTGGAACCGGGAGAGAGTCTAATTTCTAGAATTTCTGACGGAATTAGATTTGCTTTTCTGTAACAACGGGAAAGTGAATTTGAATGCAGATATGTCAAGTTGTCTAAAAATTCATCTATACATTTTTACATATAAACCCGTTATTTTTCATATTTAATGAACTGAATGTATTATTGTTCTTGTAATAATAACTTGCATAGATATAATAGGTTGATAGAATGTATTTTATACCACTTGATAATTCTATAATAATTACTCTCGCTACATGTACTCGTTTTACGTCTCATGTCCATGATTACTGTCCTTGATATTTTTCTAGATTAACTGTCTTGATTACACCGTTCCACTAGTCGTACCAACTGCATGTTCCTAACTAATTATAAAAGAATAACAAGCAGGGGTTATAAGGGTACGACTTAATAGTGGACAATATAGGGGAGTATACTCGGAAGGGGGCCCGTGTTTCCCGAAATAGTGATTCTTGATTCTTGATTCTTGATTACACAATTCTTGATTACATAATTCTCGATTACATGATTCATGATTACATATCTTGATACTATCACTGGAAGACCCGAGTACATAATCCTATAGAATTCACTACTTAAGTCTAAACGTCACATGATTGATATGCACCGAACTTGTGGTATGGGACACAGGATTATGTGCATTAGATAAGTTAATAAAACAGATAAACTTGAGATCTTCACTAAGCATGGCTCTTCATTACATGACTCTTGATTACATGACACTTGATTCTTGATTACATGATTCTTGATTACATGACTCTTGATTACATGATTATCGATTAACTGAGCCTAGGTTATCAATTGCTTATACCTTGAAATCTAGAATACACTAGTCACAGTTATTACTTACATGATCATATTGTCCCAGTTCCTTGCTTACTTCCATATTGTATTTGTACTTCTACTTCTTGTTTCTTCCATGTTATATCTTGTTGTATTACCCCTTTTTCTGCTTGTTGCTACTTGCTGCCCGAAACTTGCTCTAACGGGAACTTTTCTATTTTTCTTTGAGTTAATAATTATACAGGTACTGATGGATCCGACGAGCAGACTCTCTAGATGATCGTTGCTGCTTCCTTACTACTTCATGTTATTTTCTTTCAGTCGCTATTTTATCTAGTTGTTATAGCGAACTGCTTATCATATTATTTTAATTCTGGCAAGTACCTTGTACTCCCGGGCATCTTGACCCGATGTTGATGTATTATCCAAATGATGGTTATTCTATTTTCAGCTCATGTGATTATTATATTTGCCTGCGTGATTGTGTTATAAAGATCTTGTTGAGCTTATAATTGTACAGCTTATGGATGATGTATATCATTCGCTGGGCATCGGTTGCGTGCCTGTATTTCTGTATAGTGGGAAGCGGGGCGTGACACAGGTAATCAAGGAGAATTTCCTGATGGATTAGGAGAACTATAATGGTGAAGAATTGATTTGCATCGCCGCCTAAATAATCATTGTTTTGTTATGAAGACTTTAATAATTGAACATTATTACTTCTTTGTATTATGGTCTTTTTGACCCGAATATTGTTATTGTTGTTTCTAGTGTTGGATTATTAATATATTTGGTTATTTCATGCTCAAATTCCAAGTATTGTTATTCATGTGATTATCCTTTTATTGCATGCGTGGTTGTATTGCTCCTCGTTATATTGTTGAGTTGAATTGATAACAGCTTATGAATGACGCGAGTCATTCGCTGGGCCAACGTCACGTGCTTGCATACTGTATTTTTGGGAAGCGGGGCGTGATAACTTTATTTTCATGTGGTAGGCAGAAGCAACTGCATGAAAGACCATCAGGCCCATACAGCCAAATATTGCGTTGTATGCGGCTTTGACGTCGACTACCATAAAGTCCAGCGGTTCCGTTCGGGTAGCGAGAGGCTTTCCTGCTTTCACATCAAGAGTGATGATTTCTTCAATTTGAATGGGCACACCGAAGAATCCATGGAGTGTATAGCCGATTGGCCTGAGTTGGTATGTGGAGAGTTTGAGGTCGTTGAAAGTGTTCATGAAAAGGATGTTTACCGAGCTGTCATGGTCCACCAGGATGCGGCATACTTCATGATTCACAATGGAAAGGTTTTTCACCAATGCTTAACAATGAGTTGTTCGAACACCTTCTGAGTCATTATAGGAGAAAGATATCGGGATCCCGATGCTCTTGATAGACAGGATGTTGTCTACTGAGTTGACTTCCCAAACGAAGGTGTTGCCGGAGGAGTTGGAATCTCCCCCCATCCGCCCTTCGTGGATGGAGTGGATAATGGCCATGTAATCTGAGTCTTAGGATTCAGAGGGATTCTCTTGACGCTTCTTAGCCCCTCGTGTCATTTGGGTTTCGACGTTGTTATTTTGTTGAAAAAATTGGGAGAGGTATCCCTGACGAATTGGATCTTCAAGTCCCTTTTTTAGGGTTCGAAAGTTGTCAATAGTGTGTTAAGAGGAGTGAATTTGTCGAAGCATGGTCCTTGAGGAGGACGCAATTGAGCTGTGCCAAATTTTTGAAACTTTCTAGGTCCTTCCTTACTTGTATTCTTCCATTTTATTCCCAGAAGGTGAATCATTCTTGCCTTGAGGATAAAGAGCTTCCTCGGCTCTGATATACTTGTCACTCCTTTCCCAGAGATCAGTGAAATCCTTAGGAGGCTTCTTTGTGAGGGAGGACTTCAGGTCTTTATGAGTGACATTATGACGGAAGGCGGCAGCCGCCACTAACGTGTTCAGGGAGAAGATGGACCTTGCTTTGACTATGAAGTGCTTGACAAAGTCTTTCAACAGTTCTTCGTCTCTTTGTTTCAATTCCAACTGGAAACACTTGTTTTTTCGGCCTTGCTGCTACTAACGAAGTGCGCTATGAAGAGCTCCTCTTGTTGGTCGAAGAAGAATATTGAGTCCGGAGTAATGTGGGAGTACCATTCCCTTGTTGATACTTTTAAAGTTGCAGGGAATGTTCGGTAAGAGCACATTGGTGGCGTTGTAGACCATCATGAGAGTTTTAAAACTCTTAATATGGTCAGCCGGGTCAGATTGACCAACATAAGATTCAAACTAAGGACCTTTGAAGTTCTTTGGAATGGGTGCGTCGATGAAGGGTTTGCTGAAAGGAGGTCGGCCGTGGCGGTAAGTCCTGCTGGAGTGGTTCCCTTCATGTTTAATTTGTTCCGAGCGATCCTTTACTTCTTGGATGTGGTGAAGGACTTGCTCGTCCTAACCTTGGATCTATTTGAATCGCTGGATTCTTCTTCTCATGAAGGAGTATAGTGGTGGCTCCATGAGCGTCGACCCTGATCATGGGTACCTGGGATGGCTCAGAGGATGTCATGCTTGAACTTTTCCAGTTCGGTTAGGGCCACTTGCTCTTTTTTCCTTTCAAGATGATTTTGACTGTCACGAGTCGGGATTCTTTCTACAGTGTGCCCCCTATGAGAGGATGAGTGTCATGATCTCGGCCTTCGGAGAGAGTTGCTTCTTCGGTTCTACTAATATTGTGAGCGGGAAGCTTCGCCTTGAGTACACCTTTCATCCAAACTCTTTGTAGATCGGTCCCTTGTTGTCAGGCACTGATGATTTGACAGAGATCTCTTAACCCCCGGGGACCTCATGAGGTCTTCGAGTCACCACAGCATTATGGACTAAGACATGGTCGTGTAGAGGGTGAGGTTCATGGTGAGGTTCATGACGGCTTTGTCAAGAGGCACTGCCCCTCGGTGCCTCTCTGTTGATTAGAGATTGATTAAGCTGTTGGGGCAAATCCTGCTGATTAGGAGGAATAGGGTCCTCCTCAAGAAGAGCTTGTAGACGAAGAGGGTTGCCTAGACAACTTGAGGCCGTTGCTCTCCCTCTTAACCTCAGTGGCATGGCGGTATGTAACTACCGTTCCTGCTATTTCATTATTTCCCCCTTTTGTAATATTTTATTTATAATTGAATAAAATACTCTATTTTTGCTTCTTGATTATTTTAATTTATTATTGTTCATGAAATTCTTCGTTCTTCGTGATTGAGATATTTTTGTTGATCTCGTTTTCTTCTATTTAATTGTGGGTATTGTTATTTGAACCCTATTGATTTGGATCTATCTCTTATTAAACCCTAAAACCCAATGTATTTGTTCTTGACCCAAATCCTCTAATATTTGACTATAAATCACCGTACCCTAATTGTACCCTATAAATACAACTCTACTGTAAACCCTAAAAATTGCACACCATTGAAACCCTAGCCGCATATTCTCTCTCCTCTCTCCTCGCCGTTCTCTCTCTCTGCCAATTTTCCCGCCCAAAACACTAGTGAACCCATCGCTGGCCTCCTTCTCTAACCAAATCCCCATCCTCTGGTGACCTCCCCCCGTTGCCACTCGCTCTCGGTGGTGCCTCCTAGCACCGCCAGCTAAAACCCCCGAACCCCGACCTCCTTCCTTGCCTCGACGTCAACAACAGAACCCGGAGCCAATTTTCTATCTGTTTCGATCGCGGACCACAGCCACCAGTACCAACCCCGTGCATTGCTTAACCTCGACCATTGACGCCACCCTCTGGTCGCCAGCGCCGCCCCCCCTTGGCCGGCCCCTTGCTTTTGTGGCTGACCCTGTTGCTGTTGTTGTCTCTTTTGTCCCATTATTGCTGTTGAGTGGTTGATATTAGAGCACATATATTGCACGTGTAATTGTGTTAGTTCGTGGGTTCGTTGCTTCGAGATTCTTATCCCGTTATTCTTGGTATTCGATTTCGTCGTTTATAAGGCAAGTCATCGTCCTCTTGAATTGTTAATTGTATCAAATTCAAGTTTTGTTGAAATTCATGCAATTAGATCCTATTCGTTATCATATC
Organism: Hemerocallis citrina; assembly: GCA_017893485.1. Taxonomy (NCBI): domain Eukaryota; kingdom Viridiplantae; phylum Streptophyta; class Magnoliopsida; order Asparagales; family Asphodelaceae; genus Hemerocallis; species Hemerocallis citrina. The sequence continues at coordinate 111,912,892 of CM030365.1, forward strand.
GCTGTATTGATTATCTTCGTTAGGTCTATTAAGGGTTTACACGAGCTAACCCAAATATTCTTGATATCGTGCCACTTTTGACTTTAAAGATTGAATCTTCATGCATTCATGTAGAATTGATGATAGGGTTAACCGTATATTCATGACACAATTAATTATTGTAGAAACAATTACTCGGGTTTATGTTTGGTTGATTGTTTGTTGTTTGATCGTTGATAATTTAGTGTATGTATATGATTTTATTTTTATTTATCATGTTATTGCACCCATCATGTTGATTATACAATTTATTGACTAAAGAATCGATACCCATCATGTTAAATTAATTTATTTCAAGGAAACTACATCACCGACATTGCATATTGTTCATCATTGTTCCTATTGATATCGAATATTGGCTAAGTGTTACCGTTATTGATCATTGATTACCGTTATCGAATATTGCATCATTGTTTATAGCCATTGTACCGATTATCATTATATCGATTATTGTTATTGTCCCGTGTTATTGATTTCTATTGATCCATTGATTCATTGTTATACCGTTATTCCATTGTTCCTTGCTTCCTCTACTTGTTGTCCATGACTTGCTCTATGGATAATTTTTCTTCTATTTTTAGATGAAGTGTACACAGCTAATGAAGGAGAATTGCCTACTGAGATTGGTGAATAGACATTCTAAAGTCTTGATGAATTTTAATTGCTTATTGCTTTAATGAACTTATTATATTGAGACTTGTTACTATTGTATTGAGCTTATGTCCTAGATTTTATTATTGTTTCCAGATGTTGGATTATTATTGTATTTGGATATTTTTATTGTTTTATTCCAAGTATTATTGTTCATGAGATTATTATTATTGCTTGTGCATTTGTTCTGTATTGATTATATTGTTGAGTTGATCAGATAAATAGCTTATGGGTGACGTTAGTCATTCACTGGGCCAATGTCATGTACTCGTATTCCGTATTTTTGGGAAGCCAGGCGTGATAAGGTTTTTAGTGGTATTAGATCCCGGATTTGGATAATATATCAGTCAAACGTGACTAACGAAAGGATGTTGGCTTTGATTGATATTTTATCAGATTTTGGTTTTAATCGGTTTAACTCAATAGTATGTGCAATACGGGAATCGCATGAACAATTGATAACCAACTATCTGGAAACTAGTCTTGTTTGATTCCTCTTTGATCCCTCCCATTCATTGATTCCTCATTGGGTATGATTTCATTCTTTTCATACCAATATTCTTTTGATTCTGGTGGCATCCGTTCTTCTTCTTCCTGCTTGGTCCTTCGATTGGCATTGCTTGATCTACAACGACATGTCTACAGCTTGGAGCTTCACCATCAGAGTAGTGCAGCGGAAGCATGGTGGGCCCATAACCCACAGGTCCCAGGATTCTCATGTTGCTTCTCCTTCCTTGCATTGTTTGCTTTCTTTTTCCTTGCTATTTCATTCTCTTATCTTGTTGTTTATTCATGTCAGCCTCTCATTCATGTCTGTTTCTTGCATTTTGCTTCTGCCTTTTGTGTTCTCACTTTGACTTCTTGCTAGGTATTATCCTTGTCCATTCCTTTCCTGCTCATGCTCTTTTTGACTATGGTGCCACTCATTCATTTGTTTCCTCCCGCTTCATCGAATCTGCATCTCTTGGCTAGCAGCGCTATGCCAGTAGCTTGAAACATTACTGTGGGTGGAGGTGTTGTCTGTGTTCTCAGATTTGTGAGCAGAGTCCCTTTGTGATTGGTGGTGTTAATTTTGTTGCCGATCTGATTATCATCAGCAATTCTGGATTTAATGTTATTCTGGGGATGGATTGGCTTGGTGTCACTCATGCTGTGATTGACTGCCGCAAGAAGAAGGTGGTGTTCCAAATGCCAGAACGTCAAGAATTTGAATTCTGTGCCGGTGAAACATCGCTTGCTTTTGTTGAGAAGTTGGCTAGTCAGGAAGTTGGAGTTATAGAGGAAGTGTGTGCTGATGATGTTGTCGCACTGTTGGTTGTGCAGGGATTTTTTGGATATTTTTCCTGAGGAATTGCCGGGATTACTGCCAGATCGTGAAGTAGTATTCAGTATCGATGTTCAGCCAGGTACAACTCCAATCTCTAAGAGTCCGTACAGAATGGCTTCTGTTGAGTTGGCTGAGTTGAAGGAGCAGATTCAGGAGTTGTTGGATAGAGGTTTTATCAGGCCTGAGTGTTTCGCCTTGGGGAGTTTCAGTTCTGTTCGTCAATAAGAAGGATAGTAGTTGGAGATTGTGTATTGACTACCGTGAGCTCAATAAGGTTACAGTGAAGAACAGGTATCCGTTGCCAAAAATTCATGACCTATTTGACCAATTGGAAGGCACTTCTGTATTTTCGAAGCTGGATCTTCGTTCTGGTTATCATCAAGTCAAGGTGAAAGCTAAGGACGTACAGAAGACTACTTTTCGAATAAGATATGGGCACTATGAATTCTTGGTGATGCCTTTTGGAGTTACTAATGCTCCAGCTGTATTTATGAGCATGATGAAATAGGTTTTCTCTCCCTTGCTAAACAAGTTTGTTGTGGTATTCATTGATGATATTTTTGTCTATTCTCAGAATCGGGATGAGCATGCTGAGTACTTAAAGGTTGTTTTGCAAACTTTGAGGAATCATCAGTTGTATGGGAAGTTTAGCAAGTGTGAGTTTTGGCTGGATCGTGTTGCTTTCTTGGGCCATATTATTTCCGGTGTTGTAGTTTCTGTCGATCCGTCCAAGATTTCTGCGATTAAGGATTGGCCGACGCCGAAGTCTATATCAGAAATTCAGAGTTTTCTTGGTCTAGCAAGTTACTACAGGAAGTTTGTTCGAGATTTCTCGAAGATTGCAGGGCCATTGACCAAGTTGACTGGGAAGGATCAGAAGTTTGTATGGGATGAGTTTTGTGAAGAAGCCTTCATTGAATTGAAGAATCGGTTGACATCAGCTCTTGTGTTGACTATACTAGATGGATCAGGAGGTTTCATAATTCACTGTGATGCTTTAAGTATAGGTTTGGGTGCTATTTTGATGCAAAGAGGCAAGGTTGTTGCATATGCATCTAGGCAACTGAGGCCGCATGAGAAGAATTATCTTACACATGATTTGGAACTTACTGCGGTGATTTTTGCCTTGAAGCTTTGGAGGCATTATTTACTGGAGACCGAGTGGAGATTTTCACTGACCATAAAAGTCTTAATTATGTGTTCACTCAGATGGAGCTGAATATGAGGCAAAGGCGATGGTTGGAATTGATGGCAGATTATGATATTAGTTTGCTGTATCACCCAGGCAAAATTAATTCAGTACCTGATGCTTTGAGCAGAAGACCTGTTGCTATGGTTCTTACTGAGCTGAAGGAACTGGTGAAAGCTATGAGGAGATTGGAAGTGGATGTGGTATTGCCTGGTTCTGAACAAAGTTGTATGGTGCTTCAGTTGCAGTCGTCTTTGGTGGATCAGATTAAGGAGGCACAGTCTGGTGATGTGCAATTGCAGAAGTTTTGAACTGAGGTTGAAGCTGGTTCGAGAACAGATTTTGGTGATTCATGAGGATGGATCTCTCCGTTTTGGGGCTCGTCTATGTGTTCTGGAGGGAGAAGTCAGGCAGAAGTTACTTGGAGAAGCTCACCATTCGCAGTATTCTATTCATCCCTAGCATTAGTATCGGGTCGGGTCAGGCCGGTCCTTCACTACCTGGACCGGACCCGGACCCATGAGGACCGGGTCCGGTTCCGGGTCCGGATCCGGGTCCTATTAAAATATTCCTACCCGTACGGCTAGGAGTGGGAGTGTGAGCGGCGAGCAGAGCCGGCGAGTTGAGAATTTAGAATAGAGGAGAGAAGGAAAAGGCATGAGTTTTGAGTTTGGAAGAGGAAAATTTAGAATTAAGGAGGAAGGAGGGGAGAGATGAGGATAAAATATTTATTTTTATGTTGATTTTTTGGGTTTTTTTCAACGGGTCCGGGTCGGATCTCTTTTGAGTGGACCCAGACCCGGACCCGAAAGTTCAATGGGTCCCATTTTGGACCCGGACCCGGATAGGCCGGGTCAGTTCCGGTCCAATGCCGGGTCCGGGTCGGGTTCGGGTTTCGGATATTTATACCAATGCTATTCATCCCGGTGGTACGAAGATGTATCGGGATTTGAAGTTGCATTTCTGGTGGCAGGTATGAAGAGGGATGTTGCAAGATTTGTTTCTCGGTGTCTGATCTGTCATCAAGTGAAAGCAGAACATCAGAGGACTACTGGACTTGTTCAACCGCTTCCTATTCCGAAGTGGAAGTGGGAGAATATCACTATGAATTTCGTGGCTTCATTGCCTAGAAGTCCCAAGGGTCACAATGTCATCTGGGTGATTGTGGATCGCTTGACGAAGAGCGCTCATTTCATTCCTTTCAGAGTTGGTAAGTCTATAGAGAGCCTGTCAAAAAGGTATATGCAGGAGATTGTGAGATTGCATGGTGTTCCTGTCAGTATTATATCAGACAGAGATACTTGATTCAGATTTCAATTCTGGGAGGGTCTTCAGACCAGTCTTGGAAGTAAGCTGAAGTTCAGTACTGCATTCCATCCGCAAACAGATGGTCAGTCGGAGAGGACTATTCAGACCTTGGAGGATATGTTGAGGTCCTGTGTGCTTTAGTTTGGAGTATCTTGGGAAGATCATCTACACTTGGTGGAGTTTTCATACAATAATAGCTACCAAGCTAGTCTTTAGGCAGCTCCGTATGAAGTCTTGTATGGTTATAAGTATAGATCACCAGTGTGCTGGGATGACATTGGTGAGAGGAAGCTTTTGGGGCCAAATTGATTACGATGACTGTTGATGTAGTGGCCCAGATCAGGAAGCATTTGCAAGCCGCACAAGATAGGCAAAGGAAATGGGCAGACATGCACAGGAGACCGTTAGAGTTCGAAGTGGGTGATCATGTGTTCCTCAAGGTGTCTCCATGGAAAGGTGTGGTTCATTTTGGTGGTGGGGGCAAGTTAAGCCCTAGATTCATTGGTCCGTTCGATGTGGTGGAGCGAGTAGGCAAGGTGGCCTATAGACTCGCGTTGCCGCCAGTTCTTTCTAGAGTGCATGACGCCTTCCATGTTTCTCAGCTCAGGAAGTATGTCAGGGATGATAGTCATGTTATTAACTATTCGGAGTTGTTGGTTCGCCCGGATTTGTCTTTTGAGATTCATCTAGTGTCGATTGTGGACCGGCGGGAGAAGATTTTGAAGAATAAGATTATCAAGTTGGTTCGTGTTGCTTGGAATCCTCACTCGCCTGGTGAGTCAACTTGGGAGCTTGATGGTGTGATTTGGAAGAGTTTTCCCCATCTTTTTGAGTAGTTCTTGTTCTTTTCTTTCTTCGGGGTTACCCTACTACCACTTGCTTAAATTTCGAGGACGAAATTTTATTGTAAGGTGGGTAGGATTGTAACTATCGTTCCTGCTATTTTCATTTTTCCCCCTTTTGTAATATTTTATTTATAATTGAATAAAATACTCTATTTTTGCTTCTTGATTATTTTAATTTAATATTGTTCATGAAATTCTTCGTTCTTCGTGACTGTGATATTTTTGTTCATCCCGTTTTCTTCTATTTAATTGTGGGTATTGTTATTTGAACCCTATTGATTTGGATTCATCTCTTATTGAACCCTAAAAGCCAATTTCTTTGTTCTTAACCAAAATTCGCTATTATTAGACCCTAAATCACCAACCCAGTACCCTGATTGTACCCTATACATACAACTCTACTGCAAACCTTAAAAATTGCACACCAACGAAACCCTGGCCACTTATTCTCTCTTCTCTCTCCTCTCTCCTCGCCGTTCTCTCTCTCTCTGCTGATTTTCCTGCCCAAAACACCAGAGAACCCATCGCTGACCTCCTTCTCTGACCAAATCCCCATCCTCCGGTGACCTCCCCCCATCGCCACTCCTTCTCGAAGCTGCCTTCTTGCGCCGCCAGCCAAAACCCCCGAACCCCGACCTCCCTCCCTGCCTCGACGTCAATGACAGAACCCAGAGCCGACTTCCTCCCTGTTTCGATCACCGACCACAGCCACCAGCGCCAAACCCATGCATCACTCAACCTCGACCGTCGTGGTCTGCTCCTTACTGTCGTGGCTGCCCCTGTTGCTGTTGTTGTCTTTTTTGTCCCGTTGTTGTTGTTGATTGCTTGATATTGGAGCACATATATTGCACGTGTGATTGTGTTTGTTCGTGGGTTCGTTGCTTCAGTATTCTTATTCCGTTATTCTTGGTATTCGTTTTCGTCGTTTATAAGGCAAGTCACCGTCCTCTTGAATTGTTAATTATATCAAATTCAAGTTTTGTTGAAATTCTTGCAAATAGATCCTATTCGTTATCATATCGCTGTATTGATTATCTTCGTTGGGTCTATAAGGGTTTACACGAGCTAACCCAATATTCTTAGCATCGTGCCACTTTTGACTCTAAAGATTGGATCTTTCATGCATTCATGTAGAATTGATAATAGGGTTAACCGTATATTCATGACACAATTAATTATTATAGAAACAACTACTAGGATGTGTTTGGTTGATTGTTTGTTGTTTGATCGATGATAATTTAGTGTATGTATATGATTTTATTTTTATTTATCATGTTATTGCACCCATCATGTTGATTATACAATTTATTGACTAAAGAATCGATACCCATCATGTTAAATTAATTTATTTCAAGGAAACTACCCAAAACCCTGTATAATTCTTGCTGGTCTGTATATTGACTGCTATTTTTGAACCAGTAAATGATATTAAAATGAATTACTTTATGAATATAAATTGTAGCCTTATCTTTCTAGTTTCCAGGACATATTAAATTTTTGAATTCCGAGTTGTGTAGCAAAAGTTATGCCCGTTTTACTACAGCTGTGTTTTTACTTTCAGATTTTTAGATTCTTGTATCTTGCATGCTTAAACAGTAAAAATGCTGATCAAATGATAAAATTTTACTTTGAAAATTTCCAGATTTTTGCTTAACATGTTTAGGAGTCTAGAAAGCATTTTTAATGAATTTTATATTGAGATTTTTGCTGATTCTAAAATTATAATAACATGTTGTCGAAATTCTGTCTGAACATGAAATCTGTAAAGAACAATGTGTTTGACCTAGCTACTATTATCGGATTTTGAACTTTAAATATGCGTTGGAACCATGTGGAAGTCTAGTTTCTAGACCTTCTAATGGATTCAATTTTTGATTTCTGAAACAGCGGGAAACTGCATTTTTGTACAGATTGCTCTTGCTATCCAGAATTTTGTAATTCAGATTTTAATAGATTAATCATTCCTATATCGTAATATTGCATGGATTAATATACGTATGTTGTATTGCATGATCCCTATGAGTTATTGTCACCATACTAATTGTCCTATTTCATGTTACCATCCTATTGTTCCCCTATTGATACTATCGTTCACCGGAATGTCCATTAATTGCATATTGTATTGTTGGATTGATGAAATAATTAATAAGCCGGGGTTTAAGGGATTGACTAGAGTAGTTGATGATATAGAGACTGTACTCGGATGATGGCCCGTGATTATTACTGTTATCGTCATCGTGTAAGAAATTACATCATGGCCCGTGTTATTACTGTTATCGTCATTCTGTAAGAAATTACACCATGGCCCATGTTATTACCATTATCATCATCATACCCAGTACATGAACTATAGAATCTATCACTTGAGTTTGAACGAAATTGATTGTATACATCGAACCTATAGAATGGGATGCAGTAGTACATGCATTAGTTAGGATTAAAAAGATTAATGGACATAAGGATTGACACATCACGGACATTGCATATTGTTCATCATTGTTCCTATTGATATCGAATATTGGCTAAGTGTTACCGTTATTGATCATTGATTATTGTTACCGAATATTGCATCATTATTTATAGTCATTGTATCAATTATCATGATATCGATTACTGCTATTGTCTCGTGTTATTGATTTCTATTGATCCATTGATTTATTGTTATACCGTTATTCCATTGTTCCTTGCTTCCTCTACTTGCTGTCCATGACTTGCTCTAAGGACAATTTTTCTCCACTTTTTAGATGAAGTGTACACAGGTAATGAAGGAGGATTTCCGGCTGGGATTGGAGAACAGACATTCTAAAGACTTAATGCTTTTAATTGCTTATTGCTTTAATGAACTTATTATATTGAGACTTGTTACTATTGTATTGGGATTTACTATTGTATTGGGCTTATGTCCTGCATTTTGTTATTGTTTCCAGATATTGGATTATTATTGTATTTGGATATTTTTATTGTTTCATTCTAACTATTATTGTTCGTGAGATTATTATTATTGCCTGCGCATTTGTTCTGTATTGATTATATTGTTGAGTTGATCGGATAAACAGCTTATGTGTGACGTTAGTCATTCGCTAGGCCAATGTCATGTACTCGTATTTCGTATTTTTGGGAAGCGGGGCGTGACACGGTAAGCCTGATTTGTGATGTAGATCTGTGTAGTTTCCCAAAGACAACACTAATCTGTTGCTGTTTATATTGGTGTGGGAGCAAACAGATAGTGAGTTTATATTTTGAATGAAACTACTAAAGACCTAACATTTGATTGTCGCCGTAAAAAGTGATTAGAGCTCCTAAGATTGGATCTGGATCATTGAAACAGCACCTTGATCTGAATTCAACGGTTGCTGACGCAGCTGATGGCCCTCCAAAAAAAAGTAAATACCGAGGATGGCACCGGTGATAGACCCTCCGACGCACAAGTCATAACTAGAGAGAGAAAGAGAGATTGAGTGAGAAATTCTTGATTACCTTCTGACTGAGGGATTAGGGATGGTATTTATATGCCTAAGAAACAGTTAGGAGATTGATACAAATCTATTATGTCATGTTGATTCTCCCCCTTAAGAGATAGAATCAATTACTCTTTTAAAGGGGACAAGATATTTTACCTACAACCCTCATGGGCTGGGCGTCTCTTTTGGTGGGCTCTGTCGCTTTTAATGGGCTTGAAGAGGCCCATGTTTTGTTAATCAGCCTAAAGAATGCCCGAACCAGATAAAGAAGTCCGTTACTATTAATTTGCTTATAGAAGTTTTAAGAATGTGCTAGAATCTTATGACACTGGTCTGCTATGATTTTTACTATGGCTTCTTATTTCTATGTGGGAGCAAACAGATATGTGAATTCTTTTAAATGAAAACAATAATGATCAAACCTTTGTTGTTTGTCGATGCTGACCACCGAAAACTGCAATTGACTCCGAGATCTGATCATTCAAATCGGCTGAGATCGCTCTTATGGACCTGCAAACAAGTCTGGAACCTCGGGGGTGGCCCCAGTGACAAACCCTCCAACGCCCAAGTCAGAAACATGAAGATATGGCGGGTTTGAGATAGGAGTTTGCAATTACCTGGTTTCTGAGGAGGTCTCGAGGTATATAGTCACCTAGAGGGGCAAGTTTTGGATTATTTATCTATCTCTACTTCTCCGTGACTAGATAGAGTCGGTTATCCCCTCCATATGAAGGGATAAAGTTTTCAAACTCTCTCTTGTGCATGGGGGGATAGAATCAGTAACCCTAATGAATCTGGACTAGGGATGCTCTCGGATAAGGATATATCCGATTCGAACCGTATCCGAATCCAAAATTTTTGCGGATACGGATAAAAAATTCGTCTCTTGGCAGATACAGATACAATTTCGGATATCCAAATCAAAAAAATTCGAATAAAGATACGAATACGGATATCTCTTAAAAAAGCGGATGCGGATATGGATATCCGCTTATTTTAATATATATTTATTTAATAAATATATATACTTATAACTTATAAGTTTTAATGTTATACACTAAAAATTACTCCCCTTAACTTATCATCTCTATTATGGGAGAAGGCCTTAATTGTAACGACCCGAAAAATAGCATATGACTATTTTGCATCGAAATGTGTGCGAGATTGAGAATTTCGCGCGGTTATGTATTTTCCGATAATAATTACTTTTAATTGAGAAATATAAGATATATTGTTGATTTTATATTATTATTATTTTCAAGATTAAATTATTTTTATACGGATTATCTACAAAGTAGTTTTAATGTATTTTGTATTGTTTGGAATTATTAGAATAGAGAGTTAGACTTTATTTGAAATGTATTGAAGTTAGAGGGCTTATATGCAACATTCTCCTAGATATTTATCATCTATTATTAATTATTCCATCTTTTACAAAAAAACCCCTTCTCTCTCTCTCCTTCTTCTCCTTCTTCTTCTTCCATTCGTTCTCCATCCCGAACCCATGAAACCCCACACCCCCCGCCGACCTCCTCCTCCTTTCTCCCTCTCCGTTCGCTTCCAACCGACGACCCCCACTCCCGTCTTCTTCTTCTTCTTCTCCGTCTTGTTCGATGCCGAACCCAAAGAAGCCCGACCTTCTCTCCCTTCCTCCTTCTCCCGTTCGCCCCAACTGATCGAAAAGAACCCCGACTCCACCTTCCTTCGTCCTCCTTCTTCCCCTTCCACTCCGAACCCATCGAACCCCAGGAACCCATCGATCGGCATGGATTTCCCCACCTTCAAACTCCTTCGATTCTCCATGGATTCCAAATTAAATTGAGGGGTAAGCTAAATGAGGGATTCTCTACATGGTAGTAGCGTTGGATTTTCGATTGGACTTCGCGAAGGTATAACCCTAACTATTTTATTGTATAAAATTTAGTTGGGTTAATTTTTATTGAGTAGGAATGTTAGGGTAGAGAGATTTTGAGATGTTGGAAATTATAAATGTGAGAAATTAGTAGGTTATTAGAGAGATTGTGAGTTGTTAGTAAATTGGGGATTTGAGTTTGTAAAAGAGAATTACATGAATATGGATTAATTCTCGGATAGTAGTAGAAATCCTAGTTGAGCTGCTAGAATATTTTAGAGGCGATTTGGTAATTATTTGGGGATGAAAATACCGTCGGTATTAGATTATCACGTGCATCGCACGTGTATATCCCAAGTGTTCAGTAAACGCTTGTGTGATATTCGGGGATAGCGTTATTAGTTTTTATGATTGGTTTGAATTATTTGAGTTTAATTGCTTGAAATTGATGATAGGATATATTCGCGACTTCGGATGCGGGATGGCATGGCACTTCGGATCTTCGCGGAATATGTGAGTTATGTATATATTATATATTTCCATGGTTTAAAGATATATGTGAGTACTAACTTATTATATGTATTTTGTGATTATAAAAATATAGTGAGTTGGTTTATTATATATATTTTTTGTGGTTTGATGAATAGGTGAGTTATATTATTATATGTATTTTGTGATTATAAAAATATAGTGAGTTATATTATTATATATTTTCGTGGTTTAAAGATATATGTGAGCTGGTTTATTATATATATTTGTGTGGTTTGCAGGATATGTGAGTTTAATTTATACATATATATTTTTGTGTTTTAAGAAATTATGTGAGTTAGTATATTTATATACTTTGTGGGTTGATGAATATGTAAGTATTAATTTATCTACGCATTTTTGGTGTTTTAAGAAATCTAGTGAGTTTAATTTATTTATATATATTTCGTGTTTTAAGAAATATAATGAGTATAATTTATTTGTGAAGTGATGTTTAAGGGATGTTGAATAGCATATATGTGTATATGAGGATGAGTTATATTCTTATGAGGATATCAAAATGTGGTGTGTACGGTTTTATTAACGTAATTGATATTTTGAAGAAGTCGGATGAACTGAAGAGGCGACATGATTTATGGATGAGGCGTATGGGGAAATTACTATCCTTGAGCATATAAAACCTATATAATGGATTCGTTAATTGTTATGTATGTGAGGATTCTCTACTTCTAAGTTGTTTGCTTTCCTTATCTACTTATGTATGTGTTAAAAGAACCCATCCTTTGGGTATGAATTGTTAGAGGTTGAGAAAGAACCCATTTTGAGAGTTGAGTAAATTATGGATGCTAAAAAGAGCCCATCCTAGTGGTTAGTAGTTGTGAGTAAAAAGAACCCATCCTATGGATTCGGATTGTTGTAGAAAAAGAACCCACACTTGTGATATAGTAAGAATCCATGCTTGAATTGTTATAGAAAGAAATCCATGGTTCAGTTGTAGTAGAACACCATGCTGGAGTTGTGTGAAGAACCCATTCATGCCTATGTGACATTCCAGTAACCTATCATGTCGAGTCGATTTTAGAAAGAACTCATGTTGAATTGATTATAGTAGGTATGCCATGATGGGTTGATTGTAGAAGAAACCCATGCTAAGTTGATTTTAGTAGATTCTTCTGTTGCTTATAATTATAGAAGATAAAGTTTGCTAGTAAGCACGTTTGGTTGCTTCTAGGTTTGACTACCTTAATGGTTGTTTGTATGTGGTTTTGCTCATACGTGGCTCGACTGGCCTGTATGTAGCTGTAGGTCTCGTACGCAGCTTATTTGGCTCGTATGTATGTTATTATCTCATACGCGGCTCGACTGGCCCGTATGTAGCTGTGGGTCTCATACGCTGCTAATTTGGCTCGTATGTATGTTGTTGTCTCATACGCGGCTCGACTGGCCCGTATGTAGCTGTTGGTCTTATACGGGGCTTATTTGGCTCGTATGTATGTTGTTGTCTCATGCGCGGCTCGACTGGCCCGTATGTAGCTGTTGGTCCTATACGTAGCTGTTTAGCTCGTATGTGTTTTTGGTTACTCGTATGTAGCTTCTTAGCTAATACGCAGTTGTTGTGCTCATCTAGGGTGATATTATTACCCTAAGGGTCATCGACCATCAAGACCACATCCTACCCCCTTAGAGTGAAATGGATAGATCTCACCTCGGGCGTCGACGGATCTTAACCAATGTAGGTTGACCGTGGGCCGAGAGTGTTGGTAGAATCCGAGTTAGGGGTAGGGATGAGTGAGAGATATTATTACCAGAGTCTTGGATCGAGGGACCACGAGTTGGACCATGATTGGAAACTATGCAAGATTGCATAGGAATAATAACCTCATTAGGATAGTGATTTATAAAATCATTACTTAACCTTTTGCCCGAAAGAAGGGGAGTTGGTAGTAGGGTGCACCGTACGACCAAACCTTTCTTTAGGGCCGATCTTAGGTGGTGTTATTGGGTTGTACCTTCCCGTCAAAGGGATACGTACGGTGCCGTCTCACAGGTTGAGGACACGGGTTGCGTATCTCGCGCTGTTAATTCCTGAAGTACAAGTGGCTGGGGGTGCCACAGGATGCATTGGGCAGTCCTGCGCTTGCGATACCCCAGAGGGTGCCACAGGGTAGGCATCGCGCTACCCTGCGCTTGCGAAACCCTATAGTTTGATTTTGGAATGACGCCCGATACATTGGGTTCGTCTATTTGAGAGAGGTCCGGTTGGCCGGGTCGCAGTGGCGAACATAGACACCACTGGCGATATGCAACAGTGGCATATGACCACATCTGCAGCCTCATTAGCCACGTGTAGGTGTCGGGAACAGGTTGTGTACAATTAGAATTCATAACGCGGGTTCAAATCCCTATATATGGAGAAACGGCTTGAGATGGAGTCGCATGTAGTATGGGCTGCATGTTGCTTTCGGAGACTTGCTGGCATTAGAATAAGAGCATCATCATATCGGTAACCTTGCATTAGAGTTAGGTCACAACATACACTGGCACATAAATTATAGGTGCACGTGTCTTTTCCATTCAAGTTGAATTGCGAGTGTGATGTGTTATTGCCAAACATTGTTGGCGATGCGGAGTCTATTGTGATGGAATGCATATAAATGGTAATGTGCAATGAGACGTTAGATTGGACATGAATGAATGTGGTAGTATGCAAATGAATGCATATGCCTATGATGTGATATGTGATATAAGGCAATAGGATCAATATTGTATTATGAGAGGGGCTATTCAAATGATTACTAAGATAAGTATGATTATGAGTGGGTATGGATATACATACAGGTGATGACTCAGAGAGTATTGGATGTGAATTCCCATTTATGAGGTTACATGTTCAGATGTCAAGTAAGATTTGTTGATCTTGATATTATGAGTTCGTTATGTTTTTACTTGTAAAGTTTAATTTATTTACTTATTTTAATAAATTATACTCACACCAGAAATGGCTAACCCCTTAGTGTTTGGGGGTTAGGGAGTCCATGGACTACCCTAGGTCCCTACTGTTACAGGTCTTCAGCAGTGCAGAGGTGAGGTGTAGGTACAGGTTTCCGTGGAGTGGAGCTTTATGTATAAATTGGTGTTATGATTTAATTGTAAATAGTAAAGATTGATGCTTTAAATTGTATTTTTGATGTATAAGTATGGGGATGACGATGAAAAGTATAGCGTGAGGCGGCAGGATATGGTTTGACCCGTAACCATTTCGTGGTGGAGTGCCGGGCGTCGTGGTAGGTTTTTACAGGTTATTTTCTAAAAACTTACTACGTTTTCTAAAGGATTTATGCTTTTTAATTGATATTTGTTAAACCGTTATGAGTTTGGCCCCCAGAGCATATATATATATTGCCTGTGTGATGATGCTCATTTTGGCCTGGGGAGCCCGTATTATTATTGCCTGTGATGTAAGCTACGGAATTTAGAGCAAAATTCCGTAAGCTTTTCTGTGTTTTGGGCAAAAAATACAAAGGAGACTCTGCCCAATTTTTCTTTGAAACATAACTATTTTAGTTTATGTTTAAAGTGATATAGAAATTGGAAGAATTGAGTTTGGAGTCAAAAAGAAAAAAGGGCAGGCGCTACAGTTGGTATTACAAACTGATAATTGTAATTACTGCGTGGTAACTCTGTATTGAATAAAAAGTTTTAAATTTCCAGCATTTTGTGTATCGTGACTAATTGAAGGAAAGATCTTGGCATGTGTCACGGTTTTCCGGTTATGTGGAAATCGGGGCGCTACATTAATGTAATTTGTCAATCTAAAGGGGGCTGGCCTCCCTTCGCGCTGGTACTGATGGCTTCTCTTGAGCCCAGGCCTTTTGTTTTGCTCTAGTGGTGCTCCCTGGAGCCCTCTAGAGTAGCCTTTTGTTTGATGTTGCTTGGGCTTTTGATTGGCTCTGTTGGAACTGTTGATCTTTGCCCGACCGGCTGCCTTTTTGGTTGTGGGCTTATCTTTTTGAGGGCTTCGTTCCCTATGTTTTGTTTGCTCGGCCGGCAGTTTATCTCCTCTGCCTGATGTAATTATACTTTCCTAGTCTATGCTGATTGTATAGTGTTTCACTCTTCTATGCTTTCTTGTCGTTGTTGCTGGAGGTTGTGCCTCGCCTTTTGGTCCCTGCGAGCTTCTGTAATGTTGAGCTTTCTCTATCTTTCTTTGTTTGTGATAGCGATTTGCGTGCCTCGTTTTGTTGTTGTATTCGGGTGTGGTTTTGGTTGCGGCTTTGTGCGACCCAGCATCTTGATTGTGGCTGTATCATGTTGTCTGTTTCTCTACTGATTGTTTTGTAATCTGTGACCCCCCCCCCCCTTTGGCTTTGTTAGGCCTGGAGGAGCTAGGTGGGCTTGCCTCCTTCGGGCCATCTTTCGACTGGTTGGCGTCCCTGGATTGGGGCAGGGCGTCGACCTTCATATTGGGGGTGGCCAGCTTATGTGCTCCGAGTTTTCCTTGTTGCGGACTGCATTTCCGCTTGCTGCGGTCTAGTGGAGGCTGTCTGGTGCTTTTCCTCTCCCACAGTTGTCATAGCTTGTTGGCCGGCTGCTTGTCAAGGTTGGCATGTCGAGCTGTCCGGTGTGCCGACGCCTGGTAGTTCTCGAGCTACGTGCATCCGCCGTTTGTTTCCTTCTGCTCGTAGCTCAGCGCCTTAGTCTCGTCCTTAGTCCTTTCTTGCGGCTGTTGGGGCCGTTGAGTTGTGTTGTCTTTATTAATTCATTGTTTTGTATGGTTTAGGGCTGCCTTTATTTTGTTTTACAGCTTTTAAAATCCTGTGATGTACGCTTTCTTTTTACTAATATATTTTTGCTGTGGCTGGAGTCTTTAGACTCTATCCGATTACATCCAAAAAAAAAAAAAATTGTCGATCTACCAACCTGTTCGAGACACATACCCCTATATTAACACATAAAATCCGTTGGATACCCGTGCAGATTAATTACCCTTCAAAAAACAAAAAATACTGTTCATCTCCCTCTCTCTACCTCGTTCTCGCCGCCCGCCCCCCCCCCCCCCCCCCCCCCGCGCGCGCGCGCGCGTCTCTCAAAGCCACGCTCCCCCTCTCTCTCCCTCTCCCTCTCCCTCAAACCTGACGCCCCGCTGCCCGCTCCTCACGCGCGCGACCAACAGCACCCACCTCGCGCCGCCTGTCGCTTACCCTCTCTCTCTCTCTCCCCCTCAAAACCACGCATAGGCGCACCCCTAACCACGCACACGACCAACCACAGCCTCCTCGCGTGCTCTGCCTACCCAACATCCCGGAGGCAAATCGCCGCCCTCATTCAGGTGTTCTTTTTTCCCCTTTCTCAATGCTACTGATTAGTTGCTATGCCCATGGTGATTTACATTGTTCAAATTAGAGATCAGAGATCAAGAGATTGGAGATGTTATTTTTTCTTTCTCAATGCTACTGAGAAGTAGAGATCAGAGATTAAGGGATTGGAGATGTTTTTTTTTCTTTCTCAATGCTACTGAGAAGTAGAGATGATTTTGCTACACAGGGGCGGATCCAGGATTTAAAAACTGGTGGTGCCTTTATCTATTAAATAATTATATAACTCGACAGAAAAAAAAATTAAAAATAAAGTAATAATATCTCATATAGTTAAAATGGCATAATGAAGTACGCTGCAACTTGAATCAAATATATAATTCTATTACAAGTTTAGTTGAACTCTCCTCTTCTTCATAGCCTGAAAATGCTTAATTATATCTAAATTATCGACTGTGCTAAACACTTCCTTCTCCACAAAAGTGATTAGACAATCATTAAGCCAAGGATTAGACATCCTGTTTCTCAACTCATCCTTCACATATTTCATTCCTGAAAAAACTCTCTCAACAGTTGCGTTTGCCACCGGAAAAGACAAAGCAAATTTCATAAGCCTATACACATAGTTATATGTCTTGTTCTTCTTTGTTTGCACAAGAGTCTTAGAAAGATCTGAGAGCCCCTTCAAACTGGAAAATCTATCATCAGCTTTAACACTTCTAATATAGTTCTCAAGTTGTCTAGAGAACTCCACATCATCAACATCAAGAAAGTCGTTAGGATACAATCTCGCTAATCTCACAAGCGATTTAATGTCAAAAGCCTTAAATGACTCGCAAGGACTTAAACATGAAATGCAATGCAGCAACTCAATATTCTCAGGAGTAAAACGGTCTTCCAATTCATTCAACACCAAATCTATGATACGCAAGAAACAATCATTTCTGAAATAATGCAAATTTGTCACAATAGGAGCCTTGCGCTTCGACTTATTAATTTTCACATACCTTGCATCCATGTCGAGCACATCAATCTCAAGATTACCACAAGATCCTACAACTTTTTCATAAAACAATTCCCATCCACCTTCTCGCATTTCTATAAACCTTTCCTTGTTGATTCGGACAAGTTCCATAGCATTCACAATATCTTGCTCACCCTTTTGTAATGCTTGAGACAAATCATTTGTAACAGATAAAACATCAATCATTAAATGGAGCATGAAAATGAATCCAAAAGTTTGCATCACCACCAACAAACTTTGTGGTTCACCTTTACACGTTCTATCACTTTGAAGATCTTCCAACACTTCAAGAATGGGAGTAAACAAGTCATGTAACCGATTCAAAGTCCGAAAGTGAGATCCCCAACGTGTGTCACCCGCTCTTGCAATAGACATTTCTTGATTCAACCCCGTACCAGTTTCAATCAAGTCATTATCAATTAATTCTGCAAAATAAGCAACTTGCTTTTTACAAAGAAGAGCTTGACGTTTGTTAGATGCACGAAGGAAAGTCACCACACGACTAACTTCACAAAAAAACCAATCAACATCATCATGATGCCTAAGAATTGAAATAAGAACCAATTGGAGTTGATGTGCAAAACAATGGACATAATAGGCTTGCGGATTCTCATTCTGAATCAAAGTTTTCAAACCTCCAAGATGACCTCGCATATTACTTGCTCCATCATATCCTTGACCTCGAATTTTAGATATGCACAATCCTAACTCGGACAACAAAGTTTCAAGAGCCTCCTTAAGTGCTTTTGCACTTGTATCTGCGACGTGAACAATGCCAACAAATCTTTCAACAATAAAACCTCTTTCATCAACAAAACGCACAACCACTGCCATTTGTTCTTTGCCTGAACAATCCCCAGATTCGTCGACAAGGACACAAAAGATGTCATCTCCAATTTCTTCAACGATTTTTTTAATTGTTTCAACAGCACATGCATTTGCAAGATCTTTTTGAATAAGTGGAGATGTCATCTTATGATTTTCTCCACCACTTTTTATCGCTGCAGCTATGTGATCACAATTTCTTGCCAAAAGATCTACTAATTCAAGAAAATGACCCTTATATATAGAGTCTTTCCCTTCATTGTGTGCCCTAAAGGCTAATCCACCTCTAACAAAAAAATTGACTACTTCAAGGGATGCTTTTAAACGAACCAGATAATCAGATTTCTCTTTTGCAGAATGTTTTGTATAAGAAGACTCGATACTCTGTTTTTGGTTCATGAGAGCTTCACATAATTGCACACAATTTTTGAGATGACTGGTTTCTTGGTGGTCAGTTAACTTGCCCCTTTTATTCCAAATCTTAAAACCATCAATCACAAATGCAGTTCTACTGTTTCCTAACCCCGTATAAAACAAATAGCAATTCAAACAATATGTAGCCTTTTCTTTAATACTATATTCCAACCAACTATATTTATCAAACCAATTAGCCTTAAAACTACGATTCTTCCCATAAATTGTTTCAACATGATAACTCTCCAAACGGGGTTGAGTAGGGCCATGTAAAAGATAAGCTCTTCTTACCTCATCACGCTCATTTGGATGATAATCAAGAATAGGTTTTCTTTTTCCGGGATCCAACTCCAAATATGCCCATTTTTCACTAACATCATTTGGTAGCTTGGGAACTTTTGGATTTGGATTTATATCTACTTCATCATCCAATGGTTCACTTTCTTGTTGAATTGGTGATGCACTTGTAGATTCCTTGGATTTTGATACCAATTTATAATACTTTAACATCCTATTTCATAAACCAAACATCAAATATATAATTAGAAAAAATTTAATAAGACAAATTGCTAACAATTCGGGGCCAAAAATATAATTAAAAAATAATAGCAATACTTAGCATCCTATTTCATAATCAAATATATCAAATATATAATTAGCATAAATTAATTGAGGCAAATTGCTAGAATTTTGAGGCCAAAACATAATTAAAAAAAAGCAATAGATGCGTTAAATACCTAAAGATTTGTGCTGTTTCGGTCCCGGCACCGGCAGAGGAGGGTGGCGGCGAGTGGCTGAGCGGCGCGCGAGCGGCGCGCGAGCGGCGGAGGTCGTAAGGTTGAAGGTTCGTTCGCTTGGCTGCTGGCTGCGTGAGGGTTATGTTCTGTAATTTTTTTTTTTAATTGTTGCTGCTACAGTGGTGTTACTGTGCGGTTAAAAAAAATTAAAAAAAGGGGCCAGATTTGTTGGCAAAAAAAATCGCGAGTTTCGCTGTGGCCATGATTCGATCCTGGACCACCTAGAAGATAACCCAATACATTTACCATCAGTACTAGGAGACTTTTTGTAATTCTGGGTGGTCCTGGGACTACTTAGACCCATGCCAAATCCGCCCCTATTGCTACATGATGAGCAGGTTGATGATGACGATTGACACACTGTATCATTGAAACTTCGAAATAATTTATTTGCCTGATCTTTGGTTTGAAACTTAATTATTTCTTTTGCAGCTACATATCTGGATATTTCAGCGCTATTTTAGTTGTATAACATTTATAACCATTTGAACAACATATAATTCAAGTCAGGGGCGGATTTGGCATGGGTCTAAGTAGTCCCAGGACCACCCAAAATTACAAAAAGTCTCCTAGTACTTATGGTAAATGTATTGGGTTATCTTCTAGGTGGTCCATGATCGAATCATGGCCACAGCGAAACTCGCGATTTTTTTTGCCAACAAATCTGGCCCCCTTTTTTTTAATTTTTTTTAACCGCACAGTAACACCACTGTAGCAGCAACAATTAAAAAAAAAATTACAGAACATAACCCTCACGCAGCCAGCAGCCAAGCGAACGAACCTTCAACCTTACGACCTCCGCCGCTCGCGCGCCGCTCAGCCACTCGCCGCCACCCTCCTCTGCCGGTGCAGGGACCGAAACAGCACAAATCTTCAGGTATTTAACGCATCTATTGCTTTTTTTTAATTATGTTTTGGCCCCAAAATTCTAGCAGTTTGCCTCAATTAATTTATGCTAATTATATATTTGATATATTTGATTATGAAATAGGATGCTAAGTATTGCTATTATTTTTTAATTATATTTTTGGCCCCGAATTGTTAGCAATTTGTCTCATTAAATTTTTTCTAATCATATATTTGATGTTTGGTTTATGAAATAGGATGTTAAAGTATTATAAATTGGTATCAAAATCCAAGGAATCTACAAGTGCATCACCAATTCAACAAGAAAGTGAACCATTGGATGATGAAGTAGATATAAATCCAAATCCAAAAGTTCCCAAGCTACCAAATGATGTAAGTGAAAAATGGGCATATTTGGAGTTGGATCCCGGAAAAAGAAAACCTATTCTTGATTATCATCCAAATGAGCGTGATGAGGTAAGAAGAGCTTATCTTTTACATGGCCCTACTCAACCCCGTTTGGAGAGTTATCATGTTGAAACAATTTATGGGAAGAATCGTAGTTTTAAGGCTAATTGGTTTGATAAATATAGTTGGTTGGAATATAGTATTAAAGAAAAGGCTGCATATTGTTTGAATTGCTATTTATTTTATACGGGGTTAGGAAACAGTAGAACTGCATTTGTGATTGATGGTTTTAAGATTTGGAATAAAAGGGGCAAGTTAACTGACCACCAAGAAACAAGTCATCTCAAGAATTGTGTGCAATTATGTGAAGCTCTCATGAACCAAAAACAGAGTATCGAGTCTTCTTATACAAAACATTCTGCAAAAGAGAAATCTGATTATCTGGTTCGTTTAAAAGCATCCCTTGAAGTAGTCAAATTTCTTGTTAGAGGTGGATTAGCCTTTAGGGCACACAATGAAGGGAAAGACTCTATATATAAGGGTCATTTTCTTGAATTAGTAGATCTTTTGGCAAGAAATTGTGATCACATAGCTGCAGCGATAAAAAGTGGTGGAGAAAATCATAAGATGACATCTCCACTTATTCAAAAAGATCTTGCAAATGCATGTGCTGTTGAAACAATTAAAAAAATCGTTGAAGAAATTGGAGATGACATCTTTTGTGTCCTTGTCGACGAATCTGGGGATTGTTCAGGCAAAGAACAAATGGCAGTGGTTGTGCGTTTTGTTGATGAAAGAGGTTTTATTGTTGAAAGATTTGTTGGCATTGTTCACGTCGCAGATACAAGTGCAAAAGCACTTAAGGAGGCTCTTGAAACTTTGTTGTCCGGGTTAGGATTGTGCATATCTAAAATTCGAGGTCAAGGATATGATGGAGCAAGTAATATGCGAGGTCATCTTGGAGGTTTGAAAACTTTGATTCAGAATGAGAATCCGCAAGCCTATTATGTCCATTGTTTTGCACATCAACTCCAATTGGTTCTTATTTCAATTCTTAGGCATCATGATGATGTTGATTGGTTTTTTTGTGAAGTTAGTCGTGTGGTGACTTTCCTTCGTGCATCTAACAAACGTTAAGCTCTTCTTTGTAAATAGCAAGTTGCTTATTTTGCAGAATTAATTGATAATGACTTGATTGAAACTGGTACGGGGTTGAATCAAGAAATGTCTATTGCAGGAGCGGGTGACACACGTTGGGGATCTCACTTTCGGACTTTGAATCGGTTACATTTACTCCCATTCTTGAAGTGTTGGAAGATCTTCAAAGTGATAGAACGTGTAAAGGTGAACCACAAAGTTTGTTGGTGGTGATGCAAACTTTTGGATTCATTTTCATGCTCCATTTAATGATTGATGTTTTATCTGTTACAAATGATTTGTCTCAAGCATTACAAAAGGGTGAGCAAGATATTGTGAATGCTATGGAACTTGTCCGAATCAACAAGGAAAGGTTTATAGAAATGCGAGAAGGTGGATGGGAATTGTTTTATGAAAAAGTTGTAGGATCTTGTGATAACCTTGAGATTGATGTGCTCGACATGGATGCAAGGTATGTGAAAATTAATAAGTCGAAGTGCAAGGCTCCTATTGTGACAAATTTGCATTATTTCAGAAATGATTGTTTCTTGCGTATCATAGATTTGGTGATGAATGAATTGGAAGACCGTTTTACTCCTGAGAATATTGAGTTGCTGCATTGCGTTTCATGTTTAAGTCCTTGTGAGTCATTTAAGGCTTTTGACATTAAATCGCTTGTGAGATTAGCGAGATTGTATCCTAACGACTTTCTTGATGTTGATGATGTGGAGTTGTCTAGCCAACTTGAGAACTATATTAGAAGTGTTAAAGCTGATGATAGATTTTCCAGTTTGAAGGGGCTCTCAGATCTTTCTAAGACTCTTGTGCAAACAAAGAAGAACAAGACATATAACTATGTGTATAGGCTTATGAAATTTGCTTTGTCTCTTCCGGTGGCAACCGCAACTGTTGAGAGAGTTTTTTCAGAAATGAAATATGTGAAGGATGAGTTGAGATACAGGATGTCTAATCCTTGGCTTAATGATTGTCTAATCACTTTTGTGGAGAAGGAAGTGTTTAGCACAGTCGATAATTTAGATATAATTAAGCGTTTTCAGGCTATGAAGAAGAGGAGAGTTCAACTAAACTTGTAATAGAATTATATATTTGATTCAAGTTGCAGCGTACTTCATTATGCCATTTTAACTATATGAGATATTATTACTTTATTTTTAATTTTTTTTTCTGTCGAGTTATATAATTATTTAATAGATAAAGGCACCACCAGTTTTTAAATCCTGGATCCGCCCCTGATTCAAGTATATGTATGTTTCTTAAGTCATATTTTGGGTTTCAGATTATGGTGTAAACAATGTTAATTTCAGTAAGTGTTTGTTCTCACAATTTCTCAGCGCTATATTATCTGTATAACATTTATAACCATCTAAACAACAAATAATTCAGGTATATGTATCTTTCTTAAGTCATATTGTGGGTTTCAGAGTGTGGTGTCAACAATGTTTGTTCTCTCGATTTCAACCAGAGTTTGTTCTCTCGATTTCTCTTCATGTATACTAAAACGTATATTTTGTATCAAATGTCTGTTGATATTTCCTAATTCATATTACTGTAGGCATAAAGTGAATACAAAACTCATGATTCTCGGATTGCACCTAAAGCATGAACTAACACATTTACTACTTTACAATCTATTTAATAAAACACCAAAGACATGGTAAAATATTTTCAGAAAATGATGCGCTATTTGTAAATACTACCTAGAAAGTAGAAACTAAAAATTTCAAGTACTTGGCATTTGTAACTTATAGATCTTTTTGGGTGATCTCTTTTAATACACCAGTTGGATGTATGAACTATATGTTTTTAGTTTTGTAAATACTGCAATCCCTGCAAAGTGTTTTTTTATCTTTCTAAATTAGGAAGTCATGATGGCCAATTCTTGATGCATAACTACAATTATCTTTCTACTTCAGATTGATGCAGAATTAG
This sequence comes from Hemerocallis citrina, assembly GCA_017893485.1. Taxonomy (NCBI): domain Eukaryota; kingdom Viridiplantae; phylum Streptophyta; class Magnoliopsida; order Asparagales; family Asphodelaceae; genus Hemerocallis; species Hemerocallis citrina. The sequence goes on from CM030365.1 coordinate 111,936,769, forward strand.
GAAGTCATGATGGCCAAATCACAAAAAAAATCCTTATGTGGTTGATTGCTGAGCGTGAGTTAGATGCTGAGTCAAAAACAAATACAAAGTGCAATTGTGCATCTATCAACACGTGCACAACATGTCCCCAAGCTTGGACCTTATGTTAACAAGCTTGCTATTTATTTCAAGAGGTAATGTTGCTATTAAAGAGAAATTCTAACTGTGCAAAATGATCATTGTATAGACAAGTAATGTTGATTTTGTACAAAGATTAAGAGCAATAATAGTCTTTTTTAACTTTGTCATAGATTCAAGAATTAGCTGGTCAGTTGTGTGATATTTGGAACCTATGGATACCCCTGATGAAGAACGGGATATATTCGACCATGTCACCTGTAATATCTCTGCTACATTTGATGAAGTCACTCTTCCTGGGTCTCTTGCTCTTGATTTGATTGAGCATGTAATAACTTACCAAATTCATATTTCTACAAAGAAGACAATTGAGTTTATTCTGCCAGCTGTTACTCTGCATTTTCTACTATAGGCTGAAGTTGAAGTTGAGAGGCTAGATGAACTGAAGTCCAGTAAGATGAAGGAAATAGATTTGAAGAAACAAACTGAACTTGAAGATATATTTGCCAGTGCTCACATCGATATAGATTCAGTAGCAAAGAAATCTATTATGAAACATCAACTGAGATATCAAAGCAATCCTTTCTTCGGTAAGTATAATTTTTTTTCATATAGTTATGTATAATTTTTTCTATTCGCAAACTGTTCTTTTTCTTTGTTTATTCTCTAGGGGTTTTGCAATGTAAAAGTAACCAAAGATGAGCATTAGTCGAATTTGATGTTTACATTGATTTTGCTAAGCATTTCTCCACTTTGGATTGATTTTATATATGGGCAACATTTGTTGGATTTTGACATTGATGGTGAATGATTTGATCATAACTAGACTATTGTAGCTTAATTACAAATTGCTCATTAATTTTCAGAACAAATTTTTTATATAGGCGGTTTAATAATTTACTATATCTTTTCTTGTGAGCATTTTATTTAATTTCATAACTATATTTTTTTGTAGTCGTGCATCGCACGTGTATATTACTAGTATTTCCTAATCAAGTAAACATCAAGTGAGCAAACCCAACCTCTCCTTCTCAATTCTCCAATCGTTCGATCTCCTCGCCGCAACGCTGTCAATTACTCCAATCAAGTTCTTGATATCTGACCATCCTCCTCTTTAAGCTTCTCCTCCACCCATCACCATCGACTTGCGGGTTGCGGCTGCCCCAAATCCCAAATCAGAAACCCTATATTCCAAATTGAAAAAAACCCAAACCCAACTACTATCTCCAACCTCCTCGCCGTCGATTACTGTCTCTCCTTCTCCTGCACTCATCCCCATCGATTTGCTGCTGCCACAAATCCCAAATTAGAAAGCCTATTTTCGAAATCGAAAAAATCCCAAATCAGAAACCCTATTTTCCTTTCTAACCTTCTCCTCCACCCATCCCCATCATCTGCATTGACTTTTGGCTGTACCAACCTCCGACCACTCGTTGCTATTGTTGCTTTCTTTGCCGCCGACAAAAGCCAAAGTGGTTAAAGTTCATGAGACAGAATAAATCTCTCTCTTTATCTTTGAATATATTCTTTTTAACAAGTTGGCTGCATCTTCACAAGTGCAATGACTAATTATATGTTATATGTTATATTCTTTTTTAACAGAAAAATAGTGATCATCATGTCTTCTCCTAAAGAACAATCTATCACTCAACCCATTAATACCGAACAATATATACACTCGCAATGACTGCTTCTGCTGCTAGAGGAAAAGATTTATTCTGTTAAAACTTATCACAGAGAAGTGCTCAAAAAAGTTACATGTCGAAGGAATCTAGACTAAAAATAGTTTTAAAGAAAAACCTGATTTATGATGATTATGTTTTCTCTTACAGGTTGATCTGATAACAACACTCACAAAACTGAGCTCTCTTGGCCAGAACATCAACTATGAAGCTTATACATACCCAGTCCAAAAGATTGACATTGCTATTGTTGCTTTCTTTGCCGCCGTCAAAAGCCAGAGTGTTCAGAGTTCACGAGACGGAATAAATATCTCTCTATATCTTTGAATATGTTCTTTTTAACAAGTTGGCTGCATCTTCACAAGTGCAATGACTAATTATATGTTATATGTTATATTCTTTTTTAACAGAAAAATAGTGATCATCATGTCTTCTCCTAAAGAACAATCTATCACTCAACCCATCCATTAATACAGGACAATATATACACTCGCAATGACTGCGTCTGCTGCTAGAGGAAACGATATATTCTGTTAAAACTTATCATAGAGAAGTGCTCAAAAAAGTTACATGTCAAAGGAATCTAGACTAAAAATAGTTTTAAAGAAAAACCTGATTTATGATGATTATGTTTTCTGATCTGATAACAACACTCACAAAACTGAGCTCTCTTGGCCAGAACATCAACTATGAAGCTTATATATACCCAGTCCAAAAGATTGATTTTAGAAAACTCAAACTATGATCACCCTAAAATTGGACTGCTGCTTTCTTCTAATTTAAAATTCTGTTACATCATGTTTATCTGCCCATTTCGTAACTGATCAACATTTTTTGTAAATGTCAAATGTTCAATCAAAAAAATTTGTGACTGTCAAGATTCCTTAGACATGTAACTGTTAGTCTACTTCATAAAATTAGCTCAATTACTTTTCGTTCTTTGACATTTGCTTGCAGCTAGATAGATATGTTTAAAGTAGGATTTCATGTAATTGGGAAAAAGTTTCATCTATTCTAGTTTTTTTTTTCTTCTTTGGCTCTGAGCAATCTATTCTCAGCAACATTGTGTATGCAAATGAGCAACTCATGTTTCTCCAATTAGTTAATAGGAAGTAACCATTTTGTTTTGTAGATTATGATATGATCAGGTAGTTAATTCTCAAGACAGTCTTCGAAAGGGAGCTAGTATGTGAAAAATATATATATACATATCATGTTTTTAATTATCTTTTACAATTTAAGCATAAACCTAAATTAACAACTATTTTTTTTTTTATACTTGCAGCTTTGTTCTTTGCAATCTCAGCATTTTTTGAGCTACCGTTCTTCTTTATGCATTTGTATTCCTCAAGCTGCCCATTGTAAAGTACTATTGATCAAAAGCTGCTGCAGAAGTATCAACCATCGTTTCTGCTGACCTCATTGTTGATGGCAACCAAGCACAAAATCAAGGATTACGTATAATTCCTGTCATTATATAAATTATTTTACAAAGCAAAATGTTATTCTAATTTAATATACAGAAGCTTTTGTGGGCTGAAGAAGATCCCAAACTTCAAGAACGTTTAAGCAACAAAGATATATTGTTCTAGAACCTCTATTATGCATTTGATTTGTACGTGATCTACATCCTGACTTTGTCAATATTTCCCGATTTTTTGTCGGAGGATACAGGATCCCATCACTTGGGTTCATGGTAAAATACTAAAATGTTTGTTTGTTTAATTAATTTTTGAAAAAAACCCATGGATTTATCAGCGTCTTAACTGTTTAATTGGTGTTTTTTTCAGGTATGTTCTTGTGTTGATTCCTACGTACAATGTAGCAGACCTTATTGAGAGATATACACCTCTAATAGGATTTTTGAAGATAACATCACGGAAATTGCTCATGGCTGCAATTATTTCTCTTTTCCTGTTCATTCCTGCGTGCTACTTCACGGCAAAGTATGGAGGTCAAGGTTGGATGATCATGGTCACATCTTTACTAGACTCAATAATGGTCATCTTACTGTATGTGTTATGACTGCGGCTCTTAAAAGAAGGCCAGTGTCTCTACTTATTTCCCCCTACTTTGATTCACGATGATTGGAATTGAATCAATTCATTTGGTGTTCGTAAGTTTGTCATTCTCTGATTGTACAAAAATAATTGAGATGAAGTTAGCAATCTATGGTGTGTCGGATGATATATATAGAAACTAGTTTATGTCAAAAGATTAATCATAGAAGCTAAGGAAAGATTAGATATGAAAATTGTTACCCGTAATTCGGTGATATACATATCTGAAAACAGGTTATGGAAAGAAAATATATAACAAAAGCTATATGTTTGATATCCGAATTCGTATCCGTTATCCAATAGACTGTATCCAATTCGCATCCGTATCCGAAATTTGCGGATACAAATATGATTTTTTTTCCTAGTCATATTCGTATTTGCATCTGAATCGGTCTTTGGAATGCGAATATGGATGTTGGTATAGCCAATACTCGATTCGTATCCAATCCCAAAGCATCCATAATCTGGACTCCTTTGTGTTAGGGCCGTTGGAGCAGTCCCTATTACAGGCTGGATCGGGTCGATGGCCCAGCTAATCTCATCAGGCCTATATCTGCAGAAATTACCGTTTTACGCCTGAGAGTAGGGTTGGGCATCGGTCGGTATCCGACCTAATATGGACCACCACCACCGATCCAATGAAGATCGATTTTTTAATTTTTTCAGCCGCAACCAATCCGAACCTTAATTGGATCGGTTTTCATCCAAGCCGATTAAGCTCGGTTTGGATTGTATTGGATGGTCGATTTGGGGGAAAAAAACTAACCTAGCTAGAAATATGAAGAAATGTAGATTTTTCACAATACAACTCCTAGTACAGTATTAGGGATGGTAGTAGTTCAAATAGATAGACAAACAATTCAAATAAAACCATGTAAGCTAGTAATAGGTTCACACTTTATGAGATGTTCACCTCCTGAACCTTTATGAGATCAGCACATAAATACAATTAAGAAGAATCAATTTAAATCAAACAACATAAATACATGCATCAAGTTTTCAAGTTTTCAGTTTTTTTTTTATGAGATAGATAGTATTTTTTTTAATGATCCTGTATATACATTATAGTAATGATCGCTGGATACTGAGCTACGAGTAAGCTATTAAAGTAATTTTTGATATGTTGGAAAGCTTATTCTGAATTGGATGATTAGATGATCAATTATCTGAATTTTAAACCTACAATCGGATCTGTTTCACAAACTATCTTATTCTATCTCCACTCTTCTTCATTGAAACCTTATATTCTAGCTGTGTATCAAGATAATTGTCTCTACCTTTATTGCCAAAGAGTTGGGAATGTACACATTGCCTATTCATTTAATCAATCCCTATCATATATTGTAAATTCAGATCGATCAGACTATCCAGTAGAGATAACTATATTTGAGTACTTTTTTATGTTATTTGTTTGTGTGCCAACGTCTGTTTGATTTAAGCTCTAAGCTGTCAGCAATGATGCTGAATGTGCTATCCTCTACTAGCTCACCGGAAATTAGTTAGGAACATCAAGTCAAAAGAGTGTAAAAGAGCTACCATGTGTAAATTTCTCAAGTTAAAAGTTTGCTTCTCATTTCTTGTTTTTTAGATAAACTTTTATCTTGATCAGTTATAGATGATATAATCAAATTTGGGATTAATTCAATGGTTTTATGTTTTCATATGCACTGCAACCATTTTCTCTAAGTGGACCAGACCGATCATGGAGAATTGCAAATTAAGTTAACACATTTTGAGTGACATGCTATCATTTCTCATTAACTTATGAAACAAGCAGTGAACTATTTTGATTAAGAAAAAAAATACTTTAATTAAAAGTTTTGAATACATACATTATTAGACTATTCATTAGATTCTAATTATTTTATGGTTCACCGTATTAGTTTTTGTCAACTAAAGTCTGAAATAACATACAAAGCAGGAATCCTAAAACTTAAGACTAAAAATCAAAATCTGCATTGAGTAAAATAATAAATACAACAAAATTAGCACAAAATAATGCATTTTAAATAGTTGAATACAGGTTAGAACTTAGAAAGATGGACCATTCCAAGTCAAGTCTCTGAGCATATTTTCTACATCATAGATACATATTTCAATTTGAGGGAATTACATTGATATGCAAAGTCCTAGTAAAATTTTTAGTTTTTCATTTTTATGCATTTTAAACAGGGCCGGCCCTGAGTTCCGGGGGCCCTAGGCGAACTTCCGAAATGGGGCCCCCCCTGCCCCATTAAAAAAAAAAAAAATTACGCGCGAAACGCGTGCCTATATTTACAAGGAAAGTTTGAAATCGGGAGCCCCAAAAATGACGAATTCCGCGGGGGCCCGAGGCGGCCGCCTTGCCCGCCTACATATCAGGGCCGGCCCTGATTTTAAATGTTGTAGATCATAATAATGAAGTACATCAAAGATTCAAAATCAGATCAAAATCAGATAATGAAGGAGATCAAAATCAGATAATGAAGTAAATCAAAATCAAATAATGCAGTAGATCAAAATCAGATAATGAAGTAGATCAAAATCAGTAGAGACCATTCCAAGCCAAGTCCTAATAATGCAGTTTTATGAATTTTTATGCATTTAAATGTTGTCATTTATCAGATTCACCCCCCAAAAAGCCCTAAACAAAAATGATAATAATTCAATCCAAAATCAAATCATCTACATTCTAAAGCATTGCAGTTTATGAAATTTCCATGATAAAGCTTCATCCCAGTTTACTTTTTTATTTCTATAATAAGCCGATAGTCTGATACATCTGTTATTTCTAAAAAACCCAACACATATAAATAACAGGAAACAAAATGAAGAAGAAGAGATGAAGGGGGTGCTGGGTTGTTACCTTGTTGGTCGAAACTGGAGGAGGAGGACGAAGGGGCTGTTGTAACTTGTAACTGTTGTTGGCCGAAAATTGGAGGAGAGACGAAAGGGTTGCTGGCTGTGTTGTTGAATTGTTGGTCAGAGCTCAGAAATGGAGGAGGACAGAGGATGAAGACATTGAAGAGGAAGGAAAAGCCCTTGATTTCCATTTCCTTTGAATGTTTACCTCTTCTCTTATAATTTTTTTCTTTTGAAACTATTGGGTTGCCACCGTTGCCTGCCTCATAGTCATTGGAACTATGAATTGACCTTAAAGTCTATTAAATGAGACTCATGGTATGTTCAAAAGGCCTGGTTTATATATTCAAAAATTTAAATGAGACGTATATTTATTATTTTTAATGGATTAATGTATAAAGAATGATCGGTTCGGTTCTATCGGTTAATTGAAAGGCCAATCCAACAACCGAACCGATCCAACTGGTTATTGAAGATAAAGAACCGAACCAACCCAATTTCCCAATTGGATCGGTTAAAAACCGATCGATTCGGATTGGTCGGTTCGGATAATAGTTGTCCACCCCTACCTGAGAGATTTGAGATGCGTGCCCTATCTAAACAGTCCCAATTTTGTTCTATTTTTACCCATATCATTTACTATTATCAATTCCTTATAATATATAAGAACAACAACTTCCAGAACTTTGGGAAAATTGCATAGTCAGGTGGACTAGTATGCTTTAGTTTCAATGGTTTATGACGAAAAAAAATCAATTTTCTATGTTTTATTTAAACTAAAACCATTCACCGAACTGATACTATTTGTTAGAATTAGGAATAGGAAAATATTCTTTTATTGATTGATTAAACTAAATACAATTAGCTCCTATATATAGGAGAGAATGGAAGACTAAACTGATACATAACCAATATGAGACTAAACCAATATCTAATCTAATATAATATCTAACACCCCATTTCAAACTTAAGTTGGTTCAAACAACAAGAGTTTGGAATACTGATGATGTTCATGTGGAAGGAACGACAAACTGTGATGCAGAAATGGCGCTTGATGGCGCATATGACGGAAACTGAGAAATAGAGTGTTGCAGAAGGAAGTAGTGGCGGCGCACTGTTGAGATCTCACCCCGAACAAACAGTGGCGGGATCTCCATATCTCGATCTGTAATGGGATCTCACCCCTTACTTGAGACATAGTCGATGATGGGATCTTACCCCTGAACTGAGAAATAGACTGATGAGATCTCACCCCTGACTTGAGACATAGTCGATGATAGGATCTCACCCCTAACTTGAGATATAGTCGATGATGGGATCTCACCCCTGACTTGAGACATAGTCGATGATGGAATCTCACCCCTGACTTGAAACATAGTCGATGATGGGATCTCACCTCTATAGGATCTCACCCTTGACTTGAGACATTGTCGATGATAGGATCTCACCCCAGACTTGAGAATTGTCGATGTTGGGATCTCATCCCTGAACTGAAACCTGGATGCTGATAACCCCCCCTCTCAAACTCACGATCGATCAACCGGAGTGAGTTGATGATCACGATCGATCAACCGGAGTGAGTTGATGATCTGAATGTAGAAGCACAAGAACCTGCAAGATTTTTTATTTTTTTCGAGAGAAAAACAATTCTACCGAACAGCAAATAGCGGACAGGGATCAACTCCACACAACAGCAAACACAAATCCCCTCTTCTTCCGAACACCAAACAGCAACATGAGAGAGAGAGCACGGCGCACAGGGCAGGGCGGCTGACAGCGGGGACTGCATTGGAGTGGCTAGTCGACAAACGATGATCGACTGAGCGGGGAAGAGCTCGGAGATGTTTGACGGTGAACAGGGCTTTGGGAGCGGCGCTCTGTTTTGGGGAGGAAAACAGGGGAAAAGAGATTGCTTTGGCGGAGTTGGTGGCGAGGTCGGGAGTTCGACGAGCGGGTGGACGTTGATAAGGATCTTGTTGGGTGTGGAGGAGGAGGAATCAGATGTTGGGATTTGAAGTTCGACGGCGAGGGGAGTCGGGGAGCGAGAGGGCAAACGCAATGACCGCCTGTTTGAGCGGGAACTCAAAATGGGGCCCACCACCACCTCGACCGTTGGTGGGTCTGGTTGATGACGATGATGGGGGTTTGGGTTTTGAGCGGCGTTGGTGGTTGGGAGGGAGATTGAACCAACATCGACATCCTCTCCTTCCTCCTCGAGGAATTCGTCGGGAGATCCACGTCGGAGACTGGAGACTGGAGGCCAGTTTGAAGGTAGGGCCCACGTCAGCTAGGGTTTTTGGAGAAATAGGAGATGACGGCTAGGTTTTTTTTTGTGGAGATCTAGGGTTTTGGGTAAGATTAAGGATTTGATCAAAGATCGGGAGAGGAAAAGTGATGTCGGGAGGTGGAGTGATTTCGATGAAGACGAGAACCACTCCACCTCGATGACGAGGATAAAATTAGTATAGGCCTTATAGGATTATTGGCTCTGATACCATGTTAGAATTAGGAATAGGAAAAAATTCTTTTATTGATTGATTAAACTGAATACAATTAGCTCCTATATATAGGAAAGAATGGAAGACTAAACTGATACGTAACCAATATGGTACTGAACCAATATCTAATCTAATATAATATCTAACACTATTGTATAATGAAAATGGATGTTATATGAATGGATTAAATGCAACGTGAAACTGGAGAATATATTTTGGAGGATCCTTACCTTTCGGATCAGATTTAGGTCAGGTTCTCAAGTAATATCTCGAAAAAAATTGTAACCTTGTAGTGAATAGATTACAATATACAATGTAATATATCATTCTATTGTATTATATTATATTGTAATACTAGGTTTGCCCGTTAACACGTGCCTACGGCACGTCTTCGGAACGGTGCACCTGGTTTGATTATATAAAATAATTTTGGAGGTCCAGCAGATTAATTGAAGTAGCAAACATATTATATGAGGAAGCAGTATATCTACCTTTAAGCTCAACCATGGCCTTCTTGATCATTAGCTTGAACTTACCTGGAATGCATATAATTTGTTAGCTGCATAAAGTTTTTTTAACTTCAGCATCACTTTTAGATGCTTGTAATAGTTATGCAAGGAATTATCTTATAGGTTTTATAGAGCTTATTCTAATCCCATAACCACTATGAGCATGTCTAAATACAATGGTAACGCAAGTGCAGGTGTGAAGGTATCGACAATACTAGTGAAGGTATCGACAATAGCAGGATAGTAAAGAAATTAATGTTGCATATTTGCCAAGTTATTTTAGGTTGCTGGTCAGCTTACCTATCCTGCTATAGTTTGGAAGCCCAAATTGAGGCCACCAAATAATCCATCTCTCACTTGCGTACACCTTAAATCAAAACCAATAAAAAAACTCATCAAATAAGTCACCAAATTAAAAAAAAATTAAACCCAAAAATAAAACAATCATACATCTCTGAACTTAGATCTCATGCACATACAAAATTCGAGTCAGCAAAAAACTGAGTAATTTCTTGCACACACAAAATTAAAAATTATAATGAGAATTCGGTTAATGAGATGAAATTAGAGTCGTCGCATCGTATATAGAGCCTCTCGATTCGATGGAAAGGAGTCGCCGATACAGAGTCGTTTTGATATTAGCGCTCGATTCGGTGGAGGAGAGTCACTGATACGGAATCATTAGCGGATCAGATATCGGCGACGACCTCTTAATTGGGGTTCGACATTGGATTTGCTTTGAGATTTTCAAATTTTCAAATTTTCAAATTTTTCGAAATTTTAAATTTTTTAATAAATTTTAAAAGTTTTTAAAAAATTTAATTTTTTTAATTTTTTTAATTTTTAAAATTTTAAATTTTTTTATTTTTTTCTAAATTTTAAAATAATTAAAAATTTTACAAAATTTAAATTTTTAATTTCTTTATTACTTTATTAATTTTTAATAATTTTTTATAAGTTTTTTTTATTTTTTAAATTATTTTTAAAGTTTTTAAAGTTTTATTTTTTTTTATTTTTTAAAATTTTAAAAATTTTTTCAAAATTTTTAAAATTTTTTAAAATTTTTAAATTTTTAAAATTTTTAAAATTTTTAAAATTTTTAAAATTTTTAAAATTGTTTTTAAAAATTTTTTATACTTATTTATAAGTTTTTGATTTTTTTGAATTATTTTTATTGTTTTTAAAATTTCAATTTTTTAAGTTTTTAAGTTTTTAATTTTTTTAAATTTTTAAATTTTTATTTTCTTAAATAGGAGAGAGAGAGAGATAGAGAGAGAATTAAATAAATAAAGGAGTTGTTTTGGATGGGGGGATTTGAATTTGAGTTTTGGAGGAAACTTTTGGAGGGAAAATTGTGTTTTGTGAGGTAAGATCTGGGCCTTGGATTTTTGGAGGATTGAAGGAGAGCCACTTGATATCTTTCTTTGTGTTTTATTATATAGACTAGATTTGCCCATGGGCACGTGCCTACGGCACGTCTTCGGAACGATACAGCATATGAAAGTCTTGTAAATAGTAAAAACAACAATTATATAGCTCAAGTTTGAATAGTAAAACAATAATTAGTTGTAAATAAAAGTCCATGTTTCCATTAGTATATGTTGAAAAATAATTATAAATGGGGGTGTAAAATCTAACTTCTTAGAATTTTGAGAGTGGAAAATGATGAAATTTAAATGTTGATGAGATATTTGCTATTTTCAATGTAACACGAGCAATAAAAAATGCATTAAAAATCTAAAAATTTACAAACCTGAAATCTGAAAATATAAATTTCTGAGTAAATAGAGAGAAAAGAGAGAGAGAGAGAGAGAGAGAGAGAGAGAGAGAAATAAATAAATAAATAAAGGAATTGTTTTGGGGGGATTTGAATTTGAGTTTTGGGGGGAACTTTTAGGCGGGAAAATATGTTTTGTGAGATTAGATCTGGACCATTGATTTCAACCAAATTGAATGAGAACCACTTGATAGCGTTCTTTGTGTTTTATTATATAAATTATTATCATATTATATTATATTAAACTATTTATTGTTTATTTGTATAATTGTATTTTTGTGGTCGGGTTAAGCCAATTAATGGTTCTAGTTCTGTAGCACATCACTGAATTTATGTCCATTATTAGAACACTAGATTTGCCCATGGGCACGTGCCTACGACACGTCTTCAGAACGATACAACATATGAAAAGTCTTGTAAACAATAAATCAACAATTATACAACTCAAGTTTGAATAGTATGACAATAATTAGTTGTAAATAAAAGTCCATGTTTTCATTAGTATATGTTGAAAAATAATTATAGATTGTGGTATAAAAATCCATGTTCCATAAGTGTGTATATATATATATATATATATATATATATATATATATATATATATATATATATATAGAGAGAGAGAGAGAGAGAGAGAGAGAGAGAGAGAGAGAGAGAGAGAGATAAAGGAGTTGTTTTGGGAATTTGAATTTGAGTTTTGGGTTGGGGGGGGGGGGGGGGGGGGGGGGGGGTGGGGGAGGGGGGATGTGTTTTTTGAAGTTAGATCTGGGCCTTTGATTTTTGACTGAATTGAAGGAGAGCCACTTGATAGCTTTCTTTGTGCTTTACTATATAATATGATGAGAAACTGCCAACATTTTACAATTTATATTGTAGCGATCTAGTAATCAGTATTTGAGCGAGAGGTAGAAAATTTCGAATCTCGCCATAAGTTTATTTTATAGGCATTTTACAATTTATATTTTCGAATCTCGCCATCAATTTTTTATAGGAAATATTTTCGAATCTCATCAATCCTTTTCTCACCTTACCAAGTCATTTTGATAACACGGATAGAGGGGTGTGTGTGTGGGGGGGGGGGGGGGGTGTTTTTTGAGGTTAGATCTGGGCCTTTGATTTTTGACTGAATTGAAGGAGGGCCACTTGATAGCTTTCTTTGTGCTTTATTATATAGATATCTTGTAACAAATATGATGAGAAACTGCCAACATTTTACAATTTATATTGTAGCGATCTAGTAATCAGTATTTGAGCGAGAGTCAGAAAATTTCGAATCTCGCCGTCAGTTTATTTTATAGGCATTTTACAATTTATATTTTCGAATCTCGCCATCAATTTTTTATAGGAAATATTTTCGAATCTCATCAATCCTTTTCTCACCTTACCAAGTCATTTTGATAACACGGATAGAATCTTTCGATTCCAGCCCAATCAATAAATAAATCACAGAGAGTTATAAATTACAATTTTACCAACAGTAAAAACCAACCGCAAACAGCAACAACTACAAATACACGAAATGCAATTGAGAGAATTGCCACAGAAAAACAACGAAACAAAACGAGACCCGAAAGCAAGCTGCAAACGAGGAGAGGGTTGAATGGGAAGCAAGCGACCAGCACCAAAAACCCCAGACCCAGAGCAAGCAGCAAGTCCTTCCGACTCGGAGCGCAGTGAGAAACCGCAAGCCCTAGGCCCTAGGGAGCGCTGCACGAACACCAACCACATAACCTAGAGGCCCTGGCGCTAAAAAAAAGACGCACTCGAGAGAGGAGCACAGCCAGAGGAGGGCCGCCAGCCCCAGAGCCAACCTCACAGCAAGAGAAAGCAGAACAAAGGCAGGCCCAGAAAATAGAGAGAAAAAAAACACAACATAACAGGTGCTGATGGTATGAAGCTTCTAAAAAGGAAGGCTCAAACCAGCCTCAGCGATGCAGGGTCGGAGAAGCAACCAACCACCAAACCAAAAATACGCTAAACGTTAGCCACAACAACACAACAAGGAGGAAACGAACCACAGTCAACCAGAACGATACAGAGAGGGGAAGAGCGAAACGTAGGAGATAAGAGGGCACTACCTCTAACAAAGCCCAAGGAAACAGAGCACCTAAAACACAGCAAGCCAGAAAAAACTCATAAGCAAAGAAACCGCCGAAAGCCTCCTCTTACACCACCAAAAAGGAGGAGAAGACACTATACATTCAAAGCAAAACATCACAGCTCAAGCCCCCACCTCAGAACCTGAGAGCCCAACACATAGCAAGCCAGCAATTAAGCACAAATAGCGAGACCGCAGGTTAAAGCCTCACAACCGAAACAACAAGAAACACAGCCAGATGAGAATACCAATACAACAAAAGAAAGAGGCAAATAAGCCATACGATATGACTAGTAGCTACAAAAGAACAGGGTAAGCCAAAAGATGGCTAACAGAACATACCCAAAGACCTCCGACCTCATATCACCGTAAAGGAGGAGTACAAGCTATACATCAACACCAAAAAATCACAGCCAAAAGACCCTACATCAGAATGAGTGGGCCGGGGGAACTCAAACCAAACCTGATGGTCCAGAACAAAAACCACAAAAATCTAGCCAAAAAGAGGGCAAGCAACCACCACAACAGCATCAGGTCTACACAAAAGGCAAGAAAACACAGATTAGAAGAAGAAAAGAAACAAGGAATAAGTTCTAAGATGTACAAAAAACACTAATCGCGTAATCCAGGCGAGAAAGTTGCAGGCCTTCCACTTTATCCTTCTTTAAAGTGGATGGCCAGAACTTAACAAAAAATAAAAACTCTTCAATGTATCTATCAAGCGACGAAACCAATTGGTTAAAAATATGATTATTACATTCAGACTAGATAGCCCAAATAATGGCCATCATAGAGAGGTTCCAGGATTGACGGAAATCTTTTCTGAGCGAATGATTCATCCAACAGGTAGGAATATCGCAGGGGATATGCGACGCCTGCCACGCAATAGCGGATCTTCCATAACAGTTGGATAAAGCTACATTTCAGAAACAGATGGTCACCGTTTTCATGATCTGAGAAACACAAAGTACAGAGTTGCCCTATGTCCAGGTTCCTCTTGACCAGGTCCCCCAATCCACGTTCATCAATGGATTCAATGGATTGAATGGTCATTATTAATAACGTATCCGATATTCATGCCACCATCCTCCGTTTCTTTAAAGATATTTTAGGTTCCCCCAGTCCATGATCCATTCAACTAGACTGGAATCTTTTGTATGGTCATCAGACGTCTGACCTTTCCAGCCTGGAAGTGCCTTTTTCTCTTGAAGAGATTAAGACCACTGTGTTCTCTTTAAAAAGTGATTCTGCCCCGGGCCCAAATGGGTTCTCCGCTTTCTTTTTTCAATGCTTTTAGGACTATCTCAAGGATGATTTTGGGACTTACTAAGTCATTAAAGTTATCAAATTTACTTGATCCATTAAATTTATTGGAAAGTTCTTAGCTTTATTTGTATACGTTGTAGCTTTTCCTGCATCTCGACAACCAAGAAAAACATTCAGAAGAAAAGTATTCCAATGAGATTTTGAGGGTTAGAGAAAGAAAATAAATTAGAGAGCAAAGGAAGAAAGGTTATAATACCCACCTGCAAAAACAATACATAATTTTCAGCAGTTTTTCAGGTTGTCATTTCTAACTTAACTATTAAATGGGCAGGCATGGCCTTTTATAATTGAACTTAAGCTCCTGAAATAAGGCGAAAGTTCATGGGTTATATTTGGCAGGTTGTGAAGACGAGAAAGAAGATGAGCAGATAGAAGACTAAATTTTTCATATTGGATATCAATTTATTTTTTCAGCGAACGGGGGTGGTGAGATGACCTGCAGTATCGTTTACAAATTAACTTCTTACTAAATAAAGATACTTCAATTAGGTAATTTACACTTGATAGTAGATACTTCTATTTTAGGGGTAAAGTCATGAAACCCCCAACATTTGGGTTCAAAATTAAGAAACCCGCCAACGTTAAATTTCACTCACTTAGCACCCGCCATTATCTCTCGCATTTCTGCCATTAAATTTGAATTTTGTTATTACCTAATTACTCTCTTCTTTATTAATACATGGAAATGTATTTTTATAACAAGGAAGGGTAATTAGGTAATTACATAATTCAAACTTAATAAAAGTTGTTTACGGGAGTTTTGTGTATGTCCCTTGTTGTGGAAAAGCCTATAATATATGCTTACCATGTTTGCTAATATATGCCCCTTTTTTAGACTCTTTGGCATCCTCCTCCCATAGTGCTTTTCTTAGAGGTAAGTCCACTATGGATTGTTTTCTTGTTGCTCATGAGGCTATTAATCTTTGCAGCAGGATGAAATCTCAAACTCTCATGCTCAATATAGATTTCAGAAAAGCATTTGACACTATAAGTTGGAATTTTATTGAGCAGATGGTGGTGGCAGGAGGCTTTGGGCCTGGGTGGTGCAAGTGGATTAAAATGATTCTGAGAACTACTAAATCCTCAGTACTTGTGAATAAAGTAAGAGGAAGGACTACAAATTCTAAGAGGGATTAAAACAAGGGGATCAACTCTTATATGCTTTTCATCCTTGTAGTTGAGTGTCCTGACACATATGTTACATTGCGGGAGAGACATTGGCTTATTCTCCTCTCTCTTCAGCTCAGAGGCACTCTGTCTTCACTCTCTGTTATCCAATTTGCTGATGATACTCTGATATTCTGCAGAGAAGAAGAACAAGAAGTGATCAATCTCAAGCTCCTCATTCACCTATTTGCAAACATCTCAGGGCTAGATATTTACTTCTCCAAATCTACAGTAGTGTATTGGATTTTGTTCATCAAAACCCAAGCTATAAGCCTTCTCTGATATTTTGGGAAAGCTACATAGGGACGCCCCTAGGTAGAGAGAAACTTAGAAAGAGGGAGTGGCAACCACTGATTCTGAAAATTGAAAAAATACTCAACATGGAAAGGGAAAATGTTATTTAGAAGTGGAAGATTGGTGTTTATTAACTCCGTTCTTAGTGCCTTACTTGTGTATTTTGCATCTTTTTTCTTAACTCCGTTCTCAGTGCCTTACCTGTGTATTTTGCGTTTTTCTTCAAGTTACCTAACTTGGCCATCAAGAAAATTGACCAGATTAGAAGTAAGTTCTTTCAAGAAGGATCTGATATAGATGTCAGAAGTTCAGCATGCATGAAGTGGGTGGTCTAGGGGTGTTGAAGAAAATGATCTTCAATGAAGCCTTGCTCATGAAGTGGCGGCGGAAGATAATGAAAACCAACCCCTTAGCAACTCAGGCTTTGAAGACATTATACTATAATGAGGCCACTGATAGCTTCATCGATCCAATAAAAGCCTCCACTTTCTAGATGTGATTTTTTTAGCTGAAACACCAATTCATGTAGAACTCAACGGGAAACTTGGAAATGGACAACTACTGAAATTATGGACCTTAAATTGGATAGAGTACCAGAGTATTTCCACACTTTTTCCCTGTCTCACTCTTGCAACCTAGAATAGAGAAGCCGCTATTCTTTCCCGAGGAGAATAGATTGATCAAAGATGGGCCTGGAGACCTAGGCTTCATAGCAGCTCAAAATCCATTCTAGATACAGAAAAATCTAAGCGCCTGCATCTCATATTCAATCAGCAACAAACTGATGAAGCATATACCCCGGTATGGAAACTCATAAAACTTATTAGAAAACCTTACCCCCCCCCCCCCCCCTCTCTCAAGTGCAAAATCTTTATCTGGTTAGTGAGCTAGGAGAAGCTCAAATCCAAAGCTATGCTAAATGCCAAGGGATGGGATGACAGTCTAACATGCACAGTTTATTCATGTCAGCTAGAAACCACATAATTTTTTGAATTCCCTCTAGTCATTGATACTTACAAGTACTTCACAAGCATGTTTCACATTCGTCATTTGCCAAGTTCAATTCATGATTGTTTCAATACATGGTGTTTTGCCCCCACAAAGACCTCTCTACTTACACACTTGGCACTTGATCCCTATAGCAGTTTGTTGGAGTCTTATGCTTGCTAGGAATGATAAAACCTTTAATGATGCACATCACACAGCTGATATTCTTGTGTCTCTCACTGGCTAGATGGATATGACAATTCCAAGAAGAAGATGAAAGTTGAAGATAATGGAAGCTTACTCAAGCATATGAGCTTCTTAGAGGGTTTACTATTTCTGCAGTCATTTCAGTGAATAACACAAAGGGAAGTAGCACCGGTGGAAGTTGAGAGACTTGGAGAAGAAGAAGAAAGGAAGCCTTTTGAGACAGTAAATTGTGTTTTTTAGTATTTTTGTGGACTTAAAACTCTAGTAGCATTATTTTTTGGGCATGTATCGATAAACTTTGCTATGGTGTTAGCTTTTTTAATAGGAGAGTGATCAATTTTGTGGCTGTGGAATTTGTGTGACTAGGGCAATTAGATCATAGAATTATGTTAAGTTGGAGTGCACGACAATAATCCAATACTCTTTCTTCAACCTATATATATGTGTGTGTGTGAACGCGCTCGCTTGTTTCCCATCTGTAATTTTCTTTTTTTTTCTTTTTTTTTCTTCTGAGAAACAATATCATAACTTCTTGTTTATGGTTTAACTAATTTTTTTTGATAACTTGTATAGAGTCAACTGACTCCAGCCCAAATATATATAATAAAAGGGAAATATTTACAAGCATCAAAAATTTTACACTGACTAAAATTGGAAAAAATATAAAACAACAACTTAAACATAATTCGATGCAATGAAGAGCATTACACAAAACACGGTAGCAGTAGCATGCAAAGCCAACAACAAACGTGAACATCCATACAGAGAGTAGCAGCATGCAAGCAAAAAAAGAACACAACCCAGAATGCAGACAACAATCCTGAACAATCGACATGACACCCAGCCAAAAAGGCCACAACCTGAGCACATCGACACTGAAACAGCGACTGATCTCCTGAAAGCTGGAGCAGACTAGACTAAAAAACGATCCACCAACATACCTGAAGAGACAAAAGAAAACAGTCTGTACTTGACCGGCCGAAACCCACCAAAGCGTGGTAATCACCTGCCGAACAACAACAAGAACTCACCACGAATGCATTCCATCCCAACAACAGAACAAGTCAGAACGGTAAAGCATAGGAAAAGGATAGTAGAAAAATAGAACAAAATAATAGAACAGGAACAAAAATCTATCGATATCGGTAATAGCAGCGACCAAGATTAACCTAAAGGTCGATATAACAGATAATGAAAGAGTTTGAAATAACAACAGTATTAAACAGAATAAGAACCCAAGTTTATAATGGAAGAGATGTCGTTGCAACGTTGATGTTGAGAAGCGAAATTGTGGAAGAAAGCGGTGTTGCCATCACCCTCCTTAAGCCAGCAAATTTTAGCTCGATGCTCCCATTTAATGTGGTCAAGGTTAAGAAGGCGAGCAAACTCTCGCTTACAAGAATTACGTTCAAAACGAAGGGAATCGGAAATGGGACTGCTCTCTTCCATAAGATCAATGGAATTGATCGATGACAAGAAATAATCCTTAAGGACGTTGGCATAAGCGAATCTATCCTTACGCCATATTTTACAACCATGTTTGACGGCATGGAGTTTAAGGATTCAACTTAGATCGTGAGAACCGGTAACAGAAAATAGACAAATAATGATGAGGTTAACGAAAGTCTGGTCCTGCAACAAGAATTTTTCAAAACGGAATTTGGACAGTTTAGAAAAATTAAAGTTAGAGTGAAACGTAATATGTTGTAAAAAATGGAGATCCAATCTTGCGACACAAGAAAATGGTCAAGTATGGCCATAGAGGGATCTATCCTCATATTAGACCAAATGAATGATCTACCGTTAAGAGGTAAGTCAATCAATTCGAGTCCTCTAATGTGATCATTGAAACGAAAAGAATCCATATTTGAAGAAGGATTACCCCTTCTTTCATTGAAAAATCTGGTGACGTTAAAATTGTTGATTCTTGATTTTGATGATTACAACACAATGCAAAGTTGTTGTGCTACTTCTCATATATTGCAGGTTGTATCAAAGTTATCATGTATGATACACAAAGGCCTCAAACCAAATTGATCAAGCAAGCCACAAGGTTCTAAAGCTGACTAATGATCAAGCAAAGCTTCATACAAAGACAATGGCTAAAGCTTCACTCAAGACTCAAGACTCAAGTCAAGACCAAAGCTTCAATGTCCTATAGTTTGTGTGTCTTGTAAAATAAATGTAATTTTTCTCTTTGTTGAGTCTTAGATTGATGTACAGCCTTGTCACACATACACACTCATACATAATTTTATAACTGTGTGTTTTACAAAATTTAAAGGTCAAAACAGTTTGAACTAGATCAGCTGTTGAGTACCAGTCGACTGCCATTAAGGATCAGTCGACTGAACCTGTACAAAACTGTCTGAATTTCTTCAAACTCTAATCAGTCAACTCATAACGGCAACCCAGTCGACTGTTCAAACCGTTTCAACAGTTTACTGATTTCAAAACTTGTATTTTCGAATTCAAAAAGTTATATCCGTTTTTAATCAGTTGTAGGAACTGTTTCTACAATGTTCCAGGGATTCTACTCTATAAATAGAGACTTAGAATCACCATGGAAAGGTTCCAAGAATTTTTTGAGAAAAAGTTTAAGTATTTTGCTTTCAATGAAAAAGTTTTTATACAAAGCACTCTAATCTCTAAGTCTTGGTTCTCTTATTTCAGTCCAGCATAACATTGAATTCGTTTTGGACTGAATTCAGAAGTTGACCAAATAGCCACGTACAAAATCACAATCAAAACAAGGCTATAGGTTGATTGTAACATCTTTTATTGTTTTCTTATCCTCTCGGTTGGAGAGTAGAACTCTAGGTTGTAGAGTCAGGTTTTCACTCTTAGTGGAAGAGTAGGTTGCTCTCTCTAGGTGTTAGAGAGGACTACGGGTTGGACAAGCTTGTTGTCTAACACCGTAGGGTATTCTTGTACATTTTCAAGAATTGTGGAAAATCTCAAGTGGGTTGCTTGGGGACTGGATGTTGGTCGGGAGGACCGAACCAGGATACATCGTGTGTACTCTGTGATTGGAATCTCTGTGGTTGTATCTCTTTGATCTTTTTCATTACTTGCATTTCAGTTTACTCTAAATCTTTCTGGTAAGTCGACTGGATATCCATTCTAAGTCGACTGATCAGACTGATATAACAAATGTCTCAAAAACTCTTCAGCGAGTCGACTGTCTCTCTTATTTAAGCTGACTTATCAGACTAGTCTAAAATACTCTTCTACTCTGATGCCCCAGTCGACTGATATCTCTTTTATAGTCGACTGGACAGAAGATAACTTTCAATTCCACAATTAATTTTTGATATAACACTATTCACCCCCCCTCTAGTGTTTCTTGTCTTGCCTACAGGATCCAACAAAATCACCACAACAGATCCAATAGCCATTGATACTACCCCGAAACGACTCGAATTTGCTCCAAAAAGAATTGCGACGATTAGCAGTAGATGGACCATAAACCGACACTACAGTGAGGTTACAATTGAATTCGGTCCAATGTAGATGAACAACGAGGGAAAAATTGAGATGGTGAACTGAGATAAGCGAGAAGCAGGACCCTTAAAACCGAAAAGGATCTCGCCACGAGTACCGATAGCGTCTAAAGCCAACCATTTAGTAATCAGAGAACCCCCAATGGAATGAAGAAGATAAGGGGAAATGGAGTCAAGTTTTGATTCCTGAATGGAGATCATATCACAATGAGAAGAAGTTATAAGATGGAATAGAGCTTGCTGTTTAGACGAACACCTAAGACCGTGAATGTTCCAAGATAGACTAATCATGAAAAAGAATGGACTCTTTAGCTTTAGAAATTTCAAGTTGACGTAATGTATTAAGTTCAGACACTTTGGCCGGGTCTAAGAAAAAACCCATGTCCGCTGCAAGATGTAATATGTCTAAATTAGATAGGGAGTCAAAATGCACCTGATATACTGAACCAAAATCGGTTAGGTTCTTTCTATCTGGAACATAGGAAGGAATTTCGAGATTTCGGATCTGCACGGCTAAGGAGGCTTTGATGCCACCGATAAATGGGAATCTTTTTTAGCGCGGATGCGCACACTTGAGTGAATAACATGAAAGTAAGAATTTAGCTTCTTAGGAGACTGAATAGTATGCTTTAGAGAAGTCTTGAGGGACACTCTAGAAGGAGTAGGAGGGGGGACAGAGAGTGCCTGGTTTGATGGGGCAGAGGGGAGGGAATTGCTCTGGAATGAGGGAGGTAAAACAGAGTTAATAGCTCCTAACAAAGAGGTACTATGGGTCGCAGCGATAGTCGGAGTAATCAGAGGTGGGAAGGGATTAAAGGATGGTTTAGGCTGAACCGTCTCTTTTATACTTAGAAAATTACAGTCATCATTAAGAACAAAAGAAAGAAGATTTGGGTTATTAACCAACAGAGAATAAGAAAAAGGATAGTAATACTGAACATAACAAGAGGGAAAGGGAGAATAAGTAATGAAATTAAAAGCACATCGTAATTGCAAAACTTGATGATTCACTAATAAAAAATTAAATTCAGTAAAAAGAACGGGAATTAGTACCTCGAAAGACTTTTCAGAGTTAGCCAGTTCCTTTTCTTCTTCAACTAGAAGATCATCAGAATGGGTCCAATCATCAGCTAGAGCAGAAGATTTTTGATTGGTGATATGAGTCTTAGTGACCGATGAAGGTGAACATTGAACCAAATTTTTGTATTTGTCCCATTCTGAGGAAAAGTTGGGATTGACCATCCATTCAGGCCAAACGGAATCAGGAGCATCAGAAGAACCCACCTTTGGAAGGGTAGACATAGCCGACGAAGCCATAAGGGTTAAAGACTGGAGAGTCGAAGCTGTGGGAATGGTCGAATGAGCAGGTTTAGGGCGCTCGGAAGGAGCAACAGGAATGGAACTAGCTTGAGAGGCAATGGCAGGATTAATCCAAACCAGATTGGGGGATTTTGAAGGTGAGATGGTAGAGCCGGTGGCCTTGGAAACTTTACTACGGGCGAAGGAGTAACTCTTTTTAAGCAAGGATTTGTGACTACCTCTCGATTTGGGGGTGAACGTAGGAGGGCGAGAGGAAGTACCAGCTGCAAATTTTGTGTTGATAGATCCCATTGGCAAAGAAGAAAGAGAGTCAACTGAGGTGCTAACAGGTGTTGCTGATGCAACAACAGCGCAATCATGATAAGTGATTGAAATGGAGAAAATAGACTGTCCAACATGGAGAGAGTATGTTGTAATTCTATCTTGCTTTTCGGGGCATAAAAACTCTGCCTCGACCTGCAGGCATCCAGAAGCTAACATGGAGGTGGAGGAGGTGCATATAAGGTCACCAATGCATTTGGACATATCAGCCACAAGATGAGGAGAGTCGCTGAATGGAGGTAAACCTAGGATAGTTACTTTAATGGGCGAAGGAAGCAATACTGGAGGAGGAGAACTAAGATGAACCCATTTGCGGAAAGAGAGAGTAATAGCACCAATATTAGGGGATTTAATAGCCACTAGTTCATCGAGAATTTTGGGACTTGGGCAGTTAATCACAACATCCCCGTTAAAGCATGCGTTTACTGCCCACGTCCAGACTTCAACATTGCATGTCTAGCAAAGAAAGGAATCTAAGGAAAAGTTGAAAATGGATCCTCCAACAAACATAACAGCTCCATAAGAATCCAGCTTGGAAATTTTGGCTGAAAGATCAGGAGATGGCACATAGACGAGAGTAACCAAGGGTGCAGGAGTACTAACCAAGGGTGCAGAAGCAGAAAATGGAGGCCTCTTAACCAAGGGTGCAGGAACATTAAGAGGGGGCTCAGTTGGGGGGGAAACGGTAGGAAAGGGTTGAGTAGCTGATTCCACCGCTAACAACTGAGATGCCGACGGAGTTGGAAGGAGTGCATCTCCCCCAGACAACTTAATCCTCTTAGGGTTTTTGGATTGAATAACAGAGAGTTTGGCTTGAAGCGAGGAAATCCAAAGCTAACAAAACTTGGTCTGAGATCGGGACACCCAAAGACAGACCAAGCAGTTGCTGAAGAGCGAAACACCGATTACAAGAGTGACCAGATTTAAGACAAAAGCACTTCATTTTGTATTTGCAAAAAGGCCTGAGATGCCCAAATTGTAAGTAGGGAAAAAAATGGTGAGGAAAGGGCAAAGACGATGAGGAAGGAGATGAAGGGGTAGAAGACTTAGAGTGGTAGAGGTTTGGGCGGGAAATGAGAGGTACCGAAGACCCTACAAGGGTCTGGGGTTTGGGCCGAGAACTGTGCAAAACAGCTGGAGGGCCACATTCTTTAATCTTCCTTTCTTTTAATGACCTCAACCCAAGTCAAGGCCATCGAAAGGCCCAGGCCCAAAACAGTACGGACACCAGTAGTGAAAATAAAAGGAGACCGGTAAAAACCAAAAACCTCTACTGTATCGATCACCAATAGAGAATGATCATTAGCTAGAGCCAAAGACCAACCAGTAAAAAAAAAACAAGAACACTTAGAAGTGTAAACAAAAGGGGAGAAAAAAAACCCTCAACAATAAAGATCAGAGGAAAGACACAAAAATAGAACGAGCTTAGAGTGAGGAAGAAAATGCACCAAATATTCACAAGGAAAGCAAAATCTAACCAGAAACTTCAAATTAGAACATAGAAGAGCTAATTGGTAAACAAAAAGGAAGAGAAATAAGGAGATACCGAAGAAAATAAAATGCCACAACACTACAATAAAGCAACAATCAAATCAGAAGGACGCAATCCAACAATCAGATGAAAACACCCAATGGAAAAGCTAAATTAGGGAAGAAGATAGCAAACCTGAACCACCGGAGGCAGCTGAAAGGAGAATGGTCTGGGTGCGAGGGGAGTAGAGGCACGGATCTGAGAGATCTGGAGGGAAAACAATCCGGATCCCACCTGAGCGAGCAGAAGATTGACGCCGGCTCTGACCAAAGAGTAGCAATCTACTGACCCGACTTTAACAACTACCAAAGAGGCGGCACTGAAGGCCACTGAGAGAATAGCCAGCCGGGGAGCAAAAGGAAAAGGGTTTGAAAGGAAAGGTGAGAGGAGCAATTTTAATGAAGGAGAGGGGATGAGATAGGGACTAAGGGAACAGGATCTGGAAGGAGAAGGAGATGGTTAGGAAAGGTTTTTTTTTCTTTTTGGAAGGAGAGTTATCTGAGTTTATAATTGAAAGTCTATGGTTTTACTAAATTAAATGAATATTGTAGAATGTTTGTGATTTAATAGTAAATTATAAACATAAGGAATTGTTGTCAATTTTAGCAAAACACATTTGCGTTAATTCTTGTGAGCATCATCCCTTGAGATTATTAATATGTAAAAAAGAGTAGTGTACAAAGTACAAAAAAGTAATACAAAAGTAGTGTAAAAAAGTACAAAAAAGTAATACGATTAACGCAAAAGGTATAGAAAGGACACCTGAACTAAGGCGAAAGGTCATGGGTTATATTTGGCAAGCTGTGCAAGATGAGAAGGAAGATAGGCATACAGGTGGCTAACTTTGTCATACTAAATATCAATTTACTTTTTCAACAAAAATGGTGTAAAACTGCTTACGTAACCTAAAACTGCTTCTATACATCTTTGAAAGTGCTTCCGGTTTATCTATTAATTTTAATAAATCGTCCGTTCTCTGGCTTGGTGGTTCGCACAACCGCCAGGTAGAGTTTGCTCAATTCTTTAACTGTGCACCTTCCTCTTTTCCGGTTAAGTATCTTGGTATCCCTCTGAGATGGGGCAAGCTTCATAAATCGGACTGGCTCCCTATGATTGAAAACGTTGAGTCCAGACTTAATGTGTGGACCGGCAAGAATCTTTCTCGCGGAGGTAGACTGATCCTTGTCAATGTGGTTCTTTCTTCTATTCTGTTATATATGATGTCTTTTTTCTATGTCCCCACTTGGGTTATCCAGAGGATTGATCAAATCAGAAGAAACTTCTTCTGGTCGGGTTCCGATTCTTACAAAGCTGGTACTCACCTTTGTAATTGGAAGCTGGTTTGTACTTCCAAGGCCTCTGGTGCTTTGGGTATCCTTAATCTCAGGAACCAAAATTTAGCGCTTCTTGGGAAATGGTTATGGAGATTACTGAAAGAGGATCACTTGCCCTGGGCTCATTTGGTTTATCATAAATGTTTTCGAAGGCAGCCTGTTTGGGATTTCCGAACCTCCCTCCCGTCCAGAGCATCCCTTTTTGGAAAGGGGTATGGAGAGTTGCGGATTCCTTCCATTGTAGCATTTCCCACGTTTGTGCTGATGGTTCTAAGACCAAGTTCTGGTTGGACATTTGGTTAGGCAACCTAAAGCTTGCGTCTGTCTATCCGTCCCTCTTTCAGTTAGCTATTCACCAATTCGCATCGGTGGCGGAATATCTCTCAGTTTATAACAACATTAGAGTTTGAGCTATTCCTTTTTCTACAGTTTTCCCTCCTTCTCTTTTGCCAGATTTTTGGCATTTGATTTCTTTACTTAACAGCTACAGTTGGCATCCCAAAGAAGACATCGTTTGGCATTGGACCAACTCTGGTTCTTATTCGGTTAAATCCTTCTATAACTTTCTTAATCATGGCGGTGTCAAATCACTCTTCGCTAAAAGCATCTGGAGCTCTTTTGCTCCACTTAAAGTTAATCCTGGCTTGGTTGGCTATCCACAACCCCCTCTTAACGGTTGAGGTGCTCAACAAGAGAAACATCGCTTTTGGGCAATTATGTTCCCTGTGTCATCAGAGCTATGAGGACATTGATCATCTTTTTCTTCATTGCGATTACACCAGACCGTTGCGGCAGGTCTGTATTCTGGATTGGCTGCTCCCTTCGTCCCCCTATTTCTTTCCTTGCGAGCTGGAACACTAAGGTAGTTAGAAAAGAATTTCGTTAGTCTTGGATTTTGTCTATCATGGCTATTACTTGGGTCATTTGGAGAGAAAGAAATAACCACATTTTTAAACATTCCTTTAGACCCATTGACACAATTACTGATGAGGTTATCTTTTTCATTAATCATTGGTCTTCTCATTTACCTCAACATAAAGTATTGAATATGTGCCTTCATCGCATAGACGAGGCAGCTCTTTTTTGTCGTTCTTTGACTCGAATGTTCAGCATGCTGTTATAGCGTCTCATTAAAATTCTTCTTCTTCTAATTTTTGCAGGCCTAAGGGGTTAATCGCCAGGTTGTGTTTCTTTTTTTGGTTTTTTTGCAGCGGTGGTTGAGTTCGGACCTTTAGTGGTCTGCTTTCTTTTGGGGGAGATGCCTGATGCTTGTATTTTGTTTGTAGATACACCATGCTCCGTTATCTTTCTTCTCTTTTTGTCCTCTTAAGGAATGTTCATGTGCTACTATTATATTTTCTCATTTTGGTTTGCTAGTTATTTTGGTATACTAGATATTTTAGCTTTTTCCCATCGCATTTCTTATGTGGATTGTTTTCTGGTGATGCTTCTCTGTGTAGTGAGCAACCTATTCGGGCTTTCTGTGCTCGAGCTGTTAAAGGGGCCCTGTTTCGTTCTGGTCTGGTATCAGACCTAGTGCAACTTTGAGCTTGGGCTTTGTCTCGTTTGGTGCTCTGGCTTTGTTTCCAGCTAGTCTAACTCCTTCCCTCTTTGGTAGGTTTGTGCTAGCCTTCTCTTTGTTCTGAAGCTGTTGGAGGTGATCGCAGGGTGTCTTATTTCTTTTGTGCCTATGGCTGTGGTGGTTGCTTTTGGACCTACAATGGTCTGTCTTTTTTGGTGGGTTCTTAGTTGTGCTTTATTTGATTATAGTCTTATCATTCTCATTGTATTCACTTCTCTTGATTAAATGTTCACTTTGGTGCGATGAGTTTATGTTCTCCTTTTGTTCGCTTATTCTGTTGTGATTTTTCCCGCGGTTCCATTTTTTGACCTGTTTGTGATACTCTATTTAGTTTTGTTCCGGCCTGATACTATGCGTATCTTGGAGCTTGGAGCTAGGCTCGCCAGTTTGGCTTTGGTTGTTTTGGCTGGCCCCATCATTGGTTTCCAGGCTTCATCGACTGTTTGTTCTGGTTTTTGCAGCGTCGCTTTCCTGGCTGTGGTTGCATCGGTTGCATATGATGGCTATCGTGTTTGTTCGCTGGGTGGCTTCGTGGTCTCAGTCCTTCCTTGCGACTTCTGCCATCTTCGCCTCTTATGTTGTAGCTCTTGGAGTTGTTTGTTTCGATCGGATTGTTTTGTTTTACCTTTTTGAGTTGTACAGCTTTTAGGAATGTCGGTCCCTTGTATTTTTTTTTCTACTTGTAGTCGTTTTTGCTGTTTTACTTCTGGTAAAATTGCCCCCTGTTGTACCCTTATTTTATTATATATATTAGGCTGGAGTCTTAGGACTATATCTGCGTTATCAAAAAAAAAAACAAAAAGGGTGTGTCGGGATGACCTCGAGTATCTTTTACAAATTATCATCTTCTTAATTAGAGATACTTTAATTATGTAATTTACACTTGATAGTAGATACTTTTATTTTAGAGAATTCCAAGATGGCAATTGCAACTGTATTTTGTTAACCAAAAAATAACGAAGCAAGTGTTGGGTTTATATTTCGCATTTGAAGTAACTAATTTTTTAAGAAAAATAGATCTTAAAAGCCTGAAAATATTTTTGGTCAGACTACGAAAACTAAAGGGAATTTTCCAATTTGACTTGCACATCCAGCAAAGACTCCCAAATTTCTTTGAGTATGGATAATTATTCAATATTGGGAAATTCGGTTAAGGTCTGGTTTGGTTTATCTTTAATCTTTAATTAGTTTTGGAAGTGAGATAGTGGGATATATATGTTTAGAGATAATGATGGAAATTAAACCTACCAGTTTGTAGATCTCTATAAATAATTATAGTGGCCTCCATTGAAAGGATGATAGTTCATCTTAGAGTTTTTCATTGTAAACAGTAGAATATCTTCAAGTAAGGCTTCAGAGATATATATATTTTTGGTGAGAGTATTGTAACTTTTATGTCATTTTTAGTTGAACAATTGTTGACTTCTAATTGGTGTGCACAAAACATGCTCACTCATACTAATAAGTTTGAATTTAGTGTGTCAGATTTTCAGGATCAAAGATTATCAAAAAGAGATCCAAGAGAGATTCACAAATATACAAATAAGGAAAGCAATAAATAATCATGGCAAAAGAGGAAGATATTCAAAAAGAATTCTTGATTAATTGGTCCACAAGCAAAAGAGGAAGACATCAAGAGCTGTATTTTTCTTTCTAAATTCATGAGATTATAATTGTATAAGATTGATTTAAGAAGGATTAGTTTATAGTAAGAAAACATGGTGGATTCGGAATAAACAGTGCGTGACCGGTCGACCGCACTTCGTGAACGGTCGACCGCAACTTTAGTTGTTCGAGGAGCAGTTGACCTTTCACCTCTCTACTTTACGTAAGAGAGCTGAACGGTCGACCGCACCAATATGACGGTCGACCGCACACTGCACTATGTATATTCTTGGAAAGTATCGTTTCCATTTTTGGATTGATACTCTTCCTCGTCTATTAATATTGACGAATCCACTCTGTCTTTCTCACCTAATAACTTCTAAAAAAAATTCTCGAGAACTAATCCTTCAGTAAACCAATCCGAGTGTGAGCGTTTATTTGGTTGTATTCTTCAGTCAAGATCTTTAACGATCTTGAGGTTTTCTTTTCATTTCTTTTCCACTTCGGTGAGATTGACGGGACTTGGATTAGAAGTCCTATGGGTGTAATAGGTCTCTCGACCTGAATCCGAGAATCACTGTACAAGGATTTTGAGTATAGTGGAACGCTTGTGGCGGAGAATTGCTACAAGTAGGTAGTGTGGACGTAGACCTGGGGGTCGAACCACGTTATATCGCTGCGTCATCTGTATTTGCTTTTCTTATCACTCTTGTCTTTACTTTGCTTTATTTATTTATTTTTTAATTCCGCACGATCACCCTATTCACCCCCTAGGGTGATTCACAGTGGTATCAGAGCGAGGTGCTTATAAAAAGCTTAAAAGGTTAAGCAAAAGGTCCAATGGCCGAAATCCCTCCTCCCCAAAACTTGTACTCATCGGAGCCTTTTGTCTCCAATGGGACAAGTCTTACACGATCACCATTTTTTAATGGAAAATATTATGACGTCTGGAAAGTTCGTATGTCTCATTTTTTACAAATGCTCGGAAAAGAGGTATGGAATGTATGTATCAACAAAACAGAAATCCCGGTGAGCGATGGAAAGAAGGCATTCACACCGGCGGAGTTATCCCTCAAAACATTAAATTCCAAAGCCATGATGGCTCTTTATGCAGGGTTGAATAATGAAGAGCTAATGCGGTGCGGGCGCAACTGCAAAACAGTCTACGAGATCTGGAGCAACATGCTGAAGCGGCATGAAGGAACCATTTCCGAGGTAAAAGCTAAAGTGAATTTGTGTTTTTATGAATTTGATGTGTTCCGTATGTTGCCAGGTGAAAATGTGGACCAAATGCTCGCCCGTTTCGATATCATTACCCACGAGCTAGAGAGCTAGGGGCTTAATGATGACCGAAAGGTCGGAAAGCTCATAAGCTGTCTCACGCCAGAGTGGGATGTTAAGACTGCGGCAATGAGAGAGACTCTCGAAGAGAAGGGATTTGACTACTATACATTTCAAGAAAAGCTAAGAACTTACGAGATGGAAATGATGGAGATAAAAAGATACAGGAAAAATATCGGGATTGAACCAAAGACCGAGGAGAAAACCATTGCACTAAAGGCAGAAAAGGCCTGACCATCAAAAGCTGATTCAGATCATGAGGAGTCAGACGAGGACATTGCTCTATTAACAAGACAATTTCGTAAGTACCTCAAAAACAAAAAATATGGCAGGTATCAAGAAGAAAGGGAAAAAAAGAAGGAGGATGTGTGCTACAAGTGCAAGAAGCCCGAACACATCCGTGCAAACTGCCCCAGTCAAAAAGACAGGAATAGGGAACATTATCACTCAAATCGAAGTCAGAAAAAGAAGGTGCTAAAGGCAACTAGGCTAGACTCGGACTCAAGTGAGGAAGAGCAAGGCCACAGCGACGTCGGCTTCATGCTCTTGGGAGTGGTGAGGTGTAATCACCTTCTCAAGAAGAGGTAATTGAACAACCAACTTATGATGAACTCGTAGATATATGTAATGGTTTGAAAGACTATGCCAAGAAACTAAATCGTGAACTTAGGCAATATAAGTAAAATTCTAATGAAATACATGACGCCTGCATAAAAAAAAATCACAAACTGAAAAATGAGAATGCCCTAATTTTGGAAAAACTTGAGTCATGTCAATAAGATCATGATATTTTGCTAGAAGAAAATGAGAATTTAAAACAACAAATTTGTGAATCGCTAGCAAAGCATGATGATCACTTAAGAGAGATTCAGGAGAAATTTGTTTCTATTGCCAAACTCACAAATGACTTAAATGAATGTAAAAGAAAAAATTTGATGAAGTAGTGGAAGGATGTATTGAAACCCTTAAACAAAATAGGATTCTTGATGCAACACTAGATACTCTTCGTTGGAACACAAAAGACGATGAGATAACTAGAAAAAGACTGTGTAAAAAGGTAATTGAGCTTGAAAAGATTGTTGAAAAACATGAAGGGCCCAGTTACTTTATTACAAAAGATTCAAGATCCTATCATGATAATCGAGGGCTTGGTTACGAAGAGCCAATACATCATCAAAAATGTAAATCATCAAGTCACACACACTTGCATAAAATCCAACTATAGCATAAACCAATCCAAAGCTATACAAGTATGCATGACCCAAGGCATAGTCGAATCACATGTAATTTCTGCTATAGACTTGGGCATATTTCTTATAACTGTTCATTAAAAAGGAACACTAATCTTGTCTGGATAAGAAAGAATGTTGATGCAGGCTCAAAGCTCACATGGATTCCTACAAACATATAAGTGGGCAGTACGAAGTTTTCAACGTAGAAAAAGGGCAGAAACCTTGATAGAAGACGCACAAAACTCAACAGGCATAGTAGTAACCTACATCTCTATCAAGGAAATAAGTGAAGAACGGTGTTCTTCAAATAAGCACAACATTGGGTAAAATCTATACTTGCTTAAATTTATAATAAACATTGATTTATGAATTATGATAACAAAAGGTCAGTAACTGCTCGACTGAGCGGTCGACCGTACCTTCTAAAAATTTCTTGTATGTTGAGACTGGACCGGTCGACCGTCCACCCCTCTGTCGCAAATTGCTAATTCAAAATCTTTTATTTAGTGTTGAGCGGTCGACCGTATTGTTGAACCGGTTGACCGACCAAGTCGGCTGATCTGCCTATTCCCTCTCCAATGTAAATACTCCACCCCCAACCTCTCAACCTCACACAGAAACCCTACCTCCAAATATAAACCCATCGTGTAAACTCTCATCTCTTAAGTTTTTCGTCAAAATATCTCAAGTACTCTCTCATCCTCTGTCTCAATGGCTTCCTTCTCTCACAAATCAAAGGGCAAGAAAGCTATTGCCTCCAAATCTGTCACTAGAAACGGTATAATTTTCCACAACTCACAGTGTGCTGATCTTTACTTCTCTTCTCTCAATAATGCCCCCATTGTTGCAAATCGGGTTATTAACCTGTCATCCTTAGGTGGGCAATTTTCAGTCATGGTTAGAATTCTTAGGGAGTTTGGATGGGAAAACTATCTTGCTACCCCTAGCACTCACTCTGAGTCTCTAACTCAACAATTCTATGTTAACCTTGATGGACTTCAAGATGACAATCTTACACTCTCTTCTATCATCCTCGGCTGTAGGGTTAAAATCACTCCCGAATATCTTCGGGGGAGATACGAGTTTTCCGAAGGGGAGTTTGATGCATATCACCTAGATTTTAAAACTCTCAATTATAAGCCTGCTCACAATGAAAATACTGTTAAGTCAATGATTGTCCAACAAGAATTTTCTCATCTTCCTCATTCCCCTCCTACCAACTTTATCAATACCACTCATGTTCTCAATAAAATTGTTAATGATAATATCTGGCCGAAGAAAAATGACAAATCCGAAATTAGGGTCGACCAATCCTTCATCATTTTTCTTATTCTGGGGGAGTATAAGTTTGACCTTGCTACATTCATCATTCGTACAATGAATTATGCTACCTCTTCAAATCGTGGTAGTCTTCCTTTTAGCTCACTCATCTACAACCTCGCCATTGATTCCTATATTGAGGTTGTGAATTATTTGCTCAGTAAAAGTCCTATGCCCATCCTCCCTCAACAAATGGGCATTGATGTTCTGTTTAATCAGCGGGCTCACCGCCGTCAAGCCCAACAACAAGCTAGGCAAGCGGAACAAGCCCCACGAGATCCTTCCTCCTCGCGTCGCAAAAATGCATCCTCCTCCTCCTCCTCATCGTCATTCGTGACCTATGAGTAGTTTGCTGCTCATCAAATGCAAGTCTACAGATACTATATCAGTACCCTTGAATTCTTGCAAAATAAGGCTGATTGGGAAAATCTTCCTCCTCCTAATGATGAGGAAGAGGAAAGTGAAGAAGAAGAAGAAGACGAAGGAGATGATGATGAGTAGGCTTAATTGTAATTGCAAATGTTTCATCTCAATGTATGCATGAAATTTATTATCTAAATATTTGATGAATTAGATTTTTATCTTCACATGACTAAAGTGCTATCTGTCGAAAACTTGCATAAGCTTACATATGCTAGCATTGATGCGTGGAAAATTCTCATATACTTGATCACTATCAAGTAAACCAGTCCTATGTTTTCAAATAACTGATAAGATGTTAAGTATATATTTCTTTGCAGTCTGCTGTTGGTACTGCTGCATCCCTAAGCAGGTGCACATATGAACAAGAGTTCCTCTCAATTCACACATCCAGTATATGTGATTAAATAGCAGTTGAGTGTTGTGCATGTGTAGAGAATCAATTTTCTATATACCTACATAGGACCCAATTCTACTTGGTACATATCAACAAAAAGAGGATTATATAGATGTAGCTTATACATACTCCTATTCACCAAAGTATTTAACTTCTACATTTTTTTTAATGTTTCACGGCCATCAGAAAAAGGGGATTTTTATCCTACATCCATATATATCAGTAGAAGCAATTCTCTATAACCCCTACAACCTGCAAATGGTGAGATTTTGCTCATAAACAGAACTGGCCTTTCAGTTTCTGCGGTCTACCGGTATGCTCTCTGGAAATCTTTTGAAACCACAGAGTACGGTCGACCGGTTCTCTCTCTGACCTATATTTTCAAAGTCCTCTAAAATCACTGTTCCTCTCTCGAAATTTTAATTTCAATTGTATTGGCGAGAATCTCGAATCTATGATGTTATGAAGAGCTCTCACTGTATAGCAAAGAGTGTCGGTACCAACGGTATCATGTAAGAAGATTCTCTTCCATTTCTTTAACAAGATTGTGTTCATTATAAAATCATTATATGCTTTCAATTTTGGCATTCTTATTGATGATTTATTCTACGAACTTTCCAAGATTTGTTTTTGAGCTTATGTCTCCTCTATTTATCCCCTCTTGGTGTGATCAAAAAAGGGGGAGAATTATAACTATTGAATGTTTTCAATATGACTTCTCTTTCTCTTTTATTTATATGAAAATCTTCGCTTTCTCTTTTATTTATCTGTGCTAAATTCAGGGGGAGTATTCATATGTTGTGCTTAAAATTTTCAAACATTCATGCATGTTTTGTTCACACTAAAAGAGGGAGATTGTTGACTTCTAGTTTGGTGTGCACAAAACGTGCTCACTCATACTAATAAGTTTGAATTTAGTGTGTCAGATTTTCAGGAACAAATATTATCAAAAAGAGATCCTAGAGAGATTCACAAATATACAAATAAGGAAAACAATAAATAATAATAGCAAAAGAGGAAGATATTCAAAAAGAATTCTTGATTAATTGGTCCATAAGCAAAAGTGGAAGACATCACGAGCTATATTTTTCTTTCTAAATTCGTGAGATTATAATTGTATGAGATTGATTTAAGAAGGATTAGTTTATGGTAAGAAAACATGGTGGATTTGGAATAAACAGCGCGTGACCGGTCGACCGCACTTCGTGAATGGTCGACCACATGGTAGTCGACTGCAACTTTAGTTGTTCGAGGAGCAGTTGACCTTTCACCTCTCTACTTTACGTCAGAGAGCTGAACGGTCGACCGCACCAATATGACGGTCGACCGCACACTGCGCTGTGTATATTCTTGGAAAGTATTGTTTCCATTTTTGGATTGATACCCTTCCCTGTCTATTAATATTGATGAATCCACTCTGTCTTTCTCACCTAATAACTTCTGAAAAACTCTTGAGAACTAATCCTTCAGTAAATCAATCCGAGTGTGAGCGTTTATTTGGTTGTATTCTTCAGTCAAGATCTTTAACGATCTTGAGGTTTTCTTTTCATTTCTTTTCCACTTTGGTGATATTGACGGGACTTGGATTAGAAGTCTTGTGGGTGTAAATATCTCTCGGCCTGAATCCGAGAATCACAGTACAAGGATTTTGAGTATAGTGAAACGCTTGTGACGGAGAATTACTACAAGTAGGTGGTGTGGACGTAGACCTGGGGGTCGAACCACGTTATATCGCTGCGTCATCTGTATTTGCTTTTCTTATCACTCTTGTCTTTACTTTACTTTGTTTTAATTTTTTTTAATTCCGCACGATCACCCTATTCATCCCCCTAGGGTGATGCACAATAATATCTTGATTAATTCTCCTCCGAATTAGGTTCGCCGAACCAGGACAATTTATGTCCTTTACTGTTTGTTGTGGTCTATGTTTGCTTGGTTGTTTGTTATGACGATTGTCGCCTTTCACGCTAAAACTTCCGCTGCATCGAATTTCCAAACAAGTGGTATAAGATAACTTAGAAGTTGCTCAAGTTCCTTGGTGAAGATCAGAGATCATGGTTTCTTGAAGATCAAGTACTTCGATGGTAAGATTCAACTTTAATTTGTGGAGGGTGGACATGTACAATGTAATAGTTCAAAAGGGCTCCCATATTGTCCTAGAAGGAGATAAAGCGAATCCAGGAAAAACCCGGAAAAACCAGCTAGAATGGCACAAGAGAAGTGGGATGAGATTTATTTGAAAGCGTTGAGTTAATTCGGCTGTCATTGGTAGATGAATTTAAGTGCAACTTTCTTGAGGATAAAAGCGCGACGTGTCTTTGGGCGAGACTCCTAATTGACTATTTAGGATCATCATTACCGGATCGGATGTACTGAAAGAGAAAGCTGTTTCATTTCTCAATGAAAGAAGGTACAACTCTTCATGATCATATAGTTGAATTCAACAAGGTATCATCCGAGTTGAAGGCAATAAACTCAGATTATCTCAGTGAAGAGGATAAAGCTTTCAATTTGACATATTCATTGTCAGATTCATACAAGCATTTAATAATCACCATATTACACATAAAATCTACCGAATAGAAGCTCTTATTGGCCGGTGTGGTTAAAGGCTTGAAGGAGGGTGAACTTAGGAAGAAGACTCAAAAATCATGGTCTACTTCTTCAAGTTTCCTGGCGGTGATGAAAAATTTAATTGGAAGAGATAGTGCGCATAAAGGAGAGGTTTGTTGCCACCATTGCGGAGGAAAATGACATTACAAGAGGGATTGTAGTAAGTTCTTGAGTCAAGAGGATGCCAAAACATGTCTAGAGATAATGATGGGAATTAAACTAGGGGTTTCTATACCTTTATAAATAATTATTGTGGCCTCCATTCAGATGAAAGTACTTCATCTTAAGAGTTTTCCATTGTAAACAACAGAGTATCTTATAGTGAAGCTTGAGAGATAGATATATTATCGGTGAGAGTATTATAACTCTGGTATCGTATCTAAATGAATAATATTCCGGTTATTTCTCCCCCGGATTAGGTTCACTGAACCATAATAAATTGTGTGATTTTGTCTTTTTTGCTATGGTTTATGTTTGCTTGGTTGTTCATTGTGATAGATTGTTGCCTATCGCACCTAACTTTAATTGCACCGAATTTCCGAACCACAAGAGTTCATCTTACAAAAAAACCCAAAGTTGATTGGAATTGCAAATATATCAAACTCATAACAATAGTTTGCATTTCTTCCATGTTTATTAGCATTATCTTTCGGAAAGTGAGGCTTAATCTCTAATCTCTAATATTATTATGGGAGAAGGTCTTAGTTTCATTTGTAAATCTACCAACATGTGCATTGCACGTGCATAACTAATATAAATGAGGTGTTAGGTTCAAGTCCTCACTACGTCAGATTTTTTACTTTAATTTTTTTTAAAATATATTAAATGTGCATCACACGTGTAAATTACAATCTATCTATAATATAATATATAATCTACTATTTTAATGGGAGAGTTGGGGTTTGTAAGAAACAAACCCTAACTTTGTAACTATATAAACACGTATACTACACATCCAAACAATATCCAACAAATATAAATGTGCACCACACGTGTAGCCCAAATCAAAACATTCAAATATAAACTATTTTTTTTCTTATACAATATATATTCATTTAGTTTGATGACTTTACTTTTTTTAGATGTGCATCGCACGTACATTATACTAATAACTATTATAATGGAAGAGTTGGAGTTGTAAATCTACTTACTTGCGTGCAATGCACGTGCAACTCCAACTCTCCCAATACAGCTTTCACATTTACTTTTAAAAATATATAATCATATTTATTAAGACATTCATCGCACATGTAAATCAAAGTCTTTACTTTAACTTTTTTTTAAAAATTAATACGTGCATCGCACGTGTATATTACTAGTCAAGATATAAAAGGAAAAGTGTGATTTAGTACATACCGAGTACAAAATCACAATAAAATATTGGGATAAAGTTATTAAACCCTCCAATGTTAGGGTCTGAAGTTAAGAAACCCTTTGCCATCAAATTTCACTCACTTAGTAACTTGCCAGTATCTCTCTCATTTTTGGTACTAGTAATTTACACGTGTGATGCGTGTTTTAATTATTTATAAAAATAAAATAAAAAACTCCTACGTAGAGAGAACTCAAACCTAAAACCTCCTTTACATTAGTTATGTACGTGTGTTGCACATATTGGTAGATTTACAAATGACACTAAGGCTTTCTCCCATTATAATATTTCAATTCTAATCTAATCTAATCTAATCTAATCTTCTAATCAAATCTAATCTAATAATATAATGGGAGAAGACCTTAGTGTCATTTGTAAATCTATCAACGTGTGCAACACTCGTGCATAACTATTACTAGTATAATGTATGTGTGATGCACGTCTACAAAAAGTATAGTGATCAAATTAAATAAATATATATTGTATAAGAAAAAAATAGTTTATATTTGAATGTTTGATTTGGGCTACACGTGCGGTGCACATTTATATTTGTTAGATATAGTTTGAACGTATACTGCACGCGTTTGTTTAGTTACAAAATTAGGGTTTGTTTGGTTACAAACCCCAACTCTCCCATTAAAATAGTACAGATTAAATTTTAATTGTGTAATTATATTTAATTACCCTTACCAGATATAAAAACAGGTTTTCACCTGTTTATAAGGAGGGAGGTAATTAATGAGGAAATTATACAATTCAAATTTAGCACAACAAATGTGAGATGACAATGGGGTGCTAAATAAGTGAAATTTAACGGCAGGGTTTCTTACTATGGAGGTGAAATGTTGGGGTTTTTTTTTTTTGACTTTACCCCTGAAACAGTTTTTCCTTTGATGTTAATGATATTATAAACATTGTGTAGAGAATCGTGGCTTAAGTAAAGCATGCATCGGAATGCTAGGTTCTTATGGATATAAATTAAAGTTCTCCCATCAATTGGGCAGTAACCGTGTACATCCTAAATTTGATTGGCACATTAATTCTATGAATATTAATCTTTAAAAAATAGGGTAATGCTATATACACAAGATTTGTACATAATTTTTACCGAACAAGATGATGTGGCATG
The DNA here is from genome assembly GCA_017893485.1 of Hemerocallis citrina. Classification (NCBI taxonomy): domain Eukaryota; kingdom Viridiplantae; phylum Streptophyta; class Magnoliopsida; order Asparagales; family Asphodelaceae; genus Hemerocallis; species Hemerocallis citrina. The sequence goes on from CM030365.1 coordinate 111,975,352, forward strand.
ACTCTATCATATCAAAAGAGTATTTTTTTTAGAGTAATGCTTCAGCCACTACCAATTTTACTACCATTTCTTCACTATCTTAGGTGGCATACTCTTATTGGAGAGTTTCCCCACCTATCCTATCTTCTCCTACCTATTGAAGTGTGCCACCTAAGATAGTAAAGAGAAATATAGTGAAATTGATAGTGGACGTAGCATTACTCTTTTTTTTATAAATGGATGGTTGCATATTGTGTACATAATTTTTTTGGGAAATCATTAATCAGTGGAGTACAGTTAGTTTTCGGTTAAATGAATCTAAAAGTTGGAGTTAGCCGATGCCTAACTATATTATTGTTTACACAAAGAATATGAAAGTTAATTAATGAGTTAATCTCCCTCTCCCCTTCACGGTTTTCACTGTCTTCAATGTGGGCATCTCAAAGTTTTCTGCTTAAACAAAATGAAATGTTTATTATGTGATAAATTGGGTCACTCGAGGAATCAATGCTACTCGCTCCAGCATCTTCTCTGGCTCCCTATGGGTGCCCCACTACAAGAAATTTGACATATACCAACAGACACCTATAGTGACGGTCACTAAAATCGTGGGTATAGACATCATATATCTACAGACGTGTAGTAAACTGTGGGTATAGATATCTTATAGCTTTAGAGCTTTTAATCCGTAACTATAAGCTTTTAATCCATAACTATTATTTAATTTCTTCCTCTCTCACCAAACCCTATCTCCAAATTCCACTCTCACCAAACCCTATTTCCAATTCCCCCTCTCACCAAACCCTACCCTGATCTCTCTATCTCTCTCTCTCTCGATCTCGAATCATCGACCCGTTCTCCGGCGAGCCACCACCGTGAGCCCCTCTCCAGTCGTCGCCACTCCCATCGAGACCCCCCTTTTCCCTACTCCCGTCGACGCCCAACGCCAGCAGCCCCAATCGAAACCCCCTCTGCTGCTCCCCTGTCAGGGTCCCTGGAGCACCGCCGAGCACCATCGAGAGCAAGGGAGAACCCACCGCAGGTCAGGGAAGTGGAAGGGTCGAGTCTATAGTAGGAATGGTTGGTCTGGTTGAGTCTGTGTGTGTATCAGAGCCTGTATCAGGATTTTACGAGCTGTGCGCACTTTTTCTTTTTCATATTGAAATTTAGGCGGGAAGAAGGCGGGAGAGCGGAAGAGTGTGTTTCGCACGTATTTCCTTTTTCATTGTAAAATATCTGTAATCGTCTCTCCCCCCATCGACCTATATAGAACCAATGTAATGCTTTTCCCTTCAATTAATAAAAATCCAGAGTATTCTTCCCCAAAATTCTTCTTCTTCTTCCTCCTAATTCCCACAGAGCTCCATTAATGGCCAGGTCCAGATCTAATCGCAATGACAACTCTGACAATCTGGTATCAGAGCCAGACAACTTTGACGGAGATGGACGTGACGAAGGGAGCACGACAATGGAAGGGGAGGTGGTGACGCTCAAGTGTCAGATGGCGGAGGCCCAACTCCATAATGGGTACCTCACAGAGAGAGTGGAAGCGATAGCGACAAGCATCGGAGAGCGATTCTCCAGACTGGAAGCGATGATAGCTCGGATGCAACAAACTTCTCCTCCTCACCCTCTCAATCCACCAATACTTTCAAACCCTCCTCATCAAGGACCCAATAGAGAGGTATCTCACCCTAACTCTGTCTCCATTAACTTTACAGCGCATAGCGATGGCGGAAATTTGTTTAGGACTCCATTTAAGGTGGAGTTTTCGATCTTCCACGACGGGAATCCCACTGAATGGATCTGTGGAGTGGAGCAGTTCCTTGATTTCTATGAAATTCCTGACTCACAGAAGCTTAAGTATGCATCGCTCAATTTACGTGGAAGATCTGCTTAATGGTTTCGGAGATATATTAAACCCAGAGTTCATGAAATCTCTTGGGCTACATTTTTGGGAGAATTGATAACCAAGTTTGGCCCTACTGTCTTCCAAGATCATGGGGGTCTTCTTTCCAAGCTGCAGCAAAAAGGGGATATCGAGGTCTACATACAGGAATTCAATAGACTCTCAAATTTCGTGGAGGATTGGACGGAGGCGCACTTTCTCAGTACTTTTGTAAGTGTCCTCAGGGATGAAATTCGCTAGGATGTGAAGTCGCAGAGGCCCCAGAGTGTGAATGAGGCGGTGGGATTAGCTAGGAGGTATGAAGAGAAGTTCACTTGCTTGAAGAAGAACTACCGACTTCCGTTTACTCCCAGAACACCTGTTACTACACCCCATCTACCTGCGCAACCTGCAAGACCTTAAGAATCAAGTCCAGCAACCACTTTTGCACCCCAAAGATTAAGCATTCCAGAAATGAGGGAGAGGAAAGCCAAGGGATTGTGTTTCAATTGCGATGAGAAATTCACATCGGGACACCTCTGCAAATCTCAAAAGTTCTACTTCCTTGAGTGTCTTGAAGATGTTGACCAGGAAGAGAATGCACAAGAAGATGACATTGCAGAGGGGAACCTTTCACCTATGCTACAAAGCTCCGCCCAAAACACTCTCCAACCTGAAATTTCATTTCATGCTTTAGTAGGCACCCAAGTGTATCCACAAACAATGTGAGTCAAGGGAACCATCAATGGGAAGGAGGTTAATATCTTAATTGATACATGCTCCACTCACAACTATCTAGATCCTCAAACTGCCATCAAGACTAACCTACAGATCCGAAAGGAACCCCTATACAAAGTAACAGTAGCAAATGGACAAGCTATGTACAGTGAAGGGAAGATTGATAAGGTCAATTTCTCAGTACAAGGTGTTAGTCTACAAGCAGAGTTATTATTGCTTCCACTGGGACCTGCTCAAATGGCCTTAGGCACGCATTGGCTTAGATCCTTAGGCCCTGTGACTATGGATTTCAACGAAATGTCCATGACTTTCAAGATAGTTGGAGTTTGGAAGAGATTGCAGGGTATAGTGCACACACATCTACAGCACATGGAAGCAGAGGAACTTACCAAAATGGGGAATTATGTGTGCTAATCTTACATGATACAAATGCAAGGAGTGTCTGAAGGAGAGGAGAATGAAGGAGCCAGTCATACACCTAGTGAGCAAGCAGTTGTAGAAATTCAACAAGTAATACAAGAGTTCCTTGAAGTCTTCACTGAAGAGATGAAATTGCCTTCCCAAAGAGAAGTAGATCATCAGATCCCTTTGATTGAAGGGTAGAAGCCTGTTTGCATTCGTCCTTACAGACATCCACACTACTACAAAGGAGAAATTGAGTAGCAAATTAAGGAAATGCTGACTTCTGGATTCATTTGACCAAGCTGTAGTCCCTATGCATCTCCCGTAATCTTGGTTAGGAAATCAGATGGGAGCTGGCATATGTGTATAGATTACAGGGCCCTTAACTCACAGACAATTAAGGCCAAGTTCCCTATTCCCTTGATAAATGAACTTCTAGATGAATTAAACGGTGCGAAGTTCTTCTCTAAGATTGATCTGAGGTCTGGGTACCACCAAATCAGGGTAAATGCTGAAGACATTCCAAAAACTGCGTTTAGAACCCATCATGGCCACTTCGAGTTTGTCGTAATGCCCTTTGGACTAACAAATGCCTCAGCTAATTTTCAGAGCCTTATGAACGATATCTTCAAGGATTATCTGCGGAAATTTGTACTCGTCTTCTTCGATGATATCTTGGTCTATAGCCTATCGTGGGAAAGTCACATTGTTCATTTGACTCAAAACTCTCAGAGTTCTGAGCTCTCATCAACTACTTGCAAAGGCCAGCAAGTGCAGCTTTGGGCAGAAGGAAATTGGGTATTTGGGTCACATTATCAGTGCTAATGGCATAGCAGTTGATTCCCACAAGATTAGAGCTGTCGAGGATTGGCCAGAACCCAAAAATGTGAAGGAACTGAGGGGTTTTCTTGGGTTGACAGGGTACTATTAAGATTTGTAAAAGATTATGGAAGCATCGCAGCTCCTCTCACACAACTGCTGAAGAAAAATTCTTTCAGTTGTTCCATATTGGCTGCAAGAGCCTTCACTGCTCTCAAATCAGCCATGACTACTACGCCAGTACTTCGAGCTCCAGACTTCTCTAAGGTTTTCGTTGTGGAAACTGGTGCGTCCAAGGAGGGAATTGGAGCTGTGCTTATGCAAGACCTTCATCCCATAGCATACTTGAGTAAGGAATTAAAAGGGAGAGCTCTAGCTTTGCTGACCTATGAGAAGGAGGTCCTTGCCATTCTACAAGCGGTTAAACAATGGAGACAATATATGATTGGGACTTCATTTGTGATCAAGACTGACCAAAGAAGCATCAAACATATCCTAGAACAACATCAATACGGAGATCCAAGAAAGGTGGATGTGGAAACTATTAGGTTTCTCCTTTATCGTAGAGTACAAAAAGGGAATGACAATAAGGTTGCAGATGGGTTATCGACGATGCAAGGAGAACAGAATACCTGTTTTGAAGTCACCTTCATTGTTCCACAATGGTTAGAGGAACTCAAGATAATGGTTGAACAAGATCCTTACTTCCAAAAACTTGCAGAGAAGTTGCAATGTGGCTCCTTAAATCCTGACCACTACAAGTTCTTTGAAGGTATTTGGTATTATCAAGGAAAAATTCTCATTAGTCCCGCAGCTAGTGTGAAGAAATTGATCTTCCTAGATCACCATGCTTCTTCCGTTGGGGGACATTCAGGGTTTCATAAAACTCTCCAAAGAATCAAAAGAGCTTTCATATGGGAAGGAATAAGTCGCAATGTGAAGATCATGGTAAAGGAATGTTTGGTCTACCAACGCAACAAAAGTGAGACACTTCTTCCTACGAGATTGTTAAATCCTCTCCCTATTCCAGATCGCATTTAGGAGGATGTTTCAATGGATTTTATAGAGGGATTGCCCAAAAGCTTCGGGAAGAGCTCTATTATGATAGTGGTAGACCGCTTGTCTAAATATGCACATTTTATCGGAATTGCACACCCCTATACAGCTCAATCGATTGTCCAAGTGTTTGTCGAAAACATTTACAAGCTCCATGGCCCGCAGTATCGTAAGTGATCGAGACTCAATTTTCATTAGCAAATTTTGGAAAGAATTCTTTGCGCAACAAGGATGTAAACTGCAGCAATCCACAGCCTACTACCCTCAAAGCGATGGACAAACGGAGGTAGTTAATAAGTCTTTGGAGATGTATCTGAGATGTTTTTGTGGCCGGAAACCTACGGAGTGGAGCAAGTGGCTGGGGTGGGTGGAATTTTGGTATAATACCAACTGGCACGTATCGAAGGGGCTCACACCTTTTGAGAGTGTCTACGGCAGACCACCTCCTTCCTTATTGCGCTATACGGTGGGCACAGCTGCTCTGCCCACAGTGGAAGAGGGGTTACTATCTACAGACGCAATTATCACACTATTGAAGGATAACATTGCGGTGGCGCAAAATAGAATGAAGTTTTTTGCGGATAAAAAGAGGATCGAGCGTGAGTTTGAAGTGGGAGATTTGGTCTTCCTCAAATTCCAACCTTATAAACAGATGACATTGCGAAATCCATTGCCCTAAAAGCTCTCTTCGAGGTACTTTGGCCCTTATCGAATAGTAGAGAGGATTGGCACCGTTGCTTACAAGCTAGATTTACCATCATCAGCTTCCATCCATCCTGCATTTCACGTCTCTAAGCTGAAATACTACCATGGAACCCATCAACCTGCCATTTCATCTGAACTTCCCTCTTGGTGGGTAGGCGACTGTAATAAAGAAGAGCCTGAGTTGATTTTAGACCGTCGCATCTTCAAGAAGCTTAATAGAGTAGGAATCCAGCTATTAGTTAAGTGGAAGAGCTTGGGATTTAATGAAGCTTCATGGATCGATATAGATGACTTCAGACAGCATTTCCCAACTTTCGAACTTGAGACAAGTTTGCCCTTAAGGGAGGGGGAGTTGTCAGGGTCCCCGGAGCACCGCCGAGCACCGTCGAGAGCAAGAGAGAACCCACCGCAGGTCAGGGAAGTGGAAGGGTCGAGTCTGCTGTAGGAATGGTTGGTCTGGTTGAGTTTGTGTGTGTATCAGAGTCTGTATCAGGATTTTACGCGTTGTGCGCACTTTTTCCTTTTCATATTGAAATTTAGGTGGGAAGAGGGCGGGAAAGCGGAAGAGTGTGTTTCGCACGTATTTCCTTTTTCATTGTAAAATATCTGTAACCGTCTCTCCCCCCATCGACCTATATAGGACCAATGTAATGCTTTTCCCTTCAATTAATAAAAATCCAGAGTATTCTTCCCCAAAATTCTTCTTCTTCTTCCTCCTAATTCCCACAGAACTCCATTAATGGCTAGGTCCAGATCTAATCGCAATGGCAACTCTGACATCCCCAATCCCGTCGGCGAACAGCAGCTGCGATGCCTCCTGAGCGCCGCCCCACCTTCCTTCGACGCCCAAGCACCCGCCGCCACCAGCCCCGACCTCCCTTTCCTATTCCTCGTCGGCAACAGCCAAATCCGATCTCCCCTTGCTCCTCCATCCCGTTGTCCAGCACTGTAGCTTCGCCCCCGCCCTCCTGTTTCCGTCGCGCCGCCCAAGAAGTCTCCCGAAACTAATTGATGAAAAAGTTTGTTTATATTTGTACTTTTCATTTTTAGTTGTAAGTTTCTTGATACTTGATACCATAGTTCTCATAGGAGTGTTATTATTCTTTGATTTGCAATTGAAGATATTCCTGCAGTCTTCCCAATTTCTACGGATCATTACATTTTATTCAACTCAACTTCCTGGTCCTAACTATCACTGTCGCGAGGTAACGACCTTTATGAACAGTTTTTTCAATGAACTCATTATTTGTATATAGCTCTTCCTATTTTAAGAACACACTTGTTGATATCCTTCCATTTCAGGGCTCTAAGTTTGCAACTTTGCCTCCCCCAAACAACATATTCAAAGTGCTTCTCTAAAATTGTAAGGATCATTATGTAGATCTCACTTGTGAGGTGCATTGTTTAAAAATGCTTTAAAATGTTGAATGCTCATTTAGGTTGTTTTGTTTGCAGTTCCTAGAGGAATCCTATATGGTTGTGGTGATCTGATATTTTCATCCCACATGATATTCACTCTTGTCTTTGTGTGTACTTACCAAAATCCCACATGATATTCCCATATTTTCATCTAATTTGGATGGGCTGTTAATTTTGAGGGCTGTTGATTTTAATCACTTGCCTTGTTCTCCAATTCAGGTATACTGTAAATTAGGTGGTATAATTTGATGACAGAAAACTACCAGGTTTTTGCACTTAGTTTCTTATATTTTGCTTGTGTCTTCATTTTTCAACTCTAAAGTCATATAAAAGTATTATATGTGGTTTGCTCTCTAATCTCTACAATCTTAGAGATGTAGCCTTCCAAACAATACATGAATTGCCGAGAAGAAGATTTTGTTTGTTCTTGTACTGATTATGGTGAGGTGATACTGATCAACTAGGAATAAGTAATTCTAGTTCTCCGTTATTAACTAGAATATACAAAAGTGCATAGGTTTTGGGAGCTTTAGTATAAAAGCAAAATGGATTAGACTATAGACATGTGGAAACATCTTTTTCTCAAGTTTTCATATTCCGTCTCTTTCTTAAATTTCTTACAGAAATGCCAAATCGGACTAGCAGTGTCGTTCCATTGTTGCCCTGAGCAGCAAAGAAAAGATAGAAACAAAGAGGAACTCCATAAGCTAATGAACGGGAATTCTGGTGATTGTGCTGATTGGGTTGATAACTGAAATTTATACATTTTCTCATCAGTTCATTGTTGTTTAGTAGAGGGCTTGGCTTTCAGATTACCACTGAACTTGATCTTTACATTTAATTATGATTCGAGTCAGTTCCGTTTGGTTGCATATAATTATGATTCGAGGTTTTCAGTTTTTGGTTAGGTCAGAAGAATACTTAGTATTAACTAATTCTTACTAAAATTGTTAATATTTCTTATGTTGAGTTATGCTATTATTCATTTGTTCTTTTTGTTACTTGCACATAAAGATTAGAAGCTAATTTTCTCTTGATGGAGCAAACTTAGAAATTAAGCTAATTTCTTAAATTTTCTCCTTGAGCCCATCCATTTAGCCCGATTTGCAGCATTGCTCATTCATTCACCCTTCTTCATACTTCCCTTTCTAATTTAATACTTTTGTTAGGAAGGTAGCATAAAGGAAACAGCCTTCTGCTCGTTTATTGGTGTAGTATCAGTTCATGGGTATATGAAAGTCCGTCTGGTTCCATCTGCAGTCTGCTCATCTAGTTCAAATGACAGCTGTTTGATTGGTGTTGCTACACATTGATCGATAAATAAGGTACTGACTTGATTGAAGAATTATTCGATTATGCTAGAGGGATTACTCTTTTATTTTATTTTTTTTCTGTGAGAGATTTATATTTGTCTTATTTATCAAAAAGTGCACAATGTCCAAAATAAATTCCACAAATTCGATTCAATACACATTTTATGCAAATATTCACAATTGTCATATTACAAGTAACATTGTTGAATAGTGCAATGTCAACACATGATGCAGTACTTATAAGGCTTACTATTAGCTTCGAGTGCAAATTATGCGCATATACGTCTGTAAATTGTTTGTTAGTTCCCTGTAACTTCATCCACAACTTGAGTTGTTCATTCTGTTCTTGAAGTACATAAACATTTGAACTGAAATTATGAACTTTGGCAAGTTTCTTTTGACGAAGTAGCTGACTATTTTGTAATTTGACAATTCATGAAGGTTTGCACTTTACAATTAGACAATACATAGCATAAATCAAATAATTTATCAGATTGAGAAGATTGGAAGCAGGATTACTAGAGTAGGCAACAAGTCTGACAATTAAGCCACAGAATGGAAAATACATCATATAGCAATTCGGTCTTGCAGTTGTTCCAGTGTTATCAGCGCATGAGTTGCCTTCGTTGAGTAGTGTGCTAAATTACAACAACAAGACTAGTAGTCGAATTTGTGGGTAATTGGTGGTTTGATATGCAATGTAGGGACTAAATACAGGTTTGCTTTTCTAGTTACTGTGACTCCGAAGCTTTCAGCCATATCTAAATCCTCTATCTTCTTCCAGTCGAAATAATATAACAGACTTGCCAATGCAAGTTCAATATTAGCCATTCCAAACGGATCCCTGGACATCCTCTCCTCCCTGCACCAAATGGTATAAATCCGAGGTTCAATCCTTTGTAGTCAATATCTTTGCCATAGTATCTCTCAGGGTAAAAGGTTTCAGGTTGATCCCAGGAGTTTGCTTCCCTACTGATGGCCCAGTTATTGATTATAACCCTTGTTTTCGCGGGTATCTCATATCTAAAAGTATTTTAGGTTTAATATAGGTGTTTGAATATTTGATCAAGTGTCTGCAAAATAAACTTCTTTATCCAAAACTGTCGTGATTGTTGTAAACTTTTTCTTCTGTAAAATAAACTTCTTTCGAATATTTGATCAATTTTTCTTCTCTCTTTGCAGGTTAGAGATGTCGTGGATGAACATAAGATTTCGAGTTGTTTTGATGTTAGTCACTCAGGGTTTTTTTTGTTGTTGTCAGTTTTAAGTTTATTATAAACAGATTTCTATGATGCTAGGTTTGGATATACTTGTAAACAAATCTTGTAAACTTCTATACTTTCAATGATATATTGACATTTTCTATATATCAACTTTCGTTCATATCAACTTTTTGTTTGCAAAACGCTGTCAAAAGGACAATGTTTTCTAAATGCTATGGAAAGACATTTCTGTTGTAGTGTTTGGATGCGAAAACCATCACTAAAACCTATAGCAATGGAGTTTCAACCGTGGGTATAGGAAAGCAAGATGTGTCATTAAAACCTATAACAACGGATACGAAACCGTAGATATAACACAAAGATTTTGTCCAAGGGTAAAAAAACCGTCGCAATAGGCTATAGTGACGGCATTCTGCCATGGGTATAGTGAATCATTGACTATGGAAAAATATGTCCATCGGTATAGGTTTTACGGGCTATACCTACGGTTTTTCGCCTTTTACCCACGAATTTTTGTTATCACTATATGTCAAATTCCTTGTAGTGGCCCTTATTTCGGACCAGGTGCTGTATGCTCTGGATTTTTCCTCTCTTAAAACTAAACTTTTGGAGATTCAAGCCCAAAAATCGAAATCGAAAAGAGCTAAACTCCCTGACCCTGTTGCTCTTCTCCCAACCCCGCCTGCATCCCAGAAGTTACTTGAGTCCGCAGCCCCTAATTCGCAGACTCCGACTGTGCCTACGGCTCAGTCCTCTCTGCGGGTACCTGATGCTTCTTCCACTCCCCCTCCTGCTTCTCATCTGGTCGTCTTTTGTTCTCTTACTCCGGATCTGAAGGATAAAAAAGACAACTTAGATTGCTACGGTGCTGTTTCCATCATTGGTGGCTCTTTATCGAACACTACTCTTGATGCATTTCTTTGTAACACTTGCAACTTCCCAAACTGGACTTGGTCTGTGAATGCTTATTCGAATGGTGACGTTGTCATCAAGTGCCCCTCCTCTAGTATTTTGCAGGATTTGGTTGCGGTTAAGTCCTTCATTGTTGGCTCTGTCAAACTTGTCATCCGTAAGTGGCCGTTCGACGGGCCTCTTCTACCTGCCCTGCAACTAAGGCCGACTAAAGTTTTCATTTTGGGGCTTCCCCCCTTCTGTGATTCCCCACGTCTGGTGGCGGAGATGACCAAATGTATCGGAGATCTGAATTGTACTTCTTCGACCTCTCTCTTAGCATCGGGCTATCTCCAAGCTGAGGCAGAGTTTCTATGCAATCTCATTGGCGACAGGGTTTCTGCGTTCACCCTGCATCTTGATGATGCCTCTTTCCTATAAAAATTTCCTACCACGACACACCTTCTACTGTGCCTGGGCCGCTGGCCGCTACTGTTCCTACCACTCGTGTTGTGGATTCAGCTATTGCGTCTGGCTCTTTCACGGAGGGGTCCTCCTCCAAGACCATCTCCAAGCACCGCCTTCATCTCAAGTCCAACACTAAAGGGAGGTCTCGTGGTGGTGGCGGGGGACCATCGACTACTGCTCGATCTCCGCTTAAACCTCCTAATTTGGTCTGGATCAATCCCAACATCGCCTCCCAGGTATCCCAGGCACACCCCCTCTACCTTCCTCTTCTATGCTTCCTGGTACTACAGTTTCCTCTTCTCGTACTCTTTCACAACCTCCTGCTTCTGGTTTGAATACTCCACCCAAGTTGGTTCAGAAATCCGCTGCTGTTTCCACTCCTGTCAACACTCATTCATCGGATGTCAAATCCTGGCCTGACTGGAGCATCAATCCACACTATTCTTCTGACTGGGACAAATATGTCTCCTCTATTCAAGCTCGGTCCGTTCAGAAGACCTCTTTGCTCAGCTCCAATCTGAAGGGTGATGTACTTTCTGATAAAATTGCGACTGCTTCTTGGATTGCATCTGATAGTTTGCAGTCTAAGGAAGAAAAAGACCACTCTACCCTGTCTGCTACTAGCCAGGAACTCACTAACCCATCCACCAGCCCCAAGTTGCTCCGTGCGGATTGGGTTGATGCTGACAACCTCCTATCCGACGAAGAAAGGGATTTAGCTCTCCCCACTTCTGAATGCAAGGAATCCTCCACATTTCCTTCTAATTTGTGCTCCTTTAATTTCGATTTTTTAGCGTCTTTTAAATGGCTTATTTCCTGTAATGCTTTTTGCTCATTTGTTAATAGCCCTTTTTCTCTTTCCATTCGTTTTTTCTTGGCTAAGGAACATTGCATTGTGATGGCCCATTCGGTCACTGACACTAGTATTGTCACTAGCATGTCGCATATGCCTCAGCCTAAGTTTTTCTCCTTTTCTCCCTCCCCTATTCTGTCCTTTCAACCTGATTCGTGCACGCTCCCTGTGAGGAGTCTGTTGACGGTTTCCCCCGTTTTGGATGACTTCTCCCTTAAGAAGTCTAATCCTTCTCGTGTGGTTAAAAAAAAAGCTCCGCAGGCTAGGGTCCTTTCTCCCATCATTCGTTCTAGTGCTCGTATACGAGCTAAGAACGAGGCACTTTTAACGTCTTCCTCCAAAGCCTCCCTTGCAGCCCAGGTTCGTAACTTGGAGATTCCTCCCATCCAGGCGGCCTAAGAAAACAAGGATAACAGTACTGAACTTGGTTCAGTCTATCAAATCCATTTTGACTCCCTTTCTGATGATGACATGCTGGAATTAACTTATTGTATGGGTGTCATTATAGACCCATCCAGACCCAAGATCTTCGAAGAGATCGGAAATGTAGAAATGGCTAGAGCTTCTGCGTTCCAATCCCATTATGATTAACGTCTCTTGGAATATACGCGGGTTAGATAGCACCTATAAAAAAGAAGCTACCCGCCACTTGATCTCTTCTATTCATTGTGACTTAATCTCTATTCAAGAATCTAAGCTTGATTCATTCTCTCCCATGATCAATCGATCCTTGGGTGGTCAGATGATCACCCAGTGGGTTAGCCTTGATGCTAATCACACTTCCGGGGGTATTTTACTTGGCTTCAAACCTTCTATCTACAACCTCCTATCAGTCCGGTGTCTCAAATTCTTTCTTGTTATTACCCTTCATTGGACAGAATTTAACTGCCCCGTTACTATCGCTTCTATGTATGGACCTTCCACCTCCGAACTACGTCATGAATTCTGGTCTGAATTTATGTCTTTTGTCGGTTGTATCTCCGGTTTTTGGAATTTTTGTGGCGACTTCAATGTTACTCGTTTTAGTAACGAGAGATTGGGAAATGCTTCACGCATTAGTGACTCCCACCATTTCAATGATTGTATTCGCTCTCTAGAGCTTTGTGATCTCCCCATTAATGGTAGATCGTATACCTGGTCTAACATGAGGCTATTGCCCTCTATGGCTAAATTAGACCGTTTTCTTGTCTCCCAGGATTGGATTTTCTGTTTCCATAACTCTTTTGTCCAAGCTCTTCCAAATCCTTGTTTCGATCATGTCCCGTTCGCACTTCATTCGAATTTCAATTTTGTCAAACCGTACAAATTTTGGTTTGAGAAATTCTGGCTGGAGGATCAAAATTTTTGTCAATCGCATTCTCCACTACCTTTCCTCCCTTGTTGGGTCTTATGGCCTGGGGTGTATTTTACTTAAACTTCATGCCATTAAACAAGGTTGTAAAGTATGGCGGAAGGAGAGATTTTAAAATGCCCACTCCCTCAAGAATATTCTTTTGTCTACTATTCATGCTATTGATCAACGTGAAGAGTCGGGATCGATTGGAGATCCTGATAGACTTTAGAGGAGTGAATGTAAAAGAGAGTACAATTCGCTTCTTCAGAATGATCACATCAAATGGGCTCATGTGCAAAAGGAAATTGGCTTCTAAAGGGGGATGCGAACACATCTTTTTTCCATAACTTCGCTTCTCATCATCAACGATGTAATCGCATCTTGTCGATTGTCGACAACAATGCTCAACTATCCACGGATTCTGAATTTCATTCCTTTTTTCTCTCTTTAAAAATCTTTTGGGCTCCCAAGGTAACCGTTCCATACAGCTTGATTGGAATCAACTGTATGGAGATGAACACCATGACTTATCATCCCTCAAATCTCGGTTCACTTTAGAGTAAATTAAACGATCAGTTTTCTCCTCTCGCAGCGATGCTGCTCTAGGATCGGACGGCTTCCCTGCTTTCTTCTTCCAAAAATTCTGGGACCTTATTAAGGACGACCTTCTAGCGATGTTCGAGGAACTTTACAACGGGCATTTCTCCTTTGATCGGATTAATTATGCTCACATTGTCCTCATTACCAAAATGAGTGGTGCTAATCGGGTTTCTGCCTTCAGACCGATTAGTCTCCTTAACTCCCTCTTCAAGATTATTATGAAAGTGCTGTCTAACCGTCTTAAACATGTCATTCCGCCTTTAATTGACTCGGTTTAATCGGGTTTCATCGACGATAGATTTATCTTGGATAGTGTGGCGACAACGCAAGAGATTATTTCCGGTTGCCACCGTTCGAAGACCGAGTGGATTCTCTTAAAATTAGACTTCGAGAAAGCTTATGACAAATTTAGCTGGGAGTTCCTCTTAGATATTTTTTATCACCGCAGTTTCGGTCCTAAATGGACTGCGTGGATCAAATTCAGTCTTTTTTCTGGTACATCCTCTATCATTATCAATGGTATTGAGGGGAAAAAATTTATGTGTGAAAGGGGACTCCGACAAGGGGACCCGATTTCTCCTCTTCTTTTCTCTCTAGTGGCTGATGTTTTTAGTAAATTGCTCCTTACTACTTGGGAAGCTAATGTGATTGAAGGCTTGGGTGGTTTCCAAGGCTTTCAGGGAGTGCTCAATCTGCAACACGCGGATGACACTAGCATTTTTGCTAAACCAAATGGGATCACCCTTCGTAATCTCAAACTCCTCCTTTATATCTTTGAGCAAGCCTCTGGTCTTTCCAATAATTTTAATAAAACTTCCGTCATTTGGCTGGGGGTTTCCAACGAGCGTCAGCTTGAGGTGTCCCATTTCTTTAATTGTGTCTCTGTTTCCTTTCCTATTTCCCACCTCAGTATCCCTTTGAGATGGGGCAAACTGCATAGAAATGATTGGTCTCCTATGATTGATAAAGTGGAAAGGAGACTCAATCATTGGTCGGGGCAACACCTCTTGCGTGGTGGTAGACTGGTGCTTGTTAACTCGGTCCTCTCCTCCATCCCGCTGTATATGATGTCTTTCTTCTACTTACCCTCCTGGGTCATCAAGCGGATTGATAAGATTCGTAGAAATTTCATCTGGTCCGGGTATCCGAACTATCAACTTGGGAAACACCTTTGCAAGTGGGATTTGGTATGCAAATCGAAATGCAAAGGAGGTCTTGGCATTCTTAATTTAAGGCACCAAAATCTGGCTATCCTTGGGAAATGGATTTGGAAGGCCCTCAATCAACCGGAGTTAGGATGGGCCAAAATTGTGTCGCACCATTATCATAAAAGGCTCAAAATTTGGGAACTTTCCCCTTCTCTCTCACCCGCTGCTTCCTCTTTTTGGAAGGGCATTTGGTAGACGGTAGATTTCTTTAAATGCGGAAGCGTAAACATTGTGGTAACGGTGCAACGGTCAAATTTTGGACCGATCTCTTGATTGATAACAACATGATTGCCTTTAATTTCCCTCAATTATATGCCCTCGCCCGAAACCCCAATGCAACTGTGCAAGATTACTTTACCATTGCCAATAACTACTGTGAATGACATATTCCTTTAAAAGGGCTCTTCTTATTTCGCTCTTTCTCCAGTTTTATAACCTCCTTTCCTTACTACGTTCTTACATTTGGTCCCCTCGTGACGGCATTTCTTGGCATTGGTCCATATCGGGAGCATACTCGGTTAAATCCTGTTATAATTTCCTTAATACTGGAGGGGTAGTATCTCCTTATTACATGATCGTTTGGAAGAGTGTCGCGCCGCTTAAGGTTAAGATTCTTACCAGGCTTGCTGTCCATGATAAACTGTTGACGGTTGAGTTTTTGAACAAAAAAAATATTGCTTTGGACCAAAAGTGCACACTCTGTCTCATTCATCATGAAGATATGGTACACTTATTTATTAACTATCCCTTTATCCTTCCTCTGTGGGACCTCTGTAAGAAAGCTTGGAATGTTCGCGGCATGCCGAGTTCTTTTCCTACGTGGAGGAGTAGCTGGAGATCAAATCATGTTCCTCATCCTCTTATCGCTTCATGGGATTTATCCATGATGGTGTTAATCTGGATTGTTTGGAAAGAGAGGAATGATAGGATCTTTTCTAATACAAAGCGTTCCATTAAGTCACTTGTTGAAGACTTCATTTCTTATATGAAATTTTGGGCTTCTTTGCTCAAACCTTCTAAACTTGTTAATCTACAGTTTTACAGTCTTGATAATGCTGCTTGCTACTTCGCTGCTCATGGTTTTCCTCTTCCTCTAGTTTAATTCCTTATTTTCTTTTGCTACTTGCGTTTCCTCTCTGCCTTTACTTTCCTTTTTATTTACTTTTGTTTCTTGCTGCTAACTTCTTTCCTTTTTTCCTTGTGCAGAACTGACGTTCGTAGCTCCATTACTATCCTTATCTACTTTTGTTTAGCAGCCGCTCTTCGTTGTGCTATTTTGGGGATCTCCAGTCTGACTCCCTTTTTAGGCTACTTTATGCTTGGTTTTGTTAGCACCTCTTTTGTTTGCTTGTTGCTTTTAAGTTAACTACTTTTATGTCATGCTTTTGGTTGTACTGGCTGTTTCTTCTTATTCCCCTCAGTCTTTCTCTCTTTCTTTCTCTGTTGTGATGTTAGTTTCTGTATGGCTGTTGGGCCGCTTCCCTTTTCTTATCTCAGTGGTGGCTATGCTATTTCATTGTACGGGTTGTTTTCACTTAGTTTCTCTTATATTCCAGGCTCCTTTTGCTGTACCTGAAGTCCTATTTTGGTTCCTGCAGTTTGGGAGTTTCGTGTACTGGCTCTTTACTGGGTGTAGCATTATTTGCACAAGGTGTGTTACCTTTGGTTATGATGCTCTGGACTTTTGAGTTTAGCTCTTCGTTTTGCTTACTCTTATGTTGTTTTAATGTCGAAATGCTTGTGTGTTCTATTTCCTCTTTTCCTTTTAACCCCTGCTCCTATTGCGGTGGCCTACTTTTCTGATGCTAATGTTTCACTCTTTTATGGCTTATGTTTCTCTGAGGTCTTGTAGGGGCTATCTTCTAAGCTCTGGGTCTTTTGCGTTTTTTGTTTCACCTTAAACCCTGAGCAGGTTTATGCGGTTTGTGTTGAGTGTCGGGTTTGCTGGAGATTTGGGTTGTGAGGCTCTGGCTGATTTGTTGCTGCGCTTTGGTCAGTGTCTGCAGCTGGTCGTTCTCTCTCTTTCTGGCTGATGCATTTTGCTTTGGCCACGAAATTTCTCTATGTCTGATGCCTTCTGTTGATCAGACTTTGTTTGTTGTCCGTTTTCGCTTGCTATTGTCGTATTTTGCAATTATCTTAATTGCTTTTTGCGTTTTGTAGTGTTGTCTTTAATTCTGGTCTGCTTCTGTACATTATTTTACTCCTTGTAATATTATTGGTTGTATGCTACTTTTCGTTTATTAATATATTTTTTGGTGGCTGGAGTCTTAAGGCTCTATCCTTATTATCAAAGAAAAAAAAAATGAGTGAATCTTTTCTTAATCCGAGCCTTGCCTATCCATTCCAGAATGAATATAACCAAGAGAATGAGCCAGTCCTCTTGTTTGCTCTATATAAACAACATATATTTTATATAGAGATATATATATTAGTTGTATCTCTTCTTTAAGATAATTAACACCATATATTTTAAACATGAAATTATTTATTATGGCAAGTTTTACCTCCTCCAATGTGGCCATTACTGCATTCCGTATTGCAATTCTTCTAAAAATCCCACCATGTATAATCAATCTCTCTCTACTCTCTCTTACATAGTCTACATTCGAAGTTTTTTTTTTTTGTTGTTTAGAAAAAAAGTGAAGTATATACAATCACCAGTGGAAAGTCAGATCTAAATTCTCTTCATCAGGGAAAATTACTGAAGGGTCCAATGATTTTATGACACTTGTTAGTTGGATCTGTGGGATATATAGGTATATTCTCTATGTATAAATAATAATATGTGTATATGTGTAACACATGTATTATATGTACAATTGTATGGATATTGGACCTCGGGTTGAGTGGGCTTATAACCCAGTACCCAAACCAGTATTTATACTATAAATACTAGCTTGTGATAGTAGTCTAGGTATTCCAATTTTAATACCTAGAGTAAATATCTCAAACACCTTAGTCTAGGATATTAACCCTAATTTCAATTGTTATTATCTCTCATAATCTTTAACAATCTTGAGATATTTATTAATAATTGTGAGATTTATAAAGAGAGAAAAGGCTCACCAGATCCCGACGCCGCCGCTGCCATGCGTCGCCTGGCGGTGCTGTCGCAAATCCGCAGGAGAACTGAACGGGGCTGCCGGTTCTTCTCCTTGCTTTTGATTGGGCCTATTTGTCAGCCCAGTCACTAGATCCTGACGCCGCTGTTGTCATGCGCCGCCGCTGCCATCGTCGACAACTCGTGGTGCTATTGCAGATCCACCACTATGTGAGCGTATCCTGTTTCGGATCTAAACCCGCACCCGACCCGAAATCTCCACCTTGTTCTTCATAATATCTAGGTATTCATCTAACCCTAAGATTTGTGCAATTTTTTCTAATTTGTTTTCTGGTTTTAATAGGCAGATTTACAGAAAAATCATCCTCTTTCTCTGAAATTACCTGTGTAGTAATAATTAAGAATATACTCTCTAATTTTTTTTAAGAACTTACTATTTATTCCTTGAGATGGAAAAACATGATCGTCCATACGAAGTTCCTAAATTAGAGGCGTTCAGTAGTTCTGAATTTAATAGTTGGAAGAGGAAAGCACAATATGGAATAAAATTTATGAAAATATTTTACACCTGTCAAACAACTTATGATGAATGTACTGGGGATGTGGATGATGCAACTTGGATAAGAGATGGGGACTTGTGTAGGGAGTCTCTATTGAACAGTGTATCAGATCGCCTGGCAGATATATACTTGAAACATGAGACCGCTAAGGAGATATGGGATAACTTGTTGGATGAATTCAAAAAGGAGGAGAAAGTCTCCAAAGCTTACTTGGTAGATAAGTTCATGAGTTTCAAATTCAAAGAAGAGAAAGCTATTCTTCCTCAGGTAACTGATCTTGAAAACTTAGTGGCTAAAATAAAAAATGAAGATATTATTGTGTGCGATGCTTTTCTTACTAGAGCAATAATTTTTAAATTACCTGCATCGTGGCTTACTTTTAAGACTGAAATGTATAGACTACCGGAACAAATTAAGCTTGCACAACTTAAACGATGTATTAAAGTTGAAGATGAGACTAAAACTAGGATCAATTTGGAATTGGCCAAGAAACAATTTTCTTATGCTAATGTGTTAACCAATACCAAACACACTCCTAAGTTTAAGACGAAAAAGCTTAACAATAAGGATGAACCGTCCAAGTTGGAAGTCACTAAGAAGATTGATAAAAAGAAAGGAAAGTGCTACAACTGCAGAAAGTGGGGTCACTATGCTTCCGAATGTAAGATACCCAAAAAGGAACAACCTAACAATGAAAGTGTGAACTTGTTAGAAAGGAAATACTGAACCCACCAACTTTCTGTGTGTTGTTGGTAACAATAAGGTCATTACCTCTACTAGTTGGTTGTTGGATTCGGGAGTTACATGTCATTCGAGCAACAATAAGACCCTGCTAACTGATCTCAAGGATGCAAATGAGTTTGTCTCTATGGTGAATGGAGAGTCAGTAAAGGTGCATCAGGTTGAACTGCAAATCTCAGTCTCTCATCAGGTAAAAATTTAATTTTGCGTAATGTTAAGTGTGTGCCTACTTTAGCAAAGAACTTGATCCCTTAAAATATGACAAATGCGAAGTGTGTGCTCAGACAAAGACCACTAGAAAATTCTTTAGTTCCACTTCTAGGAGTACACAACTTCTTGAGCTAGTTCATTCTGATATATGCGATTTCAAAAATTTTGTAACGCAAGGAGGTCGAAAGTACGTAATCACTTTTATAGATGATTATTCTAGATATTGTCATATTTATTTGTTAAGATCTAAGGATGAAGCATTTACAAAATTTAAAGAATTTAAAGACCGTGTCAAAAATTAGTTAAATGCTAAAATAAAATGGTTCAGATCTGATAGAGGTGGGGAATATGTGTCAATGAATTTTACAGATTTTTGCATCTCACATGGTATTATCTCTGAAACTGTTAGGGTTATATACTGAAAGCATCACTTTTGTATTAACTTTATTTCCTTATTTTTTTGAATGAGAATCATATGGGCATATATTTGCATATTGTGTTTATTATAATATTAATGCAAGTGTCTGATATTCTATAAGGTTGATAATATGGTGTGAGGTGACACACAGAAGATCATATTATCAGTTTCCTATGGAATATATAAATAGTTCACAACCTAGACGGACTTGGACAATCCATTGGAAAGGTTGTAGTGTAATCTGGTAATAGTCTATCTTGACTATAGGTTTACACTAGTACACTTTGTGTGTATTGAACAGGACCACTTGAGGTTGTTCTTTTTGTACTGACTACAAAAGAGAACAAACACCTCTGTTATTATGGATGCTTATGCTCTTAATCCAGATATAATAACAGACATGTATATGCAGTGTGCATTACTTTGACTCATAAAAGAGTGAGATTCATTATGGATCAACAACCTCTATGAATTGGGTAATAGCATTGTATGTATGATGGGCTGTTAATTGTAAAAGGAATCCATGTCCCGATACGTCGGGTTGATGATGTCTCCTTAAGGAGCTCATAAGGATTTGTCATGTAAACCCTGCAGGTGGATTACATCCGACATGACAAATAAAGTTGAGTGGTACTACTTAAGGATAAAAGATGTTGATCAATATAGTTGTCAGTAACTTAATTTGATTGATGGACATTCGATATCTTAACATGGGGAGCTGAATGAGCATATAATAAAAGGAGCCCATAAATATAATTTGGGATTAGGAAGGTAGTGCAAAAATAGCTCTTTAGTGGACCGAGCTATTGTTAATGGGCCTGGGTTGTGTGTTCGGGCTGAACACGGGATACCCAGATTCGTTAGGAGACCTAACCCTAATTTCTCCTCTTGGTCCCTGCCGTAGCCTTATATATATCCTCTATTCTCTGGCCGTCATTGACAATCTGAAAATATAAGATTTTTTCTCAAAACTCGTGATTCACGTAAGGAGAGACATAGAGGTCAACCAAGGAGAAGAAAGGTTGGGAGATCGTCGCCCACACGACGTCCAACCCGAGGAAGGAATACGTGCAGAAGATCTTGGGGTCGCTGACAGTTCAAGGTTGCTAGAAACTTTCGTCTTCTTCTCATCGCAGGTATAATTCGTGAACCCTAGATTCCGCTATAAAGGGTTAGATCACGTATTAAATCTGTTAAGATTTTATGATCGATACGCACACCAATCCGTAGTCCTGGGAATCATCTCAGTTCCATCAGAAACAACAACACCTTACTCACCATAGTCAAATGGTTTTGCCGAAAGAAAGAATCGAACGCTCACTGAAATGTTGAATTCTATGTTATTGACTGCTGGCATACCTATGAGGTTTTGGGAAGAGGCTGTAGTGACTGGAAATAATATTCTTAATATGTTACCACTCTCTAAACTATCTGCAACACCTTATGAGTTATGGCATAAACACACACCTAATTTTGATAAGTTAAAAAACATGGGGTTATTGTAACACCCTGTAATTTTAAAAGAGTATATATATATATATATATATATATATATATAAGAGTATTGGCTGTTAGCCCCATAGGATTTCATGGGGGTTAATGTATAAAAATAGTGGAGTAGAGGGGGCCCACGCTGAAGAAACATCAGGAGGTCTGTTTGGGGCTGACGTCAAGCAGGTGGGGGGCACGTGAACAGTAGGTGTTGTGTGTGATGTGACGTTGCTGACGTCATTCTGGGACCTGCATGTGTAACGCCCCGAATCCCAATTTACTGAATTCGAGATGTTCTTCAGGATCTTTTTCGCTTTCTTCACATACAATTTTACAAGGAATTTTAAAACTTTACTTTTACATCAGAGTTTACAACATATTGCATTTGAATTTACACAGCGGAAGCAAAATATACAATATTTACATAAATGAACAACAACATAATGAACTCTTTATGCATCCATTCCTCTTACATGTAATTATATCCTGCATAAAACACTGTGGGTACGTCAGTTTATTCAACCGACGATAATTATACATGGCCATCCTCTTTATGCCAGAAACAGTATAATGAATCTCATTTCTTACAAATCACAAACTTGTTCAACATAAGCATGCAAATAAGAGGAAACTTTTAATGATGTCGTGTCGTGATTGTGCACTTAAATCCTTAATGCAATTTACTTAATTAACATGACACTAATGCGCACTTGTTCGAATTCTATGCATCCCATACTACATAGGTTCGAGGGCAAGCCTCTTAAACGATCTTCATTTTTGTAGGGTTCAATCCCCCGCCATGACTTATTCTACTTCTGTAATTCCAATGAGTATCCTAGATGAATCTATGAGCACAAGCATGTATCCTGGCCCCTGGAGTAGAATTTCGCGCCATGTCTTGACTCGTCAAGCATGCATTCTGCGACAATTCAGCCTCCTCACTGAACACACTCCTCTTGCAGTCACCAAAATATCCCACAAGCGTGACTAGAGTCCGATCATTACTGAGTTGTGCCCGCGCCATGTCTTGACGCATCAAGCATGCATTCTGCGGCTCACACACCCGCACCGTACCCTAGCTCTCATACTCATGTTTTTCTCTCACCTTCATCACCTCCACACTATGTATTAATTTAATTAGAATCATGAATGAAAATCAATCTCTAGAGTTAGCCTCTCCATCATCCGGGCTTATCATTTCATTTCACTTGACCAACCTGGTCTAATTCTCAATATCATTTCATTCACTGCCGGGGAGACTTAGCTACTCTTTCGTTCAATTTCAAATTCACAATATCCAATTGAGCATCATCAGCTCATCATTCATTTTAGAGTCTCACAGACTTTTCTCATCATGATTTCACATTTCATAATTTTATTTAATCTTCCATTTCTCATCTATGATTCATTTACACAATTCATGCAGCCATAAGCAGAATCCATTGACTTTAATCATATAGTTCACAATTACCAACAGCAAAATAACATGAATTCAAATATGTCAAAGTCCTTTCTGTACAGTCGACTTGGAAGAACACCAGTCGACTTATACAGTCATATACAGGGTTATCAAAAGGCTCGGGATAGTCGACTGTGTATACTACCAGTTGCCTGTCCCGCAACTTTCAAGTTCACAATATTAGTCACACGACAGTCGACTGTTCACACCTCAGTCGTCTGTCTTAGCAATTTCAACAGCATAATTCTATGTCCAGATCAGTCGACTTGCCACACGCAATCGGTCGACTAGACAGATCCAATTTCAATAGATCATTTACAGTTCTTACGTGCATTTCATCATGATGTCAATTAACAGTATACATAAGTTCATGTTCCACCGACAAGGTTTCTTATCATTCAGTAACACTACAACATGGATTTTCAAGTTACTAACATGCCCTTTCCGTTAGGAAAAATACTTTAAACATGCATTCACATATGCTCATAATTCCTTACAACAATAAAGATGTAAATCCCAAGTCATCAAACTGGGTCCACATGATGAAAATATCTTAATTTATGAAACTACCCAACAGTCACAGTCAGATTGAAGTACCAGTCGACTTAACACACTATCAGTCGACTGCTTCGACAATTCCAAATTATTAACTACCATTAGCTCTTTTTATTCATTTACCTTCCCTCCATCATATGTGTCATAGGGAAACCATGCAAATAGTATTCATACCATCATGTTCATTTATACACACGTTTATCATTACAATCATGCGAAATAATGTCTCGTACCAGTCGACTGGCTCACATGGCAGCCGACTGTACCGACAGTCTCGTTTCAATATTAATAGCATGTTCAAGCAATTTCTACCGCATTCAAATCACTTTTATAACATAATATCAATCATAGCCATTGTAGCATTATTCCTACATTAGAAGTCCTGAGAAACACCCACCTTGTATGAAGAAATAAATCGAAATCCCGCAAAGTCCTTCAATAACACAGCACTTCTTGTTCCTTTGCTCCACACCGAAATCTCCAGCAATGCTGCTTGCCTCCACAGAAAAGCTCCCACACAACTCACAAATACTCTCTTAAAAACTTAGGAAAATTTTAGTGTAAAAAGATAGGGATTAGAAGGGGGTATTTATACTAGAATATAGGTGAAATGGAGGGCTGAGATCTATTGGGGAGTTGGAGAATCAAAGGTTGAGATCAAATCGGGAGTTAAGAAACTACCCACATCCCAAAAGTAACCACCCATGATCTACACTCCTAGCTTCCCATCCGGCCAAGGGTTGTGCCTTGTGCACGTGTACATGGAGTGCACGTGTACACACAACTACACCCTACAAATAGCATATCAAATACCCGGAATATAAAAGAAAGATGCTACACAGCTAAGTTATGAAATAAGAGGTTAAGTTTATGGGCTAAAATTTATTGGGCCAAAAATATAAACAAGTTAACATTTGGGCTTTTAAAGAAAATATTACTTTATTCATCATGGAAAAATAATAGCCACATGTCACCAAGCATACCATAAAAAGAGAAATAAATAATCTTTATATATTAAGAAAATCGGGGTATTACAGCATGTGTTTCTCTCAGGAGAGAACGGATGAGTAAAGGAATTTAGTCCCATATCGGGATTCATACATAAATAATTAAAATATAAATACTATTGCCTATGATCAAGAGTAACCAATTCGGTTAACCACCTTTTGAGAGGCAGTCTGTGGTAGGCAGTTGTACTACATAGTATCTAATTTGTCTTCTAAATTGTATAAATTGTCCGAGTCCGGGGTAGGAGCATTACAGTTGTACTACTTTCGTTAGATTACATGACCATAGAAGGCCTAAAGTAGGACATCGGACAAATACTTGTGTGTGTTTAGGAAGTGCAGTTGATAGTACGGCATACAGATTTTTAGACCTATCTCATAATAGAAAAATAGAGTCTAGAGATGTAGAATTCTTTAAAGATATGTTCATCAAGGATAAATGTATAACATTATCTGGTCACACAGACTTAGTCAATGATTTACAAATGAAATCTAGACCTAGCATAACTGACACTGAAACTTCAAAAGAAAATGAGTCAAGAAGAATTTCCACTAGAGAAAAGACACCTAGAACCTATGGTGATGATTTTGTGACATATGCTCTATTAGCTGATCCACTTAGGGTGAAAGAAGCTCTTCGGTCTAGGGATGGTTTACTTTGGAAAGAAGCTATAGATGATGAAATGGATTCTTTATTACAAAATAAGACTTGGAAACTAGTTGATTTGCCAAAATGGGCTAAAACTATAGGAAGTAAGTGAGTCTTGAAGAAGAAACTTAATCCTGATGGATCTATAGCAAAGTATAAAGCACGAATAGTAGCTAAAGGCTATAATCAACAAAGTTTAGTAGATTATTTAGATGTCTACTCTTCTGTTCGTCATATTGCGACAATAATGATTCTTCTTGCCATTGCATCTATTGAAAATTTTGTTATCCATCAAATGGATGTTAAAACCGCCTTCCTAAATGGAGATCTTAATGAAGAAATCTATATGAAACAACCTGAAGGTTTTGTACTTAAAGGTTTAGAGAACAAGGTTTGCAAATTAGTAAAATCTTTATATGGATTAAAATAAGCACATAAATTATGGCATGAAAATTTTGATACAACAATAAAGAGCATACAACAATAAAGAGCTTAGGTTTTAAATCTAGCAATTCTGATAAATGCCTTTATTTTCGTGATCAAAGAAATAAAATAGCTATAATTTACTTGTATATTGATGACATGCTTGTTTTTGGAAGTGACCTCTCAACTGTAATTGAAGTTAAACCCATACTATCCAAGGAATTCTTCATGAAAGACTTAGGTGTTGTAGACACCATATTAGGTATGAGAGTGAATTTTGGTAGGCAAAGAATAATCCTTAGTCAATTTCACTACATCAATAATATGTTACAAAAATGGGGCTACAGTGATTGCAAAAAAGTTTGAAACACCTTATGATTATAACAATAAGTTGACACCTAATGACGGTGCAGCTGCGAAACAGTTGGATTATTCCAAAATAATTGGAAGTCTCATGTATGCAATGATCTGCACTATACCAGACATAACCTTTGCAGAAGGCATGCTTAGCAGGTTCACTAGTAATCCTAGTAAGTCACATTGGAATGCCCTTGAGAGGCTAATGGGTTATCTAAATGGTACCCAAGAGTTGGCTTTGTGCTACTCCGGACATCCTTCAGTTTTGGAAGGATATTCTGATGCATCATGGTGCATAGAATTTGGTGAAAGTCAATCCACTAGTGGCTTACACTAGAAGGAGCAGCTATGTCATGAAAATCTAAAAGGCAACTAGGCCTTGCATTCTCATCTATGGAGTATGAACTCTTTGCGCTATCTTGTGCTGGTGAAGAAGCGAAATGGATGAGAGATCTGTTGCTAGATATTCCATTGAGAAGGTTTAAAGTAACAACTCTTAGCTTGTTCTGTGACAACCAAACTACAAAAACTATATCATCTAATACTCTTTACAATCGTAAGAGACGTACTGTAGGTCTTAGACAGATAAAGTTGAACTATCTCATTAAACAAGATATTATTATTCTCATTGATGTGAGATCCAAACAGAACATGGCTGATGTTCTTACTAAGGGATTATAAAGAGATCTAATTGTCAAACTGTAGGGAAAATGGGATTAAGAGCCATTGAGATATATAAGCCTTAACTCCCTAGTTATTTTGATAATTAGAACCCAATGAAGTCATAGAGAAGTTCAAACTTAAGCATCATTTATAATATTTAACATGTTTTAGATAATTTTGAAAAGTTCCATGTAAATTTCACAAATATGTAATATCATTCCAATTAGATGATATTATATATTTTAATAATTTTCTTAGAATCATCATATTATTCCAATACGAAACATGAAAACTTGTTGATATGTTTCCAATGATTAAATTGTCTTTATATATCATTTTAAATTTGATGATATATCTCTTACGGATACATGTTTCATTCCAATTTTCTTGACTCATTATTTAACCATGATTGATAAGACAGCCTTTTCATTCCAATATGAAACATAGTATGATTCTTGTGTAGATTCTGTAAAAGTTCATGTACTTTATTTGTTAAAGATACATGATTGTGATGCTTATAATTTTTTGCTAAGCTAAATTGACTCGTTCTAAGTTCTCTTACTTGAACTAGATATTTTATGCAATTTGTTTGAATTCTAAGAGAAGTGACTCATGAAATTCTTGTTTGCAATATTGAAAAACAGATTCTGGCGAGAATAATGGAGGTGGAATTTTAGATCTTGATTTCGAAGATGATGACTTGCTCGACATGGGGGGGTAATCATGAGGCAGCTTCCAAGGACGTTCTATCGTTAATCACTTCCTTGACGAAACTTCTTTTGAGTTGAAGACTCTACATATTTGAGCTTAAAACTCTTTCTTTGGTTTTGAAGTTTATTTGCTTTGGTTGATTTTGAGACTATGATATGGTTATCTATTGGTTTAGTCTTTATGAACTATTCTAATTTTCATATGGCTTGGAACTATTTAATTATTTTGGTTTAGTCTTGATTGAAATATTCAGATCTATAATTATCTTGGTCCTTATGAACTATACTTTGTGATACATTTCTTATATTTTAGATTGCTATCAGCCAGTCAGCTTTATGCTGAACTGATGAGATAATCCAGTACTACTTTATATATAGAGAATATAGGAGGAGATTGTTGGATACATGGGTATATTCTTTTTATATAGATAATAATATGTGTATATGCACAACACGTGTATTATATGTATAATTGTATGGATATTGGACATCGGGTTGAGTGAGCTTATAACCAAGTATCCAAACCAGTATTTATGCTATAAATACTGGCTTGTGATATTAGTCTAGGTATTCCGATTTTGATACATAGGATAAATATCTCAAGTACCTTAGTTTATGATATTAACCTTAATTTTTATTGTTATTATCTCTCATAATCTGTAATAGGATCATCCACATCAGATGGTTGCATGATAAATACCATTTAACTAACATTCATTACAGTATATTTCTTCGTCAAGTATACTATCTACAAAACAACATATTTCTAGCAAGTAGATCTGCAGTATTGTATATAAATTAGGTATATATAGGGGAAGGAAGTTCCCTTACAATATTATGAGATATAATGACGACTTTTGACATATTCAAGTCGCATATCTTTGCAACTCTTCTTCACTTCTTCAGTTCTTGATTGTGAGACTTGCTAAGTCATCAATACCAATATAAATTGGAGGTAACATTTGACATACGCTTTATTGTTGTTGATGAGGATTGCTTAAAAAGTTGAAATATTTAAATAAATAAATAAATGAGGTGACTTGTGGTGGCAATGCCTTGAAATTCCACTCCTCTGCAACTCAGAATTTTTAAGAAGCAACGTGCTGCAAAAAGATGCTACACAAAGATGACAAGATACAGCAAAAAGCTTTTGTTCATCCTTTTCTTACCTTACCAAGTCATTAAAGTTATCAAATTTACTTGATTCCATTGAATTTATTGGAAAGTTGTTACCTTTACTTGTATATGTTGTAGCTTGTCCTACACCTCTAGAACCACGAAAAAACGTTGAAATAAAAGTATTCCAATGAGATTTACAGGATTAGAGAAAGAAGAGAAATTAGAGAGCAATGCAGGGCCGCCTGCCAAACCAATACTTAATTTTGAGAAGCTTTTATGCTTTCATTATTAACTTAACTAGTTATTAAGTGGGCAGGCATGCCCTTTTATAATTGAACTTGAGGCTCCAAAAACCTAATATTTTGGGCAATATCTTGATCCCCTTCTCAAAATTCAAAGAAAATTTCTATTTGTATTGTTTACGTCATTTAGCTTGACTAAATTTTTTTTGATGAGAACGGATAGAGTCTCTCGACTCCAGCCACACCAATAATGAATATATAAAAACACAATAATGTACAGACAGAACATGGTTTTACAAGAAGTAAAACAAACAAGAGAAGCGCAACAACAAAGCAAAAATAAAACAAAAGTATGCACAATAGTAAAAACTCCAGGACAAAGAAAGGGGCGATGCTGGCTGCTGTCGCCGGGATCGACTGAGGAGGCGAGCGAATCTGATAGCGCGCTGTGATCGGAAGGCATCACTCGATGGTCGAGCTAGACACAACAACCAGCCGGTGTAGAGACCAACTCTGTGCGAAAAAGGGAGGGTCCATATAGTGACTAAAATTGAAAGCAACTTATTGATCCAATTAAATATACTTATTGCTACTTATTTCTATGTGGGAGTAAACAGATATACAAATTCATTTAATGAAAACAATAAATATCAAACCTTCGATGTTCGTTGGCATTGACTGCCAAAAACTGTACTTGACTCCGAGATCTGATCGTCAGGAACGACTGATATTGCTCCCGTGGATATGCAAACAAGTCTGAAACAGCAAGGGTGGCCCCGACGATAGACCCGACCCGTCGACGCCCAAGTCAGAAACTTGAAGATATGGCAGGTTTTGAGAGCAGAATCTGCAATTACCTGGTTTCTGAGGAGGTCTCAAGATATATATATATATATATATATATATATATATATATATATATATATATATATATATATATATATATTCATTGACAGGGGCCATTTTCAAGATATTCATCTATCTCTACTTTCCAGTATTTGGATAGAGCCGGTTACCTCTTCCATGTAAAGAGATCGAGTCAGAACTCTTCTCTTAATGAAAAGATAGAGTTCTCAAACTCTCTAGTGTGCATAGGAAGATAGAATCGGTTACCCCTTAGAAATAATGGGTTTAAATTGGGTTCGATGATTTGGACTCATTTGTGATAAGACTGTTGTATCAGTCCCTATTAAAGGCTAGATCGAGTCAATAGGCCTGAAAACGGCCCAACCCCTTTTGTCGGCGGGCCTATTTCTACTAAAAATTACCATTCTACCCCAGCGAGCTTTAAGATTCAACCCCAATTTAAACGGTCCCGGTTTCTATTTTTTCCCATATCTCACTCTTGAAGACAAAGTTTCACAATCTTTGAGGAGTAGTTTCCCCATTTTTAATGGTTTATAGAACCTATCGAATTCTTCAGGGACATTTGAATCTTCTATTTACAAAGTAACCGAAATTATTTTAAGAAGTTTTTGGATTTTTTGTGAACTTTTTTTTTTTGAATTTTTGGTATTTCTCTGGATTTTTCACGATTTTTATTCATTTTTTCAAAATTTTAATTAATTAATCAGAATTTTAAATTAATTTCTATAAATTAAAATTAATTTTTCTAAAATAATAATAAATTTTTAGGATTTTAAAATAATATTCTGAATTTTTTAATTATATTCTTGAATTTATAAAATATTTTTTCAGAATTTTAAAATAATTTTCAAAAATTTTAACTATTTTCCTGAAATTTATAATTAATAAAAGGATTTTGAATAATAAATAATATCTAAATTAATCTGGATCGTCGATCGAGACAAACATGAATTTTAAGCGGATCAAGTGGTCGCTAGCGCGTGAAGCAACCGCTCTCCACAGACGACAAATTATGTCGAGGAGAGCGTGGGCCCCATGTGGGGCTCACTGTCAGTGAGACAGTGGTGCCACATTGGGTCTGCCTGCCACGTCAGCAGCTTTCCTCTCTCCTGTCTCTCTCTCTTTGATTGCGTGTATCACAACTTGGGCACGTCGATTGAGCGATTAGATCTCTTGATCAAGGTGGAGGCGACTTTCGAGGTGATCAGACGGCGGAAGCGACACAAAGGATGCGCTCTCCTCGGACGACAATTCGAACCGAGGAGAGCGTGGGACCCGCATGGGACCCCTGTGTCAGAGAAAGATGTGAGAGGAGTGTGCCCCACCCCTATTCTGAGTGGGGGACAGACCCATGTGCGCGAGGCACCGCGTGGCGGGTGCTGCTGTGCACGTGGGGCGCACATGCACGTGGCAGCGCTCAATCGTCGCCACGTGAAGGGGGGAGAGAGGGGGGGATAGTGGTTGCATAAGTGGGCCCACGGCGTGCGCCTGTGAGCTCTCGACGTGTGGAGAAGAGAGGAAGAGCGGAAGCAGCTATCGCCAGAGGGGCTTGCAGCTCTCACCAATGAAGATACGACACGTGGTAGAGAGGGATGGCAGCAATAGCTGTCTCCAGTGGGGCGCACAACGTTTGCCAATGAGAATGCAACACGTGGGTGGTGCTTGACTTTTCATGCGCTACGCGCGTACCAACTGTTAAAATGCGTATTTATTGCGGGAACGCGTATTTTTACGCGTTTTAGCATATTTGACGCATTTTGCAAGCTGTTTTGATCAATTTGCTGCCCTTTTAAATTTATTTCATCTTAGCTCATTTTCACACATCATTATTCATCTCTCACCTTCAAATCAACTATTCTCCTTCAAATTTCGGTGCAAGCGGTGCTTTTTGCCAATTTCCAACGAACAAGTATCATCTAAGTTGTGTTTCATTTTATAGAGTCCTGCATAGGATCGGGTCGGATGTCTTCTCTTCTTCTTCTTCTAGTAGCGATGGGGTAGAAGTGTTGTCAGATTCTTGTCCTTCAAAGAAAATAATCGGTCCCTCCACTGTAGTAGAAGAAATTGACCAAACTAGAGTCAGTAAAGATTATCCTCTATCTCGATTTCATCTTCCCCTCGTCCCCTCCTAACTCGCGAGTACCTTGAAGAAGTAGTAGAGGTAGCACAATATAGGGTCACATAAGATGAGCCCGAGAATTACCCCATTTTCAAGGGTGATAATGTCTAAACTATTTTCACAAAGGAGGAGATCGAGGAGATTAGGGATTGTTTTGGGATTCCTGTCGAGTATGAGTTATTTTTTTCCGATCCCAAAATTAGGGTGTTCTCTAGGATGTCGTGGGAGCTTTGTATGTTTCCTTTTGACGCATTCTACGTCGGATTGCATCGTCCACTGCACCCATTCTTTACAGCCGTTCTCAACTAGTATGGGCTTTGTCCGTTCCAGCTTGTGCCCAACATTTGGAGGAATCTCACGGATTTTGTCTTGTGGTGCTGGGAGATCGACATCAATCCTAACGTGAGGTTGTGGATGAGGCATTTTAAGCTCCTTAAGCAGGGGTCGTGTGCCAATTGGTACTATGTATCCCCTCGTCCCAAAAGGGGGTGATCACCACTCCCAACTCTATCATAGGTCGCCCATATCCAAGAGCACCTACAAATGTACAACACTTTTGGTGAGGCAAATGTCCTATGGTTGAGCTGTGGTTAGACGATATATGCACGTGGTGAGCCAAGTTAGGCTCAGGGCACTACAAAATAGTATCAGGCTCGACGTTCAATGCTGATAGTGGACTGGGTGGGTGAGATGTCTGTCAGAGGGTATCAGGGTAATCCACTCCAATAGTACGCCAGAGGGTATCAGGGTACACCACTCCACATCGGCTAAAAAGACGATCCTGTATTAGGTTGTATGTCTCGAGCTTAGCGTTGAAACTAAGTACTTAAGGGGGGTGAATGTAATACGCCAGTATTACCTCAGTTGTCTGCATATATAGCATGCTCATAAGGTGTTTCATGAAATGCCTGAATGAAAGGTGACATGCACACAAGGTGTTCGATAAAATGTCTAAATGAAGTGTCATGCACACAAGGTATTCAATGAAATGCTTCATTAAGAAAGTAGAAAAGGTGTAGGAAATTTAATCCCACACAGGTGGTAAAATAGGATAATCATGATCATATAATCGGTTGCCCATGATCCAAGAGTCACCTACAAAGATACAACACTTTTGATGAGGCTATGCCCTGTGGTGAGGCCGTGGTTAAAAGCCGATATATGAACGTAGTGAGCTGATTTAGGCTCGAGGCACTACAAAGTGGTATCAGAGCTAGAATTCAAACTTTAGTACTAACACTGCAGGAAATTATACTTGGATGCCCCAGTTAGAGTAGAAATAGTTGGATAATAGGATGGTCATGATTATGATTTCTTATATTTGGAACTAACAATATATATGTTTCTTCCTATGAAGGATGTCGAGAAGAATCAGAAGCACCAACAACAAAAGAACTGAAGGAGAAAGTAGTGGGGCCAACGGTGCTAGCTTCAATGTTGAAATAGAATTCCCGCAGGGTTATCAAATGGTGGGGTGCATTCATGGAGGCAAGTTGGAACTTTATACCGCAGCCAGGAGCGCAAGGGAGGAACATGGGAAACGCCGTGCCTGACCCGGTTAAAATGATAAAGTTCTTTAAAAGGATGAAACTACCGGTGTTTGAGGGACATGTGGATCCCACAGTTGTCGACGACTGGATACGTCAGGTAGAGGTCATTTTCTAGGTATGTTTTTGAGGTACTAGAGACCCCCGATGAAAGCAAGGTCAAGCTAGCTACCATCCTATTGGAGAAGGATGCAGGGGTATGGTGGCAGTCAGTCAAGCGTGGTATGAGAAATGGACCAATCACATGGGAGGATTTTCTAAAAGAGTTCAGACAACATTATTTCCCCCTTGATGCCCAAGAAAAGAAAGCAATGGAATATATCAACCTGAGGCAGGGCAGTATGTCAGTACGAGAATATGAAACAAAGTTTACACAGATGTCTCGTTATACCCAAGATATGGTGCAAGACGAGACGAAGAAGGCAAAGAGGTTTGAGCAGGGACTTAGGCCTGGATTGAGATAATCAATAATTTTATTTGTAGCTATTTTCCAAGAATTTTTAGTTATTATTGTTAACCAATCCTATTATTGTTATTGTTATTGTTATTATTATTATTATTATTATTATTATTATTATTATTATTATTATTATTATTATTATTATTATTATTATTATTGTGTTTATGATTATTATAGTTATTATTATTATTATCATTAAATATATTATTTATTAATTTTTGTGAAACCTATAGATCTTAGCATATATTTTATTATTATTATTGGAGTACAAATTTTATGTACACTATTTGATTTAATTAATTAACATGTCCTACTATATTGCTCTTCATTATATTTTAGTCCAAATCGAATACAAACTTAATTATTTTGTGAGGACCTACATTCTATCGTATTTATTAGTATTTGAATATTAACCTAATGCATACTATTTGATTTATTTTTACTATTGTATTATTATTGATTTATTTATTTATTATTTTAATCTAAAACTCAAAACCTGTTACCTTAATCCAAACCCACTCTTATTGGATCCTACCCAATAACCCCATACCCAAAACCATATAACTCTCCTATTGGATTCCAACCCGAAACCCGCAACCCGCAACCCGCTACCCTATAACCCACATCCTAATTACCCCCTATATAAACCCTAATGATTCATTAACCCTAATCACCCCTCTAATACTCAGCAGCCGCCTTCCTAATCCCCCGACCCTGTTCATCTTCATCCTCCATCCTTCTCCCCCCGCCGCCCCTTCATCTTCCCTCCTCAGCCTCACCGATGTCTTCACCACAGCCTCTCCTCGCCCCAACTATCAACCTCCACCTCCGACCTCCAGTTACCGCACCTTCCTCCACTGTATAGATCCCCGATCCTTTCATTTTCCACCTTCGTCCTCGCCTCTCGCCTGCAAACTCATCGAAACCCATCTGCATTCTCGTCGCCAACCCAACCGCCTTACCCCTGGTCGCCCTCGTCGATCATCCTCATCATCCTCGCCATTAGTGCAGCCGCGACCACCACATGTACCCATCCCACCCTCTTCCTCTATTTCTTCCAAAAACATAGCACTCCTCGCCCCGCAACTACTGCCCATCATTGAGCCTACGGCTCGCACCTCGCCCTGCTCCTCTACTCGAACACCACCTCGAGAAACCACTCCGAAGCCACTCATCTTCCCGAGCGCCTCTTCCATCACTGCAGAACCACCATCACCTCCATCATGGGTCTCATCGACTTCATCCACTTCATCATAACAACCATCTCAAGTCATTATCGCCTTCCCTACCGCCTGCAGCCACCAATGGCATCCCCTCATTGCTCTCGTCCCCATTGTCAAAGCCACATCCACTCGAATCTTCTGCATCGCCATGGCTGCCTGTGATTATAGTTCCTGCCATTGCTATTTTGATGCTGTTCACTGTTTGATTTTGTTGTTCGCTGTTTGATTTGCTGTGTGCTATTGTGCCATCTTACTATGTTTGCTGCTATATGGAGTTACTGTTGCTGCTTGGTGTTCTTGCAGAGCACGTGTATAGCACATGTTTCGGTGCACGAAGTTTGCACGTGTTACCGTCGGGACGCTCATCCCGTTATTCTTTCACATTCAAAGTCGTCATCTTATTCAGTCAAGTATCCTTGTACGAATCTTTTTGTTTTCCGTACAAGCTTTTTGTTTTCCGTACAAGCATTCTTTGAAATACCGCAAGTAGATTTATCATTGTGATCCATTTCTCATGCCTTATATGTTGATGATCTTGATCCCTATCCATTTGGTTTGTTTCTGTCAATTTCATATTCGTAAAAGATCATGGCATCCTGATTGAATACCGGTTAAATCCTGATTGACATCATACATTGATTTGAATCCATCGTGGCTACTATTAATATTATAATTCATGCAAAGAAATCTCATTTACTGCTGTCCTGATTTGGCACGACAAATTAAACCCTATTAATGTCAGAATATTGTCTAAGTTTATGAATATGAATGTAGGCCCCTGTTTTTAGTTTCCAAAACTTTTGACGGATTTGAAATCCGATGTTAAGATTGCTAGATATGCTATTTTTAGTGTTGTGACGTTTTCAATTCCAGATTGCTATTTTGAAGTATGTTTTCTCGATTAACTAATTTAAATATCATGTTAAAAGTATAATTAAGACCTTATATGATTTGGTATTGGTTTATGATTTTTTATAAGATTTTTCTATGAATTTACAGTTAATGTTTATATACAAGAATTCAACCTTGGCATGCTGCTCGAACACGAAATCTATAAAGGATAAGAATTTGAACCTAGTTTCTGTGATTTTTATATATCGTGTGTATATGCGCTGGAACCGGCAGAGAGTCTAGTTTCTAGAATTTCTGACGGATCCAGATTTTTTTCCGGTAGCAGTGGGAATTCCAGTTTCAGTGCAGCAATGTCCTGCCGACCAAAATTAGAGTTCTTGTTGGTTCAATATTTTTAAGTTTGTTTAGGGCACCCGAACATGTTTTCCGCCCAGTCTGAACGTAGTTCCTGTCCCTTTCATTTACCTATCACTGGTTTTGCACATTCATGTCTATTTTGGTAAAAAGAATAAGTAATCAAGCCGGGGTTTAAGGGAAATACCTAGTAGCGGGGAATAAATGAGATTGTACTTGGAAGGGGTCTGTGTTTCCCATGATGATGATACAAGATTACAAGTTATATGGAACTAAGTGTCACGTAGAACTAAGTGCCACATCAGGGATTGACATGGGCTACCTCTAGTGCCTGCGCTAGTGCCCATCACATGATTACATGATTTTTCGTCTACATGATATGTGTTGAAGTTATATGGAATTAAGCGCCACATAGAACTAAGTGCCACGTCAGGGGTTGACGGGGTTACCTTTAGTGCCTACGGGGGTTACCTCTAATGCCCATTGCTTGACTACATGCTCATGTTCCTGCAAGATCCGAGTACTTGACCCTGTATAATTCGCCACTAGAGTCTAAATGTTAACATGCTTGTATGGACCTGATCTGTGGAATGGGACGCATGATTGCGTGCATTAGTTAGGATTTATAAAAGATTACCAGACTTGAGATTAACACTAAACACGTGCATGATTCATGATTCCAGTTACATTATCCCTTTTACAAGTTTACCTGTTACCTGTTACTAGTTCACATGACTCCCATTACAAGTTTGTATGACTTTCGTTTATATGTCATATTTCCTGTTAGTTTATTCATCATTCCTGATTATTTATATTTAGAGTCATGTTCCAGTTGTTACCTGCATTACCTTGATTATGTTATATTACATTTGCATCGCCAGTTCTACTTTTCCTGCTTGTTAGTCATTGTTTCTTTCTTGTTATACATGTTGTTTCTCGTTATCATGTTTGTTTCGTATTTGAATTCCCAGTTCTTTTGTTTTCCTGCATATCTTGTCTCTTATTCATATTTTGCTTGTACTACTTGTAGCCCGTAACTTGCTCTAATGGTACTCCATCTATCTTTCTTTGAGTTATGTTATACAGGTAGAGACGATGGGTTACTGAAAGAACTCGTTGAACTGTTCTTGCATTGCATATTCTCTGGCTATTTGGTAAGTTCTTGTATCTCAAACATTAGTTATTGCATTATATTCAGGTTTATGTGATTATTATTGTATTGTTGAGTTTACTGGTATTGTACATACTTATATCATTTGCTGGATCTCAGTTATGTGCCTGTATTCTCGTATTTTGGGAAGCGGGGCATGAAAGTAGTAATAGAGATGGATATGAACCAAAACTAGCAACCGCAATAGAAGATCAGGAATCGGAACGAGTGAAAACAGCCCATTCCAGCCACAAACTTCAAGAAGCAAGGCCCGAATCAGAATTTCTAGAAGCCCAATACCAGTACAGAAGCCGTCAAGCCAGTGAAGTGTTTCCTCTGTGGTGAGTGAGGAAACATTAAATCTCAATGCCCAATGAATAAGGTTCAGGATAATGAAAGTACTTATTTCAATTGTGGAAAAATTAGGCACGTCAAGCCAAAACGCCCTTTGCTACAAAAGAACAACGATAAGGGGAATGAACCCTACTGCCAGGGCATGTCTCCACACTGACTGAAGAAGATGCAGAGAAGGATGAAGAGTCTATCACTGGTATGGAACGTTGAAATGTAATTCATTTTGATTA
Organism: Hemerocallis citrina; assembly: GCA_017893485.1. Classification (NCBI taxonomy): domain Eukaryota; kingdom Viridiplantae; phylum Streptophyta; class Magnoliopsida; order Asparagales; family Asphodelaceae; genus Hemerocallis; species Hemerocallis citrina. The sequence goes on from CM030365.1 coordinate 112,013,071, forward strand.
TATATTGAAGGCTGTAATCTTTTGAACCAGAATGGTGGATTATTAATGGAATTAAGGCCAGTGTTTTGTTTGATAGTGAATCCTTTCATATTTTTGTGTTAAGGCCTTTGAAGTTAAATGCACTCATGAAGTTACTCTCGATCTGGCTCTGGTGATGGCTACGCTATCAGGAGCTACTTTAACTGCTAATATAAGTGATAAGGGTTGTAAGCTTCAGACTGGCAGAGTAGGCTACCACCAGGATCACATCAAGGAGGAAGATGTGACAAGGGCGGAGGAGGATCACGCCAAGCACTTAGCAGGAGAGTTGTAACACCCCGCAAAATTGAGTCATGACAATTTTGCCCGTGGGGGTTATGCATATGTATTTTGTACTGCTACGGATAATATCTGTAACGCTTTTTAATATAAATATCCTATATATTTTTTATTTTGACTATTTATACATTTTCCGTTTTCTCAAAATTTACTTTTATTCTATTTTGAGCCAACTCAAATATAAATTTTAATTTTTGTGTTTTTATGTGTATTGCACGTGTTTTCAATACACGTGTCGATTACATATATTTTCCGTTATGCGAAATATCTGTAACATTATTAATATACATGTTCTGCATATTTTGTATTTTGACTCTTTTTCATTCTCTCAAATTTATTTTGTATTGATACGTGCATTGCACGTAAAATTTTATGCACATTTTTGTTTCTAAAATTTTCTTGAGTCATGGGAACTTTTCTTCTCATTTTTTAAAGTCAAATTTTGTGATTTGTTCCATTAGGCCCAAATCCACTTTGAAGCCCACTAAAAACTTAATTACAAATTGAGGCCCATGATTTTCTACACTTAAAATGAACTTTAAAAATCTTGTACACTTATCATGTGTAACACACATCGACATCTAATTAAATAACAATTAATAATAGAATTTATATGAGAAGTAGTGTGCACATAGGGTGCAGTGCACGTGCACGTGTTTTGTGCACATGAGAAGTGGTCGGCTAATTGATGAGAGGAAAAATGCAAATTTTGAATGTAGTTGTGGTTTAAGTGGGTAGTTATTTGATTTAGTGGGTGGTTTAATCTAATTCCTCATTAACCTTTCCTTTATAAAACCATCCCATCCGGCCAAGCTTGGTAAAAAAGCCTCTCATTTCCATTTTTATAAATCTAATACTCTGACTTTGGAGTCTAGGCTTGGAGGGAGGAAACTAGGAGCTTCTATTGAAAAATTCTTCGAATATGTGGGTGTTCTTATTACCTTCTAATTTTGTAGATTGTGTGTGCTTAATTTTGCCATGAGTAGTTGCTAAATTTAATTTGATGTGTTGAATGTGCAAGTAATCTAGAATGTAGATTGTGTATTATTAGTATAATTAATATGTGATTAAGTAGATGCTTTTGACTTCCAATTTATTAACAAATGTTCACGCTAGTTAAAAGATGTGAAAGTAGTAATTAGTGAGTTCTATGTGGAGAGAAATCCCCAAGGAATCTAACTAGTATATGCTAAATTAATCATATAGTCGAAAAATTGGATTAATGCATGTATTTTTATAAATTCTTAGAACGTGAGAATTTTTTAAAAATAACCCATTGGTATTAAATGCATTATAATAGTGTAACATTTATCAAGAATCTAGTTGGATAAGGGGTAAAAACTGATACAATTCAAATTGTACAAATATGAGCAAATTATACAAATTGGGAGTTAGATTTCACTATATTTAGAAACTGAATAGCTATAAGATTTTATCTTGCTGCAAATACACAGAAATTTTGGAGTATTCAATATTAGAAGTAATAATACAAAGCAAATTAGAAATCAACAAATTTTTTAAAAGAGATTTAGAAACAGAGATTTGAAACAAAAGAATTTCAATCCATACATAATCAGAAATCAACTTTGGGTATAATGGGTCTTGGCGTCCGTTTAGGGCGCTGTGTACTGTGGCATGAGTGGCAGGTTCGAGTCTTGGGAGGCACTTTCTTTTTCCAAAAAAATTATTTTTATGGATTAACAATAGGTGAAGTATTTAAGAAACTGAAGGGGCTTTCTTTCAATAGCCGCGAGTGGCCTAGTGGTTGGGGCTTGCGGTCTTGGATGCTGTGCGGTCTGGGGTTTGTTCCCGGCCATACACAATTTTTTAACTATTTTTAATGGAGTTTTCATGTTATAAAAAATGTAATAATATTCTAAAAATCATTAGAACTTAGAAATAATTCCACATTATATTTTTAGAAATATTTTGGGAATTAGAGGTGATATTCACATTAAATAATGTATTAGAGAAACTTTTGAATTCAAATTAAAAAGGGAATTGTGCATGATTAAAGAGAATTAAAAGTCGAATACAATTTAGACTCGTCCTTGTGAAATTTCATGGATATTAATCCATTGAATTAAGGAAAAGGTGGAGATGGTTTATAATAAAATCAAAGCATAATTGTGAGATGAAAATAAGGAATTTCTAGTGAATAATCTTAAAGGATTTTTGTATTAAGAAGTGGTGATTTGATCTTAAAGAACTTTTGTATTAAGAAATACACTTGAAGTATAGAAAAACATGAAAAATATTCCATTAATTTAAAGAGCGTTGAATATTACTAAAGTGAATAGTTTGATTTGTTATACAAGAAATTGTCTACAATAATTTGATTTGATAAATTGTTATTGAATATTGTTATAAGAAGTTGAATATTTCATAACCTATAAACATAAGGAAAGTAGATAAAGAAGAAATGGTGAATAATGAATGAAATATTTATGTTGAGGTTAGATGTAACATAAGTGATCTCTATATTGAGATGGTTGTTGGAATCCAGAGGCTGAGTGAGACCCGTAGTGACCGGCAATTTGTGAATAAAGAAATTTGAGAAGTAGCCAGTGTGGGCTAATGTTTTCGTGTGTTGATTTAAGTCCGGTAGGATAAGCTAGGTCTAGGTTGTGATGATTATAATTAAACCCAAGGATAGGCACTAAAAGAAGATGTGATGAAACTTGGGCAAACGTAAGTGGAGCGCCTCTATATAGTCTGATAGTGGACTCCATGACTATAGTCCAGTTTGACGGTGGACTCCGGGACTGTGGTTGCTTGCAAAGTGTGACGAGCCTTAATTAAATTCGGGACTACATTTGACTTGACGGTGGAATCCAGGATCATGAATAGTCAGGCGGATGGGAGGCCGATCTCCAATGTATATGCGTATACTGGGGCTAGAGGGGCACTTGCAGTATGTTCGCACGACGAGGATTTTGTATAGTTTGACGGTGGACTTCAGGACTGGAATCTGTACTCGCGGAATGTCTAAACCTTGCTTTTGTTTCCGTAGTAGGTTTTGCATGGCGAGGGATTAAACCCTATATTATGGAGTACGTAAGGGCTTTCCCTCGAACCTATGTAGTATGAGATGCATAGATACCGAACAAGTATGCATTAGTATCATCGTAGTGTAATATCTGCATTAGGCATTAAGTCATATCATACACTGACATGATTAGGATAGTCACTTCTCACATTTTCTCTTTTTGCATTCAAGTTTGTGATTGCTAAGATAATGAGATCGCTGTTTTATACCATTGCGTCAGTTGTATAAAACTGACGTGCCCACAGTATTCCAGATGCAGGAATGGACTTGGGAGGGGCTTGAAGTCACCATGATGAGTTACTACAAGACTGAAGAATTTTCATTGTTGTAGATTGTATTGTATTCATTTCCGCTATGCTGTTGTAAAGAACATGTTGTAAATAAAAGTTTTAAATTCCTTGTATCTTGTACGAGTTGAAGTAAAAGATCCTGTATTTGCTACGAATTTTCTGTGTTTGGAATTCGGGGTGTTACAAGTGTAGACAAGCTGCAAGGAGATTGAAATGGTATTTCTTGGCTCGTCCCTTTTCTAAGGAGGGAGTGGCTGCCAACCCTCAGAATATGTATCGAGGCGTGAAGTAGCATTACTGGTGGGTAGGAACGAAGCAGGACAATACTGACTTTGTGACTAGGTATTCCATGCAATAGAAATCTAGAAACCCGGAGGACTACTGCGGCATTCCAGAATAGTATAGGAAGAATATCAATGTAATTCTTTATCATGAAGCTATCTAGAAATTCAGTGAAAAATGACAATCGTCGAGGGAGCTACTTGGGACCTAAAGACTGTTAAGGAATGCGTTTGTTCCTGAACTATTGATAATTTGGGTGTTTGTTCCTCTCCACTAGTGTAGTTTCGAGAATGGAACTATTCTAAGAAGGAAGTGATGTAGTACCCCTAAAATAATCAATAATTATTTTGTACAGCAATATTTGGTATAACAATAATGTTGCATTATTACAATAATATTTTGCATATGAATATTGTTGCACGTGAATTGTGCACATTTTTGACAGTCTACATAAGTTGGAATTAAACTTACATGACATAGACTAACATACACATACACTACACATCCAAATATGATCTATGAGCCCACAATTTTTGACTTGTAATAAGAAGGGCTTAGGTGGTTTAGGAAGCAAATGATTGTCTGGGTGACTAAGCAACCTAGGCAATTCTATACACTCCCACATACACCCATACACATCTACACATACTGCAACCCTAACCCTACCCAGATGGCCGGCCAATCCTTACCCGCTACCTGCATAAATGAGAGCATGAATAAACACCCTAGTTCATTTTTCAATATTTCCATACTTCATTCCCATTCCATACTTCTATTCACTCCCACTCCATACTTCACTTCACTCCCTACTTCACTTCAAACATTCCCTTAGTTTTTCTTAAAGATTTATTTGGGTATTTGGAGCAAGGAGAAGAAGGGCCAAAGAGCAAGAAGTAGCAAGGAGGAGAAGAGCATACTAGGAGAAGCTTGGAGCTTGGAGATTCCATTCTTGTCTACACTTTATGGTGTGTGTTCTCCAACCCTCATGGTTTGTTAGATTATGTGTAGTGTAGTCTCTATTCCAAGATTGGATTGCATGCAATTGTATGTGTGTGCTGATGATTGTTAATAGATGTTAGACCCTTATGGTTTGTTAGATTATGTGTAGTGTAGTCTATATTCCAAGATATGGATTGCATGCAATTGTATGTGTGTGCTGATGATTGTTAATAGATGTTAGTATATTTTGTGGTAGAATAACTTGGAAATGAACTCTTGATTCTGTCTTGAAATTAGGTCTCAACTCCAAAAATCATAACTCCTTGAATAGATAAAATTTAGGGCTAAAAGTTTTATAGCAGTATCTGATGCATATCTATAACATCTCCACCAAATTTCATAATTTTTGGATAACATTTTCTATTTAAATAAAATCTGAAATCACTGTTGGTTGAGAGGAGCATAAGCTGTGATTTTGTCCAGTTTACTACTTCCTTTTCAAAAAATCATCTATCCGCAGATGTGGTATTTCAAGCTAAAATTTTTATATGTGATACTTGTATGGCATAGAACATGTCCACAAAATTTTATGAATTTTAGACATCATTTTTTTCTTTTAAATAAATTTGAATTCACAACTGGTTGACAGTTCTATTAGTTTCTGGAAATTTGTATGCCTTTCAGTTCTTGGTCATTTTGGCATCTTAAATGAAGTATGTTGAAGAAAATCCCAACTAAGAACTTGTAGTAGACTCACTTAACTTTCTTTAGAACCTAAGATATCGAAATTCCAAGAAGCATGCGATTATTAGTGATTTTTATAAGTAGCACGAACAATATGTTGGATTTTTAACTTATTGTTCAATGCATGTAAATTGTCACCACATTAGGTGATCTTAATAGACTGAGAAATATTGTTTATTAACTTTTAAATCATGTTATGATATGCAGTTGAATGAATACCTAAAATAATTGTGTGCAAATACATAATTATATTAAACTTTTGTTGTATACATTATGCAACAGAAGGACTGCACGTGGGGTGTTCGATGAAATGTCCATACGAAAGCATGTACATATATAAATAGAAATAAAATTTCAGTTGAAAATCAGGGCCTTTAGCATCATGTGGATGTGAGGTAGTACATATTCGTATGTGAAATAACTTAGTGTGGAAGAATGTTATGAGTACGGAATGCGGTGTTGGATAATAATACAGTTATGCAAAGTGTATATATTTGGTGTATGCATACTTGTATATGTGCATTAGAAAGTAACCAATAAAATAAATGTCAAGATAAGAAACCAGAAGTAGTGATAATAGAGCCATTAGAATCAGGTAAAGCTAGCAAATTAATGAGTCGGTATAGTGCAAGTATCTCTAGTTGTGTGATCATTGTTATAAGGACATGCACTAGTTGGGCGTGTGCTCACATGTCAAGGGGACACGTGCGGTGTCATCTCGTCTGGGACATGTGCGGCGTTGTCTCGACTTCTAATTTCTGGGATTTAGTGATAGGAACGAGACACCGTCCTGTCGAATGCTAGGGGATGGACCCCTATCAGTACAACTATGTTCTGAGTTATTCATACGAACAAGGAGCAAGAGTGTAACTCTGAGTCCCTTGACGGAGTAGGGGAGGCCCTACCGATTCACCTTAAGTTCATGGTAACTTTTGGTATGGGCATGAGTGGAGAAGGACCATGATTCTGGCAGAGCTGCGGCGGAAGCCGAATGGTCACCGACTTGACTAGGAGTGGAGAGAGACCATGATCCTATCGGAGTGGAGAAGGACCATGATCTGAACGAGCAGAGTGCATCACTGCCGTTAGGATTGGAGAATGACCACGTCCCGACTGCAGTAGCGGGGATAAATCGCACCAACTACAGACTCTACCAGTCTCTAGATGAATATCAGAAATAGGAAGAGTACAATAGTAAGATGCATGGCGAGGGATCGAACCATATTAATTGAAGAATGTGATCCTGATTGGGAAGTATGTAGTATGGGATGCATATATTTCTAATCAAGTGTGCATTAAAGTAGGAACATCGCGTGCATTTTAGTTTTGTGCATTAGCTTCTTGGTCATGGCATACACCGACACTTGTGATTTGACTTTCACTTTTTTCTTCTACATCAAATTTTGATTAGTGAGAATTTTGGAGATCGTGGTTTCATCCGTAGTGCGTTAGTTTCATTCAACAGACGTGCGCATAGTTGGTTAGTTACATGACTGGTTTGGGGAGCAGGAGATTCTGAGTTTGGAGGATCCAAGTGGAGGATATAGTTCCTTGCACAATTTATTTATTGGTGCAATTTATGATGTGAATTATATGTAAGACTACATTGCACATTATGATAATGTAATAAAAGTTTTAATTTCCTGTGATTTTTTGTGTTGAGTACTCATTTGAAGTAAAGATTCTGAGTATGTGTCGCTAGTTTCTAGTGTATGGAAATTGGGGTGCTACAGGGCGCACCACTTTGGAGACCCTATTCGGGCCCTCCGAGTTCGGAGCCAGCTTGCCTCTCTTGTTTGGTTTGGAGATATCGAGTCTTCTGAGTACAAGATCACCATCTTTGATGTTCGTTGGCTGGACCTTTTTGTTGTAGAATAACTCGATAGAAGACATTTCACAGACTTCATCAAGGAGGTCCAAGTTGGCCCTGAGGTCATTTGAATTAAACTCCTCGTTAAAACCTAATCCTTGGTGAAGATAGTCCAACCTCCAAGGGAATAACTTTTGTTCCATAGGTTAGGTTGAAAGGTGACACGCTGGTTGTGACCCTTTTTATCGTTAGGTAGGACCAAAGAATACTGGGTAGTTCATTGACCCATAACCCCTTGGGGGATTCATCCAACCACTTCTTGAGGCCCTCGAGGATTTGATGGTTCGCGTTCTCGTCCTGGCCATTGGATTGGGGGTGCGAGATCGAATAGAACCACTGTTGGATCCCGAGGCCTTCACAAAATTTGCGGAAGCCTTTCCCCGTGAACTGGGTTCCATTGTCGGTGATGAGGATCCGCGGTATCCCACACCAAAAAATGATGTATTTCCAAAAGAATTGTTGAGCTTGATGTTCGATGATGGTGGACAGGGATTCTGCTTCAATCCACTTAGTAAAATAGACGATGGCCACAATGAGAAAGCGTCTTTGACCAGTCGCTTTGGGAAATGGACAAAAAATGTATATTCCCCACATGTCGAAAGGTGCGGGACGGTCGAGCGATTTTAGCACGACTTGGGGGGTGATATGGCTAAAAATAGGGTTAAATCGGAACCACCCAAATTGGGCGTGAATCTTAAAGCTCGTGGGTAAAATGGTAATTTCACCTACAGACGGATCTGAAATGGGTACTTGATCTTTTATCCAAAGACCCAATAGCTCACGAACGGATCCGCCTTAACTGGGTGCGGGTTCGAACCCGCAAAGAACCCAGTCCAGCTGGATAGAATTAGGGTTTACAGTTATACTTAATCAACGGCCCTGATTGGCTCTATCCATTCACTGGAAGTAGGGATTTGATCTTATCCCGAAACTGGTCCCTAAGGCGGCTATAAATACCCTCCATCCCCCACTGTTAACAGGTAATCAATCTTTTGCCAGTAAAAGCTCATTCATAATCTTTCTGATTACTGACTTGAGCGTCAGAGGGTGCGTCGCCGGGAACAACCCCGGTGTTACGCACTTTTTGCAGGTGAACGGCAGGAGAACACAGTCAAACTCCGGTGGAAAGGTTTCAGGCTTGACTATTCGACATCCCAAAGAATCCACAAATTCTATCTGTTTGCCCCTACACCAGATTTAGCGGTAACAAATTGGCGCCGTCTGTGGGAAACCCGAATAGCAATCCATCATCTTCCATTGGTTAAGATCACCTCCAGCCATGCCTCCAAGGAAAATGAGATTCAAAGGGTCCAACCGTGGGCCCACTCCTCCTCAACCACAACAGGAGGTCCCCCTCCAAACCGTCCAGCAGTAGGGGCAACTCCCTCCTTAGCCTGATCAGCCCCTACAGCAGGAGCAACCTCCTCTTCAGAACCTTCAATCCCAAAGGGCTCCGATTGGGCCCCAGAATGTCGGTGCAGGGGCCTCTCGTCCCAACCCTCAGAAGCAACCTCCTCATCGAGACCGCATCTCCGTACACAACCCTTCTACCGATTCAATGGCATCTCACAACCCCCGGCCTTCCGAAGACCTTCGCAATACCCTCCTTAACCAGCAGAAAGAAGAGGACCTTCGCCACCGTTTGGATGAAAGGCGGGCCCGTGAGGGAGTCTCCTGCCCGGAACGTCCAAATGATCGATCTCCTCGTCGCCGCGACCACAGGAGGTCCCCTCCTCGCAGGGGGTGGAGAGAGTCCCCTGAGTACCATCGAAGAAGACATCATTCCCCCGCTGGTCGGAAGCCCCCGAGGGACGATAATAGACCTATCACCCGAGCCGAATTCCAAGAGTTCCAGGCTACAATCCTACAGGCCCTCAACTTCCGGCCGAACAACAACAATGCTCAGAGGGTCCCCACTCCTCCTCTGGTCAAAAGTCCTCGCCATCGGTCCCTAACCCCTCCTCAAGCTCTGAGTCACCCCCATCACAGTCCTCGTCATTCCCCTAGCTACCATCGCCGAACTCCGTGCTCCCCTTCTTACGAAGACGAGTCTAGAGACTCGCTTGGCTACCATCGAAGGGACGATGCGGTCTACCGCCGTCTCCACGAGATGGAGAGGTGCCTTGGCCAACTGGATAAAGAGGAAGAGCTGAGAGGAAGGACCCTCCATCAAAGCCGACCCCCCATTCTCTCGAACAATTATAGAGGTGCTCGTTCCAATAGGCTTCAAGCCCCCACAGTTTAAGACTTATTCTGGGGAGTCAGACCCCGTGGACCACATCGAAAGCTTCAATACCCTCATGTTAATCCACCAAGCTTCCGATGCTCTACTGTGCAAAACCTTCCCAGCTACTCTCAAGGGTCCGGCCCGAGAATGATACTCTTGTCTTGTCCCATCCTCCATATTCTCCTTTAAACAATTTGTGACCCTCTTCGTCACCCACTTCGTGAGTAGCCACCGCACCGAGAAGACTAGTATTTCACTACTCTACCTCAGTCAGAAGAAGGGTGAGAAGCTGAGAGATTATGTGAAGCAGTTTACCGCGGAAGCTAGGTCCATTGCCTCCCTCGACCAATCGGTCGCCACTGCAGCCTTCCAGTCAAACGTCCTTAACTCAAGCCTTCGGTCCTCCCCAGCCAAGAAGCCCCTGCAAAACTTCTCCGACCTTCTTCTCAGAAGTGAGAAGTATATCCAGGCTGAGGAAGCTGAATATTGCCCCGATTTTTAAGGATCTTCCTCCGGGACCAAGAGAAAGGCAGCTGAAGAAGAGGGAGCTAAGAAGCTCCAAAAGGACAACGGGGGCCAGCGTCGCCCGCCTCCCAGATTTGAGAAGTTTACCCCTCTTAACGCCAACATTTCTACCATTCTCATGGAGGTCGAGAAGGAAGGAGTTCTGCCTCCTGCCCCGAAGATGAATACCCTGGGCAAGAAGAGGGACAAGGAAAAGTGGTACCGATATCACCGAGACCACGGCCACGACACCAACGACTGTCGGGCCCTGAAGAATGAAATTGAGGCCCTCATCCAGAAAGGGCAGCTGTCTAAGTTTATGAGAAAGGACCGAATTGATCTTCCTCCTCCCCCCAGGGGGGCTAACAAGCATCCCGAGAGGTGCGACGAGACTCCCGAGTTTGAAGAGAAACGCATCTTGCACCTCATTCATGGAAGTCCCATGGGAGGAACCTCCAACTCTTCCCGGAAGGCTTTCATACAAGAAGTCAATTCGGTTCACAGCATACCCCCTCCCAAAGGCCTTGGAGTCCTGGTCAGTTTCTCGGATGAAGACCTATAGGGTGTCCGAACCCCCCATTGTGATGCACTGGTAATCAACCTCCACATGGCCAACTTCAAATTGGAAAGGATTCTGGTAGACAATGGTAGCTATGTCAACATCCTCTTCTTGGCGGCCTTCTGAGGACTCAAGTTATCAGGGGACAGGCTCAAACCTGCCGGCTACATGCTCCATGGGTTCACGGGAGTGCCAGTGACTATCGAAGGGGTAATAACCCTCGACGTAACCGCTGACAAAACTCCTACTACCCGGACGGAGCCAATGGATTTCATGGTCATCGACATCCCAGCTACTTACAATGTGATTCTAGGCCGACCTGGCCTAGCTGCTTTAGAGGCCGTCCCGTCGGCTTATCATCTTAAAATGAAGTTCCCCACCAAGTTAGGTGTAGGGGAACTAAGGGGTAGTCAAGAGATGGCCTGCAAGTGTTACATGACCTCCACCAGGGGACCTGTCCTCTCCCTCAAGACTCTTGATATTCTCCAGGGGAACGCCCAACCTATGTCCGAACCTGTGGATGAGTTAGAGGATGTGCTCTTTTTCGAGCAAGATCCGAACCGCAAGTTCTTCATCAGTTAGACCCCCCCCCCTCTGCCCTCTGTTCCGACATAGTCCAATGCATCAGGAAGAACCATGACCTCTTCGCCTGGTCGGCTGTCGATATGCCAGGAATTTTCGAGGAGCTCATTGTCCACCACCTAAGCGTTGCTCTGGGGTCCAAACCGGTCCAGCAGAAGAGGCACAAATTTGCCCCCGAGCGCCAGCAAGCCATAAAGGAAGAAGTGGACAAGCTCCTCAAAGCCCGGTTCATACAAGAAGTCAACTATCCCGAATGGCTCTCTAATTTTGTTATGGTTAAGAAGGCCAACGGAAGGTGAAGAATTTGCATCGACTTCACGGACCTGAACAAAGCCTGCCCTAAAGATCCATTCTCTCTCCCTAGCATCGACACCTTGATCGATGCTACTTCGGGCCATGAGTTGCTGAGCTTCATGGATGCCTTCTCTGGATATAACCAGATCAGAATGTTCCCTCTGGATATCCCGAAGACCTCCTTCGTCACCGATCAAAGACTCTATTGCTACAGGGTAATGCCCTTCGGGCTGAAGAATGCCGGTGCAACCTACCAGCGCCTCGTCAATAAGGTCTTCCAGAATCAGATCGGCCGAAACATGGAAGTGTATGTTGATGATATGCTAGTTAAAAGCATCCATGGGGCCGACCATGTTGCCGATCTCCAAGAAGCATTCGATGTGTTGAGGAAGCATGATATGAGGCTCATCCCGAACAAGTGTGCGTTCGGAGTCTCGTCGGGAAAGTTCCTAGGCTTCATGGTCAGCCAAAGAGGAATCGAAGCCAACCCCGAGAAGATCAAAGCCATACTGGACATGGCACCCCTACAAGTGTGAAAGAGGTTCAGAAACTCACGGGGCACCTCGCGGCCATAGGGCGCTTCCTGTCTAAGTCAGGAGAAAAGTTTCTTCCTTTCTTCAAGGCCCTCAGGGGGGCTAAGGGCTTCGAGTGGGGCCAACAGCAGCAAGAATCGTTCGATCAGCTAAAGGCCTACCTGGTCAATCCCCCTCTCCTCAGCAAGCCTATCCCCAGGGAAACACTCTACCTTTACCTAGCTGTCTCTGAGCAAACCCTCAGTGCTTTACTAGTAAGGAAAGAAGACAAGGCTCAGAAGCCTATCTATTATGTGAGCAAGCTACATCGGGATGCCGAGCTCTGCTATCCAAGATTGGAGAAGATAGCATACGCCTTGGTTATGACAGCCAGGAAGCTCCGCCCTTATTTCCAATCCCACTCGGTGGTCGTTCTTACCGACTAGCCACTTAAGCAAGTTCTACACAAGCCCGAGACCTCCGGGCGTCTGATGAAATGGTCGATCGAGCTGAGTAAGCATGACATATCTTACCAGCCTCGGACTGCAATCAAGGCTCAACCTTAGCTGAATTTATTATTGAGAGCACCATCCCAGAGGTCAGTCAAGCAGAGAACGAGCCTCCCATCTGGACAGCGTATGTAGACGGGTCCTCTTGCACTGAAGGGAGCGGAGTCGAGGTCATTCTGGAAGGCCCAGATGACTTCGCTCTCCAATACTCCCTCCGCATTAACTTTAAGGCCTCCAACAACGAAGCTGAATATGAAGCCCTTATAGCCGGCCTGGGTATGGCACGCAAAGCAGGGGCACAACGTCTCCGAATATTCAGTGATTCGTAGCTGGTGGTGAATCAAGTCTTAGGGGAGTACGAAGCGCGAGACGACCGAATGACTAAATACCTAGCCAAGGTCCAAAGTCTCATGGCTTCATTCGAAGAGGCGCTGATCCAGTGAATCCCTAGAGAAGAAAACTCCCAAGCAGATGCCCTCTCCAAACTGGCCTCCTCCTCTCTCCAAGGTCTCGAGCAGACCGTCCTCATCGAAGTACTCCTAAGACCAAGCATAGAAGAAGAAGTTCCCCGACTCGATGGAGTCGTTGCCCGTCCAAATCCGGAACAACTGGATGAAGCCTTTGATAGAGTTCCTCAGGGATGGTGTCCTTCCCGAAGACCCTAAAGAAGCCCGTCGAGTCCGAGCAAGAGCGGAGCGGCACACCCTTGTTGAAGGAGTCTTGTACAAACGCTCCTACACCCAAGTGGATGGCAGACCCTACTTGAGGTGCCTCTCCCCGGAAGAAGCCTTGTATGCCTTGTGAGAGCTCTACGAAGACATAGGCAGAGCACATTCAGGGTCCAGGTCCTTTGCCAGGAAAATTCTGAACTACGGGTATTTTTGGCCTATCATATTTCGAGATGCCAAGCAACACGTCCGGCAATGCAGCCCTTGTCAGCAGTTCTCCAACATCCATAGCCTACCCCAAGCACAACTCACCTCTCTCTCAAGCCCGATTCCCTTCGCAATGTTGAGGATGGACTTGTTAGGCTCGTTCCCACCAGCTCCAGGCCAGTTCAAATTCCTAGTCGTGGTAATCGACTATTTCTCCAAGTGGATCGAGGCCGAGCCATTGGCTACCATTACTGAGAACAAAGTGCTGCAGTTCTTCTGGAGAAATGTAATTTTTCGGTTTGGCATGCCTCGGGTCCTAATAACAGATAATGGAACACAGTTTACAGAGGCAACATTCCGATCTTTATGTGAAGACCTCGACATTCAGCAACGTTTCTCCTCCATCTCCCATCCTCAGTCAAATGGCCAAGTAGAGAACGCCAACAGGCAGATCCTCTCCGGCATCAAGAAGAGGCTAAATAAGTCGGCCAAAGGCTTATGGGCGAAACAGCTCCCCAACGTATTGTGGAACTACCGCACTATGAAACGGATCCCCACAGGAGAGTCGCCATTCAATCTCACCTATGGGTCTGAGGTTGTGATTCCCTTGGAAGTCGGTCTACCATCTCCTCGCCTTATGGCTTATGAAAAAGAGCAGAATGCCAAAGAGCTTCGGGCAAATTTGGACTTGATTGACGAGCTCCATGAAAGGGCTTCCATCCGCCAGCAAAGTTATTGAAGAAGGATTGAGCAGGCCTACAATAAAAGGGTTCGTCCCACAGATCTCAAGGAAGGGGACTTGGTCCTCAGAAAGCTAGCTATCTCATTCCCTAGCCAAAAGAGTAAGCTAGCTTCGAATTGGGAAGAACCGTACAATGTTTCCAAAGTAATCCGCCCCGGAGCGTATCGTCTAGAAGACCTTGAAGGCAGAGAGATACCCAGAACTTGGAATGCCGACCATTTACTGAAGTACCAAGAGAGCACCTGAACGCCTCTCCGAGTACCTTCAAATGTCGAGCCATTCCTATCATTTTATTTGTATTTGCTTCTTTACTTTCTTATTGTAATAACGGCTTGCAACTTAGAAGCAGCCGATTAGCAGTTATCAATAAAGAACTTTTTTTCTCCCATAGTTTCCTTGTGATTATTTGTATCTCTATTTAAGGCCTTTAATCGCTCTTACTCAAACGACGTGTTCGGAGTCCAAAACTTGGCTCGATTCCGCTTTGCAAGCTCGCTCTTAAGCGAGCTAGAAGTGGTTCGCCATTCGGAACTGCTCCCACAACCGTTGAAACTTACTCAAACGACGTGTTCGGAGTCCAAAGCTTGGCTCGATTCCGCTTCGCAAGCTCGCTCTTAAGCGAGATAGAAGTGGTTCACCATTTGGAACTGCTCCCACAACCATTGAAACTTACTCAAACGATGTGTTCGGAGTCCAAAACTTGGCTCGATTTCATTTTGCAAGCTCGCTCTTAAGCGAGCTAGAAGTGGTTTGCCATTCGGAACTGCTCCCACAACTGTTGAAACTTACTCAAGCGACGTGTTTGGAGTCCAAAACTTGGCTTGATTCCGCTTTGCAAGCTCACTCTTAAGCGAGATAGAAGTGGTTCGCCATTCGGAACTGCTCCCACAACCGTTGAAACTTTACTCAAACGACGTGTTCGGAGTCCAAAATTTGGCTCGATTCTGCTTCGCAAGCTCGCTCTTAAGCGAGCTAGAAGTGGTTCGCCATTCGGAACTGCTCCCACAACCGTTGAAACTTACTCAAACGACATGTTCGGAGTCTAAAACTTGGCTCGATTCCGCTTCGCAAGCTTGCTCTTAAGCGAGCTAGAAGTGGTTCGCCATTCGGAACTGCTCCCACAACCGTTGAAACTTACTCAAACGATGTGTTCGGAGTCCAAAACTTGGCTCGCTTCCGTTTTGCAAGCTCGCTCTTAAGCGATCTAGAAGTGGTTCGTCATTCGGAACTGCTCCCACAACCGTTGAAACTTACTCAAGCAATGTGTTCGGAGTCCAAAACTTGGCTCGATTCTGCTTCGCAAGCTCGCTCTTAAGCGAGCTAGAAGTGGTTCGCCATTCAGAACTGCTCCCACAATCATTGAAACTTTACTCAAACGACGCGTTCGGAATCCAAATCACTTGGCTGGATAACTGGTCGTTTCTACAACTATACTAGACATGAGAGAAGAGTACTTCAACGACTCTTAGGAAGAGGGATGTTCCTCTTGAGAGACAGGCGGGGGCGGCGAACATCTTGTCGTTACGATCCCGCACTCGTTGAGGTCCCTAGGCCAGCAAGCTTAGTCGTGTCTCTCAACGTTGCACCGACTGAGGCTTCGCTCGACGAGATAGCCACCCCACTTTGGGCATCACCAGGACTTTGCCGAGCCCCAGGCGAGCGAGTCGCAAGCTCATAGAACAAAATCCCTCGCTCGCTCTCTTCCCAGGTACACAAAGTACTTCTGACGTTGACTGGTCCCGATCGGGGTTTTAGGCGAGCAACCTTCCCCTCTAGCTCGACGATACGCTGCTTCAGAAAGTCATCTTTCACGGCTACCTTGAAGCTAGGAAGCTGTGCGGACCCTTCGGCACCAGAGTTGTCGGCGATGATTCGACGGAGATGGGTAACTTCGATGCTCCTATCGACCGTAACCCTCTTCAACTCATCGACCTCCGCCGTCAACTCGTCACGCTTGACCATCAACTTACCCACCGTAGCTGCTAACTCATCTTCCTCTGCCAAAAGCTCCTCTTCTGCTATCTTCAAGTGGTGAACCTCAGCCAGTAGTTCGCCCTTCTCCTCCGTGACATCAAATAGGATCATCCGAAGCAACTCCACCTCGCCTTCAAGACGAACCTCGCGGGCTCGCTTCCGTAGTTGTTTCAACTCGGAGAAAAACTCTCTCGACGTTGCCTTGAGATCCTCTAGTTCCAACTCACTTTTGAGGAAACACTCTCGGCTGCGGGAAAGGGCCAGCTTCGCTGCTTTCAAGCCGGCGCGAAGACGAGAAATTTTAGCTGCAGAACTCGACTCGATGACCTGAAAAGCAAAAACACATCAACACAAAGAGCAAAAGGTGTTTTCAATGCTTAGCGAAATTCTCAAAATGTTCACAACACTTGCGTTCTCAACACGAAGAGCAAAAGGTGTTTTCAACACTTAAAGAAATTTTCAATAACAAGATGTTCACAACACTTGAAATCTCAAACACTTGGCCAAAGGCTCAAAAAGTCAGTCGTTTCATTAAAATTCAAAATGTACATAAGAGCGGTGGCCAGTCCGCGGTTCGGCATTACAACAAAACAAAAGAAACAAAAACAACAAGAAAAAAGGCAACTAAGTCAAGGGGCCACCTCATGACGCTGCTCCGAGGCATCATCGATCGGCACATGGACGATCGCTCCTTCAACATTCCCCTCGTCCTCGGCACCCTCCTCGGCATCACCACCCTCTGGCTCGGGCTCGAGCTCCACCAGCGGAATCTGCTCCTCGCCGTCCACGAGGTCGTGGAAGTAGTACGAAGAGCTGTCAAAGCCGGGGATACGGGCCGCCACATGCTGCAGTGCTCGGGCGTAAACCTCCTCCATGTTTGCCATCATGTGGGCTTCGGCCTCGTCCCGAACGGCCTGCTCGGCCTCCGCTACCTTCATCGCCTAGCCATTCAGCGCCCTTTCGGACGCCTTCAGGGCCTTGTCCAACTCTTCTTCGAGCCGAGCCCTCTCTTTCTCCAGTGCTTCAACCTTGGCAGTCTCGGCTGCGAAGTTCTTCAATGCCTCGGCGAGCTTTGTCTCGAGGGTCCCCACCTCGGCCGCACGCGAAGCCGAGAGTTGCTGCTCGGCCTCGAACAGCTTGACAGCTTTGGTGCGCTCCGACCTCTTCCGATCATTCACTAGGTTCATCTCCTTCTCTTGCTCGGCAAACTGCTTGAGCATGTAGCTGAAGTGGCAGAGGGTATGCAAGCAAAACGAAGGGAAAGAGACAATTAGAACCGAACGAAAAAACTTGGAAAATTTTTGACTTGTTATCATATTTAGCTCATACTCACCGACATAGTGTTCCGAGCAATCTGTAGGGCATCGTCGCCCACGGTGCCAGCCTTCATTGCGGCACAATCCTTCGGGGTCGGCAGGTGCTTCACCGCCTGCATGCATATCCCCCCATCACCGAGGAATCCGTCCACCTTCATCACCCTCCAGTCGGGGACGAAGAGACGCTTGTGCTACTCGGTAAGGATCCTCTCTGCCTCGGTAGTAAGTGGTGGCACCTCCAATGCTAGAGCCGTGCTGGCAGTGAACGTCCCGCTCGACTAACCCGGGGCATCGACCGGAGGGGCTTGAATGGGCGTTTCCGAAGGGTCCTCGGTCACTGTCTCCACGATGGCCGAAGGTGCCAAGCGTGCCGAGGGGACCTTCGCCGTTCGGCAAGAATGAGGCCCCGCCGTGGTCCTCTTCCTCTTCCTCGTCTCTGCCTCCTTCGCCGTGCGAGTCTTGGCCATCAGTGCCTTGTAGTCCATGCCGGGTTCTCTGCATGAGAAGAAGAAACCGAGCAAAAGAGTTAGAGAAAATAACTAACAGTAAGAGACACTAAGAAAAGCGAAGAAAAAAAAAGAAGGGGAGCGTACTGGGGTCGATCGGACTGAGACCCTCACCGAACAAGACTGCCTCGGTGATATCCTTCCAACTAAGGGTCGGAAGTCCGAGGATCTTCGCCACCGCCTCTTCTTCCTCCCTAATGAGCATAGGCTCCTTCTTCGCCCACTTCGGGACCCCGTCTTTCCACAACGTCGGGAAGCCCCACGGCTCGGGACCACGGATGAGAAAATACTTCTCCTTCCAGTGTTTGATCGAGTCTGGGTTCTCTATCAACTTCACCCCCCTCCTTGGCGACAGATAATACCGATCCTCCATCTTGCTCATCCGGCAGAGGCGGTAGAGGCTTCGAAGCAGAACGAGCTGCGGTTGCACACCGACCGCTTGGCACTGAAGGACGAAGGTAATGACATGCCGCCATATGTTCGGCATATACTGAACAGGGCTCAGGCCGTACTACTGCAGCACCTCCACCACAAAGGGGTGCAGTGGCAGCCGAAGACTGGCGTTCAGCACGTTGTAGGGAAAGACGCAAGTGTCAGCCAAAATCCCCGTACACGCTCGGACACCCAGACCAGGGAGTAGCAGGACGTACTCCTTCAAGATGCGAAATCCCTTCCTGATCCGGTGCAGATCTGCGTCAGTCAAGATTGATGGGATCTCATCCACCTCGGAGGGGTCCCTTGGGTCGTTCTCCTCATACGCCGAAGCCATCCCATGCACCACCTTCTTCAGGATGTCCTCGGGGTAACTCCTCACTCCACCGATACTAGACAGAACGGTCGGATGCCGACCCAACTCTCCTGCACCCTTCGGATTCTCAACTATCATCGACACCCCGACCGGATCTACCACTTCTTTCCCCTTCCTCGGCTTCACTACCACCGCTCGGCTGGAGTCTTGGTCCGAGGTGGAGGTCTCATCCCCAGAAGATATTCTAGCCATTCTCAAAGATAGGGGAAAAGACTAACCTTGAAGTGACGTGAATGGCTGGAAAAGATAGCCGGAATTCAAACTCGCCCTGCCACAAAAGCTAGTAGCGCCACACGAGAGCAAAAACACCGCTAGCAAAGAGTAAAAGTGAAAGTAAAAGTGAAAGTGAAAGAATGAGGAAAAGGATGGGGGAGGTGAAAACTTATAGTAAAAGAAACGACTCTTGGGCTTTGTAACGTAAAGGTGTGACTCTTAGGCCCACCTCAAGATGTTAAAGAAGGCTAAATGACAAAGTAGAGAAGGGCGGTGACGGGTCATAAGAGTGACGACGATTCAGACTGGGCCACACCGCTCGGCTATTCCTCTAGCTCCGAGCTGCCAAGGCACTTTGCCGAGCTATCGAGGGACGCCTCAGATCGCCCCACGTCCCTCGGAAGCCAAATCCGAGCGACTGGCGATCCGAGCTGCGTATTGGAGAAAAACAACTTTCTCCTCAACAATCGTGTAAGATCTTGATCAGATGGCTCAGATTGGACCACGACCACAAAACGACAAGATAGCATTTTCTCGAGATCCACACTGTCTTTCACATCACGATCCACACCAGATCCCGTGATGAATGACTCAGATCACCCCACATACCTCGGAATCCTAATCCGAGCAACTGGCAATCCGAGCTGCGTATTGGAGAAAAATAAATTTCTCCTCAACAATCGTGCAAGATCTTGATCAGGCGGCTCAGATTGGACCACAACCACAAAACGAAAAGATAGATTTTTCTCGAGATCCACACCGTCTTTCACATCAAGATCTGTGCCAGATCCCGTGATGAATGGATCAGATCGCTCCACATCCCTCGAAAACCTAATCCGAGCGACTGGTGATCCGAGCTGCGTATTGGAGAAAAACAACTTTCTCCTCAACAATTGTGCAAGATCTTGATCAGACGGCTCAGATTGGACCATGACCATAAAATGACAA
Source organism: Hemerocallis citrina (assembly GCA_017893485.1). Taxonomy (NCBI): domain Eukaryota; kingdom Viridiplantae; phylum Streptophyta; class Magnoliopsida; order Asparagales; family Asphodelaceae; genus Hemerocallis; species Hemerocallis citrina. Next base: position 112,033,132 of record CM030365.1, read on the forward strand.
GATAGAATTTTCTCGTGATCTGAACCTCTTACCATGTGATTCGCACCATGATGAACAACCCAGATCACCCCACGTCGCTCGGAATCCCAACCCGAGCAACTAATGATCTGAGCCGCTCGTATGGAGAAGACAACACCGAACCACGTCGCCCAGAATCCTAATCCGAGTGACTGGCAAACCGAGCCACTCACATGAAGAAAGTAGCAGTGAGCCACGTCGCTTGGAATCCGAGCAACTGGCGATTCGAGCTGCACATTTGAAGAAAAATTCCACCGAGCGACACCGACCGTCAGATCTTCTCAAAATTCGTGCCTCAATCAAATGAACGGCTCACACCCCACGTCGCTCAGAATCCCAATCCGAGCAACTGGTGATCCGAGCTGCTCATGTGGAGAAAGTAGCGCCGAGCCACGTCGCTCGGAATCCGAGCCATTGGCAATCCGAGCTACTTACGTGAAGAAAATGGTGCCGAGCGACATAGGCCATCCAATCTCTCGGGATTACGCGCTGATGCGAGATGGGCGGCCCAGATTGCATCACATCATAAATAATATTAAAAATTAATTTTTTATTCAAATTATTTATTTAAAAATTGCAAAAAAATGATTAAAAATTCAGGAAAATTAATTAAAAATTCTAAAAAATAATTATAAATTCGAAGAAATATTTTTAAGCCCCTGGGTAAATAATTATTGCTTAGAATAATTAATTAAGACCCTCGAACAATGAATCACCGCTTCGCAAAATTTAATAAATGATCCGAAAAATAAAGAAAAATCTGGAAAAATTGCTAAAAGTCTAGGAGAGCTTAAGAACAACCTTGAGCACGCAACCTGCTCTGAAATTCACCATAATACCTCATACAAAGATTCGGCACCCCTTATTTGGGCTCCGATACAACCCCCCAAGCCATTAAAACAGCAAAAACTACTCCTCAAAGACTGATCAAACTCAGCCTTCGGGAGTGGGGAGCTCGTGATATGGCTAAAAATAGGGTTAAATCGGAACCACCCAAATTGGGCGCGAATCTTAAAGCTCGGGGGTAAAATGGTAATTTCACCTATAGATGGGTCTGAAATGGGTACTGGGTCTTTTCTCCAAAGACCCAATAGCCTACGAATGGATCCACCTTAATTGGGTGCGGGTTCGAACCCGCAAAGAACCCATTCCAGCTGGATAGGATTAGGGTTTACGGTTATACTTAATCAACGACCCTGATTGACTCTATCCATTCACTGGGAAGTAGGGATTTGATCTTATCCCAAAACTGGTCCCTAAGGTGGCTATAAATACCCTCTATCCCCCATTGTTAACAGGTAATCAATCTTTTGCTAGTAAAATCTCATTCATAATCTTTCTGACTACTGACTTGAGCGTCGGAGGGTGCGTCGCCGGGAACAACCCCGGTGTTACGCACTTTTTGTAGGTGAACGGCAGGAGATCACGGTCAAACTCTGACAGAAAGGTTTCAGCCTTGACTATTTGACATCCCAAAGAATCTACAAATTCTATCTGTTTGCCCCCACACCAGATTTAGTGGTAACATGGGGCATGCCTGACAGAGGAGAATATCTGGCACGGGCCACATGTTTTAACTATGTCTTGAGCGTCTTGATGGAGGGTTTGCCAATAGTCGTCGTGGTTAAGGAATTTTCTGGAGAGCGTTCTACTACCTCTATGGCAATTTCCAATCCCTTCGTGCATATCTTTCAATGTATATTTAGCTTCTTCCGAGCTCAGGCACCGCAGGTAGGATCTCCCATCAATCTTTCAGTACGAATGCTTGTAGAGAATGCCATCCATAAGCATGAATCTCTCAGCCCTAACTCGAAACCTTCTGGCTAGCATTGGTATCGGGTCGAGTCGGACCGGGTCCTTCACTATTCGGACCCGGATGTCCCTACGGGTCCAAAAATTGGACCCGCACCCGGACCCATGAGGACCAGATCCGGTTTCGGGTTGGGTCCTATTAAAATATTCCTATCCATTCGGGTAGGAGCGGGAGTGTGAGCGGCGAGCAGAGGCTGCGAGTAGAGGATTTAGAATAGAGGAGAGAAGAAAAAGGCATGAGTTTTGAGTTGAGAAGAGGAATATTTATAATTAAGGAGGAAGGAGGGGAGGGATAAGGATAGAATATTTATTTTTATGTTGATTTATGGGGTTTTTTTAAACGGGCCCGGGTCCGGGTCCGCGTCGGGTCTCTTTTGAGCAGACCCGGACCAGGACCCGAAAGTACAACGGGTCTCATTTTAGGACCCGAACCCAGACCCGGATAGGCCAGGTCGGTTTCGGTCTAATGCCGGGTCCGGGTCGGATCCGGGTTTCGGGTATTTATAACAATGCTACTTCTGGCATCGGATTGATCTTGTGGCAATACGCCATTTCTCAAGAAATCGAAGGTTAGGTCCATCCACCCTGGCACCTGCATGGGCAAATTAAGGTAGAGGACCTCAGTGTTTTCTATGCTCGGTCAGGATAGGACCTCCACCAGGACTACGTGATCAAGGCGGTCAAAGGAAGAGAAGGCCAACTTGGACAGGGTGTCCGCTTGACCATTCTTTTCACGAGGGATCCGGATAAGTGAGGCATCTTCAAAATTCACGAGGAGAAGTTTGACGTGCACCAGGTATTGGACCATTCAGGTGTCGCGAGCTTTATAGTCCCGCATACTTGGTTGACGATGGGCTGGGAGTCACGGAATGCTTTTACTCGTTTGGCCCTGGCTTTTCTGGCCAGTAGAAGTCCGACAATTAAGGCCTCATACTCTGCTTCGTTGTTTGACATTTTGAAACTGAAGCTTAGGGAGTACTGGAGGACGACTCTATCTGGGACACTTAGTATAACTCCAGCTCCACTCCCCTCTTCGCAGGAGGAACCATCTACGTAGAGCTTCCACGTAGGCTCGTCTTGCTGATCATCGGGAGTCTCTGGGATCGTGCACTCAGTGATGAATTCCTCTAGTGCCTGTCCTTTAATGGCAGTCCTCGGTTTGTAGATAATATCATGCTGGCTCAGCTCGATTGACCACTTGATTAACCGATCAGAATTCTCCAGTTTATTAAGGAATTGTTTAAGGGGTTGATCGGTCAGCACTTGAATGGTGTGGGCCTGAAAATAGGGACAAAGTTTCTGCGCGGCCATGACCAGGGCATACGCAACTTTTTCCATTTTAGTGTAGTGAAGCTCGGCATCATGGAGGACTTTTCTAACTTAATAGATGGGTCTCTGGACTCCATCGTCCTCCCTGACTAGGACAACGCTGAGTGCTTGTTCCGATGCGGCCAGGATAAGGTAAAGGATCTAGCTCGACTCAGGTTTGCTGAGGAGAGGGGAACTAGTGAGGTAAAGCTTTAGCTGATTGTATGCTTGCTGTTGGGGTTCTCTCCATTCAATGCTCTTTGCCCCCTCAGAGGGCTTTGAAAAAAAGGGAGAGACATCTCCCCGGATCTTGATAGGAAACGTTTGATGGCAGCTAAGCGAACGGTGAGCCTTTGTACTTCCTTCATGTTCTTAGGAGGGGCCATGTCTAATTTGGCCTTGATCTTCTCGGGGTTTGCCTATATCCCGCTCCAGCTAACCATAGCCGAGAAATTTTTCAGAGGTAACGCCGAAGGCGCACTTGGAGGGGTTAAGTCTCATATCATGCATCCTCGGGACCCCGAAGGCCTCTTCAAGGTCTCTTACATGATATTCCCTTCTCAAGATTTTGACGAGCATATCGTCGACATACACCTCGATATTGTGCCCTATCTACTTATTGAAGACTCGGTTGACTAGCCTCTAGTACGTGGTGCCAACATTCTTGAGTTCGAATGGCATAACTATAAGGCATCCGTGAAGCTCAATAATTCGTGACCGGTGGTTGCATCAGTAAGGGCATCGATGCTCGGCAGTAGGAAGGGATCTTTTGGACAGACTTTGTTGAGGTCTGTGAAGTAGATGCATATCCTCCACTTGTCATTGGACTTCTTGACCATAACAACATTGGAAAACCACTCTGGATAGTTGACTTCTTGGATGAAGCGAGCAAAGAGGAGCTTTTCCACCTCTTCCTTCATTGCATGTTTCCTCTCTGGGGCAAAATTTCTCCGTTTTTGTTGCCCGGGCTTGGTGTCTGGTAGGACACTCAGTTTATGCAAGATTAGATCCTAGGAAATCCCAGGCATGTCCGAAAGGGTCCAGGAGAAAAAGCTTTGGTTCCGCCATATGCAATTGATGAGGTCATTTCTGAGGTCGGGATTGAGTGACTTGCTCACCCGGAACCATTTAGTAGGGTCCACCTTGAAAAAAGGGAGTTCCTCCAACTCGTCCACAGGATCAGAGCCAATAGGGCTGCGGTTGGAAGGTAATTCAATCGCATCGAGAGGGAGGATCGAGCTCCCCACTGTAGCTGTATAGCAGACCCGAGCAGCTTCTTGATTTACTATTATGACCCCGACCCTAGACTTAGTCGGAAACTTCATCTTCATGTGATAGGCAAAGGGAACTTCCTGGAGGGAAGTGAGCTTGGGACGACCGAGGATGGCATTGTATGCGGCCTTGATGTTGACCACCATGAAATCCATTACCTCGGTTTGGGAGGTTAGGGACTTCCCAACTGTGATGTCTAACGTGATAATTCCCTCGATTTGGACTGGGACACCCGAGAATTCATGAAGGGTGTAGCCTACTGACTTCAATTATTTTTGAGAAAGCTTTAGTCCCTCGAAGGTTGTAAGACACAGGATATTAACCGAGCTCCCGTTGTTGGCAAGAATTTGGCAGAACTCATGATTGGCAAGACTGAGGCTAATGACTAAGGCATCACAATATGGGACCTTGAAACCTTCGAGATCTTTGTCCGAAAATGAGGACAGATAGCCCGGGACGTCGGGGCAGAGGGCAGTTGTGGACGGAGTTCATTTCGTGGACAAAAGCTCGGCGGGAAGAATTTTAATTCCCACCCATAGGCCCACCGTGGACAAAATGGAGGATGGCCAGTCCTTCAGAGCCCTGAGGCTCGGCCTCTTCTTCAGGTCACTTGTTGGCACCTCGAGGAGGAGGGGAGATTCTCAGCTCATTTCTAGTGAACTTTTTCTGTTATCTCCTCCGGATGAGGGCTTCGATCTAATCCTTAAGAGCTGGACAATTGTCGGTCTCGGGGCCGTGGTCCCTATGAAAACGGTAGTAGTTACTCAAGTCTCTTTTTTTGTTACCATTGCTAGATTGAGGAGGATTATGAAGGAATCCATCGCCCTCTATCTCCATTAGGATGGCAGATACACTCGCATTGAGCAAGGTGAATTTGTCGAACTTGGGCACTGGAGGTGGGTGTCTCTGCCCGTATGCATCCTTCTGGGCTTTCTTTGATGCCTCCGCTCCGTCAGCCTTCCTCTTCACTTTTGTAGGGGAATCCCTTCGCCCCCTAGGTGCAATGCCTCTTCGGCTCAGATATATTTCTCGCTCCTGAGAAGGAGGTCGAGGAATTTTATCAGAGTCTTTTTGGCGAGGGACGCCTTCAACAAGTCATGCCTGACATTGGGCTAGAAAGCAGCAGCTGCAACCCCGTCGTCTAGGGAGGGGATTGACCGTGCTTCGGTGGTGAATTTCTGAATGAAGTCCCAAAGGGACTCTCCATCCTTCTATTTCAGGTCTAGCAGGGATGCGCTCGTCCTCTCAGCCTTACGGCTGGTAACGAAGTGGGCGAGGAAAGCTTCCTCTAGCTGGTGGAATGAGAAAATGGAGTTAAGAGCGAGCGGGGAGTACCATTCTCGAGCTAGACCACATAATGTGGCTGGGAAGGCACGATAGAGAATGGAATTCGATGCACTGTGAATCATCATGAGGATTTTCAAACCCTCCATGTGAGTAGCCGGATCTGATTCTTCATTGTAAATTTCGAAGGCAGGGGGCTTGAAAGTCCTTGGGATCGGGGCCTCTAGGATGTGAGAGGAGAAAGGAGGTTGAACCTAGCCGGTATCCCCAGTTTGGCTGCCTCTTTCCTTCTCCGATCCAAGCCAAGTGGTCTTCCATCTCTTGAAGACGCATGAGGATTGCAGGGATGGCAAACGGGCCGGGTCGACCCGCGACTCGCCCGTTTAACCTGGCCCACAAAATGCCAGTTCGGGTTCGGGTCGAACCCATTAACAGAAACGGGTCGACCCGGGTCGTAAAATACCCGAATTTAACCTGATCAACCCAGCTTGATAACCCGGATGAACAGTTCATGACCCGCACGCGAACCCGCGGGTTGCGAACCGTTTGACCCGTACGTTCGACCCGCGGGTCCAACGGGCTAATCCCCCTACCGAGAGCTCAACAGCTCTTTTAGCCGTTATTTTTGTTTTTTTTTGTTTTTTTAAAAATATTTTTCCCTATAAATACCCCTAAAACCCACACTAAAAATTCACACTTACTCTTTTACTCTCTCTACTATTATTACTCAATTCATTTCAATTTTTGTGAACAATTGAACAAACAAGGTAGCAAGACATATACACGATCAAACGACAAATTCCAATCGTATCGAACTCAAAATTCAACTACGTCTTCAAGTCTTCAACTCTCCTTCAAGTGATCAAGTCTTCAACTCTCCTCCAAGCTCTCTTCAAGTCTTCAATTCTGGACTTCTAATTCTACTTCTATTCTTATTTTTATGGGTTTTTTTATGTACGAGTATCCACGGTGAACAGTATCAAAATTTCATATCCATCTTCTATTTTTATTTTTTTTGTAGTGATAATTTTTTGTATCATATTTGTTTGTTGGTTTTTTTATCTTCTCTCTCACAACCCTCTTATTTTCTAGATTTTTTTTTGTAACTTATCGCGCCTACATTGTGTTTAATTTTTTTACATACACTACTACATATCAACATGTCTAGATCACCTGGGAGCAGCCGTAGCTAAAGTGGACAAGATTCCACCGGCACTTCCGTAGGCCTCCAATTGTCCCACAAAATGACCCTGCCGAAGACTACCCTAATCCTTCTCCCCAACAATGGGGTACACACGATGAGTTTGTAGGAAACATAGAATTAGAAGTAGAACCACAACAACAAGCCATCGAAACAACACAACCGACTACTAGTAGGAAAACTAGAGGAGAAAGTAGTGATTGGCACAAATTTTATGATTATATTCCGGACGAAAATGTACCGGGTGTAGGTTTAAAAGTGTGTAAAACATGTTCGAAGCCATACAAATGGAAGAAGGGTGAGGGCACGGGTACAATTAGGTTACACATCCAAAATGTGCATAAAGAACTTCTTGTCGACCTACCCGGCCAACAAAAATTCCATCCTAGGACCGGTCTAGTTGATAGCCACCTTTATGATCCCGAACTTGTTCATTGGGAAATGGCCTGATTAGTAATCAAGGAAGAGTTACCATTTTCCTATCCTGAGAGTAGGGAGTTGGAAAGTTTTAATCAAACCGCCTTAAGCCGTCATTTCAGAAGAATCCCTTGGAATACTTGCAAATCAAATTGTTTTAAAATGTACAATGAAATAAGGGAAGCTTTGATTGTAATTTTATGGAGTTTACCTTGTAGGTTAGTTTAATTTCCGATTGTTGGACAGGTTGCAACAATATTCCAATGATGGGAATAACCTGGTATTGGATCGACAGTGATTGGATTCTTCAAAAAAGAATCATATCACTTGCCGCGTTGCCCTATGGCCAAAGTGGCAATGAAATTGCAAACCGTATTATAGAAATTTGTGATGTTTTTCATATTCGCGATAAAATTATGTGTATAAGTTTTGATAATGCATCTAACAACAATGCATCAATTAGTATTTTAAAAACCGCATTAAACCCTCCATCTGACAATATTTTTCAAGTTAGATGTGCATGTCATATTTTAAATTTATGTGTTCAAGATGCATTAAAAATAGCCGAACCATATATAGTTAAAATTAGAAATTGTGTACATTTTATTTCATTAAGTGGCACCATATTTCAAGAATGGAAAGCATGGTGTAGGCTTAAAAATGTACATTTTAGAAAGTTTCCAAAGGATGTTAAACACCGATGGAACTCTACTTTTGATTTGCTACATATTGTTACTGAATATAAAGAATGTATAAATGATTTTTGTATTGCAAAAAATATGCCAAATTTTGAAATGACTCCCGTATTATGCCGAATCTTTGTTGAAATTTTTAGAACCTTTTAAAAACGCAACTTTCAAATTTCAAAATCTTATGAATCTACTTCTAGTAGTATTTTTATTTCAATAGTTATTATGATGCAAACTTTTAAAGAAATGATCGATGATGCTTTTGTTGGTGATATTGTAAAACCTGCATACACAAAATTTTTGAAGTATTTTAAACCTCCTCCTATGTTGTATTGTGTTGCTACTGTGATGGATCCTCGTATCAAATTAGAAGGTACGAAGAGTTTAATTGAAATATTTTTAATTTACTTGGGGAAGATGATAATGAAATTGATTGCACTTCTTTTTTAGTTAAATTTGAATCGACATTAAATAACTTGTATGATTATTATGATAGATGTTTTGCTTCTAGTAGTATAACTTCTTTAGTTAGTTCTTCTTCTGCTACTTCTAAAGGTAAGGGTAAGAGTAAATTTGATGATAGAACATTTAATTTACTTGTACAAATTCAATCAAAAAACCTAGGACTAATCAACCAAATCAATTACATTGGTATAACCAATAAGATTTTGAGTTTTTTAGTTCTTCACTAGATATTTAACAATGGTGGAAAGACCATGAACACACTTATAGTATTCTTAAATATATGGCTAAAGATCTACTAACTCGTCCTGTTTCTATAGTTATTTCTAAAAGTACATTTTCTATAAGTGGCAGGGTTCTAACTGATTATGGAAATCGCTTGAAGCCCCAATCGTTAGAGATGCTCGTCTGCACAGAAGACTGGCTGAAGTCTGAAGATAGGACCCAAGGAAAAGCATTCGATACGTCCACAAGTGGGAGCAACTCACCGGAAGAACAACAACAACAACAACAACAATAGCAACCAAAATGAAGAATTCAAGACCAACAACAAGTCAACAACAACAAATTTAAGGCCATCAAATTGAAGACAATTGTAAATGGATAAAAAATTGTATTAAATCTTTACTTGTTATTTAAAATTAGGAAAATTAAATTAAATTGAAATTGTATATAAAAAATTTGCTATTGTATAAAATAAATTTGTAGAAAATCTTTCTTATTACAAATTGTGAAACTTGTATAAGTTGAAATCATATGAATAATATATCTTTTTTTTGTGGCAATTTCACTTTTTCATTCTTATTATTATTATTACAATTTTTATGTTTATTATTAAAATTACATTTTTTTAAGCCGGGCCAACCCGCGATCCGACCCGACCCGACCCGGGTTGGACCCAAAAGGGTTCACGGGTTGGGCGGGTCGCAAATTGATGCCTTCGATCCGGCCCGTTTAACTCAATGACCCGACCCGAACCTGCCCAAGTTGGGTGCAAACCTGGGCGGGTTCGATCCGACCCGGCCCGCCAAACCCGTTTGCCAACCCTAAGGATTGCATCTCCCCATCCCTCAGATCGGGTCGACCCATGAGACTCCTGATTCTTGTCTCCTCGGGTACAGCAATCATCTTCATCATGAGGATTGTGAGTACTTTCGTTCTGGGCTTCGCCTTAGAGGTCCTGAAGGACTTCATCCCAGAATTCTTGGAATTCGGCCCTAGTCACGTGGCCTCCTTCCCCTTGACCATTGGGGGGTTGGTGACCCCATGGATAACGGCTGCGCTATAATGCCCCGTAATTTTAAATTTTATATTTTGAATAAAAAAATAATTTTAAATTAATTTATCTAATTATTTGAGTTTTTGAGAAATTGACATTTTCACACGTGCAAATATTTTGAGGTGGAAATTCCCACTTTTAAATTTTTAAATAAATTCTCCTATATATTTGAGTATATTCTAAATTTTGAGATTTTTTGGAATAAAGAAACTATTTTTGTAAATACCTTGAAAGGAAAGGGTTTTTGTGCAAAAAAGTTGTTTGGAGGAAGAATTCGAATTCAAAATTTTGTTTTGTTGTTTTGGTAGGCCTATATGGAAGTGGAGAGACTGGGGGGAGAGATTTCATCCCTCTAAATTGATTTGATTTTATTTTATTGAGTAAATATGTATATATGCAATTTTGGGATTGTTGGAGACTTTATTGCAAATATTTTTTCTTGGGGAATAAAAAGTCAGAATTTATTTAGAAAATCTAATCTTTATTAGTGGATAGTAATTCTAAATTTTCTGGATTTTTTTGAATAAAGAAAACTACATTTGTAAATTTTTGAAAGAAAAGAGATTTTTTGTAAAAAGTTGTTTGGAGGTGAAATATGAACAAAAAATTAATGGACTACACTTAGGGCCGACTAATCAGTAGAAGGCTCTAATCAATTAGATTTTATCCATATTGGGTTGATTTTAATTGATTTAATTAAATAAATATGTATTTATGCAATTTTGGGATTGTTCGGGGACTAAATTGCAAAACTGTGACAAAACCCCAGATGTGCTGCTGTCCTATAATAGACAGCTACCATCCCTCTGATGGGAACACACACAAAAAAATATACCATCTTTCTTAATATTATTATCCCTATTATTTTTTGGAGTTGGAGGCTTGGATCTTTGGATTTTCGCAAGGAGGAGGGCTTTTCTTCGTATTAATATTGTTCTTCATTGAAATTCTTTGAGGTGGGTGGTACTTCTTGTCTCTTGATGTGTTTTTTTTATTATGTTGAATCTAGTAGAGATCATGCTAGGGCTTGTTGTGAATAGATCTATGTTTTGATAGTTTGATCATGATATAAAATATTAGATGATAATGTTATGCATGATGAATGAACTTTTAGATGTTTATATGAAATAAAGTTTCAATTTTTATAAGAGAAATCGATGTTTTGATTACAATTAATTTCCAAAATCCAGTTCATGCCGATTCTTCCCCTGCTCCTGCCACGACATTTGCACATTTGGATGCTACTACCGTACTATCAAGAGGATTAGCTACCCAAGGCATTTATCCAGAGTTTTGATTAATGTATGCATGAGGAATGAATGTGGTACTGATATTTTCATGGAATTAGAACTCCATTGATGTTGTGATTATCACATTAAAAAGAGAAAGAATGTCATTGATGTTAGACACATGGAAGAACTCATCTTGATTTATGAACTTGTTGTATGACAATGGATTGTATATTAAATTTTGGGTTAGAAACTATCTTGAACATACAAATAAAATTTATTGTAGATAAAGATCTAATTTGGGGTCTATAAAATTGATTGATGATCATGAATTTAACTTGTAGATGAAGGAGATCTATAGAAACAATTAGAACTCATTCTATGCTCTTAAATTCATACTTAATTGATTTTAAATTTTATATTTTTTTTCCATGTTTATTCGCTATTTTAATGAAAATATAATTCTTGATGATAACCATAATTACTGATGCATGCAAAGAGTATATGGGAAGAAATATACATAGAAAATACATTAAATAATTGGGTCTAGGGTTTGGAGGTCAAAACCCCAGGGTAGGTTTCGGGTGAACAGTAATCTGAAGGTTACTGTTCAAACTCGAAAAGCACAGCAGTCGGCTACTGCTGTTTGAGCTTTCAGTTTGTTTTTTTGGGTATTTTCGAGTGTATTGTAGCGTTGCTTGTGTGTTATGATTGGGGGGCTCTAGTAAACATATAGAAGTGTATATATGTGTTTAAACAAAATTTTATGAGAGGTTTGATTGAGTTTTGATGAAGTTTTGAAGTTGTTAAATTTCAGATTTTATTTGAAGAACTAGTTCAGTTTATTGATGAATTGGGACTTCTATTTTTGTGCAAATGGATTCTAAATTTGGCGACACGATCTATGTCTATGGTGTGAATAAAACTCAATTTTCCAGAATTTAATATTCACTTTTAAGTACACTGGTTTGAAGATCAAAACCATACAACTTTCAGATTTTTGGATAAAAGATAGTTTTCAGAATTTGTTGAATTTAAAATCTTTAATTTAATTTAATTTTTTTGAGTCCAGATTTTTATGGTAATATCTTTGATATGTGCTGGATTTAAATTAAGTTTTTGAGAATTTAATTTTTATTTTTGAATGGACTGTTCTTAAAGATAAGAAGGTATAACTTTCAGATTTTTGGATAAAAGATAGTTTTCAGTATTTGTTGAATTTAAACCCTTTAATTTAATTTGTTTGTGTCCCGATTTTTATGGTAAGATCTTTGATATGTGTTGGATTTAAATTAATTTTTCAAGAATTTAATATTTATTTTTGAATGGACTGTTCTTAAAAATAAAATGGTACAACTTTCAGATTTTTGAATAAAAGATAGTTTTCAGAATTTGTTGAATTTAAACTCTTTAATTTAATTTGTTTGAGTCCAGATTTTTATGGTGAGTTCCATGATATGTGTTGGATTCAAATTATTTTTTCCAGAATTTAATATTTACTTTTGAATGGACTGTTCTTAAAGATAAGAAGATATAACTTTCAGATTTTGGAAAAAAGATAGTTTTTAGAATTTGTTGAATTTAAACCCTTTCATTTAATTTTTTTGAGTCCAAGTTTTTTATGGTGAGTTCCTTGATATGTGCTGGATTTAAGTAATTTTTTCAGGAATTTAATATTGATTTTTGAGTGTACTGTTTTGAAGAACGAAATCATGTAACTTTCAGATTTTAGTGTAATTCTAGTTTCAATTTTTGATATATTCAAGTAATGGTTTGGGAAAAATAAATCTATACTTTTAGTTGAAATTCTCAGTTTTAAGGGTTATATGCTTCAGTTTTGAAGGACAATTATTTTGAAATTTTAAGAGTTATTCTCAGTTTTAAAGAGGGTAAATTTCAGATTTGGAGACTATAAAAATTTCAGATTTTGGGGACGAAATTCCAAATAATTAAGAGATTTGTTTCAATAGAGATTGAATGAATTTATTGTTGAGTTAATTAAACTTTATGAATGAATGGGAAGTGAAATTCAAAAGGTCGAGTTTAAAGAATTTCGGTAAGTTGAATTTGTTTTCCATATGTGAAAGAATATTTTGTATTATTGAACCAAGTTGGGTTTGATTTGAGATTTAGGACTATGTTGTGGACCCTAGGAAGTTGTTGAAAATATTTTGATTTATAAGACTCTAAAGGTTGAGTGGAACCCTAGCATGCCAGCAAATGAAATTTTGTGGAATTTCGCCAGTGGGGCGTTTATTATTGATTTAGTAGAGTTATATCCGGTAGGGTGCACCAACTCTAGTGGGGAGCTGTGATTTTATTTAATTGAATATAGTGGTGCACCAACATAAGGACAGGCACTAGTGGAGATGTGATGGAACTTGGGCAACGTAAGTATGGGCTCTGTTTCAGTCGGGTGGATGTATTTCGGGACTGTATGATTTTGTGTCTTTATAGTATGTTCGCGTGGTACACTTGTACAGTCCGATAGGATGCATTTCGGGACTGGGTCTATTTGCGGAATGTCTAGAAGTGAGACGGATTTGGTAATTTCGCGCGGTACACTTGTACAGTCTAGCGAGATGCGTTCCGGGACTGGGGACTTTTAGCAGAATATATCATATGTTTGCACAGTACACTTGTACAGTGGATAGATGTATGCCGGGACTGGGGTCTACTTGCGGGATGTACGATAGGGAGGTGATTCTCCAGAGTTAGAGCGATGCTTACAGGGTGCTTGCGTGTTTACACTTGTACAGCTCGGCGAGATGTATACTGGGGCTGGGGTCTATTCACGGAGTGTCTAATCTTGTTCCTGTCACCGTAGGATGTTAGTTGCGTAACGAGGGATTGAACCCAATAAAGTGGAGAACAATAAGGGTTTGCACCGGACCTATGTAGTATGAGATGCATAGAATCCGACAAGTATGCATTAAAAATCATCATAAGCATTGTGTTTTCTTGACTTGTTTTATGCATGCTTGTTTTCTGTTTTCATTTCATACACTTGACACTTAGCCTAGCTTCACTATTATTTTTTGTGCTCCATTTATTGCTATTCCATGTTCTATTTATTATGGTTTATGCATCATTTATTATTGCTATATTAATGTGCATCAAGTTTGTGATTGTGTAATGTAGTGGTATCACTATTATTATAGTTGACGTCAGTTGTCTTCAACTGACGTGCCCACTCTTCAGTTTATTTCCCAAATTTTTGCAAGTGAGTGCCCAAGCAAAGTGGAAGCTTGAATGCAAAGGATGATTAAAGTTTAAGTGTTGGGTTGTGTTGTAATAAATGTATTTAATTTTTCTGCTGTGTAAATGTAAGAAAGAGATGATGTGATAAAAAGTTTTAATTTTCCCTGTATTTTATACTGTGTTTATGATTGCAATTGGAGTTGATCCTAAAAATTGTGCCACTTATTTCGAACTTTATTTATTAGAAATTCGGGGTGCTACATGCGCTCCTTGTCGTTTGGTGGGAGGAGCGGTGGCTTCGGCTCGGACCGTGGTCAGAGGGTGCCTCGTTCCTAGAGAGGCTGAGGCGGTTGTTTATGACATTCCGGAGGTCATTGGCTGTCGAAACCACATGAATTTGAGCAACCGAACGGGAAGCACTCGGAGCGGGAGCCCGCGGATGGTTGACCTGCCGATGTTGAGACCTTTGAGGCTACGACTCCTGAGTGATCGCTCGGTTGCGTGACTGGCGGGGCGGAGGTAAAGGGTCGACATGACGACTCGTAGTGACGGTTTTCTTGGCCTTGGGGGCATTGGAGGAGAAGTCTACGAAAGTAGGATTTGAAGAAGAGGCTGGATCTGTGTTACTTTCCTACAGATGACGCCAACCTGATGCTGTTGTTTTTCTGGTGTGGGAGCAACGTATAGTGAATTCTATTTGTGAGGGGGTAGAACAGATCTCAGTCGTAGATCTAGATCTAAGTTGAGGTTGGAAAAATGGATCTGCTGGTGGTCACCCTTTCTGTTAGCTGCCGGATTCCTGCACAAAGCCCTGAAATACCGGGTGTTTTTTCTGGTGGCAGACTCTCCGACGATCAAGTCAGTGACTGAAAAATAAAATTATGGTTTTGGATGCTAAAGGTTCATTACTTGATCACTGGGAGGGGGTCGGGTATTTATATGGAGAGAGAGGGACCCTAATGGATCGGGTTGACTCTTTCCTGTGGGCCGAATAGGTGTAGTGGGCTAGGTAGCGACCCATAGAGCATGTAGGCTTGCTTTAGCGGATCTTTGGTTGCTGATGGGATTAGACGACTCAGATGAGGCCGGATTTTGACCCATTTCACAATGGTTGCCCACGTGATGTGCGGGACGAATTGAGCGACACATAGAATCAAAAGATGAAGGATTAGTGTCATCTCTTTTGTGAATCAACAGCAGAATTATTCCAAAGGTTAATGATTTACATATCTATAATACAATGTATACATGATATGAAGACACTACGGCATGCAATTGCAAGAAATACAGAAAGAAAATGCAACTCTCAGAAAAAAATAACGAACAATATATAAATGATATATACATGTATATGATTTTTTCCCCCATCGAGTTTCAAAAAAAGGATCGCTGCAACATAACTGACTCAATTATAGGGAGGGAGAAAAAATTGAATATGCCACGTCAACCGATAGCAGTCGGCAAGATAGCACGAGAAAAGGAATTTAAGGGTTGGGCAAGAGCAGGAGAACTTCCATTAAATTTCCTTTCTTTCACTCCCAAACCCCAAATGTCTTTTAACTTTTATTTTTTATATTGTTGCAATGAATTGCTTCCTATTAGTGTATATTATCAAACATGCACTTAATGACTATACATCCATATTAAGTGAAGTACTAAGAAAAACTTGCCTAACTATAGAAAGTGAAGTACTAAGAATAACAGCATACATGTCCGGAAGAAAAAAGTCCTATAAGTAAGGATGCTCTCGGATAAGGATATATCCGATTCAATTCGTATCCGAATCCGAAATTTTTGCGGATACGAATATAAAAAACTCGTATCCGGGCGAATACGGATACGGATTCGGATATCCAAATACAAAAAATTCGAATCCAAATCGGGACTCTATCAGCTGTTGACGGCTTTTAAACATCTCTTCCACTCCCTTTCCCTTAAGGTCTCTCTGAGTTTTAATGATCCTTATCTCCCCCGTTCGGACGATTCTACCAAGTCCATCCCAACAGTCACTTCGGACACTCTCAGTAGTCGCTTTTCCCCGTCGTGCCCTATCAAAGTCGAAGCCTCAGCTTCGGTCATTGCGGTTTTTTCGCACCCCTCGGTGAGAGATGCCCCTCCCCCCGGCAAGCGGAGTTAC
This sequence comes from Hemerocallis citrina, assembly GCA_017893485.1. Lineage (NCBI taxonomy): Eukaryota > Viridiplantae > Streptophyta > Magnoliopsida > Asparagales > Asphodelaceae > Hemerocallis > Hemerocallis citrina. Next base: position 112,049,441 of record CM030365.1, read on the forward strand.
AAAAAGAAAGTCTCTAATCATTTGCCTATTCGAGTGAGTGCTCGTATTCTTGCGAGGAAAACAGCCTCTGTGTCTGCTCATCAGCTCTTGCACAGTTGAGTCTTGCCTTCTCGTTGACACCCTTGTTATTGGCAGTGCGTCGCCTCAGTTGTGCCGCTAGAGTTTTCCTTTAGACTGCTAGCGGATTGGGATATCTTCGTGGGGGAAGGGTTGTAGTTCTGTTTCATGGCCCAGTCGTTCAAGTCCTGCTCCTCGTTCAGGTTCAGCGGTCTGGATTGTCTGGCCGATTGTCTCGCCGTTTGTTCCGCCTTCTTGTTTCGGCGTGGGCGTTTGCTGTGGCACAGTTATCTGTATTGTTGGCTTTTCAGCCTTTGTTTGTTTTATTTATTGTTCGCTTATTATTATTTTACATCTTGTAAAGCCATCGATTATTTATTTGTATCTTAACTGTTATTATTGATTAATATATTTTTTGATGGCTGGAGCCTTTTGGCTCTATCCGATATATCAAAAAAAAATTTCGAATACGGATACAGATACGGATATCCCTAAAAAAGCGGATGCGGATACGGGTATCCGCTTAATTTTATATATTTTTATTTAATAAATATATATATTTATTTATATACTAACAGTGAAAATCCCCACCCCCCCAAAGTCCCCGACTACCCCCATTCCCTAACCCTAATCTTCTAAATTCAGCAAACCCAACTTCTCGACACCTCAAGCCTCATTGTTCGATCTCCTCGACGCCCCGACGCCGTCGAGTACTCCGACCAAGCTTCACCCATCGCTGTCGATTACTCCTCACCGTTGATTACTCCGGCCAAGCTCCACCCCACATTTCAATTACTCCACTCAAGCTCGCCGTCGATTACTCCGCCTAAGCACCAAAAAAAAAATCCCAAATCAGAAACCATATTTCTCCCTCTTTGTTGCTGTTCACTGCCATCGCCGTTGATCACTCCTCACTGCTATTTGCAGCTATTCGCTACTATTTACGTGACTACTATTTACGTGATGGTATAAATCTCTCTCTCTCTCTCTCTCTCTCTCTCTCTCTCTCTCTCTCTCTCTATATATATATATATATATATATATATATATATATATATATATATATTTGAATATATTCTTCATCGTATTTTGATAGTTTTAAGTTGGCTGCATCTTCACAAGTGCACTGATTAATAATATGTTATATGTTATATTCGTTTTAACAGAAAAATAGTGTTCATCATGTCTTCTCCTAATGAACAATCTATCACTCAACCACTCAATATCGAATCATCAAGTAATTCAAATACTCGAGTACGAAAACCAGAGCGAGTCTTCATTTTGTCAGTTGTAGCCTACCTCTAAATGCTAGTTGCATTCGAATATTTCATGCCTCTATCAATAAGAGACCTAGTTGACTCTTATAAATATATAAATATTGAAATAGATATGTTCAAGATGGATGTGTGACACCAAAGGCTGATGTCATATGACAATGCACAATGGTTCCTATCGCAATGCACAATGGTTCCTGAGGACTACTAATGAGGGATCCAAATTGTGAGGGACTGATACATAATAACAATTTAGGAACTGATATAACTGAGTTATGTTAGGGACTACTGTAAAATTTCTTGCTATGGTGAGAGAACATAATGCTAGGAACATTGTCTCTTTTCCTATTTGAGAAACTTCTTAGTGAATGATCAAGTGTTCGAAGTCATCAGGCTTACATTTTTTCCTTTCTCCTTCACTTATTATATCTCCATTATCACTTCCTGCATTGATGAGGATTGAACATGTTAAATCTTGAATCCCCAAGAAACCGAAAACTTTAAAAGAAAAAAAAGGCAAAGATAAAGAAAGAGAAGTAATGGTAAGTTGTTTTTTATAATAATTTCTTGGAACAATTGAGGCATTGGGCCAAATTTATATACAAGCACAAATCCTACTATTTTTTTTAAGAATGAAGAAAGAATTTATACATTGTCATTGTTAAATTTTTTCCATTACTACAGTTCTTATCAAGTGCTGTCTTTTTTATTGATGCCACATCGTCCTGGTGAAAAAAGTTAAGAGTAAGAATCAAACCAATGCAAAATAGACAGGTAAGTGTGTATTGTTTTCATTTTTTTTATAAGAGTTGTATATATTTGAAATAAATTTTCATTCACCTCTTTTGTTTTGTTGATTTCCATATTGTGATTAGATATGAAAATCGATATCCACAATTCAGTGATATACATATCTAAGTACTAGTTAAGAAAAATAAATAGCAGAAACTTTATATTTGATATCCGAATTCGTATCCGTTATCCGGTAGACCGTATCCGATTCGCATCCATGTCCGGAAATTGCGGATACGGATATGATTATTATTTTCTGAGTCATATCCGTATTCAAATCCGAATCCGTCTTTGGATTACGGATACGGATGTTGGTATAGCCAATATCGGATCCGTATCCGATCTGAAAGCATCCCTACCTATAAGTGACAACTAATTAGCACAATTAGATCTATCGTCCACGACATAAGCATCGGTACATCTATGAAATGTTAAAAGAAATTTTTTTTAAAGTAAATCCATGATGTTTTAATAGCGTCCCAAACACTCTAGAAGAAATAAATAATTAAAAGTAATAAATAAGCATCGGTACATCTATGAACTGTTAAAAGAAAAAATAAAGTAAATCCATGATGTTTAAATAGCTCATAAACACTCTAGAAGAAATAATTAATCAATAACATCCTCACCATCAACATCTAACTAAAAACATATGGAAAAAAAAAAGTGCGGAGGACCTCCCCACAAAAGAAAACCACAAATCCACTAAAAGTAACTATTCCTCCAATAACTGATGTCTTAGTAAGTGATAAAAAAAATTAAAGGGCTAAAAACAACTCAGCTCCAAGCTAAAACACTCCTAGAGGAGAAAGATGGGTGGTTCTTTTAAGAAATCATTGCATGCACATTAAGAGATCAAGAGAACATAAAACATTATAAAAAATGGAACAGAGAACACTTTGGTGCCATTATCCAAAATTTTACAGTAAAAACCTCCATTTGGAAACAATCTTGTTGTGGAGTTCCTTATTTTTCCGAACACTATAAAAAAAGGTCGAAAGAGAGGTGCCCAAAATAATCATCAAACCACCCCATATCAAAATAATCATCCAACAGCAAAGATGAACTGCATCTCAGTGAAACCCATCACATGCAAACACACAACCTAGAAGAGGTTTCATGAAGACAGATGGAAAATACATTACATTGACAGATTTTCATTTAAATTTTGTTTCAAAGAACTCGAATTTGTAGTTACATATTTGGTACATTGCCAGAAACATGCACCAAACCTATAGAAAATGACAATGGATACATGATGTGAAGACACTACGACATGCAATAGCAAGAAATACAGAAAGAAAATGCAACTCTCATAAAAATTAACAAAAAATATATATACGATACATGTATAAGATTCTTTCCCCATAGAGTTTGAAAAGTAGGATCGCTGCAACATAACCGACTCAATTATAGGGAGGGGGAAAATGAATATGCCACATCAACACAAACGGCATGGTATATAGCACTAGAGAAAGAATCTAAGGGTTGGGGAAAAGACCAAGAGAACTTTCATTTTCATTTTTCATTCCCAAACCCCAAATTGTTGGAATTTTATATACACTTAAGAACATGCATAAAACATTAATAACAACCTAAAACATATTTCTATTAATCTACATCTTAATCATGTTGCAAAAGTACTTTAACATAAAATCCTAAATCATGAAACTATAGTTCTTTGCTAAATTAAAAGAAGAACAACATTAAAAGCGGAAGCACTAACCTGAAGCCATTGATGGAGATTGCGCAGAGGGTTTGGATCTTCCTATATGATACGCACTTCTATGAGAGGTCGTCTCTTATTCTTCTGTTGATGGGATGACAGACGGAATAAGAAGATGCGTATATATAAGGGACCATAACCCTAATTGATAATTATTAATTTCCAATTTTGCCCATGACAAAATAAGAAATTTACTTTACGGTCTCTACACGTGCTATACCACACTTTAAATTATATGCTTTTAACCCATTACTTAATCTTGATTAGATCACTTTAATTTGGGTTATACTTTAGAATAGCAATTATACATTTAGTCACATATGTGAGCCCACATAGATTATTTTTCAACAATCTCCCACTTGGGTCACATATGTTACTCCTTATAAATGTACATACTTTATGAGCTCAAAATTTTACTATTATAACCAAAAGCATAGCCAAACAATCTCGTCCATTAATCATGTAAATATATGATCAAAACAATTTTCGTTACATTTATCGTAACTAAATTCATCAATGGTCACATATATCAACATGATCAAATGATATAGATCAAGTGTGAATGTGTAGCATGAAAATTTCATGCAATGTGATCTATACACATGCCTATTTCTAACTGGTTCTCTTTAAAACTTAAGTGAGGTCAGAACCAAAACATGACAAATGAGTGAGAAAACCGAATTCTTTATTTCTGATCAGAAAATAACCAAATATATAAATGTCTCACACAACATAATGCAAATAAAATACAAACTCCCACTAAATCATGATATCCTCAAATAATACAACACCCATGTGAGTAGTATGCTCATAAAAGACCTTGGATGGTAATCCCTCTGTAAGCGGATCCGCTATCATGGAGTTTGTCCCAATGTGCTCTATGGACATCTGTCCACTTTGCACTCTTTCTTTCACAACTAGGAACTTTATGTCAATATGTTTCAACTTTGTCGAACTCCTGTTGTTGTTGGAATACATCACTGCTGACTTATTGTCACAAAATAACTTGAGTGGTCTTTCTATATTCTCCAAAACGTGCAGCCCAGTGACAAAATTACGCAGCCATATTCCATGATTTGATGCCTCATAGCATGCTACATACTCTGTTGCCATAGTGGAAGAAGCTATAAGTGTCTGTTTGACACTTTTTCAGGATATAGCTCCTCCAGCTAACAGGTAAATATAGCCTGATGTAGACCTTTTGCTATCTTGGCACCCCAGCGAAATCAGAATTAGAATACCTTACGACCTCCAAATGATCTGATTTTCTATATGTGAGCACGTAGTCTTTTGTTCTCTGAAGATACCTTATGACCCTCTTGGTTGCTATCCAATGGTCCATACCAGGTTTTCTTAAATACCTGCCTAACATCCCAATAATGTACGCAATATCCGGACGCATACATACTTGAGCATACATTAGACTCCCAATAGCTTATGCATAGGGGATCTTTTGCATTTCCTAAATTTCAAGGTTACTTTTAGGATACTGATTTAGACTAAATTTGTCTCCTTTAGCAACATGGATATTCCCTGGTCTACAATCTTGCATGCCAAACCTTTTGAGTACTTTATCGATGTATCCCTTTTGTGATAATCCTAGAATACCTCGAGAACAATCTCGGTGTATCTGAATTCCTAATACAAAAGAGACATCCCCAAGATCCTTCATCTCAAAATGCTTGGACAGAAATATTTTAGTTTCATGCAATAAATCTATATCATTAGTGGCAAGCAATATGTCATCGACATATAGAACTAGAAATATATGCTTACTCCCACTAAACTTGTGATACACACAATCATCAACTACATTCATCTCAAAACCAAATGAGATAATTACTTGATGAAACATGCGGTACCATTGACGAGAAGCTTGCTTGAGTCCATAGATGGATTCTGTCAATTTGCAAACCATATTCCTTGAATCTCCCGACACAAAGTTTTCTGGTTGCACCATATAAATTGTCTCGTCAATGTCGCCATTGAGAAACGCCGTCTTGACATCCATCTGTTGTAGCTCAAGATCAAGATGAGCAATAATTGCCCCAATTGTCCTAAACGAGTCTTTCGATAAAACTGAAGAGAAAGTCTCTGTAAAATCAATGCCTTCTTTCTGAGTATAGCCTTTAGCTACAAGACGTGCCATATACCTATCCACATTACCATTTACATTCCTCTTGGTCGTAAATATCCATTTACAACCAATTGGTTTTGCACCTTCTGGTAATGGGACAAGTTCCCAAACTTTGTTGTCTTGCATAGACTTATACTCCTCATTCATGGCATTTATCCACTTTTGAGAGTTACAACCTTTCATGGCCTGATAAAATGTGATTGGATCATCTTCCATCATTCCATTGTCATCCTCATGTTCTTGGAGAAATACAATATAATCATTCGGAATAGCATTCCTCCTTTCTCTCGTGGATGTCCTTAATGGCACTGGTTTTTGAGGTTGTTGAGTTTGTTCTTCTGGAACAATTACCTTATTTTGAATGGGGTTTTGTTCAACATTGTCTTGTTGAGGTTCCAGATTCACTTCTTGATAAATAATAGGTGTGGGAACCTGAATATTGTTAAAAGTGATAGTAGGTCCCTAACCTTATTTCTCCCCAAAAACTCAACTTCCTTAAAAATTGTTGCAGTTCCCATCTCAAAAATATTTCTAAGTGTGGGATCATAAAATTTACAGCCCCTAGATCGTTCAGAATAACTAATAAAGTAGCTGCTCACTGTTTTGGAGTCCAATTTCATGTGGCCTGTAAGGCCTTGCCTTAGCTGGACATTCCCAAATGTGAAAGTATCTTAGACTAGGCTTTCAACTTGTCCAAAGCTCATAAGGTATTTTTTGCAGCTGCTTTAGGTGGTATTCTATTGAGAATGTAAGCTGCTGTCTTTAATGCTTCTCCCCAGGGGGACTCAGGTAAGGTGGGATGAGCAATCATACTCCTTACCATATCCTTAAGAGTCCTTTTCTAATCCTTGAAATTTGTCCCATTAAACATGGGAACAAAATTGATGTTAGCAGTTATTGAGGCAGCAGATGATAAACTAGCTGAATATAGAACAAAAAAAAAACAAACAAAATAAACTCACATGAAAATCTATATAAAACAATAAATTCAAATAATGGTTAATCCCATCTCAAGATACCAGGCACAACGTTAATATCAAGTCTTTGGACAGTAACATTAACAGTAAGCGGTACTCTTGTTGTAGTAATCAAATATTGACAATAAATTTTGTTAAATAATAAGTCATTCTTTGGACTGACTTATTGTTCACATGGAATACCTTATAATTGTCACATATTTATTATCACAGATGTGTATGAAATTCGGCCAAATATCAACTTACCTTTGGGTCAGTTAATAAATGCATGAATTACAAACACACAATCATCTTGATATTTTAAATAAATTAATCTACACAAAAGAGGTCACTTTGGCAACATTTTGTTTCATTTGATCTATTCAAAATATTAGACATTCATAAGAAAAACTAAAACCAAAATTTGAATTTAATTGTTTCTCAAAAAAATTTCTTAACCTTAACTTTACAATTTTACTTTATTTTAGATAGATAATATCAATTTAAAGTGATAACAAAATTATAACAGAAAATGTGATGTATATTTATCTAAAATAACAAAAAAACCATAACTGAACCATATCTACCTACTGTTTTGATAATATCAAAATAATATCTAACTAAATTTAATTTATCCGATTATAGGACAAATATCTTTTTGTAACAGAAATTTGATTTTTATTAACAGAAAATTGAATGGTCAACACAAATTAATATAGAATTAATGAATCTATACTGATAAATATCATTCCTTTCTAGAAAATGAAGCCGTAGTCATACATGAACACCATACAATCTATCATTAACATAAATGAAGCCGTATGTTTTCTTAACTCCGGTCAAACACAGCCTGTACGTGGGCCATGCACCACGTCATCCGAAAGAGAACAGAGCAGTACTCTGTCTTTCTTCATTACCCGAGTGGCGCCCCCAATGGTGATGTCATGCTGACATCACCCCCCTAATCCAGAAGATCGTTTTTTTTATTTTAAAATTTATAGCTAAACATGGCAAATGTTAGCATAAAGTCAAACCAACAACCAAAATCATGCAGTCAAAGCATTTTTTTTTTCTTTAGCCCACGTGGGTCCCCTCTTGTAATATATTTCAAGCCAAATAGTAATCTCAAACTGAATCCAACATTAGTTAGTGATAACAGAAGTATAGAACTAATGATTCTTTTAAAAAAAAACCGTATCTTAAGAAGTAGTATCTTTAAAAACTGTACCCCAAAAAAAACGTATCTTAGTTAATGATAACAGAACGTTGATAACAGAACTAATTTTCAGAATTAACTAAATCTTAAAACCGTATCTTAAAAAAAACTGTTGTTATTAAAAACCATATCTTTAAACAGAAATCGTTAAAAAAAATTGGGCCCCACTGGCATATTACCTCAAGACTCAATCACTTCCAAATCAATATTATGATAGAAGTATTCAGTTTTCCCTTACCAACATTGCTTTATGGTTATGACACAGTGCCCTGAATTATTCACATTGGCTATCAAGAAAAGAAATGGGCCTCACAAACTGAACTTTTAACAAGCCAAGATGTTAGGAAAAGAATAACAGATAAATTGGAAACATCATATGTGGCATTCAGCAATTAACCACATACAATAACCTTCATCTACACAACATAATCAAATAATGAACAAGATTGGTGCAGAATTTATCTCTAACATATTCTTCAAATTATCATTACGTAATCAAGAAGATACATGTCCCAAAAAAAAAGAATTAACAAAATGTAATTCTCATCATTTCTAACCAACCAAACACAAATGTGTTCCCTTACTTGCTCTTCATCTATGTGAATAGGCTTAACTCTTAAGGTTAATGGCGTAGAATTAGTCATAAGGTCAACAAACTTAATCAGTAGTAATTACAAAAAAAATAATAATTCATCAACATGTTAAGAAACATTCATGAAAGTTGATAACATTACGAATCTTCGGAATCCAATCATTAACTTGTTATGATACTGCTTCCTAGTAAACCCCAAATTCTCTCTTTCTAATTTCTCTCGGTCATTTCAACAAACAGTTGGTATGCATGAAAAATATATACAAATGAGCTGAAAATATGCAATGAACACAAAGCAATAAACTAATGATATCGAAAGAGGAAGAATGTATACTTATAATTAAGCACGTGCAAAAAATGCTGCATGATTATGGGCGAAAAGAGAAGCACGAAACTCTCTGTTTCTTTATTGAAGATTAAAAGAAACCCTAATTTTTAAAGTTTAGAAAACCCTAAATTTCTTAAATTTCCTTTAAACAATAAATCTTAAATTTCTTCAATTAATTCAGCAAAGATGGCTCTGATACCAATTGTTGGAATTTTATATACACTTAAGAACATGCATAAAATATTAATAAAACCTAAAACATATTTCTATGAATATAGGTCTTAATCATGTGGCAAAAGTGCTTTAACATAAAATCCTAAATCATGAAACTATAGTTCTTTGCTAAATCAAACGAAGAACAACATTAAAAGCGGAAGCACTAACCTGAAGCCATTGACGGAGATTGCGCAGAGGGTTTGGATCTTCCTATATGGTACGCACTTCTATGAGAGGTCGTCTATCTATTCTTCTATTGATGGGATGACAAATAGAATAAGAAGATGCGTATATATAAGAGACCATAACCCTAATTGATAATTATTAATTTTCAATTTTGCCCATCACAAAATAAGAAATTTATTTTACGGTCTCTACACGTGTTATATCACACTTTAAATTATATGCTTTTAACTCATTACTTATCTTGATTAGATCACTTTAATTTGGGTTAGACTTTTTTGACAGGCAAAAGGTAGGATAGTCCTACCTCACAGAAAATATATATATATATTTATATATATATATATATAAAGTGCTAGTACAATTACAAAAGAGGCTGTAGTTGGTTGCTCGAAAATAGGATAGAGGCAAGTTGGAGATGGCATGCCTTTGGATCGTAGAGAGGGTAGAGGACTATTGTCGTACACCTCTACTAGATCCACTGACATGATCTCATCCCTCTTTTCCACCCTAAACAAAGCCCGAAACAAAATAACCTCCTAACAGCTGAGAGAGAGCAGAAGATATCTAGAGTTTGTGAAGATTACATAACCGGACTAGACACAGTCCCAAAAAACAACAGTCCCAAAAGCAAGAAATAGAAGACCATAAACAGAGTAACCATCAGAGATCAAGTTGCATTTCCATGGGCAGTGTCCCTTCGAGGTGGCCTCATTAATTTGGGTTAGACTTTAGAATAGCAATTATACATTTGGTCACATATGTGAGCCCACATAGATTATTTTCCAACACAAATGTCTTTAATTTTTTTTTTTTTTTTATATTGTTGCAAATGAATTGCTTCCTATAAGTATATATTATCAAACATGCATTTAACGAAGTTTATTTATATATATAAAAAGTAAAGTACTAAGAGTACCATTTATTTTATTTTGGTACCAAACAATTCAGCTAAAATGGGACGGAAATAAAAACAGTGGAAAAATTGAGCAGGAGTGCAAGTTGCTTGAAAATTTACTATTGGGGGCAAAACTCTTTTCTGACAAAACGGTAGGTAGGCAAAAGTGCCCTTACCCCAATATTTTATTTACAGTTATGTATCATTTATTTTAATTTTTTCATTAATACATACTATTAATTTCTATGATAATATGGGTAATGGTACACCTACTACCAAATCTAGTAACTTTTTCTTTACTATTTTAGGTGGCACACTACTATTGGATGTTTCTATCACCTACTCTACAATAACCTCTACTAATAGTGTGTCACCTACTTTCTTATAACCCGAAAAGAGTTTCTCTCTAAAAATCTAGAGAGACAAACTCTCATCCCCCTCCCCCCCCCCCCCCCCCCCATCCCCCACAAAAAAAAACCCAAAAAAGTTTCAAAACCTAGATCTGAGCTTGGGGGCGACGGCTAGGGTTCGTCCCCGTCCCCCCCCCCCCCCCCCCCCCCCCCCATCGTCGTCCACCGTCGATCTACTCACCGTCGTCCCTCCCTCCTCGCACCCTCTTCCACCTCACCCTGTCGCCCCTCCCACGTCGAGCTTCATGTCTTGTCCCAGACGGGGACTCTCGAAGCGACGACGAATGGGATGGAATGCGCGACGATGGAAACAACTTCCTTCGCGATTTCGAAGCATTGACGACGAACGGGGTGGAGCTCACGTGGTCCGCCGCCTCTGGTGTGGCGACTGCTCCGAGCGGTGATGCCCATCATCGCATCTGCTCTGACTCGGTGATGGTCGGAGGGGGTTGTGTGCTCACTGCTGGGGCCGTAGCCAACTTTTGTGCACTTGAGTTTCCTCCAACAAAGGCCATTGCCTTCTTGACAACACCACCTCTTCCCTCCATCAGCATCCCTGACATCGGCAATGCCACCGCCCATCATGGAGCGAGGGATCCTTTGTTGTTGTTTTGTTTGGTTTGGGTTTCTGATTGAGAGTGAGAGGTTGTGTGGGAGATGAGTTAATCTCTCTTGGTGTGTGTCTGTGTGGGTGAAGAATTGCCTGAGAGAGCTAGAAAGTGAGAGAGGTGAAGGTATCCTCTCCATGGCTCTCTTTTTGGGCGTGGTATTTGATTGGAGTGAATGAGAGTGTAGTTTGGTGAGAAATTGCTTAAGAGAGCAAGAACGTGAGAGAGGTGAAGGTATCCTCTGATGGAACTGAGATGATTCCCAGGACTACGGATTGGTGTGCGTATCGATTGTTAAAAATTTAACAGATTAAAAATGTGATCTAACCCTATATAGCGGAATCTAGGGTTCACAAATTATACCTGCGGTGAGAAGAAGACGACAGCGACCCCAAGATCTTCTGCACGTATTCCTTTCTCGGGTTGGACGTCGTGTGGGCGACGATCTCCCAACCTTTCTTCTCCTTGGTTGACCTCTCTTTCTCTCCTTACGTGAATCACGAGTTTTGAGAAAAAATCTTATATTTTCAGATTGTCAATGACGGCCAGAGAATAGAGGATATATATAAGGCTACGACAGGGACCAAGAGGAGAAATTAGGGTTAGGTCTCCTAACGAATCTGGGTATCCCGTGTTCAGCCCGAACACACAACCCAGGCCCATTAACAATAGCCCGGTCTACTAAGGAGCTATTGTTGCACTACCTTCCTAATCCCAAATTATATTTATGGGCTCCTTTTATTATATGCTCGTTCAACTCCCCATGTTAAGATATCGAATGTCCGTCGATCAAATTAAGTTACTGACAACTACATTGATCAATATCTTTTATCCTTAAGTAGTACTACTCAACTTTATTTGTCATGTCGGATGTAATCCACCTGCAGGGTTTACATGACAATCCTTATGAGCTCCTTAAGGGGACATCATCAACCCGATGTATCGGGACATGGATTCCTTTTACAATCAACAGCCCATCATACATACAATGCTATTACCCAATTCATAGAGGTTGTTGATCCATAATGAATCTCACTCTTTTATGAGTCAAAGTAATGCGCACTGCATATACATGTCTGTTATTATATCTGGATTAAGAGCATAAGCATCGATAATAACAGAGGTGTTTGTTCTCTTTTGTAGTCAGTACAAAGAGAACAACCTCAAGTGGTCCTGTTCAATACACACAAAGTGTACTAGTGTAAACCTATAGTCAAGACAGACTAATACCAGATTACACTACAACCTTTCCAATGGATTGTCCAAATCCGTCTAGGTTGTGAACTATTTATATATTCCATAGGAAACTGATAATATGATCTTCTGTGTGTCACCTCACACCATATTATCAACCTTACAGAATATCAGACACTTGCATTAATATTATAATAAATACAATATGCAAACATATGCCCATATGATTCTCATTCAAAAAAAATAAGGAAATACAGTTAATACAAAAGTGATGCTTTCAGTATATAACCCTAACAATCTCCCACTTATACTCAAAGCATTGCTTTTCAGTATACTGTTACAAATCTCCCACTTATACTTAAAGCCATGCTGCTACGCATCTGACTCCCATTCCCTCAACATGACTATCAAAAGCCTTAGCTGGTAAGCTCTTAGTGAAGGGATCAGCTAGGTTGTCTGCTGATGCTATCTTGATCACAGCAACTTTTCCTTTCTTTACGAAATCTCGTATCATGTGGTACTTGCGCTCAATGTGTTTACTTGCCTTATGGGCTCGTGGTTCCTTCGAATTTGCAATTGCACCACTATTATCACAATAAAGTGTAATAGTCTTAGGCAAATCAGGTACCACATCCAAGTCCAATAGGAAGTTTCTGAGCCAAACCGCTTCTTTGGCTGCCTCAGAGGCTGCCACATACTCGGCTTCCATGGTAGAATCAGCAATACATTTTTGCTTGATACTCCTCCATATAGTGGCTCCACCTCCCAAAGTAAATACATAACCTGAGGTTGATTTCCTGGAATCCCTATCTGACTGAAAATCTGAGTCTGTATACCCCAAGGCAACTAAACTATCTGTCTGGTAAACTAGCATGTAATCTTTAGTCCTTTTCAGGTACTTCAAAATATGCTTTACGGCAGTCCAGTGCTCTTGTCCCGGGTTAGACTGATATCTGCTAACCATGCCAACGGCAAAGCAGATATCTGGTATCGTACATAGCATTGCATACATTAAGCTTCCTACTGCTGAAGCATAAGGAACTGGTTTCATGTTCTCTATCTCTTTAGGTGTCCTCGGACACTGCTCCTTTGATAGGGCAATTCCATGCCTAAAAGGTAAGAAACCTTTCTTAGAATTTTGCATGCTAAAACGAGTTAGTATAGTATCGATATAGGAAGCTTGAGACAAGCCCAACATCCTTTTCTTGCGATCTCGTAGAACTTTGATCCCAAGGATGTGACCTACTTCTCCCAAGTCCTTCATATCAAACTGTTTGGATAACCATACCCTTACGTTAGATAATACCTTCACATTGTTTCCAATGAGCAAGATGTCATCCACGTAAAGTACTAGGAATACCACTACGTTTCCGTCACACTTTTTGTACACACACGATTCATCTTGACATTGATCAAATCCATAGAATTTTATCACCTGATCAAAACATATGTTCCAAGATCTGGAAGCTTGCTTAAGTCCATAAATGGACTTCTTGAGCTTACAAATAAGATGCTCTTGGCCCTTTTCAATGAACCCGTCTGGTTGCTGCATATAGATGTCTTCCTCAAGACTTCCATTAAGGAAAGCTGTCTTGACATCCATTTGCCAAATCTCATAATCAAGATGAGCTGCAATAGATAAAAGAATCCGGATAGACTTAAGCATGGCTACTGGCGAAAAGGTTTCCTCATAATCAATACCCTCTCTTTGAGTAAAACCTTTTGCAACAAGCCGAGCTTTAAAGGTTTCAACCTTACCGTCTGATCCTCTTTTTCTCTTATAGACCCACTTGCATCCAATGGCTTTTACACCAATAGGTGGTTCTACAAGCTCCCAAACTTGATTAGAATCCATAGATTCTATTTCAGATATCATTGCTTTTTGCCAAGACTCTGCATCTTTATCTTGGAGTGCTTCATTGCAGGTACAGGGATCATAATCTTGTTCCTCAGGGACAAAGTCTGACGACTCTCCCAAGAACATATATCTATCAGGTTGTATCACAACCCTCCCACTACGACGAGGCACTATCGGTTGTGGTGCAAGATTTGTGACACGTTGTGCAGTTACTGGTGGTATATCCTGCTGTACTGTTGGTACTGAAGTATGTGGTGTCTCACCTCTCAGTTCTTCTAGAACAGCTTTACTTATGGGTTTATGGTTCATCACATAGTCTTCCTCTAAGAATCGAGCATTGGTGCTAACAATGACCTTCTGATCCTTAGGACTATAAAATAAACCTCCTTTCGTTCCTCTTGGATAGCCTACAAACAAGCGTACTTCTGTACGAGATTCCAACTTATCGGCTTTCCCATTCAGCACGTGTGCTGGACTATCCCAAATCCGAACATGTTTCAGACTAGGCTTACGCCCAGTCCACAGTTCTGTGGGAGTAATTGGTACTGACTTAGAAGGAACCAAGTTCAGAATATAAGCTGCAGTTTCTAAGGCATATCCCCAAAACGAATCTGGTAAATCTGAATAACTCATCATTGATCTAACCATCTCCATAAGAGTCCTATTCCTTCTTTCTGCTACACCATTCTGTTGGGGTGTTCCAGGTGCTGATAATTGGGATGTAATCCCAGCCTCTGACAAATAGTCCCTAAACTCCCCAAAGAGATACTCGCCACCACGATCTGAACGTAATGACTTGATACATTTTCCATGATGCTTCTCCGTTTCTGCCTTGTACTCTTTGAATTTCTCAAAGCACTCAGACTTACGGCGCATCAAATAAATGTATCCATACCTTGAATAATCGTCAGTAAATGTGACAAAATATTCAAAGCCACCTCTAGCCTGGACAGTCCTGGGTCCACACAAATCAGAATGAACCAATTCCAACACATCTTTGGCCCTATACCCCTTTGCCTTGAAAGGCCTTTTGGTCATTTTACCTTCCAAGCAGGATTCACAGACTGGTAGTGCCTCCACTTCCAATGAACTCAAAGGTCCATCTTTAACCAGTCTTTGAATCCTTCTTAGGTTAACATGCCCCAATCGCAAGTGCCAAAGATATGTTTGGTTCATACAAGAAGGTTCTTTTCTCTTATTTATATTAGAAGACATATTATTCATTTCCATAAGTTGCATCGTGGGCGAAATAGGATTAATGACATATAGATTATCAACCAATGCACCAGAACAGATAAAATGCTTATTTTTTCTAATAACAATATTGTCATTAAAATAAACTGAATATCCATCCTTAACTAACATGGAAACAGAAATTAAATTCCTTCTAAGTGAAGGTGCATAAAGACAATCTCTCAATGTCAAAGACTTATTTTTACCAAAAGATAAAATAACATCTCCTACTGCAACGGCCGCTACTCTTGTAGCGTCACCCATAAACAAGCATATCTCTCCATCACTGAGCCGTCTGGTTTCCTGGAACCCCTGCAATGTATTGCAGACATGATTAGTGGCTCCTGTATCTACACACCAGGTGCCGGTAGATAGCACCGCTAAACATGTTTCAACAACTAGTAAATGAGATATACCTTCTTTGTTCTTGAGAAGTGGACAGTCAGTCTTCCAATGTCCTGACCCTTTGCACTTGAAACACTTGCCTTTCGGCTTTTTCACAGCGCCTTGAGGTCCCATGCCCTTCTTTGCTGAGTTTACTTGTTTCTGAACTTTCTTCTTCTTACCACCTTTCGGCTTAGAAGTAGAGACCTTTTCAGTCACATAAACATGGGCATTGTGCTTGAAGAGAGCTTCAGCATCCTGTAGTTCTTTTGCAAGTTCTGACAAAGTATACAACCTTTTGTTCATGTTGTAATTAAGGCAAAACGAGTCAAAACTTTTAGGCAGAGTCCCGAGAATGATATCGACCTGAGTTTCCCCATCGATTTCAGCACCAAGGATCTCCATCTCATTTAGATGACCCATCATCTTGAGAACATGATCCCTTACTGGTGTCCCCTCAGCCATAGATGCATTCATCAAACTCTTCATAGCAAATTGCCTAGCTGCTCTACTCTGATGTCCGAAGAGTTCCTTAAGGTTGTACATCATATCATAAGCTGTGGACATGGCCTGATGCTGATGCTGCAGTACATTTGACATAGATGCCAAAATGTAACACCGCGCCATCTCATCTACCTTAATCCACTTCTTATAAGCCTCTTTGACCTCTTCATCAGAGTTAGCATCAGGCTTAGGTGGGCATACTTCATTGAGTACAAATTTGTACTCTTCAGCAGTTAAGACAATATCCAAGTTACGTTTCCAGTCAATATAATTAGGGCCAGTAAGTTTGTTTTCTTTAAGAATCACCATAAGTGGACTGAAAGAACCCATTTTTGAAATCCTGAGAATCACATAAAAAAAAATTATGTAGGGCAAAACATTTTGAATTAATTAAATATTGATTCCCTCAAAACAATAATAAAAAAAAATTCACCAACACCTTAAACACCATGAATTTAGCATGCCACGATAGTGTGGACGTATACAAATTCAATATTTGTTCAAGTAGGTTTTTCCTATTAATTTTACTATCATGTCAACACAACTTTATGACAAATAAAATTAATCTGTTGGTCTTGCTTTGGTCCTACAAATAATAGCAGTGACTCCGATGGGGAGGATACCATTATTTGTATCTAAGTGTATACCATTGCTTAATACTAAGTTCATTATCTTGTATTGAGTTCCTTCAGATAGAGAAGTGAACACATACTAGGTAACTTTCTATAATTATCCCTAAGGAAGTCTGTACTGGTGATCCATAATTATACTCATCCGATATGGAGGAAAGCACTAAAGCCAACACGCAAGTATAATTATATCACCTACAAACCAGCAATGGAGACCGTGGGATTCATGTTAAATGAATTCCCTCTCCCACTTAGTTATTTAACAATGAGGGTTTTTCTACTAGTTAATTTATGTCCACGTTGTCCATTATTAATGTGATCCTAGTTTTTCAAAAAAACATCACAAAATAATAAACATGCATAATCATAACAAGCAATAATGGCAATAAATTTGAAAATAAATATCCAACTATTATGGCCATCTTTCCTGATTTTTCCCCGACTGTGCGAAGCCCAAATCTGACCCTGCGCGGGGTTCGGGGTAGCGCCCCGATTTTTTTTTATTTATAGGTTTGGCTGCCGATTTCTTCATCGAAAACCATCTGTCGATCTCCGGACTGCCTAAAAACAGCATCTCCTCCGGCGTCAGAAACAGCCACCACCGCCATCACGATCGATAAAAAAAAATTAAAATTACATCAATCCTATGTCTCCCGAAGGAGTTCATACATAATCTAGATTGAAAAATTAAAATTACATCAATCCTATGCCTCCCGAAGGAGTTCACACATAATCTAGATTGAAAAATTAAAATTACATCAATCCTATGCCTCCCGAAGGAGTTCACACATAATCTAGATTGAAAAATTAAAATTATAAGCACGATCAACCCTCGTGATATTAATTACATCCACAAAACAACAATCACAAAATAATTACATCCACAAAACAACAACAACACAAACAAAACATGCATTGGACCATAATAGTTGGATCTAAGATGCCTGCAAAACCGAGTTAGAACAGATCTACATCTAGAACAGATCTACATCTACTGACTATCATGCAACACAAGTTTTATTGGACAACATGGATGTAACAATCAATACGCAGATCCAATACCGGCTCTGATACCAATTGATGGAACTGAGATGATTCCCAGGACTACGGATTGGTGTGCGTATCGATAACATCCTCTTCACGGCTCTCTCTGTGGTTGCAGCTATCTCTTTGGAGGCGATGCACGAGGAGGAGGAGGAGGTTGAGTTCGGCAGGTGGCTATTCCTGTCTATAGGGAGATTGTAGTTTTCATCTGTTGCAATACGGTTGTGGGGCCTGGGCCCGAAGAAGGGGTCCCCCCATCGATGAGACGACAGGGTTCAGCGGTTGATAAAATCCTGCCTGACTAGATTCAGGAGGGTGTGCGTGTGCCGTGGAGGTAGTGCACGAAGCTGAATTGACGTACAAACAATTGTGTTGGGCCGAGCTTTGTGTTTGGGCCTAATATGGCAAAAAATGGGGTTAAATCGGAACCATTCAAAGTGGGCACGAATCGTAAAGTTGCAGGGGCAAGATGGTAATTTCACCTACAGACGGGTCCGAATTGGGAACAGGGTCTCTCCTCTTGGACCCGCTAACCCATGAACGGATCTGTTTAGTTGAGAACAGGTCTCAACCTATTAGTGACTAACTCAACAGGATTGGAGGAAATCCTGGCTCGTCCTTATCTTGAGGAGGTGGTTATAACCACTCCTATCCAACCTTACCGAGAAGTAGGGATTCACTCTTATCCTAAAAGTGATCCCCCACGGTGACTATAAATACCCCCTACCTCCTACTGTCACAGGTGATCATTCTTTGTGCACTTGAGCTCTTCGCCTTTACTTTTTCTGGTATTGACAAGAGCGTCGGAGGGTTCATTGCCGGGATCCATCCCGGTATTTCAAACATTTATGCAAGTTCGCGGGAGTATCAAGGAGTCAACTTGTCAACGAGGAAGAAGTAAGATTCAGCCTGTTCGTGTTCCTATGAACCTACAAATTCTGTCTATTGCCCCATACTAGATCCAGCGGCAACAGATTGGCGCCGTCTGTGGGAACTCACTTGACAAGCAACCCCACCTTCCTTCTTCAGCCAAAGCTACTCCTAGCCATGCCTCCCAAGAGGAAGCCAGCAAACTCCAATCGAAGAACAACCTCTTCTCATCCTCCTCCTCCTCCTCCTCCTCCTCCGGAGGATCTCCCTCCACCCGTCTAGCAGACCCTGCAGCTCGAGCAGCAGGCTCCCTAGTCTATTCTACAACCTATAGGGCCAAAGGCATACGTGAGGGAGCCCTATAGGCGAAGCCGCCACAAGCAACCTGTACATCAGGTTCGGGTGTCCATCCACAATGCCTCCACAGATTCTATGGCCTCCCATAGTCCTCCTACGCCAAAGGAGCTGCAGGGACGTGCTCAACACTCGACAGACCGAGCCAGGGCCTGATCTTCGGACTCATCTAGCAGAAAGGCGGACCCGCGAGGTGAACCCTCACCGGGAGCACCCATAGGGATCGGTTACCGTGCCGATCAGATCGCAGGGGGTCCAACCCCCCCCCCCCCCCGAAGAGGGAGGGATTCACCCCCGCATTGAAGCCGCTCCCTCGCTGGTCATCCCGTAGCTCGAGCCGATCGCGAGCAGGCGGCTATCGTCACAAGGGCAGAATTTCAGCAATTCCAAGAGGCGGTCCTCCGGGCACTCAATGCCGCCCCCAACAACGGCCCTCGGGCTCCCAGCCCTTGGCCAGCTCTATGCCCTCGTCGCTTCTCCAGAAGTCTTAGGCCGGCTCCGAGCCATCACCGCCGTTCCCCAAGTCCTAGGCGGGCTCCGAGCCATCGTCGCCCTTCTCCCGATCACCACCACCGCTCCCGAAGTCCGTGTCCTACTCCGAGTCACCCTCGTCATTCTATCAGTCCACCACCTACTCAGAGCCATCGCCGTCGCAGCCCCAACCCTCCTCATCATGAGGACGAGTTTCGAGGCTCAGCCAGGCAAGACCGAAGGGAGGACTCGGTCTACCACCATCTCAACGAGATGGAGAGGCACCTCGGCCAGCTCAACCGAGACAAAGAACGACGGGCGAGGGACCTCTGTCCAAGCAGGCCCCCATTCTCCCACGCCATCATGGAGGTCCCAGTCCTAGACAACTTCAAACCTTCACACTTCGAGACCTACACTGAGGAGACCGACCCTACGGATGACATTGAGAGTTTCAAAACTCTCATGATGATCCATCATGCATCTGATGCCCTCCTCTGCAATACCTTCCCGGCCACACTCAAGGGGACGGCTCGGGAGTGGTATTCTCGACTTCCACCAGCGTCTATCTTCTCCTTCGACCAGTTCGAGGGTCTCTTTCTCACGCATTTCGTGAGCAGTCGCTGCACAAAGAAGACGAGTGCCTCCCTATTGTTCCTCAGTCAAAAGAAGGGTGAACGATTGAGGGACTATGTTAAGCATTTCACTGCCGAGGCCAGATCCATCGCCTCCTTGGAACCCTTGGTGGCCATGGTCGCCTTCCAGTCCAACATCCTCAATGCAGATCTCAGGGCGTCCCTTGCCAAGAAGCCCCCTCGGGACTTTTCAGAGCTCCTACTCCAGAGTGAGAAGTACATCCGAGCGGAAGAAGCTCTCTACCACCCCACCTTTAAGGCGTCGACTTCCGGAAATAAGTAGAAGGGTGTAGAAGAAGAAGGAGCTAAGAAGCTCTAGAAGGATAATGGGGGTCAGCGGTGTCCTCTCCCCCGCTTCGAGAAATTCACTCTGCTTAACGCGAGTGTATCCGCCATCCTGATGGTGATCGGAAATGAAGGTCTCCTGCCGCCACCTTCGAAGATGAACACCCCGGGAAGAAGAGAAGCCGGGACAAGTGGTGCCATTTCCACTGGACCACGGGCACGACACTGATGATTTTCAGGCCCTGCAGGATGAGATCGAGGCCCTCATCCAGAGAGGGCAGCTCACTCGGTTTGTGAGAAGGGACCGAGCCGATCCGCCTCCACCGCCTAGGGGGAATAACAGGCGAACTGAGCAGCGCACGGAGACTCCAAAGGCCGAAGTAGAGGGCATCTTGCACCTGATACACAGAGGACCAATGGGGGGAGATTCCAACTCCTCCCGAAAATCCTTTGTTAGGGAGGTCAACTTCGTGCAGAGCCATCCTCCCCCAAAAGGCCTGGGAGTCCCTGTGACGTTCTCCGATAGGGACTTAGAAGGCGTCCGCATGCCTCACTGCGATGCCCTCGTTATCAATCTTCGAATGTCGAACTTCGACGTTCGTCAGGTCTTGGTGCACAATGGTAGCTCCGTCAACATCCTTTTCTTGGAGGCCTTCAAGGGCCTCCAACTATCGAGGGACCAGCTCAAGCCCACAGGCTACACTCTTCACGGGTTCACTGGGATCCCGGTTACGATCGAGGGAGTTATAACTCTCGACGTAACGGCTGGAAAGGCCCCGGTAGCTCGCACGGAGCCAATGGACTTCATGGTGGTGGACGTCAAGGCCGCCTATAATGTTATCCTGGGTTAACCAGGTTTGGCTGCACTCCAAGCTATTCCATCGACCTACCACATGAAGATGAAGTTCCCTACGCCCTCAGGAGTGGGAGAAGTGAGGGGAAGCCAAGAAGCAGCTCGAAAGTGCTATATGACCTCGATGGGGGATCCGGTCCTCTCCCTGGAAGCCCTCGAACTGCCCCGGGAGGGTAGTCAGACTATCTTCGAGTTCGAGCCCGTGGACAAATTGGAGGAAGTGGCCTTCTCCGAAGAAGATGCCACTAAGACGTTCTGCATTAGCAAGGCTCTCTCCCCCTCCATTAAGCAAGACATCTCCCGATGCATACGGGAGAAGCGCGACTTCTTTGCTTAGACCGCAGCAGACATGCCAGGGATCTCGGAGGAGCTTTTACTGCACCATTTGAGCGTCGCCCCTGGGGTTAAGCCTGTCCAACAGAAGAGGCGAAAGTTTGCTCCCGAGCGACAACAGGCGATCAAGGAGGAGGTCGAAAAGCTCCTCAACACCCGATTCATCCAGGAGGTGAATTATCCCGAGTGGCTATCCAATGTGGTGATGGTCAAGAAAGGCAACGGGAGCTGGAGGATATGCATCGACGTTACCGATCTCAACAAGGCATGCCCGAAAGACCCCTTTCCCTTCCAACCATTGACGCCCTGATCGATGCAACCTCCGGACACGAGCTCCTCAGCTTCATGGATGGTTTCTCGGGGTACAACCAGATTCGGATGTTCCCTCCTGACATCCCAAAGACCTCCTTCGTGATGGACCAGGGCCTGTACTGTTATAGGGTAATGCCGTTCGGCTTGAAGAACGAGGGAGCTACTTACCAGCGCCTCGTGAATAAGGTCTTTCGAGACCAGATTAGCCGAAACATGGAAGTCTACGTAGACGACATGTTGGTCAAGATCACCCGAGGGCAGGAACATGTCCTCGACCTTCAAGAAGCCTTCGAGGTGCTCTAGAGGCACTACTTAAGGCTGAATCTGAGCAAGGAGGAGTCTTATCAGGCAAGTTCTTGGGGTTTATGGTCAGCCTAGAAAGGCATAGAGGTCAACCCCGAGAAGATCCAGGCCATTCTCAAAATGGCTCTTCCCCCTAACGTCAAAGAGGTATAGAGGCTCACGGGACGCCTCGCAGCAATCGGGCGGTTCCTCTCCAAGTCTGGGGAGAAGTGCCTCCCCTTCTTCAAGGCCCTCAGGGCGACTAAAGGTTTCGAATGGGGGGAACAGCGGCAGAAGTCCTTTGACCAGCTCAAGGCATACCTAGCTAACCCCCCGCTCTTGAGCAAGCCGACGCCTGGGGAGGTCCTCTACTTATATCTCGCCACTTCGGAGCAAACCCTCAGCACGGTCCTCGTAAGAGCAGAGGCCCATCTATTATGTGAGTAAGGTCCTCTGGGATGCCAAACTTTGTTATCCGAAGCTGGAGAAGATGGCCCTTGCCTTGGTCATGGTGGCCCGAAAGCTCCGCCCCTACTTCCAATCCCACTCGATTGTCGTCCTAACCGACCAGCCCCTTAAGAAAGTTCTCCACAAGCCCCAGACCTCCGGGTGCCTGATGAGGTGGTCCATCGAGCTGAGCTAACACGACATCTGCTACCAGCCAAGAACAGTAATCAAGGCCCAAGCTCTAGCCGAATTCATTGTGGAGAGCACCATTCCCGACCCTTGCGAGTCATCTGCCGACCCCTTCGTCTGGACCATTTGTGTAGACGGGTCTTCTTGCACCGACGGAAGTGGGGCTGGTGTTATCTTAGTCAGCCCAGATGCTTTCATCCTCCAATACTCCCTCCGCTTGAATTTCTCGGCATCAAACAATGAGGCAGAGTATGAGGCCCTCATAGCAGGGCTCTACATGGCTTGCAATGCCGGGGCCAAGCGAGTTAGAGTCTTCAGTGATTTGCAATTGGTCGTCAACCAAGTGTCGGGGAAAAATGAGGCGATGGGCGAGCGTATGGTCAGGTACTTGGCGAAGGTGAGGGAGCTTCTAGCCCTATTCGAAGATGTTCAGCTCCAGCGGGTTCCCTGAAAGGAAAATGCACAAGCGGATGCCCTCTCTAAGCTCACCTCCTCATCTCTCCAGGGTCTAGAACGAACCGTCTTGATAGAGGTCCTTCTCAGACCAAGCATTGATGAAGACGGCCCGGAGCCAATGGAAGCCTACCCCCTAACATTTGGGGAAAACTGGATGAAGCCCCTCATCGAGTACCTCCGAGATGGAGTCTTTCCCGAAGACCCGAAAGAGGCAAGGAGGATCAGGACACGAGCCGAGCGGTACCTACTCCTGAACGGGGTCATGTACAAATGCTCCTACACCCAGATCGACGGTCGACCCTATCTAAGGTGCCTCTCCCCGGAAGAGGCGCTCTATGCCCTAAAAGAGGCCTATAATGGTCTATGTGGCGTGCACTTGGGAGCGAAATCCCTCGCCCGGAAACTCTTGAACTACGGCTACTTCTGGCCCACACTACTAAGTGACTCCGAGGAGTACGTCCGCCAGTGTGACTCCTGCCAGAAATTTGCCCCGATCTATCGCCTGCCCCAAGCACAACTCGCCTCCTTGGCGAGTCCAATTTCCTTCGCAATGTGGGAGATGGATTTGCTCGGACCCTTCCCTCCAGCGCCAGACCAGCTGAAGTTCGTAGTAGTCGCAATAGACTAATTCTCAAAATGGATTGAAGCCGAACCTCTTTCGACAATCACCGAGCACAAGGTCCAGAAGTTCTTTTGGAAGAGCATCGTCTGTCGGTTCGGGGTACCTCGCATCCTCGTAACCGACAATGAGACTCAATTCATGGGAGCGACCTTTCGCAACCTTTGCACCGACCTCGGCATTCAGCAACGGTTCTCCTTGGTAGCTCACCCCCAGTCCAATGGCCAAGTAGAGAACGCATGCCGATAAATCCTCTCTGGCTTGAAGAAGAGGCTTGACAAATCCACTAAGGGGCTCTAGGTCGAACAACTCCCCAATGTGCTTTGGAACTATCGCACCACCAAAAGAACTCCAACGGGAGAGTCCCCCTTCAACTTCACGTATGGATCCAAAGCTCTCATCCCTTTGGAGGTGGGCCTGCCTTCACCCCGACCCATAGCTTACAGTGAAGCGCATAACGCGAACCAGCTTCGCAACTGCCTAGACCTCATTGACGAGGTCCGCGAGAGAGCCGCAATTCGGCAAGAGACTTACCGCCGTAGGATCACTTAGGCTTACAATAAGAGGGTATGGCCATCAAACCTAAAAGAGGGAGACCTAGTACTCAGAAAGTTGCCGATCTCCGATCCAAGCAAAAGAGGCAAGTTGGCACCCAACTGGGAAGGACCATATAGGGTCTCCAGAGTTATTCGCCCAGGCGCGTATCAACTCGAAGACCCGGGGGACAGGAGAATACCAAGGACATGGAACGCGGAGCACTTGATGAAGTACCAAGAGGGTATCTAGACACCGCTCCAAGCAACTTCCCCCAGAGCGCTCCAGAAGACATGTCCAAAGTCCTTGTATTTTCCTTTTATCAAAGTGTAAAGGCGGCTCGCAACTTAGAAGCGGCCGCCCAGTTGTTCTCAATAAAAAGAAATCTTTCCCCACAAGTTTTCTATCTTTTAAGTAGTCTAACTCTACCTCTTAAGTTTTCTATTCCTTGAGTAGTCTAACTCTACTTAGCAAGTTCTCTATTTTGGGGTAGTCCAACTTTACTTACAAATTTTTTTTTCATTAAAACGATGTTCTTGGAGTCCAACACTTGGTTCGACTTCGCTTCAACTATTTGCTTCTAAGCAAGTACGAAGCAGATCACCATTCGGAATTGCTCCTGCAGCTATTGATGCTTCCTAAACGACATGCTTGGAGTCCAACACTTGGTTCAGCTCCGCTTCAACTGCTTGCTTCTAAGCGAGTACGAAGCGGATCACCATTCGAAATTGCTCATACAGCTGTTGATATTTTCTAAACGACGCGCTTGGAGTCCAATACTTGGTTCGACTCTTCTTCAACTACTTGCTTCTGAGTAAGTACGAAGCAGATCACCATTCGGAATTGCTCCTACAGACGTTGGTACTCTCAAACAACAAGTTCGGAGTCCAACACTTGGTTTAACGCAACTTTTGCTACTCACAAACGAGTAAGCACTAGCATCCCACCATTCAGAATTGCCCGTACAACTATTGATAGCTACAAATGCTAACAAAACACACAAGTACGAAAAACAAGTATTATTTCATTGAAGTTTGAGGAACAAGTCTAATTACAAGACCAACTACTCATCTTTACAACGAGATACAAAACCTGTGAAACCAAAAGTACAAGCCTACAGGGAGCTACATCAACTCCTCTTAGGAGTGGGGACACTTCGGTTGAGAGACACCCGAGAGCGACGAATGTTGTACTGCCGGTGCCCCACCTCGGCGCTCGTCTCTAGGCCGACGAGTCGAGAGGCATCGTCCGCGCCCGTTCTAATGGTGGCCCCAACAGATGCTCTGCTCGACGAAGCGGCCACCCCACTTTGTGCATCGCTCGAGCTTCGACGTATAGGGGGCGAGCGACATGCGAGCTCATGAAAAGTTATTCCTCTATCACGCTCCTCCCGAGTGCAAGAAGTGGATCTGACATTGCTCCGCTCAGATCGCGCTTGAAGACGAGCGACCTCCGCATCGAGCTCGACAATTCGCTCTTTAAGCGAGGCATCTATCACCTTTATCTGTAGACGAGGCAGTCGCATCGAGCCTACCCCTCGAGAGGCATCGGTGATCGTCCGCCGAAGGTGACCAACCTCCATTCTTTTGTCAAGGATCACCTTCTTCAGCTCGTCCCTCTCTGCTGTCACTTTAGACAGAGAGTTACGAAGGCGTTTAAGCTTCAGGCCGAGGTTGGCTTCCGCCGACGAGCCCATGTCATCACCTTCAGGGGTCTTCTCATTGATCTGCTCCTCTAATCGCCTCCTCTCTATGTCTCGGCAAACTAGGGTCGATCTCAGGTGATTCAGCTCATACTTCGCCTTACGGAGATTCGACTCCGCTTCACGAAGCCACTCTTGGATTCTCACGAGCCCCAATCTCGTTGACCCTAGACTAGCCTTGAGACGAGCCACTTCATCTATCCGAGGCACTTCGGCGACCTGTAGCGCTTTGACAATCTGAAAAGAGCCAGAGCAAGGAGCTATTGAGATTCTCACTACTCGTACACCTAAACAGAATTGAGTTCGAAGATTTCTCCAACACTTAGACAAAAAAGAGTTCGAAGATTTCTCTAACACTTAAACAAAAGAGTTCGAAGATTTCTCCAACGCTTAGACAAAAGGAGATAGAATTTTCTTATTCATTTCGAAGTGAAGGCGGTGGCCAGTTCGCACAAGGTAATACATGGAGAGAAAAAAAAAGAGAAGAGAGAAGCGACTAAGTCAGGAGCCACCTCGAGGTGCTACTCTGACGCGTCCTCGTTCGGCAGAGTAACGAGCGCCCCTTTGGGGTTCGCCTCTTCCTTGCCATCGCCTTCGGCTGCGTCGCCTTCCCCTTCGGGCTCGACCTTAGCTAGCGGAATGAACTCCTTACCCTCTACCAGGTCGTAGAAGTAGTACCCTGAGCTGTTGAAGTCCGGGAGACGAGCCACCACATGTTTCAAGGCCCGAGCGTAGGCCTCCTCCATGTTCGTCATCATGTGGGCCTCCGCCTCGTCTTGAATGGCTTTTTTTGCCTCTTCCACCTTCATCTCCTGCTCCTTCAGTGCTTCCTCCGATGCCTTCAGAGCCTTCGCCAGCTCCTCCTCGAGGCGAGCCTTCTCCTTCTCCAACCCCTCGACTTTGGCTGCCTCGGCCACTGAGCACTCGAGCACCTCGGCAAGTTTAGTCTCGAGGGCACCGACCTCGGCAGCTCGCAATGTCGAGAGCCGTTGTTCGGCCTCGAACAACTTCACTGCCTTGGCACGCTCCGCTAGTTCGCGATCGCTCGTCGCCTTCATCTCCTTCTCCTGCTCGGCGAACTGCTCGAGCATATGGCTGAAGTGGCAGATGGTCTGAAAACAAAAGGAGAAGAATGTGAGAACCCAAAAATCATTAACTCCGAAACTTGAGAGAGCAGAGTAAGATCACTTACCGGCATCGTTAACCTGGGCGACCTCCAATGCGTCGTCACCGACCGTGCCAGCCTTCAGAGCCGCGCGATCCATCGGGGTCGGCAAGTGGAGCACGGCCTGCATGCACATTGCCGCATCGCCGAGGAAGCTATCGAGCTTCATCACCCTCCAATTGGGGACGAAGAGCTTCTTGTGCTCTTCGGTGAGGATGGCCTCCGCTTCGGCCATAAGCGGCGACACCTCCTATGCCAGTGCGTCACCGATCGAGAACGCCCCTCTCGAAGACCCGGGGGCGTCGGTCGAGGGGAGCGTGGCCTACGGAGCCGAGGAGGAGTCGCTGACCAAGTCAACGACAGCCGCAGGAGCCGAGGGTGCCTGAACCGCTCGACTGGAAGGGGGCCTCATCGTCGTCCTCTTCCTCTTCTTGCTGTCCACCCCCTTCGCCGCTGTCGCACCCCTCTTTGCCATAAGAGCTTTGTAGTCCATGTTAGGGGCTTCTGTACATGGAAAATCAGAAAAGAGTTAGCGAGATAAAAGCAAACACATATGAACTAGGGAAAAAGAAGTAAACAGAGCGTATTAGGGTTGATCGGACTGAGACCTCCACCGAATAGGACCTCCTCGGTGATATCTTTCCAACCGAGGGTCGGAAGACCAAGGATCTTCGACACGACCTCCTCTTCTTCCTTGGTAAGCACCAGCTCGGCCTTCGCCCACTTCGGAACCTCCTCCTTCCACACCGTCGGAAAGCCCCACGGCTCGGGACCTCAGATCAAAAAGTACTTCTCTGTCCAATGTTTGATGGAGTTCGGGTTCTCGATCAACTTGACCCCTTTCCTCGGTGACAAGTAGTACCGGTACTCCATCTAGCTCATTCGGCAGATCTGGTAGGGATTGCGGAGAATGACGAGCTGAGGCTGTACGCCGACCGCTTGACACTGGAGGATGAAATCGATGACGTGCCGCCACATGTTCAGCATGAACTACACCGGGCTCAAGCCGTACCACTTTAGCACCTCGACTACGAAGGGCGGCAGGGGTAGCCGAAGGCCGGCATTGAGTCGTCGTATGGGAAGATGCATGTATCCGACGACGTCCCCGTGCACGGTCGGAATCCAGGATCGGGGAGGAGCAGGGCGTACTCTTTTGGGATGCGGAACCCCTTCCTAATTCGATGAAGGTCCACCTCGGTCATGACCGAGGGGATCTCGTCCACCTCAGAAGGGTCTCTCGGACTGTTCTCCTCATAGGTCGCGGACCTCCCTTGCACCGCCTTCGAAAAAATATCCTCGGAGTAGCTTCTGACCATTCTGAGGCTCGACAGCGTTGATGGCAGCCGACCTAGTGCACCACCCCCCCTCACCTTCTCCACTATAGTTTCGACGATGGCTGACTTCGCCACTTCCTTCCCCTTGCTCGGGGGGACCAGTAAAGCTCAGTCGGTCTCTTGGTCCGAGGTGGAGGTCTCATTCCCCGATGACACTCTAAACATTTCGAATTAAGTTTAAGATGATTTACCTCGAAGTGACGCCTACGGTCGGAAAGATCACTGGAAAGTAGAAATGCCTGGCCACGAATGCTAGCAGTGCCGCTCGAGAGCAAAAATGACTTAAGTAAAAGTGAAGTGAAGATAAAAAAGTAAGAAATGAGGGGAAAGGGAGGCGGTGAAAACTTATAAGTGTTTAGGCAGATTCGGGTGGGCTTTCCAATACTTTGGGCCCCCATAACGGCCCACCAGAAGCCTAAACGCCAAAATCAGAAGCCTAAACACCAAAATCCTCGTAATCTCCGTCTCTCACCTCAGGATCCATGCCAGATCTTCATCAGATGGCCCAGATCATGCCACGTCGCTCGAAAACCAAATCTGAGCAACTTGCATTCCGAGCTGCATATTGGAGAAAAATGACTTTCTCCTCGTGATTCGCGTCTGATCTTAATCAGACGGCTTAGATCTTGCCGCGTCAACCAAGATCACGTTTTTTTCATGATCCACGCCGTCGTGCCTCGTGATTCACGCCTGATCTTCATCAGACGGTCCAAATCATGCCACGTCGCTCGGAAACCAAATCCGAGCGACTTGCATTCCGAGCTGCGTATTGGAGAAAAACGACCTTCTCCTCGTGATTCGCACCTGATCTTAATCAGACGGCTCAGATCTAGCCGCGTCGACCAAGATCACGTTTTCTCGTGATCCACGCCATCGTGCCTCATGATTCGCGCCTGATCTTCATCAGACGGTCCAGATCATGCCACGCCGCTCAGAAACCAAATCCGATCAACTTGCATTCCGAGCTGTGTATTGGAGAAAAATGACTTTCACCTCGTGATTCGCGCCTGATCTTAATCAGATGGCTCAGATCTCGCCACATCGACCAAGATCACATTTTCTCGTAATCCACGCCATCGTGCCTCGTGATTCGCACCTGATCTTCATCAGACGGTCCAGATCATGCCACGTCGCTCGGAAACCAAATCCGAGCGACTTGCATTCCGAGCTGCGTATTGGAGAAAAACGACTTTCTCCTCGTGATTCGTGCCTGATCTTAATCAGACGGCTCAGATCTCGCCGCGTCGACCAAGATCACGTTTCCTCATGATCCATGCCATCCTGCCTCGTGATTCATGCCTGATCTTCATCAGACGATCCAGATCATGCCACATCGCTCAGAAACCAAATCCGAACAATATGCATTCCGAGCTGCTCATATAGAGAAAATGCTACCAAGGCACGAGAACCGTCTGATCGTCTCAAAATTTGTGCCACGACCTGATGAGCATCCCTGATTCTGCCACGTGGCCAAGTGCGAGATCCTCCGTCGGATCGTCAAGATATTCGCGCTGAGGCCAGATGGACATCCTAGATTGTGCCACGTCGCTCGGAATCCCAATCCGAGCGAATGACATTCTGAGCTGCTCATACATAGAAAATGTCGCCGAGCTATGAGAGCCGTCTGATCGCCTCAAAATTCATGCCGCAACCTGATAGATGTCCTTGATTCAGCCACGTGGCTAAGTGCAAGATCTACCGTTGGATCTTCTCAAAATTCGTGCCGCAACCAGATGGACGTCCCAGATTATGCCACGTTGCTCGGAATCCCAATCCGAGCAACAGGCATTCCGAGCTGCTCATGTGGGGAAAATGCCGCCGAGCCATATGAGCCGTCAGATCCTCTCTAAACTCGCGCCGCAACCCGATCTAGGCTCCAGATGCGTCCATGTCATTCGGCACCATCCCTCCGTCGGATCATTCAGATCTTTGCGCCCAAGGCTGATGGACGATCCAGATTGCACCACGTCGAAAATAAGTGATTAAAATTATTTTTTAATTATTAATTCAAATTATTTATTTAAAAAATTGCAAAAAATAACTTAAAATTCAGGAAAATTATTTAAAAATTCTAAAAAATAATTATAAATTCGGAGAAATATTTTTGAGCCCCTGGATAAATAATAATTAGTTGGAATAGTTAATCGACGCTCCCGAAAAATAAATCATCGCTTTGTAAAATTGAATAAATGATCCAAAAAATAACTAAAAAATCTTGTAAAATCCCCAAAAATCTAGAAGGACCTAAAAGTAAACTTGGATACATTATTAGCTCAGAAAAGCACCAACACCCTTTAAACGGGATTCGAACACCCTTTGAAGATTCCGATAAAGCCCTATACACCATTAAAATAACAAAACTACTCCCCAAAGGCTGTGACACACAGTCTTTAGGAATGGGGGGCTCGTGATATGGAAAAAAATGGGGTTAAATTGGAACCGTTCAAAGTGGGCACGAATCTTAAAGTCACAGGGGCAAGATGGTAATTTCACCTACAGACGGGTCCGAATTGGGAACCAGGTCTCTCCTCTTGGACCCGCTAACCCATGAATGGATCTGTTCAGTTGAGAACAAGTTTCAACCTGTTAGTGACCAGCTTAACAGAATTGGAGAAAATCCTTGCTCGTCCTTATCTTGAGGAGGTGGTTATAACCACCCCTATCCAGCCTCATCGGGAAGTAGGGATTCACTCTTATCCTGAAAGAGATCCCCACGACAACTATAAATACCCCCCTACCTCCTACTGTCACAGGTGATCACTCTTTGTGCACTTGAGCTCTTCCCCTTTACTTTTTCTGGTATTGACAAGAGCGTCGGAGGGTTCGTCACTGGGATCCATCCCGGTGTTTCGAACGTTTGTGCAGGTTCGCGAGAGTATCAAGGAGTCAACTTGTCAATGAGGAAGAAGTAGGATTCAGCCTGTTCGAGTTCCTACGAACCTACAAATTCTGTTTATTGCCCCCACACCAGATCCAGCAGCAACAGCGCCCAAGATGGGGTCCATTACAATATTTGAGGAGTAGGTCTGTCCTTGTCCTCTTTGATAGTATGCGATGACTATCGGTTTGTCGGCCCACCCTCCAGGGCTGTTGAAGGGATCTGTTGTCTGTAAGGGTCATATTGCTTCATGTTTTATTTCCTGTTCGTAGTTTGTATGTTTTGTTAATTTCTGATTAATGAAACAGGGTGACCATATTCCACATTTTCTTTCACAAAAAAATAAAAAATAAAAAAAAAGGTAAAGTATGGCACCTAAGGTAGTAAAGAAAAATATAGTAGATTTGATAGTAATTACCCATATACTATAGGATTATTTTATCCGGACACCATTTACAAATTTTAATATTGTAATTTCACTGCTCTCAAATTTTTATTTGCCTAAACACCCTTAAAAAGTTTCGAGAAAATTCAAAGTGATTATAACCTAAAGTCTAAGTGGACTCTCAACCCGTGCTCCTTCTCATAAAGCTCCAAAAGTTTCATGTATGTCACCGAAAAAGAAGGCCGTATAATAAATATTAAAAAATTCCATTTTACGTAAAGCCTGTATTTGAAAACTTGATTAAGATCATCAAACGACTTTCTTTTGTTTTTGGCAAAGTGAGTTTTTGTCTTTTTGGTTATGCATCTTTATGACATTGAGAAAGAAGATATTTAAAACAACATTATAATTTTCGACACTTGCCATGTACAAGAAACAAGGTCGTATACAAGAAAAGACGATTTCTACCTTCTGAGAGAGCATTCCAAAAAGCTGTCATAAATTATAATAAGCCCCGCTACTTCGACCAATATTATATCTGTTAAAAACTGCTTCAATTATAATTATCATGAGCAGTTGAGTAGTAATCTACAAAATTTAGGTTGGCAAGTGACAACTACAATCGTTATTTAATTAGTCTAGTTCTAATTAAGGACGTTGTATAAAAGAGGAAGGAATGGAGTAGGATTTGAAATTTTCCTAGACCTTTAATGCATACAACTCGTGAGCTTTCAAAATGGAGTCCTTATCCAACTACTTTTACATGAAGAAGAAATAGACAGTTTGCATGGGAATAGACGAATAGTCTTGCACACAATAGTAGCACTCTCCCTCTATATATATCTATAAGTGTGTGAACTAAAAATCCAAGTTAACAAACAAAGCATATATATAGCTTATATTCATTTAACATGGCATTAATCCCTCGCATCACTTCCTTCCTTGCCATTGCATTGCTTCTTGGTCTTCTATCAAATATCTCAACAAGTACTCTCTCTCTGGCATAAGGAAAAGTTAGCTTACTTTCGATGAAAATGGGAATTATTTGAAATCATTTAGATTATGAGGGCGATTTAAATTGCATAAGATAAGATATGAAAAGAAAAAGATCCTACAATTTACCACCCAAAAGAACCAGCAAAAAGGGATTGTACTAATTACTCTTTCTTTTGTTTTTATTTCTTCAGCTGTCCAATCTGTCGGTGTTTGCTATGGAAGGCTCGGATCTAACTTGCCAAGCCCAACCGATGTTGTAAAACTCTACAAATCTCAGAATATAGGAGCAATGCGACTATACAGTCCTGATCAAGATGCACTCCAAGCACTGAGAGGGTCTAACATCCCTCTCCTTCTCGATACTGGTAACGACCAACTTCAGTCCTTAGGAACCGACCCTAACTCGGCAAATACATGGGTCCAAAGAAACATAAAGGCCTACACGCCGGATGTCTCTTTTCGATACATTGCAGTTGGGAATGAAGTGATCCCAGATAACAAAGCACAATATGTGCTCCCCGCGATGAAAAACATACAGAACGCCTTGACTGCAGCTGGGCTGAACCAAATCAAAGTGTCGACGTCGGTTTCACAAGGTGTTCTCGGTGTATCTTATCCCCCCTCTCATGGGGCTTTCTCTTCTCAATCACAACCCACGTTACAACCAATTGTACAGTTCTTAGCCAGCAATGGTGCACCACTCCTCGTCAATGTATACCCTTACTTCAGTTACATTGGTAATGAAGCAAACATTCACCTTGACTATGCCTTGTTCACTGCAACTGGATTTCCTGTAAACGATGATCCAAACAAGTATCAGAATTTATTTGACGCAATAGTAGATTCCCTATACTCGGCACTAGAGAAGGTGGGAGGTTCTAGTGTTCCGATTGTTGTGTCTGAGAGTGGTTGGCCATCAGCTGGCGGGGATGCATCTACAACGATTTCAAATGCGCAGACGTACAATCAAAATTTGATAAAACATTTAAGCCAAGGGACACCAAAGAGACCTGGCAAGGCAATTGAGGCCTACATATTTGCTTTGTTTAACGAGGATCGCAAGAACGGGTTGGAGACAGAAAGACATTTCGGCATGTTTAATCCAAATCAACAAGCGGTCTATCAAATTTATTTTAAATGATTGGAAAGATTAGGATTGAATCTCCTATGTAGCATATATGTAATGGATATGAATAAAGTCACTACTGGCCACTCCTTGAGATACCTATGTAGTAGAAACCCGACACCTTTAAACTAATTATTTTTAGACCGATTTCTCCGTTTTAATTGAAATAACTGTTGCTTTAAAAAGGTCTATTGCTAAGTAGTTACATTTAATAATCCTTCAGTGCATTTGGTTCTAAAGAATGGAACATAATCTTTGAGTTTTACTTGCAATTTTTTTTTTTTGGGCAAAAATTTTCCTTGCAATTAATGAAACCAAATTTGTAAAGAATTATATGTATTTCAGCTGAGACTCTGAGAGTATTGAAGCAAATTATCTTTAGAGGGATATGGTACTTTTTTTTATTAGCCTGGTTCGACAACTTTCTTTACCCATCCCAAATTCTTACCGTTTGAGCTACAACTCGATGATGGTGATATAACACTTGTTAAATTAAAACTTGCGATTAGCATGTCATAACTTATCCGTGTTACGCAATAATTAGTGATGATAAGACTCTTTAAAAAATTGCATGTTAGATCAAACTAAATTTAATGGAAAGAAGAATGATCTAGGATTATAAATTATGACATTATGAAAGGAGTAAGCCACCTAATAAAATTTACCGGCAAGAGAGAGGTCAATGGTCTCAATTTCAAATTAATGACAGTAGAATGTATAATTTTCCGTGAAGAAATAAACAAACATACACACATGAGCTAAGACCAGGGTTTGCCCAAAGCATGTACCATATAAAGGAGATAATTAACTGGCCTCTTAATTCACTTGTAAAATATCAATTATTGGATTAAAAGTGGACTTCTTGATTGAGCACTTTTTAATATGGCGAACCCCACAGGTGCCCTCTATTTCTCTCTGTTTATGAGATGGCTTAAAATGTGTCTTTCTTTATCATTCATATTTATTGTGGATCAAAAGACATTATGGTTGAAAAATCTCCATTGACACTTATGTGTGCGATTTTTCATTTTGCTTGATATATTTGGAGTATTTGTGATATATGTATGTTGCCTTTCTGTTTCATGTCTCGAACAGTCAATGTTTGCTATGGAATGCCCGGAAACAACCTCCCCTCGCCCAATGAAGTCACGGACATGTACACATCCAGAGGAATCACCCAACAGTGGATCTATGATCCAAACCATGTTGTCTTCCAAGACCTTGAGGGCACTAAGGGCAAGTCTAATGGAGGATAGTAAGGGATGTGGAAAGAGTGAAGAGTGGAAAAATTGCAAAAAATGGGTTCTAATGGGTGGTGGATAACCTGCCGCCAAACAAAAAAGAAAAAAAAAAGAGAGGAAAGAGAGTGCCAATGTGACACTGAGCGTCACCTTTATTATTACTAGTATAATGCACGTGCGATGCACGTCTATAAAAAAATTTAGTCTTACTTATTTTACGTAATTCAGAAATTTTATCCGATCCTGGTCAATGCAGTTTTTGACAATATGTTCAAAGTAATGCAATTTATTGAGATCAATTAGTAATGATAACTTTTTTTATGTTATACTATATCAGTATTCAGTACACTAAGTACTGCTTATTTTGAATTTTATTTCCCTAGTAATCACTCACTAATCACGTCACCCACTAATCACCATTAATAATTAAAACGTGCACGACATACAAAGTCATGCTAACATGAATGGTCATGAATGGTCTCGGTATGCTGCACCCACTAATCCATAAGCAACCACATTCAACACATTCTCACAATTTACCAAACCAAATGCACATTCTCACACATTCTCACAATTTTCCAACATGAATTGTCATGAATGGTCTCGGTATGGTCAGATATTAATCACCTTCTATTAATCACTCACTTATCACTTCACCCACTAATCACCATTAATAATTAAAACGTGCACGACATACAAAGTCATGCTAACATGAATGGTCATGAATGGTCTCGGTATGCTGCACCCACTAATCCATAAACAACCACATTCAACACATTCTCACAATTTACCAAATCAAATGCACATTCTCACACATTCTCACAATTTTCCAACATGAATGGTCATGAATGGTCATGAATGGTCTCGGTATGGTCAGATATTAATCACCTTCTATTAATGAAGAGTATGAATGGGTGGCATGCAAATCTTAATTTATTAGTCATGCAAATTACATATTTTAACCCTATATATTTTTTTTGTCTTTTATATTGATGGGGGCATGATAGTAAAAAGCCGCTAAAATAAGGCTTTGCTTAATAATAGTATAGATGAATGGTCATGAATGGTCTCGGTATGGTCAGATATTAATCACCTTCTATTAATGAAGAGTATGAATGAGTGGCATGCAAATCTTAATTTATTAGTCATGCAAATTACATTTTTTAACCCTATATATTTTTTTTGTCTTTTATATTGATGGGGGCATGATAGTAAAAAGCCGCTAAAATAAGGCTTTGCTTAATAATAGTATAGATTTATTAGTCATGCAAATTACATTTTTTAACCCTATATATTTTTTTTGTCTTTTATATTGATGGGGGCATGATAGTAAAAAGCCGCTAAAATATGGCTTTGCTTAATAATAGTATAGATATGAATGGGTGGCATGCAAATCTTAATTTATTAGTCATGCAAATTATATTTTTTAACCCTATATATTTTTTTTGTCTTTTATATTGATGGGGGCATGATAGTAAAAAGCCGCTAAAATAAGGCTTTGTTTAATAATAGTATAGATATGAATGGGTGGCATGCAAATCTTAATTTATTAGTCACGCAAATTACATTTTTTAACCCTATATATTTTTTTTGTCTTTTATATTGATGGGGGCATGATAGTAAAAAGCCGCTAAAATAAGGCTTTGTTTAATAATAGTATAGATTTATTAGTCATGCAAATTACATTTTTTAACCCTATATATTTTTTTTGTCTTTTATGTTGATGGGGGCATGATAGTAAAAAGCCGCTAAAATAAGGCTTTGCTTAATAATAGTGTAGATTATTTTTTCTTTTTTTCAACGGACAGAATTTTTTTTCTCTTCTCAATGGCCAGATTAGGGTTAATTAGATATTATATTAGATTAGTCATATATTAGAATATGAATTAGTTCAGTCTTTGGTTCTCTCCTATACATGGGAGATATTGTACTCAGTTATAATTCAGTCCAATAATCTAATAATATTCTCTCAATCTCTCTGTTAATCTTAACATGGTATCATAGCCTTAATCCAAAACCCTAATCCCTAATATCTCTTCCCATTAATTCCTAACCCTAATTACAAATACCCAATACCTCAGCAACAACAGCAAGAGCGGCATCTACATCAACACCGAGATCAACATACAGTGTGAGCAGCCTCCATCAATCTCTCCCCCAACCTCCTCATCCCTCTCGGCCTCTATCTACAACAACAAATTTTCGGCGCTACCCCTCCCTTTCCCGATGTCAACAAAACACAAGAATACCTAAACCCAACTTCCTTCACAAATAGAGAATACTCGGACCCAAAGCAAACTCCCGACGCTACCCCTTCCTTTCCCGATGTCAACAAAACACAAGAATACCGGAACCCAACTTCCTTCATATCCCTTCCCAAACCCAACTCCCGGCAACCACCTGCTACCCGAAACCTTAGCGGCCTAACTCCCGGCGACCTCCCGCTGCTCGAAACCTTAACCGCCCACTCTTCCACCCATTCAAATCCCTCGCTAAACCCTAGCCACCTCACTTCTGTCCTATCCTTTCAAACCCTACCTAACCGAATGTACTCATTTTTTTTCCAGATCCAACTCTTATATCCTACCCTACCCTACTCGTTTCCCAAAAAAATGACTCAACACCCAACTCCTAACCCACAACCCGACCCGAAAAATCTTACACCCCGTTTCTGTTTCCCAAAATTAAAAATAAATAAATAAACACCAAACCCTAACCCTACAACCTGAAACCAAAACCAATCCCACACCCAAACCTTAACCCTACTTCTCTTTACCCCTAGTCAGGCCATCGTTGCCACCGTCGCCCGTAAAAGATATATTTTAAAAAAAGGTACTAGTGCTTCTTCATGGAACCTCAGTTTCAACAGTCTCTTCCTATCTCCATCGATTACCTAGCTGACGCATCTTCTCGTTCACTCATCCCTGATCTCGGCATCGACAACAATACCACCTTCGCGATACATGCCTATTCTTAACGCCAACAACAGCAGCACCATCCCAATCTCTATCCAGATCCCGACAGCAGCAGCAACACTGCAATCATCCCGATTCCTGCCTCCTTACTCATCTTAGCATCAGCAACAGCAACACCATCCCTACCACTGCCCCACTTATTCTTCTGATACCAGCAACAATAGCAACATCCCAATCCCGACAACAGCAACAACACCGTCATCATCCCTGCCACAACATTACCACTCATTCCTTCTCGTTGTACATCTTCCATTCCATTTCCTGGCTTGACCATTACTCCAAATTTTCCTTTCTATAACACACTGCAAAATTGAGTTATGACAATTTTGCCCGTCGTGTGTTACGCACGTATATTTTGTACCGTTACAGGTAATATCCGTAGCGTATTTTAATTTAAATATCATATGTATTTTTTTCTGACTATTTATATATTTTCTGTCTTCTCAAATTTTTTTTATACTATCTTGAGCCAACTCAAACATATATCCTAATCCTTTTGTGTTTTTACGTGTAATGCACGTGTTTTCAATATAAGTGATGATTACGTATATTCCACCGTTATGTGTAATGTTCCTATGTATTTCAATTATTTATTTTTATAACTTGTTCGAATTTATTTTATATATTAAAATTTCATTTTTCTCATATTTTGGCTCAACTATACTTATACATGCAATGCACGTGTTTTCTAAGTATATATTCAACTTATTGTATCAAAAATGCCCCTATATGAGATGGAAATGGAATGAATGAATTGTGACATCGATCAATCCTAAAATTTCTGAATCAATAGATTCATTGTGCAATTTGTGAGTTGAATAAAGTAATAGTAATAAGAACGAACTGTGTCGTGTAATTTTGATTACATTGTGGTATACATACATACATACATATATATATATATATATATATATATATATATATATATATATATATATAATGAAATATATTTTTCGTATGTGTATTTCGATTATTTATAAATATTTTCCATTGATAAAATTTATTTCTTATTTTAATATTTTTACGTGCAACAAACGTGTTTGCAATGCACGTGTCGGTTGTATTCTCTTTCAAAATAAAATAAATGTAGCGCGTGTGTGTTTATTTTTATGTGTGCATGAAAACTCTAATTTTAATTAAATTAAACCAATTTTATTTAAATACATATTATATATTATAACATATGCTTTTATTTTAAAATACTAATAAAATGGTGTGCACATGTGCAATGTGCACACCAAGAGCGAATGACCGGTTGGAGTTTTGCTGACATAGGGTGAGTGGAGAGAGAGTGTAGGATTAGTGGAAAAATTAGTTTTAATAACCACCCATTACTCTTATGACCCCATCTTAAGCCATTTCAACACACACAAACTCATTATTATAAAAAATAAAGAAAAAAAAGGAATAGGTAGACTAGCTTCAGGATGCTTGCTAGCTGGTGAATTTTGATGGATTTTGCTTGGGTTGTGGATTTTTTGGAGTGCTTTGTGTTGGGATTTTGCTACTAGTACTCTTCTATTAGATGGGTATTTCTATATACTTTCTAATTGGTAGTTTAATTTTATGTTTAGGAGATTTATATTACAATTGTAGATGTAAATTGCTTAGTTTATTCTCTAATTTTTGACGTGATGCATGTTGTAGGAAATATCTAAAATTTTAGTAATTGATGAGTGAAATGCATGTTAAATGAAAATTTTATGATGTAGATTTTATGTGAAATTAAAATTCAAGTGTGCAAATTATTATATGTGATGCCATGAAAATTTTTAATTTAGTATAAGTAGATTTTGTTTAGAAAGATTATGAAAGAAATTAAATTGTGCTTGATTAGAATTGATTATAAAATTTTGGAGGAAAATTTCCCATCTTGTTAATTGGCACTGAAAAGAAAAAAGAAAAAAAAATATATGAATGTATTGTAGAGTAATGTTTATGATTTAATAAAGGCATGTGGTGTTTAGAATGTTCTTAAATTGCTAGATACCTTTAAATTGTGTAGAATCACAATATCTTTTTGTTACTGGACATTTTAAATCGCGCGGCATGAGCAAATAAAATTGTTATGATGAATCAAAGTTGTTTGAATGTTCATGTTTTAAATAAGTGGATTAAACCAAGAGTTGATACTTAAACAATGTAACCCATATAAGGTTAGATTGAGTTGTTGGGCTTTGTGGCAAGCGCACGCGCCTGAGCGCTAGGCGCTGCCAAGTGGCGGCGTGAGGTCTGTGTGGTTGTGGGTTCGAGTGGCCTTGTGGACTCTGTTGCGTTTCAAAAAAAATTAAAGTCAGTGAAGGGGAAAATTTGAATATTTAATAAATCAAAGCTATATATGGTTGAGAGCTAAGCTTGGCTTAGTGGGTAGGCTAATAAAATTGTTATGATGAATCAAAGTTGTTTGAATGTTCATGTTTTAAATAAGTGGATTAAACCGAGAGTTGATACTTAAACAATATAACCCATATAAGGTTAGATTGAGTTGTTGGGCTTTTTGGCAAGCGCACGCGCCTGAGCGCTTGGCGCTGCCAAGTGGCGGCGTGAGGTCTGTGTGGTTGCGGGTTCGAGTGGCCTTGTGGACTCTGTTGTGTTTCAAAAAAAATTTAAGTCGGTGAAGGGGAAAGTTTGAGTATTTAATAAATCAAAGCTATATATGGTTGAGAGCTAAGCTTGGCTCAGTGGGTAGGCGCTTGGTTGCCTTGCTGTTGGCGCTGGTTCGAGCCAGGGGGCTTGCTGTTTGTGGGAATTTTTTTGTTGTTGGGAAATTTAAGTTTTTAAAAGAGTGGAAACTTCATAAAATTCATAAAATTCATACTAGAATAATTGTGGTGTTCTTTGCACTATTCTAAAGATATTTTGATAAATTTAGAGGCATGGTATGTTCATTGCAAGTTGGAGTTCAAACTTTAAATAAATATGGTTGAAAAGATTAAAATTATTCTTTTTGAGATTTAAAGGCAAAGTTTTGAATTGGAAAATTGAGAACTTTATGTGTTGATCTTAAAGAAATTTTGATAATAAAAATAAACGGTGTTAATTAAAGTGTTAATTTGAGATATAGACTATTCGTTTGATATTGATTAATTTTGATGAAAAGAGTTTCGAGATATTTTTTTGGAAGTGGCTAGTTTGTTTTGTGAATTAAAAAAAGTGGTTTATGAGGAGTTTGATTGGAAAATATTGAATGAGTGAATTATAAAAATTGAACACTTCATGGATGAAGAAAAGTGTTGATTAAAAGTTGAAATATTATTGTTGAGGTTGGATATAACTTATTTTGATCTCTAGAATGAGATAGTTGTTGGAATCTAGAGACTAGGTGAGACCCTAGTGACCTACAGTTATTATTAATGAGATTTTGAGGAGTAACCAGTGCGGGTTGACTCTCTCTTTGAGAAGTAGCCAGTGTGGGCTGACTTTCTCTTGTGTTGGTTTAAATCTGGTAGGGTAAGCTAGCTCTAGGTTGTGATGATTTTTTTAAAACTAAACTTAAGGACAGACACTAGTTGGAGACATGATGAAACAAGGGCAAGCGTGAGTATGAGGGCCTCAGAATGATATGCGGTGTGAGATAATCCCCGGAATTATCGAGGCATGAGTGAAATAGTCTCCGGAATTACCTGCGGTATGGGATTGATCTCTAGAATTATTGGGATTGGGGCGACGTTCATGGGACATCTGCGTGTAGTGAGGCGCCATTGCTTGCAGTGTAAGGTATTCTTGAAGATTCCCAAGTGTGAGTGAAATAGTCTCCAGAATTATCTTTGGATAAAGACTGACCTCCGGAATTATCGGGGCACGGGCTAAGTATGCGCAGAATATCTAAATCTTGTAGTAGTCATAGTAGTAGGTTGCATAGCGAGAGATTTAAACCCTATAATATGGAGTACGCAGATGCTTTCCCTCGAACCTATGTAGAATGAGAAACATAGAATCCGAACAAGTATGCATTAGTGTCATTATAGCGGTAATACCTGCATTAGGCATTAAGGCATTGCATACACCGACATGTTTAGAATAGTCACTTTTCACACTTTGTTTTACATTCAAGTTTATATTTACAAAAGTAAGAGAATCGATATATTACGGCATAGTGAGGATTGCTGTTTTATAATATCGTGTCGGTTGTAAGCAACTAATATGCCTACATTTTTCAGTGTAGGGCTTGGATTAGAAAAAATGACACAAAGATGAATTGATGCCAAAGATTGTTTTCAAATCTAAGTTGCTGTTATTAAAGTTGTAATTATCATGTTGTATTTATTTATTTCCGCTGTGTTAATATAAAAGAACAGTGTTGTATGAAAAAGTTTTAATTTCCTTATAAAATTGTATGAATTTGAAGTAAAAGAACCTGTTGTGCTACGAATTACCGTGTTTTGGAATTCGAGGCGTTACACATTCCCTGCTGATTAGATCAATCTTCAGCATCGCCTCACTTAACTGGAACTCACGCTCTTGGGTCAGTCTGTCAATCCTAGCACCTCTACCTCTGCATTCTCTATTACTCCTGATATAAATTCTTCCTGAATTTTAGATTATGGTGTATCACATCATCTTACTAATAATTTTACACTGCTCACCACCAGCACTGCACTTCCCTCTCACTCTCCATCTTTTCACATAGTTGATAGCTCACAACTTCTCATTACACATTCAAGA
The DNA here is from genome assembly GCA_017893485.1 of Hemerocallis citrina. Lineage (NCBI taxonomy): Eukaryota > Viridiplantae > Streptophyta > Magnoliopsida > Asparagales > Asphodelaceae > Hemerocallis > Hemerocallis citrina. The sequence continues at coordinate 112,092,784 of CM030365.1, forward strand.
TTTATTAGCTCTCCCACTCTCACATTAACTTATGTTTTTTATGCTCCCCATTTATCCATCAACCTTATTTCCGTTAGTACTCTATGCGATAGTGGTTTTGCCGTTATTTTCGATTCTTTAGGTTCTTCTATTAAAGGTTCATACAATGGATAGGAGTTTGGGCGTGCTGGTCATCAAGGTAATCTATATCATACGTGCACATAGATCCCATCCTAATTTTGTTGGTATTGTCTCCTCTGATGTTGATCTGTGGTACAGACGATTAGGTCATGTTAGTGAGTCTCATTTCAAGATTTTAGCCTGTTGTGGTGCCCTTGGCCCTCTCTATTTTACACATTTGTCACATAACTCTCTATTTTAATAACGAAAGCACTTCTCAAACTACTCATGTCAGGCCTTGCTATACGGAAATACGAGTACGTAACGTAGGCCCAACGAATGATGTAAATACCATTCATAAGCTGTATCAGTCTAACTCAACAATATGAAATAACAATCACAACCATGCAAGAAGATATAATCACATAAACAAAGATCAACTTCAATAATAATGAAATAATCAAAAATAATATCCATCATAATATCCAATATATGGAAAAATAAATAAACTCTGGGACAAAAGCCCAAAATAATGTATAATATCAATGACAATATTCAAAGAGGAAAATAGCATAAAATAATTCAAGCAATCTATTCTTGGACTCCATCTTCTAGAATCATTTCTCACCAATTCCTTCTGGTTGTAATCATTCAGTACCTGTAAACTCGTGATCTAAAAAGAGAGAAAATAATGTCCTTAGAGTAAGTCATGGACAGCAAGTAGAGAAAATAGGGAATAATAGGAACATGGCATATCAAAAAAAAGGGACGGGATCAAAGTCAATAACAAAATCAAAGATTGGTAATAATGTCAAGGGTCTATGTTGAGCATGCACTAATTAACGATTTAACTTCAGGTTTAATATCAATGGACAGTATATGCGTTTAAGCATGAAATGTCAAATGCGGGTTCTTATTCATTTTATTAATCTATCTAGTGCACGTACTACTGCATCCCATTCCACAGGTTCGTTGCAAGCAAACAAGTGAACGTTTAGACTGATGGTGAACTCAACAGATCATGTACTCGGCCCAGTAATCGAGAATTTACAGGATGTACGGGAATTACGGGAATTTACAGGAATTTTGGGATTTACGGGAATCAGCTAGCAAGGGACCCCTACCGGGTATAGTATCCGATTGTTCACTACCAAGTCAGCTCATAATACCCTAGCTTGTTATCATTTTATTTCATCCTATGTGAGCATGCAAGAAGGTGTCAAGGTTGTATCATGCTAGGTGTGACTAATTCTACTCATTTCAGGCAAAGCAAGAAGCATATATATTAAATCAACACAATTCATAAAATCTGGACAGCAGAACGTTACTATACAAAAACAGATATTACCGCTACTACAGAAAAGCAAATCTGGATCTGTTAGAAGTTCTATTAACTAGACTCTCTTCCGGTTCCAGCGAATATATATACGATATATAAAAGTTACAGAAACTAGGTTGAAAATCCTATTCTTTTCACATTATATGTTCAGACAGCAAGTTATAAATTATGTTCAAACATATGAATTAAGTCAGAAAACTCATCAATTAAATCTACACTTCCTACAAATGTCTAGTCTCAGTCAAATTAATTTCATATTTTTATTTTACTGTTAACATGTTCTATTTATTATTAAATCTAGGTGATGCACAGAAATTTGTGAATCTGGAAATCCAGACCCAGGTGTACCAAAATACTGATATCTAACAGATTACATATCAGAATTCAATTCCGTTGAATGTTTTGGAAAATAGACTCATAGGGTAATAATTCATATTCACAAAGTTATTTCAAATTTCAACAGCAACATGGTCGAAAATCTGATACAAAAAGAAACAAGCCGCAGGCCAGAATATATTTCGATATGAATAAGCAATAATTTCATCATACAAACATATAATTCATGGAAATTAACAAACAAAGTGTTATTTGATGATTAACATGCAGATTTCTAGATTTATGATGCAATTCATGATCATGGTAATTTAATTCATCAATTCAATTTCAATTGGAAGATTCAATTCATCAAATTATTCTATAACATAGATCTAGTTATTTTTCATGTATAACGTGCATATGCAATGTGCAATAGGAATTATAATTTGGATCAAAGATATATGCACGTTGTTAAGAAAATATTGGGTTAGCACATGTAAACCCTCAATATTCTCAACGAAATTCAAATAGTATAACAATATGATAAAAGATCTATTTGCGGGGATCAACAAATTCTTGAACACAAACAATAGAGGGGTTCAAGAAAAGACTTGCTATTTAGATGGTAAATTCGAATATAAAGAATAACGGGATGAAAATCTCGGGTGATGAAATACGAACGGAAGCACGTGCTCTCTACGTGCACTGCAACACACAGCAGCAAACTCCCTAAACACATAGCAACAACATGATCCTCTCTCAAACAGCAAGCACCCAACGGATCCCCCCTACTTCCAAACACGTAACAACAATCGAACCCCCCCCCACTTCCGAATAGTACACAGCGGAGAGAGGGAGAGACAGTGGCGATCGGCAACTGGCTCGACTCGTTAGCAACTGGCGGCAGTGCACAACCGCAGAGGTGGCTTGACGACGACGAGGAGCTACTAGCAATGTTGGGGTAGGGTGGAGACGAAGGCACTATGTTTCTTCCCGAAACAGAGGAAGGAAATGTTGGTGATCGGGGTGTAGGCTGTCGAGGGCTAGGGTGGTCGACGGGAGCACAGGGTAGCGGCGACGAGGATGGGACGACAGGGAGGATGCAGGGGGTTGGATGAGAAGGCAGCGAGGTCGAGGGTTGACGACTAGTGGATGGGTTCGGTTGGCCTTAAGTTGGGTGAAGACGACGGGGATGACGACGGGAGGTGGATGCTATGGTCGAGGGTCGAGGGTGAAAACGAGGACGAGGAGTGTGGTCGGAGGACGGGAGGAGGAAGATGGGGTGCAGGATGGGTTTTGAAAATGAAATAGAGGTTGGCGAGAGAAAGGGTGAGTGGCAGGAGGTTAGGGGAGTGAGAGATATATAATAATTAATTAGGGTTTAAGGGTATTTAAATAGGATGATAGATGTTGGGTTTTGGGTTGCAGGTTAATGGATTTAGGGTATGGGTTTATGCTCCAAAAGGAGAAAAATAAATAGAAATCAATGTGATAAACATATTATGGATCAATTTAAACAGAAAAGAGTAAAATTTTGTAGTGAGCCAAAAATGCAGGATTCAAGCCTAAAGAGTACAAAATGATCAAAAGAGAATAAATGAGCCCAAAGAGCAACAAGATTCATTATTTAAAAGGGATTCGAATACAATCAAGAAAAAGAAAATAAAATACAATAAAATCCAAAACAGAAAAATAGTGGTTACAATCCTACCCACCTTACAAGACGAATTTCGTCCTCGAAATTAATACAAGTGGTACATTAGGCGAACCCCGAAAGAAAACAAAACAATGCAAAACAACTACTCAAACAAATGATGGAACTTCTCCCAGATTTCCTCCTCCAACTCCTAAGTCGACTCACCTGGTGAGTGAGGATTCCAAGAAACTCGAACAAGCTTGATGACTCTATTCTTCAACACCTTTTCTCGATGGTCTAAGATAGAGACTGGCTGAATCTCACAGGACAAGTTTGGCCTCACGGACAACTCCGAGTAGTCAAACACATGACTGTCGTCCCTGATGTACTTCCTGAGATGGAAAACATGAAATATATCATGGACACCCGCTAGAGCCGATGGTAACGTGATCCTTTAAGATACCTTGCCAATACTTCCACAATATTGAATGGACCGATGAACCGGGGACTCAACTTGACCCCACCTCCAAATCGGATAACACCTTTCCAAGGCGATACCTTGAGGAACACATGGTCGCCTGCCACAAACTCTAGAGGCCTATGAAGACAGTCAGCCCATCTCCTCAGCCTATCCTGAGTAGCCTGCAAATGCTTCCGGATCTGAGCCACGACATCAACTTTCTTTGTGATCAACTCAGGCCCCAAAAGCTTCCTCCCACCGATATCATCCCAACAGACCAGCGATCTACACTTGTGCCCATACAAAGCCTCAAATGGTGCTGCCTTGAGACTTGCCTGATAACTGTTGTTGTATGAGAACTCGGCTAAGTGCATATGATCTTCCCACGAACCTCCAAACTGAAGAATGCAGGATCTCAACATGTCTTCTAGGGTTTGAATCGTCCTTTCTGACTGTCCATATGTCTGTGGATGGAACGTTGTACTGTAGCTCAACTTAGTACCCAAGCTCTTCTGCAAACTCTTCCAAAACTGAGACCTGAATCTCGTATCTTTATCTGATACGATGCTGACGGGAACTCCATGCAGACGGACAACCTCCTGAACATACTTCTCAGCCAAACTCTCTGTGGACTGATCCACATGGAAAGGAATGAAGTGGGCAAACTTCGTCAACCGGTCCGCTATCACCCAGATAGCATTATGACCCTTGGGACTCCTTGGCAAAGTTGTCACAAAATACATCGTGATATTTTCTCATTTCCACTCTGGGATTGGAAGAGGTTGCAATAGTCCTGCGGTCCTTTGATTCTCTGCCTTCACTTACTGACATATCAGACACTAAGAGACATATATAGCCACAGTTCTCTTCATACCATGCCACCAGAAATGTTGCTTCAAGTCTCTGCACATCTTAGTACCACCTGGATGAATAGAATACGCAGACCGGTGAGCTTCCTCAAGTAGCTTCTGCCTGACTTCTCCTCTAGGTACACACAACCTAGAGCCAAAACAAAGCGACCCATCAGCATGAATGACCAAATCAGATCTCAAACCGGCTTCCACTTCACTCCGAAACTTTTGCAACTGCTGGTCGCTAGCTTGGGCTTCCTTAATCTGCTCTACTAAGGAAGACTGCAGCTATAACATCATGAACTGCTGAGCTGATCCAAGAAGCAACACATCCAACTCCAGCCTTCTCATATCCTCTGCTATTTCCTTTTGCTTAGTGAGGAACATAGCGGCGGGTCTCCTACTCAAAGTATCAGGTACCATGGTCACTCTACCGAGGTGATACTGCAAATTGATGTCATAGTCTGCCATCAATTCCAACCATCTTCTTTACCTCATGTTCAATTCCTTCTGCGTGAACACATACTTGAGGCTCTTGTGATATGTGAATATCTCCACTTTATCACCAAGCAGATAATGCCGCCATAACTTCAAGTCAAAAATCACAGCCGCAAGCTCCTTGACATAATTCCTCTCATAAGGCCTCAATTGCCTCGATGCATAAGCGACGACCCTGCCTCGCTGCATCAGCACTACTCCCAAATCTCTACCCGATGCATCACAATGGATCACAAAACCATCCGAACTGTCGGGTATAGTCAGCACCGGCGCTGACGTCAACCGACGCTTCAACTATGCAAATGATTCACCACAAGCCTCATACCAATCAAACTTCTGCTCCTTCTTCATCAAACTTTTCAGAGGCCCAGCAATCTTCGAGAAATCCTGAATGAACTTCTGATAATATCCTTCCAAACCAAGAAAGCTTCACACCTCAAATGCAGACTTCGGAATCGGCCATTCCTTGATCGCAGAGATCTTTGATGAATCAACAAAAAAACCATCACCCGAAATAATGTAACCCAGAAAAGCAACCCGATCCAGTCAGAACTCACACTTATTAAGCTTCTCATACAGCTGGTTTTCCCTCAAAGTCTGCAGAACAACCTTTAAATGCACAACATGATCTTCTCGGTTCCGAGAGTACACCAAGATGTCATCAATGAAGACAATGACAAATTTATCCAAAAACAGCGAGAACACCCTGTTCATTAGACTCATGAACATAGCTGGTGCATTAGTAACACTGAAAGGCATCACCAAGAACTCATAATGCCCGTATCTCGTTCGGAATGCCGTTTTATGAACATCTTCTGACTTCACCTTAACCTGATGATATCCAGAACGAAGATCCAACTTTGAGAACATAGAAGCACCTCCTAGTTGGTCAAACAGATCGTCAATCCTTGGCAATGGGTACCGATTTTTCATAGTGACATTATTCAACTCTCTATAGTCAATGCAAAGTCTACGGCTACCATCCTTCTTGTTGACGAATAGAACTGGAGATCCCCAAGGTGAAATACTAAGCCTAATAAAACCCTTATCCAACAGCTCTTGAACTTGCACCTTCAATTTCGCCAATTCAACTGGTGCCATACGATACGGACTCTTAGAGATAGGCATCGTACCTGGCTGAACATCAATGTTGAACTCCACATCTCGGTCCCGCGGTAAACTGGGAAATTCCTTGGTAAATACATCAAGGAATTCCTGCACAACTAAGGGTGCAACATCCCCATCAGAGCCCAATGACACAAGTGAAACAGCCTTAGGGTCCATCGAGCTCTTGACATGCCCTAATGGTGTCTCACCCACATGGAAAACGAACTCTGGTTGACCAGGTAGCCTGAAAGTCACCTTCTTCTCACATCAATCAATCACGGCAAAAGAAACACCCAACCAGTCCATGCCCAGAATAACATCAAAATCGGAAATGGGAATCACTATCAAATCGGCGAAGAAATCCATACCATTAATCAACAACAGGCTTTGCTTGCATACCCTAGAACACACAATGACACCTCCACCTGTGGTGATGTCCTAAGCCATGGGCATAGCATCGCTTGCCAAACTATGCTGATAAACTAAGTGGGAGGAAATAAAGGAGTGGGTAGCACCAGAGTTAAACAAAACATGAGCTGGAAGGGAGAAAACTAAAATGACACCTAGAAGATGATCAAACAAAAAGATATGATGCAAGCAGGATATATGCACGAATTATTGTACAAAAGAAGGAAATAACATGCAGAAAACTGAAATAAAGAAAATTAATCGTACAACTACTGTGATATATCTGCAACCACTCCAATAGCTGCCTCTACTTCCTCAACAGCCAGGTTATAGGCCTGACCACGGTTCCCAGTTTGGCCTCCCCCAGGGGTCACACGCTTCTGATCAAAGATTTTCCACTGGGTGGAAGATGCGGTCTACCTTGACCACAAGCCAGTGCTCCATGCTGAGAAACACTTCCAATCCGTGTAGTTGCCCTACTCCTGGGATAGTCATGAAACATATGCTCACTGCTCCCACACACTAGACACAGCCAATTGGCTAACCTGCAGTCTCGCTGTGAATGCCCAACCTTATGGCAGTAGCCATAAGTCTCAACAGTCCTCAGAACAATAGGTGGGTACGGCTGTGCTCTCGTAGGAGGGGGCAGAACTGGCCTCCGAATAGGTCCCTCGGTAGGCCAAACTGCAACAGGGTGCAGAATAGTCCTCTGAGAAACACCCGACCTCCTAAGTGTCTGCTCCTAGATCCAAGCGGCATCTAGAACGTCGGCATAGGTATGAAGCCGAAGGGCAGCCAAACGGTCATGGAGGTGAAAGCCCATGCCCAACTGGAATCTGCGAGGCCTGTCCTCATCAGTGACTACCAGGGCAGGAGCGAAGTAACTGAGCCGAGTAAACTCTATAGCAACTCGTCCACGGAGCGGTTCCCCTGAGTCAAGACAATGCTTAAATTAATATCATTGTATGTGAAGTAGGCAACAATAATGACATTAAATATCACTATCAGACTGACCTGGGTTAAGGAAATGAATTGTCGTTCCATCTCTGCCTTGGTAACACTGGGGAAGAACTTCATCATAAGCTCTCTGTGAAAGTAGCCCACTCGGTGGGTCTCGCCATCCTTTCAGTCTCTGCCCGCCACTAGATATGGCTGAGACCCACCAGCTGGATGCGAACCACATCCACACGATTAACATCAGCAACTCCAGCAGCGATCAACAACTGCTCCATCCGGATAAGCCATTGCTTGGCCTCCAGCGGTGACTCAGTGCCCAAAAACTTGTCTGGGTGCAGCCCATAAAATTTGCCACTGTGTTAGGCCTTGGTGGAAGTGGCCCAGGTGTAGGTACAGCGACAGCTCGATTGGCTACCTCAAATGTGGCCCTCATCAACTCACTCTCTGCATCTGCACCAACTGCTGCAACACTTGAGTGACAGCCACAATTTTTAGATGTTCATCCCTCGAACGAGAAGTGGAAGAACCTTCGCGAGCCAAATCCTGAAACAAGATCAAATATGGTCAGTACCTAGATTGTATGTTGGTTATTATATATATTCATGCGATCATCGTGGTGTGCACATCATTGAGTTAACCTGGTTAGAGCCAAACTTGACTAATATATCACCCAAATCCAAACTTCCATAAGTTAGTCATATTTGACTGATATATTATCCAACCCTGGGTTCTGATACCACTACAAACCTATCACGCCCCGCTTTCCAAAATATAGAAATACGAGTACGTAACGTAGGCCCAGCGAATGATGTCACAACCATCCATAATTTGTACCAGTCTAACTCAATAATGTGAAATAACAATCACAACTATGCAAGGAGATATAATCACATAAACAAAGATCAACTTCATTAATAATGAAATAATCCAAAATAATATCCAACATAATATCCAATATCTGGGAAATTAAATAAACTCTGGGACAAAAGCCCAAAACATTGTATAATTTCAACAACAATATTCAAAGGGGAAAATAGCATAAAATAATTCAAGCAATCTATTCTTGGACTCCATCTTCTAGAATCGTTGCTCACCAATTCCTTCTAGTAGTGATCCTTCAGTACCTATAAATTCGTGATATAAAAAGAGAGAAAATAATGTCCTTAGAGTAAGTCATGCACAACAAGTATAGAAATCAGGGAATAATAGGAACATGGTATATCAAAAAGAAGGGACGGGATTAAAGTCAATAACAAAATCAAAGATTGGTAATAATGTCAAGGGTCTATGTTGAGCATGAACTAATTAACGATTTCACTTCAGGATTAATATCAATGGACAGTATATGCGTTTAAGCATGAAATGTCAAATGCGGGTTTTTATTCATTTTATTAATCTATCTAGTGCACGTACTATTGCGTCTCATTCCACAGGTTCAGTACAAGCAAACAAGTAAACGTTTAGACTGATGGTGAACTCAACAGATCATGTACTCGGCCTAGTTATCAGGAATTTATGGGATATATGGGATATACGGGAATTACGGGAATTACGGGAATTTATGGGAATTTATGGGAATTTATGGGAATTTTGGGATTTACGGGAATCTGCTTGCAAGGGAGTTACTGATTACAGTCTCTGATTGTTCACTACCAAGTCAACCCATAATACTCCGGCTTGTTATCATTTTATTTCATCCTATGTGATCATGCAAAAAGGTGTCAAGATTGTATCATGCTAGGTGTGACTAATTCTACTCATTTCAGGCAAAGCAAGAAGCATATATATTAAATCAATACAATTCATAAAATCTGGACAGCAGGACGTTACTGTACAAAAATAGTTATTACCACTGCTACAGAAAAGTAAATATGGATCCGTTAGAAGTTCTAGAATCTAGACTCTTTTCCGGTTCCAGCGAATATATATACGATATATAAAAGTTACAGAAACTAGGTTGAAAATTCTATTCTTTTCACATTTATGTTCAAGGAACAAGTTATAAATTATGTTCAAACATATGAATTAGGCCAGCAAACTAATCAATTAAATCTATAAAAATTTAGGGTGGTTCCTAACATGTCTATTCTCAGTCAAATTAATTTCCTATTTTTATTTTACTGTTAACATGTTCTATTTATTATTAAAGCTAGGTGATGCATATAAATTTGTGAATCTGAAAATCCAGACCCAGGTGTACCAAAATACTAATATCTAACAGATTACATATAGTAATTCAATTTTGTTGAATGTTCTGGAAAATAAACTCATGAGGCTATAATTCATATTCACAAAGTTATTTCAAATTACAACAGCAACATGGTCGAAAATCTGATACAAAAAGAAAAAAGCAGCAAGCTAGAATATAATTCGATATGAATAAGCAATAATTTCATCCAACAAACATATAATTTGTGGAAATTAACAAACAAAGTGTTATTTGATTATTAATATGCAGATTTCTAGATTTATGATGCAATTAATGATCATGGTAATTTAATTCATCAATTCAATTTCAATCGGAAAATTTAATTCATCAAGTTCTAGTTATTTTTCATGTATAACGTGCATATGCAATGTGCAATAGAAACTAGGGTTTGGATCAAAGATACATGCATGATGCTAAGAATATATTGGGTTAGCTCGTGTAAACCCTCAATATTCTCAACGAAATTCAAATAGTATAATGATATGATAAAAGATCTACTTGCGGGGATCAACAAATTCTTGAACACAAATAATAGAGGGGTTCAAGAAGAGACTTTCCTGTTAGACGGTAAATTAGAATATAAAGAATAATGGGATGAGAATCTCGAGCGACAAAACACGAACGGAAGCACGTGGTCTCTACGTGCACTCCAACACACAGCAGCAAACTCCCCAAACACATAGCAACAATAGGATCCTCTCTCAAACAGCAAGCACCCAAGGGATCCCCACTACTTCCAAACACCAAATAGCAATCGAAATCCCCCCCACTTCTGAACCGCACATAGCGGAGAGAGGGAAGATAGCGGCGATCGGCGACAAGCTCGACTTGTCAGCGACTGGCGGCACTAGCGGTGGTGCACAACTGTAAAGGTGGCTTTATGATGATGGGGATCGACTAGCGATGCTGGGGTAGGGTGGAGACAGAGGCACTCTGTTTCTTCCCAAAATAGAGGAAGGATATGTTGGTGACCGGGGTGTAGGCTGTCGAGGGCTAGGGTGGTCGACGAGAGCACAAGGTAGTGGCGGCGAGGATAGGACGATGGGGAGGATGCAGGGGGTTGGATGAAAGGGTGGCGAGGTCAAGGGTTGACGACAAGTGGATGGGTTCGGTTGGAGTTGAGTTGGGTGAAGACGACGGGAGGTGGATGCTGTGGTCAAGGGCCGAAGGTGAAGACGAGGACGAGGAGTGTGGTCAGAGTAAGGGAGGAGGAAGATGGGGTGCGGGGTGGGTTTTGAAAACGAAATAGAGGTTGGGGAGAGAAAGGGTGAGCGACGGGAGGTTATGGGAGAGAGAGTTATAATAATTAATTAGTGTTTAGGGGTATTTAAATAGGATGATAGATGTTGGGTTTTGGGTTGCGAGTTAATGGGTTTAGGATATGGGTTTAGGCTCTAAAAAGAGAAAAATAAATAGAAATCAATGGGATAAACATATAGCGGATCAATTTAAACCCAAAACACAAAAAAATCACATTTTTTAGTGAGCAAAAAATGCAGGATTCAAGCCTAAAAAGTACAAAATGGTCAAAAGAGAATAAATGAGTCCAAAGAGAAGCAAGATTCATTATTTAAAAGGGATTCGAATACAATAACCAAGAAAAAGAAAATAAAATGCAATAAAATCCAAAACAGAAAAATAGAGGTTACAACTCATCCTTTTCAACTTGTTCATTCTGACATAAGGGAACCCTCTCATGTACCTTTAAGCGAAGGCTATCTCTATTATGTTGTCGTCATAGATGACTTCACTCGATATACATGGATTTTTCTTATACGTCAATGATCTGAGATTCCTAATGTTTACTAGTTCTTTACAACCATGATTTATACTAATTTCGGTGTGCGCATCAAGATTTTTTGCTCAGATGGTGCTTGTATGTACATTTCACTACTATGAGAATGATTCTTCAGTTTCACGACACACTTTTTCAGCAATCATCTCCTCACACACATGAACAAATTGGTACTAGAGAGATTGTTCATTTTCAGTGTTTGTTATCATATATGGATGTTACTCTGATATGAGCTATTCCTCTTCATTATGATAATCGGAGTGCCTTGCATATTACAAGCAACCTGGTCTTTCATGAGCGAATAAAGCACATAAAGATTGATTGTCACTATGTTAGTGAGCATTTTGAAGAAGGAACCATTTCACTCCATTTTGTGCCCTCTTCACAGTAGACAGTAGACTTCATCACCAAATTCTACTTCAAAGATTTTTATACTTAATGGAAAAACTCACACTATTCGACCCACCGTAAGTTTGAGAGGGGGTGTTAGATATTATATTAGATTAGTCCTATATCGAAATATATATTTATTCAGTCTTTGGTTCTGTCCTATATATAGGAAATACTGTTCTCAGTATTAATTTAATCCAATAATCCAATAACATTCTCTCAATCTCTCTCTCTCTCTGCTAACCTTAACAGGGTTAAATTTTTTATTTTTATTTTTAAAATCCGCAATGGCTCGATTCTATTTCCCCCTTATAAGTACAAGGCCACATTTGACAAGTTCTTCACAATTCTTCTTCCAATTTTTCATCAAAATTTTTAAAAAAATCTTCCAAATTCACATTCAAAAGTTTAATAAATTTTAAAAAATATTTATAATAATTATGGGAGGAGGTACAAAATGGATTTACGATGAAGAAGAAACTATGTGCAAAGCTTGGGTAAAAGTCAATCTCGACTGTGAAACTGGTTCCCAACAACCTAAGGGAAAATTCTACGAGTGCATTCGATCAAAATATACAGAAATTTGAGAGGGTCCTCCAAAAAAAGTTTTCCAGCAGCTAGATTTGAAAATAGTTGGAGAAGGCATCTTTCTCAGAGGCTAACAAAGTGGCATGAAGCTTTGATGTTCGTTCGATGGACAACTCAGAGCGGCCAACCTTATCTTAATGAGGTAAATAATTTTAACAAATTTATTCAAACTTATCCATGTCTTAATAATAATTTTTTAATTAATTTTTGTACTCTTTGTTTGATTGTAGATGTCAAATTGTGGCACAAAAATCAGATAGGTGAAGATTGGAACTTAGATGTTTATTGGGACATAGTCCACTGTGTAGACAAATTCAAAGGTCCAGTTGAAACTAGATTTGGATGAAGTCAACAGTTTCTAGTTCGAGCAACTCTGACGGAAGCAACTTCCTTAGATTTGACTTGTGACGACGATCTTGTACCATTGCTGACACCCAATTATGCACGACCTTCAGGAAGGAAGGCTAAAAAAGTGCCTGCTCGAAAGAAAGGGAAGTCTTTATTCGGTGAGAGTAGTCGAATTACAAAGGCAATCGAACATTTAGCTGGACGAACGAATGATGAGATGAAGAGAACCAATAACAAGGTTGCTGAGACGATACAATGGGAGAAGGCAAAGCAAAGGAGACAAGTGCAAACAGAGGATCGAGTAAGAGACGATCGAGTAATGATGTATGACATTGCTATAATGACTCCTGATAAGGCCGCATTCAAGAAGGAAGAACAATAAAAAATAACTTGTGGTCATGCTCAATCGGATGGCAATAGCAGTCATGACAAGGCTAAGACTACAACCAAAATGCTGGAAATGAAGCTTATTATCCCTAGTTTCAGGATGGTTATGTAACCCTTTAGTGTTGAAATTTCTAGATCTAATACATGGCACGATGGATTTGAAGAACATAGCAAGAAGAAGCGTCAAAGTGGGAGCAAGCAAGAGCAAGTAGCACACTAGCAAAGGCAACAAGCTGCTATCTTGAACCATGTGCAGTCGAATGCACAACTCTCATTCTAGAAAGCTGTGCATTCGACTGTCAAGCTCTATGTTCGCTCGATGGGTATTTGCAGTCGACTGAGCAACTTTATTTATTCTCCGGTTGAGATATAATCTTTTGTAATCCCATATATATGTATGATATACGACTATTAGGGCTTAAATGAGTGATAATTCCAAGGGAGAAAAAGAGATCTAGCAGCCATTCTTCAGAGAAGAAGAAGATACCTATACCCCTACGCAGAGAAGTAGCCATTGCAATGGGTGAACCTCGATAAAATCTTGTGTGTTTTTGTGTGGTTGGTTGATATGCTTGTTCTTGTTTCTTTGATTAGTTTCTTTCGTTTGCATCTCAGATTAACTTATTCTGCAATTAAACTCAACAAAGTGGTATCTAGCACTAGGTTGGTTGTAGAGATGTAAGACAAAAGTAGAATCGAGATATTTGATGGAAAGAGTTCACAATGTGGAAGATCCAAATGATCGGGGAACTCTGACAAAAAGATGTCGATGATCCATTATTTGACATGAAGCTAGAAGGAGCCGTAGTAGATGCAATTGCGTAGGCAGCTTGGAACCGTTTAGATAAGAAGGCGCTTGGGAAAATTCCAATGTCGATATGTAAGAAGACGTTATTCCACATTGAGAAAGCAAAGACCATAAGAGGCTATAAATATTCTGACATACATGTTTGAGAAATTGTTTGCATCGAACCAGATCCTTCACTTGAAGAAGTTGGTGAACATGAAGTGGTCATAGAGGAGTTGTGTGGCATAGCATGTGAACAATTTTTTTTAGTCAACAATCAGATAGAATTAGCAGGGTTGAAGTTCATGAAATGAGCACAGGGCATTGTTATTGTTATTTACTCTTCCAGACAGTTACGGTCCCCCAGAATAGACTATCACTAGTACTTAACTGATGCCTACTTTGAAGGATGTTGTGAGAAGCATCATGAATTGTCACGCCCCGCTTTCCAAAATATGGAATGCAAGCACGTGATGTTGGCCCAGTGAATGACTTGTGTCATTCATAAATTGTTATTGATTCAACTCAACAATATAACGAGGAGCAATAAAACCATGCATGCAATGAAAGGATAATCACATGAATAATAATACTTGGAATTTGAGCATGAAATAACCAAATATAATAATAATCCAACACTGGAACGACAATAACAATATTCGAGTCAAAAGTCAACAATACAAAGAAATAATAGTGTTCAATTATTTAAGTCTTCATAGCAAAACAACAATTAATTAAGCGGCAGTGCAATCCATTCTTCACCATTGTAGTTCTCCTAATCCATTAGGCGATTCTCCTTGATTACCTGTAAGCTGTTCATCTAAAAGGAGAGAATAATATGTCCGTAGAGCAAGTCGTGGACAGCAAGTAGAGAAAGCAATGAAATAATGACATTTACAGCATAACAATGAATTCAATAAATAATAGAATCTATGACAATGAACAATAAAAAAATGATCACGATGCAATGTGCAATTATAATGATCAATAAAAATAAAAATAAACGATATCAATCGATAACACTTTTCAATAATGATGACAATATGCAATGACGATGCGATGACAATCTTAAGTCTATTATTCATTTTAATTCTAACTAATGTAGCACTTCATGCGTCCCATGTATTTACCATATGGTTGCTACATACAAACAAGTTACGTTTAGACTTAGTGGTAGATTTTATAGTTCATGTACTCGTCAACGATAATCAATATTCAATAGTTGCAATTCAATAATTACTGCACGATATGATAACTGGCCCCGATACAATACACAATAGATTGGGTTACTGCCGTAAGCCACATCCATCGATAAAACAATAGCCATTAACAATATTTAGGGAAACACGAGCCCTTCCTCCGAGTACAGTCCCTATATTGTCCACTACTACAGTCAACCCTTAAACCCCGTCTTGTTAACATTTCTTTATTCAATCAATATGCAATAGTTGTGTAATGTCATGACATGAATTACAATAATAATTTTTATTTCTATATTCAATAATTAACTACATGAATGCATGCACGATCTCTATAAATTGGAGGCAAAAGACGACACGAATTCAAGACTACTACTTGGATTCGCTCGTGTAAATCCGTAGTATCCCAACGATAGATAACAATAGCAGATATACGATAATCAATATAGATCTAGTTGCGAGATTCAATAAACAATCTCGAATATGATACAATAACTATTCGAGGGGAAATGACTTGACTTTTATATGGTTAATTTCTAGTATTTAGAATAACAGGATGAGAATCCCGGGCGACGAAACCCTGAACACGAAAACACGCAAACACACCCGAGCCACAAGCAAAACACTAAAACATCGAACACGAACACCACACAGCAAGAATGGATCCCTTCCACCAGAACAGCAACACACCTCCGCACCAGAACATCAAACACGCAAAAGAAAAGAAACCCAACTCTCCTTCTTCTGTCGAACACCACACAACGTTCCAACAACAAGATCAACGACAGGGAAAGCAGCGATGGCTCTCGGTGGTTGGGAGCTTCGAGCGGTGCTGAGACGAGGAGGGGGAGCGAAGGCACTGCGGCAGTCGAGGCGACGCGGAGCTCGAGCGATGCCCTGTTTCGCGCCAAAATAGGGGAGGCAGGGGTTCGAGGCGACGGGAGGTGGTCGACGCCAGGGATGGAGCAAGGCCCGTCAATGGCGGGGGAATGAGGGTCGAGCAGAGGTGGAAGAAGAAGAGGAGTGGAGCGAGTGGTAAGGACGAAGTTGAAGAGGTCGACGATGGCGATGGAGGATGGAGACTCGAAGTTGCGGCAATGGCGATGAGCAGGAGGGACGACGGGGTGCTCGACAAAAGTGGCAGGCGGTCGATGTGATGGAGATGCAAGCGGGGTCGCAGCAACGAAGTCGAGGACAAGGAAGATGGGTTTGATGGAGTGACGAGGACGACGTCGAAGACTAGGGGCTCGAGCGGGAGAGGAAGGCGACGATGGAGTGAGTGACGAGGAGGAGTAGCGACGAAGGGAGTCGCCAAGGTGATGAGGGCGCTCGGGAGTTGGATGAGGTAGACGAAGGGGAAGGGGGGGAGCTCTGTTTTCGGTTAATGGAAAAATAGAGAGAGCGGAAGAGAGAAAGAGACGGGAGAGAGAGAACGGGGGAAGGGGGTTTATATAAAATAGATAATAATATAATATATTAAATATAATCTAATAATGGGTAGTTATGAGAGAGTGGGGGGGGGGGGGGTTATGGGGTTACAGGATGTGAAGAGTGGGGGAATGTGAGGGGTTTTGTATACGAATAGTTGAATTTGGGTAGGGTTGGATAATGGGTTAACGGGTTGGGTATATAAATCTTGGTTTGGGTTTGTAGACTTGGGCGTTATATTTGGGCTTCACAAATTAAAATAAATATGAATAAAAAGAATGTGGAATTGGGCTCTAAAACTATATGTTAATAAAAATGTAATTATAATGAATATAAAACTGGGCTTCATGACAAGAAATCCAATAATCAAATCACAGGGTGGGCTTTAGCATAAATCAAATAATTAACTAGAAATTTTATAATGAATTAGGATCTTTGGGTTTTTCAAAATAATAATAATAATAACAATTCTAATAATAGTAGTAAAATAATAATCAAGAGTTAAATAATCAAATAAGGATAAATAGTGTAGGTTGAAATTCTGGGTTCAAACAAAATAGTCGGGTACTTAAATGAATGCAAAAAATTTGGGTCCAAAATGTTAGAAATTTTTATAGGGAAAAATTTAAATACAAGAATATAGGAAAAGAAAAAAATACAAATCCATATAAACGGGAACGGGTGTTACATGAATGAGGAGGTAAGGAGAAAAAGAAATGGAGAATCTTATTCGTCATATTCTAGCAACTCTGCATTGACTACTGAGAATCGTGGAAAAAGCACTAACAGATGGAGGTCGAAAAGTAGGAATCACAAGTCCAAGTCATGAGCAGAACATCGCAAAGGAGAGTGTTGGCACTGCCATATGCCAGGACACAGAAGAGACCAATGCACAGAGTACAAGAGACATCACGGTGGGTCATAGGGAGCCAATATGGTAAGTAATAAAACTCATTTAGATCATTTGTGTTTATCTGCTGGAGTTGATGTTATGCAAGATAATTGATTTTAAGACTCAGGTGCTTGTTATCATTATACACCCATGAGGGATGCTTTTGAGAATTACATGACAAGTAATTTTGGGTCAGTCACAGTTGGAAATGGGCGAAGCTGCCCAGTTGTTGGAAAAGGAATGATCGTAGTGAAAGCTCGCAATGGTGGGCAACTAGTTTTGCATAACACGAGGCATATTCTAGGTTTGAAGAAGAACTAGATCTCAATCAGAGAATTGGATAAAGAAGGGCTTGTGACAATATTTGGATTTGGAGAGTGGAAGATAACTACATGTGCTAGGTTGGTGGCAAAAAGAAAAACATATGGGCATGTTGTATCAACTCACATGAGGTGACTCGGGTGATATCATTGCCACAACATCAACAGATAATTAACCCACAATCTTATGGCATGTCAGGTTGGGGCACCTAGGTGAAAAATGTGTCAAACAGCTTTGTTCTAGAATCCTTTTGCCAGGGCTAAAGAAAGTTGAGATGGAATTCTATCAGAATTGTGTCATGAAAAAAAAAAAGGTCAGTTAGCTTTCAGTTGGGTGGGCGTGAGAAGAAGCTTGGTAAGCTAGAGTTGTTACATACAGATGTGAGGGGTCCGGTTCAAGAATTCTCTTATGGTGGTAAGAAATACTTTGTCACATCGTTAATAATGCTGTAAGGAAAGTTTGGGTTATGGGAATTTGTGAGATATCCGAGGTATTTGATACATTCAGGGCTTGGAAGGTTAGAGTTGAGAACGATAGGGGGTGCAAGGTTAAAAGCATTGAAATCTAACAATGGTGGTGAGTACACAAGCAGAGAATTTATTTATTATCTAGCACATGAAGGTATCCATGAAACTAGGACGGTTCAAAACTCCACTGGAGAATCAAGCTGTAGAAAGAATGAACAGCACGATACCATAAATGAGATTCATGAGTGTAACACCCCGCAAAATTGAGTTATGACAATTTTTCTCTCTTGTGTTACGCACATGTATTTTGTGTCGTTACAGGTAATATTCGTAACGTATTTTAATATAATTATCCTACGTATTTTTGTATTTCGATTAACTATATATTTTCCGTCATCTCAAAATTTTTTTTAATCATATTTTGAGCCAACTCAAATATAAATCTTAATCTTTGTGTTCTTACGCACATTGCACGTGCCTTCAATGCATGTATCAATTACGCATATTTTACCGTTACGTGTAATTTCCGTAACATTATTAATATAAACTTTCTACATATATACACTGGAGTACGGCAAACTATCGTATTTTGACTACTTATGATTGTTTTTCGTTCTCTCGAATTTATTTTGTATTGAAACGTGCGACGCACGTGTTTGCAGTACATGTGTTGGTTGTATCATTTTTCAAAATAAAAACTTTATGAAGTGTGTATGTTTATTTATATTTTTTAGTTTAAACTAGTTTTACGTGAAATATTTCTTTTTAAATATTTTTTCTACATGTGCTTTTTCTCTTATACACGTGCAAATTATGTTATTTTTATTACAAAGTTGTGCACTAAAATATCATTAAGATTAATATAAAAAAATGTACTAAAATTAATGTAAAGAAAATCAATATAAGTATTCATTAAAGAAAAGAATTTAGAATGATAAAATAATAAAATAAAAATAAAATGAGAAATGTACAAAAAACACGTGCACATGTGCACATGTGTATTGCACACCATAAATCCAACCGGCTGCACTTGCACTTGTATTGACCGAGTATTTTGGAGTGAGGGAGAGTGGGTGTGTCAGTGAGTATGTGAGTGGGTTAGTGGGAAGTTAGTTGCTAAAACTACTATCTAATTTCGTATATAAATACCCCCTACTTCAGCCATACATGAACACAAAACAAATCAATAAAAATGAGGAGAAACATTTGTGATTTGCTATTGGTTGCTTTCAGGAGGAACTAGGAGACTTGCATTTCTGGGAGTAGGGGGATTTTGGAGCCTTTTGCTAGGGGTTTTGTAACATCCCGTATTGTACGATACCTGAATATATATGTATGTATGTATATTGTCCGTATGCATGCACTTGATTATAGTATTTTAGATTGATTTTTTTGCTATCATGGTTTGTGGTTAGGGGTACGGGACGGTTCTTGGGTGGATTGCATTCTAAAAAGATGCACGAGAACGAGGATGACCGATACTACTAGTTTTCGGTACGACGCCCATGCAAATATAACACTGCATGATGCTACGATGGATATGTATTGCGTGCACTCGTTAAAACTGCTTGTCTCGCACCCGTTGGAACCCATTAAGGCTAAATAGGACAGCCAACATAGTAACCACAAAACAATGGGCTATGAGCCATGGTTTTGCCTAAAACCACCCTACAATCCTATGCTACACCCCCCATAAAATCCGGCCCATATACCCCCTTCATTCACCTTCATTTTCCCACTTCATTACCTCTCTTTGCTCTGAAAATTTCAGAAAGAAACCTCCTCAAGAGAAATAGGAGAGAAGGAAGAAGAAAGTGAAGAAGAAAGATCAAGAGGAGATTTCCAAGAGAGGAAGCTCGAAGAAGATCCTTCCACTACTACAACCAAGGGTGGGGAGTTTCTCTAAACCTGATTTTCTTGTCTTTTAATTGATTTTGATTGCATGCATGTATGGTAGGATGTATAGGGTTGATCATCTGAAGGTTAAAAGTTGAAGTCAGAATTGAACTAGAAAGACTTATTCGGAGTACCATTTTGTGGATTTTTCCGAGAGCAAAATATGATGAATTAGTCCATGAAATTTAAAGGGTTTGTTCATATATGTGTTAGGATCGTTCATAATTTATTTCAGATTTTTCTATGGTCATTTGATATGTTAATAAAATCGTGAGATGGAGTTGTGTCGTAAGGCAGACTCAAAAAAGATAAACAGGATGGCTGATATTGTAGGAATGTTCTTGATTTATTGAAGCATGCTATTGATCTGAAATTTTTACCCAATGTTCCTGCATGCATTTTGATTATGTACCAAAATCAGTAAATTATTTGGATGAGTTTATAGACATGAGAAAAATCGATCTATAACCAGTAGCTGATGTTGAAAGAAAGAACTTGATGGTTTCTGTGCTAACTTCCAATAGGTAGTACTCACTGTATAATTGGAATTTTGACATGAGGACTTTTTCATGATGTTGGGTATGATATCTAGTTTCACCACCATAAATTTTATGTCATTTGGACAAGTATGTGATTTACTATGATTTTATGAATATGCACTGTACTGTTTTCAACCAGTTTTGATACTCTGTAGAGATTGAGAATTTGAGACTTGTTAGAAACATATTTTATGAACCTGATTCATTAGAGAGTTGAAGTGGACACCAAGATCTTTCCAACAAGACCAATTTGAGGCAATTCCAATAAACGGTTGAATTATTATGATTTTTGTAAGACTGGACAGAGAACTAGAGTAGAGCTGAGTACTCTGAATTGGAGAGACCAATTGTGTGAATTGGTGTATCGATGATAGATGAGTATTTTAGGGTGACTTAATGGTATAATTTGGACATGACCAACTAGAGAGTTGTTGAGGACACCCACCCCCTTCTACAGAATTTGAGTTTGTGTCGTTCTGATGAACGAGTAGGATTTTGTGTTACTGGTAAGGCGCAACACGTGCACAGGAAGCACGCGGGCTGGAGCTTGCGAAGCTATTTCGAGGACTTAGATGTTTGAATCTAAGCTCGTGATCAACTAGGAAGTTGTAGCCTAGGATCTTACCTTCCCAGATTGGGCTCGTACACTCCAACCGGAGTTGTATCGAGAGAGTTATGACCATTTTGAGATTCTGGCAGAAACCCATAGGTCGCTTAGTCTTGGTTTGGACTGAGTGTTGTGAAGACATTTTTCCTTGTGTGTTATCTGAGTCGATGACTCGTATCTAGGGATGGTTGATCTCTGTATTGAGGTTGTTGACTCCCCGAGTGGGATGGGTGGCTCGAGTTAGTCACTAGGGTAAAGGATACCCTGCACCTATCAAGCCTATATTATTAGACTTCTGCCGAGCGTAGGACGTCCGAGCATGCCAGTGAGTGGAGCTCACGGAGCAATTATATATTTACAGCCGGGGTAGCGACAGGCGTAGGCCATTATGCTGGACGAGTCCAAGCCGGGGAAGTAGAGAACCGGACCGGTATCGCCAGGGGTCAGAGGTTGATAGGCAAGTATGGAAGCAGTTAATTCTTACCCAAAATAATTAGAGTAAGGTAGGGATTAGAATGGTTATTAAAGGGGTTGGGAAATTACATTAGTCCTAGTAAATCATAGTCGGTGTTGTATCTTTCAGTCATAGGGATACGTTCTCGGTCGCTCATGGATTGTGTCCCCGGCTCGTATCTCGATCTATTGATTCCCAAAGCTTTGCTGAAGTAAGGTACGGGAGGCCCAGAGGATTTGACCTCCCGTGGTGCTCACGTCCCTATGTGCGGGTTTTTGTGTTTTGGTATATATATATATAAGTTCATAACCCAGGCCAGGGGTGAACACACATGCGTAAGTCCGTGGACATATGGAACCAAGGGTCATAAAGACCAGGTTCAATGCGGTTTCTAAAGAGGTCCGTGCGCGGGTACCAACTGGCGGTGACCACTTGGGCACTGCAGGGCGGAATTAGACCGACCGCTGCAATCTCCTTGGGCGACGGACAGTCTATTAGGAACTAGATGGGTACGAGGGTAGGATGCATGGTAAGGGATTGAACCCTACAATCAGGAGAGGCGAACTCCTTGGAAAGTATGTGGTATGGGATGCATATGTTTCCATCGAAGTTGATATTGGGAAAGTATGTAGTATGGGATGCATACGTTCCCAACTGAATTGCATTAGAGTAGGTGCATCGTGTGCATTCTTATTTGTGCATTGGATTAGGCAATGCTTGGGTGTTGAACGCATGTAGTATGGGATGCATGCAGATCTAGATTTCCAAGTCTTACTTGCTTTAGAATAGGCTTGTAATTGGTGCATTTAGTTGTTAGATCATGGCATACACGAGCACTACACAATTTAGGATGCACGTTTCCTTTTCCATTCAAGATGGTTTGTGATTGCCAGTTTGGAGGATCGCTGTTATTATCAGTATTGCGTCAGTCGAAGTACTAACGTTCCCTACCTTTTAGGTATCGACTTCTACCTTTCAAGCAGGTGCAGAGATATCAGAGTCGCGCAGCAGAAGACTCAAGCTGAGGAGCAAGTCCCGGGGGAGCCGTGGGCCGCTCAGCGAGGTTCAGCAAGTAATTAGTCAATTACCATTCTAGGAGGCAGCTGATAGCTCCACAAGAGGAGTCTGTAATTATTTGTAATAAGCTGTAATGAATTGATGTAATTTGTACTCCTTGTCCAAGAACAAGACATTGGGTGTAATCAATGATGTAATGACTTATTTGGCAATAAATTTTTTTTAAATTTCCGTGTTATTACTGTGTTGAGATGTATTTGAAGGCGAAGATTATGGGGAGTGTCTCGGATGTCCGGTAACGGGGATCCGGGGCGCTACAGGTTTCAACTATTAGGAGTTCTCTTTGAGGTGAGTATTTATTTTATTTTCTAAATGTTTTTTTAGAATCCATGATTAGGTGTGAATGAATTTGAATGATAATGTGTGGTTGTTTCTTTTTCTTTCTAAACAATTTGTAGAATTCATGATTAAGTATAAATGCATTGAATGACAATTAGTTAATGTGTATGTGTTTTCTATCAATTGCCAAATATTTGTAGAATCCATGATTATGTGTAGATGTATTTAAAAGATGATTAGATTTCTATATGAGTATGTGTATGTCAAGGAATACTTTCAAAATTATGTCTAAACTAGCTTAGGAGAAAATTTCAATTGTTGTTCTATATTAAAGGAATTAGATTATAGAATTGTGCTTCATTTGTTAATCTAGATTAAAGGAATTTAATTATGAAATTGTGAAATGGTAGGGATAATTAATTCCCTCATTTTGTTGTATGAATACTTCTATGTGGTTCTTTATCTACGATGAAATTAATTTGAATCTATGCATGAAACTTGTATATTGAGCTCCATGAGAATTTTTAAATAGATTTTGAAACATGTATAAATTGGTTAAACTAAATAAAATTTTCTTTTATGTAATTTATTAGATTTATACAATATACTGTATAGAAGCGGTAAGATAATTGTAGAATCAAAACTGTAGTTTAAAATTTTATTAAAGTTGTGAAACAGAGAGTTCGTAGTTAAATAAATTTTATACGAGTTATAGTCAGATGATGAGGTTTGAGCACCTGGTCTTTGGCTTTGGCCTTGGGTCGCAGTGTATAGTGTTATTAGGTTGCGGGTTCAAAACCTAGGGAGCTCTTTTTCTTTTGAAAACTTTAATGAATTGTTAGAACAGTAGACATAACTATATGGGAATTTCTATGTGGACTTTTGCACCAACAGTGAGTTGGCTTACTGGTTATTGGGTTGCAGTTGGGTAGCTGCTGTGCTCGGGTTCGACTTCGGGTATGGACCTTTTGATATTTTTTATGGTTTTAACTTGCTTTATGCATTTTAAATTAGGAGAAAAAAATTGTAGGACTATACTAGAATATTAATGGAATATTTTGAGAATAATTATGTACAAATTTAGAAATTATTTCAGGATAAAACTCACTACAAATTGATTAATATGCCTAGATGGTTATATTTGAGGTCCTTTAAAGAATAACTATTTTTTTAAATCCAATTAACTTTGGAATAGTTGAGAAAAATAAATATAAATGTGGGAAATTCATTTGGATGAGAATTATATTGTACATCATTTACTTAAGAAGTAAATTGGTAATGATTTATTTGGTGAGGAAAGATTAAAATGTGATAATTTATCATAGAATTTGTGTATCATATGAAAGAGAATTTCACCCTAAAATTTATGAAAAATGATTTATAAGACAAACTAAGAGATAAATAAAGAATGAATTTGGGAGAATAAACGTATGACATTTGTAAGGAGTTTATCAAGTTGAAATGCTTTCTTGAGATGTATTATAAGGGAATGAGAAGTTATATTTTGAAATTGACAATTCAAAGTGAATGTATGAACAAATGGAATGAATTATGAATGAGAAATTGTGTATTTGAGGTTAAGATAACCCAAATGATCCCGCTTTAAGACGTTGGAATCTAGAGGCTGAGCGAGACCCATAGAGACCGACAAGTTATGATAAATGAAATTTGAGAAGTAGCCAGTGTGGGCTAACATTTCTCCGTGTGTTGATTTAAGTCCGGTAGAAAAAACTAGCTCTTGGTTGTGATGATCATAAGTGAACCTAGGATCAGGCACTAGAGGGAGATGTGACGAAGTATGGGCAAACATGAGTATGAGGGCCTTATTTGACTCGCGGTGGAAGATTATCTACAGAATTATCGGGGTGTGAGGCATGGTGTCCAAAATCACTTGTGGTGGGAGATACTTCTTCAGAATTATCGGGATCAAGATTTGCGGCGGGAGATTATCTTCAGAATTATCGGGGCGTGCGGCATGATGTCCAAAATCGCTTGCGATGGAAGATATTTTTTCAGAATTATCAGGATCGAGGCAACCCTCATGGGGTATTTATGTGATGAGGTACCAGATGGCTCGCGGTGTGGGTACCGTCTTCAAAATTATCGGGGTGTGAGGTAAGATGTCCAAAATCACTTGCGGTGGGAGAATGATTCTTCATAATTATCATGGGGTATTTGTGTGATGACGTACCAGGGGGGGAGACCGATTATCAATAATTATTGGGGTGTTAAGGACTTGCCCTAGGACCTATGTAGTATGGGATGCATAGAATCCGAACAAGTATGCATTAGTATCATCGTAGTGTAATGTCTGCATTAGGTATTTAGTTTAAATCATACAGTGACATGTTTAGGATAGTCACCTTTCACATTTTTTTCCACATTCAATTTTGTGTTTGCTAAAATAGAAGAATCTTTGTATTATAGCATTGCGTTAGTTGTATGCAGCTGACGTGCCCACAATTTTCTAGCTGCGGGATTGGATTTGGCATGGACTTGAAGTCACTGTGAAGGATGTCACAAGATTGAAGAGCTTTCATTATCATATGTTGTATTGTACTTATTTAATTTCGTTGTGCTGTTGTAAAAAATGATGTTGTAAATGAAAAGTTTTTAAATTCCTTGTATTTTTGTACGAATTTGAAGTAAAAAAATCCTGTTTATGCTACGAATTACATATGTTTGGAATTCGGGGCGTTACAATGAGACTTCATGCGGGTCTTCCTATCCATCTTTGGGTAGCTACAGTGGATACAATAGTGTACCTAATCAACCGTTCCCCATCCAGTGCCTTTGATGGGGGAATATCTCAATAATTATGGTAAGGTATGCACTAATTCACAGAGAAGAAAGGAAGAAACTGGATTCAAAATCTAGTAAGTGTGTTTTTATTGGATACAGGCGGCGATGAGTATGGTTACATGCTTTAGAATTTTGTGAATAATAAGTTCATTCGCAGCAGGAATGTGGAATTCAATGAAGATCTCTTATACAAAGACAAACACATAGGTCAAGGCAATAAAAAAGGTTTAGATCCAGATTCATATTCATATTCATATTCTGAAGACGGTCCCAATGGTGGGGCCCCTATAGTGCAGCATCAACAAGCATAGGAGGCTCCAGAGGAGCCTAATGAGAATGAGCAGGAGATCTAAGATGAACAGGTACATCCAGAGCCATTAGGAGATTCTGAACCGGTCGGTGAACCGGTACCTGCTTTGAGAAGGTCAACACGAAAGACAAGGAAATCAGTGAAGGATGATCCATCAGGCAACACAGTTCACGAGCATGTTCTATACACAGATTCAGGAGAGCCAGAGACTCATAAAGAGTTTTGAAAGATAGTACTTGAACTCGGTGGGAGTCTGCCATGAGGGATGAGATGGACTCCTTGACATAGAACCAAACTTGGGAGTTGACCAAGTTACCTGCAGGGAAGCGTGCTGTTATGAACAAGTAGATTTTCAAAATTAAGGATGAGGCGGAATGAAGCAAAAGATACAAAGCGAGACTTGTTGTTAAAGGTTTTTCTCAAAGCGAAGGTATTGACTACAGTGAAATCTTCGCTCTATTTGTGAAGATGGCTTCAATCAGAGCTCTACTTAGCATAGTTGCAGTAGAAGATTAGCACTTAGAGAAATTGGATGACAAAGCATCATTCCTCCATGGTGATGTAAAAGAAGAGTTGTATATGAGAGATATGCAATCGACTAGGCAGTTGATCGTCATGCTATTTGTTCTCTTGATGGGTATTCATAGTCGACTGTCTCTTCGTGCAGTCGACCGCGTAGATCTGTTTATTCTAGTGTTGAAAGCTAAGCTTTTGTAATCCTATATATATATATATATATATATATATATATATTGTGTATGATTATTAGGGTTAAAACGAGTGATAATTCCAAGAGAGAAATAGAGATCTAGTAGTCGTTCCGTTCTTGAGAGAAGAGCAAGAAGATAAACCTTACACCTTGGTGGTGAGATCTAGATTGATTGTAATATGTTTCTCTTCATTATTTATAGTGGAAATCGCATGAGTGCCTCTACGTGGGGAAGTAGCCATTGCATTGGTTGAACCTCAAAAAAAAATCATGTGTGTTCTTGCATGCTTGGTTGATGTGTTTGTTCTCGTTTCTGATTAGTTTCTTTTGTTTGCATCTCAGATTGAGTTATTCCGCAATTAAACTCAACACTTTAAATAATGCATGTAATTTGTTTAATTTGGACATATTTAATGAAATGAAATTTAAATGTCTTAGTAATAGTTTTTTACAACAACAAGAACAATAAAGCTTTTTTTCCCAACTAGATGGGATCAGCAACATGAATCCTGGTTTTCCATTCTGCTCGGTTTAGCACAATATCTTCTGTAAGGCCACGAGTTGTTATATCTTTTCTCACCATTTCCACCCAAGTAAGTTTAGGTCTTCCCCTACCCCTAACTCTACCCTTAATATTTATCAAATCACTATTTCTAACGGGGGCACTACTAGGTCTACATATGACATGTCCAAACCACCTGAGGCGATTCTTTCTAAACTTATCTTGGATAGGAGCAACCTTGAGCATGTCTCAATATGCTCGTTTCTAATTCTATCTTTCCTGGTTTTACCGCACATCTATCTTAGCATCTTCATATCCGCTATACTCATTTTTTTGGACATGTTGCTTCTTTGCTGCCCAACACTGATCCATACATCATTGATGGTCTAACAGCCGTCCTATTATTAAACTCTTAATAATAAGTTTTTAATATATGTAATTTAAATGTCTTAATAATAATTCTTTTTACATTACATAAAAAATACATGTATGGTATAAAATTTATCGGTGGATTGAAATTAATATAAAACAAAAATAAAAAGTCTAAGGGATACAAAGAACTTTTACTTTTGAATAGGATAATGGCTTTACACATGGAAAGACATTCCCCTATTAGAAAGTAATAAATTCTTTGTAAAGTGGGAAGGCTTTCCTCATGTGGTAAGGGGCGTGGAAAGCCTTCTAACCATTAGGCTTGCCCTAACAGACAACTCACTATCGGTGTTCCAACAATGATCTCTAGTCTCTCGCATCCAATCCCAGTGCATCTTGCAATTGGGTCAAGACTAACATCTTTGCCTACTGGCCAGCTGTCAGGTTCCGATACATAGCTGTTGGCAGTGAGGTGATCCCTAGGAACCAGGCACAATTTGTTCTTCGCGATGCAAAATATACAGAATTCTTTATTACCGATAGGCCTCACAAATCAAATGAAGGTGTCTATTGCCGTTGACCAAGGGGTCCTTGGTTCATCATACCCTCCCTTAAATGGTGCATTCCCATCTACTGTGCTAAGGTATTTGCGACCAATTATGCAGTTCTTGGTTAATAATAGTGCACCACTGCTTGCAAACATGTATCCTTAGTTCAGTTATGTTCCAAACCAAGTGACTGTTCGCTTTAATTACAGTTGTTCACTTCGCCTGGTATAGTCATGACTAATGGACGACTCGGTTACTGAAACCTATTTGATTCGATAATGGATGCACTATACTTTGCATTAGAGACTGCAGGAAGGTCGAGCATAGAGTTTGTGGTGTCCGAGAGCAGTTGGCCATCGGCAGGTGGGACTGCAGCAGCAGTAGTGATATGTGTAAAAATAGAAAAAAATTGAAACCGTTCAAATTGGGCACAAATCCTAAAGCTTTCAGGTGTAAAAAGGTAAATTTTAGCAGATATAAACCCGATGAGATGAGTTGGGCCATTTTCAGGCCCATCGACCCTATCCAGCCTGTAAGAGGGACTGCTACAATAGCTCTAATGCAAAGGACTCCAGATTCATCAAACTCAGTTTAAACCCCCTAATTCTGTGGGGTAACCGATTCTATCCCTCCATGCACAAGAAAGAGTTTGAAAGCTTTATCACTTCGTCACGATAAGAGTCCAGACTCGATCTCTGCATATGAAGCGACTCTATCCAAACACTGGGAAGTAGAGAAAGATCAATATCTTGAAATTGGCCCATGTCAGCAACTATATATACCTCGAGACCTCCTCAGAAACTAGGTAATTGCAAATTTTGCTCTCAAAACCCACTATATCTTCAAGTTTCTGACTTGGGCGTCGGAGGGTCTGTCACCGAGGTCACCCCCAGTTTTACAGACTTATTTGCAGGTCCACATGAGAAAAATCAACCATTCCTAACGATAAGACCTCGGTGTCAAGTGCATTTTTTGGCGGTCAACACCGCCGAACAACGAAGGTTCAATCTTAACTGTTTGTATTAAAAGAATTCACTTATGTATTTGCTCCCACACAAAAATAAGCAACAACAGATTGGCATCGTCTGTGGGAAAATAAAAAAGGTCTCATATCCAATCTCGTCGGTCCAAAACTGTAACACCCCGCAAAATTAAGTTATGACAATTTTGCCTCTACACGTGTATTTTGTACCGTTACAGGTAATATTCGTAACATAGTTATTAATATAAATATTTCTACGTATTTTGTATTTCAATCTCTTATAAATTCTTTTTGTTGTCTCAAAATCTATTTCTCCTATTTAAGATAACTCAAATATTTTCTAATCCATTTGGTGATTGAACCCGACTTATGGCCTTGTATGGTTGAACCAGAGTTAGGGTTGATCTGCGTTAGACCAAGTTAACATAGTCTAAATGATGATGGTGCATTTGGTGCCCCATGACAAGTCGTGGAAGGCCAAGAGTTGTATGTATGTATACCCATATTATAATTTGTACACTACAAACATATGTATATACATTTGTACAAATATATATGGAATATGAAGATATTTAATACTAGTTTTTGGAATGTAAAGGGATTGTGAATTAAATACGCAATATGGAGAGGCTTAATTATTATTTTTGGAATGTGAAAGAGCATAAATTCTTCTCCCCCTCATTGTTGGCTATATATATGGCATAAGAGCCAACCCTAGCTCAATTGCAACTTATTCTACATTCTAAAAACTCTTCTACTCTACTCTAAAAATACTCCACTCCATTTTGGTGTTGTTTTGGGGGCATAGGAGGCTCTTTGTTCAAGTTCAAGCTTGGACGGAAAGCTTGGAGCTAGGAGCTGGGAGGAAGAGTAAGCTTTGCATTCATCTTTTGTACTAGCACACACTCATTCAACGAAGGTGGGTGTTTCTCCAACTTTCTAATTATAGGATGTGTGCATGCTAGATAATCTATATAAATTGAGTATTCATGCTCAAATTATGTATTGATTGTTGTCAGATTATGTGTTGTTAGTTAATTTTGTGAAAGTATGATATGATTAACTTAAAAAAACATTTTTATAGTTTATGTCCTGAGTTTTAGTCTCACTTCAGAAAATCATTTTTTTTTTCTAGATGAAGTCTAAGGCTGAAATTTTTGTATGAGTATTCTGTATATGTCTAGAACATTTCCTTAAAGTTTCATGATTTTTGGATTTCATTTTGTATTTTAAATAAATCCGAACTTAGGACTGGATTGTCTGTTTTGGCTAGTTTCTGGAAATTTGCATACCTTTCGAATTTTGATCATTTCAGCATCTTATATGAAGTATTTTGAGGAAAGTCTAAACTAGTAATTTGAAGTAGACTCGTTAAAATTTCTTTAGAGTCTAAGAACACCAATTTTCATAAAGTATGGAATTTATAATGAATTTTACAAGGATGAACATGTGGCAGTACTTTAACAATAGTTGAGTCTGTATAACAATTCAACCCTACTGTAGATTTCGAAGAATTCAGGTATCTGGACATAATATTTCAGAGAAACTTATAACTGCAAAGTTATAATAGACTTGTATAGCTTTAATTTGAGATAAAGAACACAAAGTTTCATGAAGCATAGAAGTTTTTATGATTTTTACAAGTAGCAAGAGCTGCAATTTTTGAATTCTAAACCTACTGATTTGGAAATGAATTTTGACAAATAAATTATGGATGAATTTAGATGATCTTAACTACAATATTATAGTAATCTCATTTAGGTTTTATATGACACTAAGAAATTCATCAGATAAGTATTGGAATTTATATGATTTTTGTAAGACCATTGAGTTTCTGTCCAAAGATAATGAACATTCAAATAGTGGATTCTATATATGGGAACAGAAATGATTGTGACTTAGGTGATGTCCAAGTCCAGCATGAATTAGAGTGTTTTGTGAATGTTTTATTGGTGGAGCTTTAGAGGCTGAGCAGGACTCTAGATACCGGCAGGTTGTTATCCTTTAAACTGTGGGAGTTAGCCAGGTTGGGCTAGATTTCTTAGTAATGGTTGAGTTAAGTTAGGTGGGGTGAGCTAGCTCTAGGTGGATGTGGTTATTTATGATTGAACCTAAGTGCAGGCACTAGATGGGGACATGACTGAAAAACAACGACGAACATGTCTAGTAAAGAATTGTGGTTTCTAGGAATGTTAGGGACGGACATGATACGCCCGGTAAATCCACTAAGGTAGGCTAGGGGTAGGCCTAGTTCGTAGTTGCGGGTGATTGACTTGCCATGGTTAACGAGCATGTCCAGTAAAGGACTGCGGTCCCTAGGAATGTACGGGACCTAGGTAGGCCCGGTAAATCCACGAATGTGGGCTAGGGTAAGGTCGGTAAAGTCCACGATCCTGGGGGTGCGATTGCACATAATTACGCGTTGGAGTACAGTTGTCACGCCCTGCTTCCCAAAAGAAAATACGGAATACGGATACGTGACTAAGCCCAACGAATGATTTTCATCATCCATAAGTTGTTCAAGAATCTTTACAATATCTCATGAAATAATCAGAGTCGGAAGCAAAAGTATCAACCAACATGCACATATGAACCAAAATACCAACAAGAATACTTGAAACCAAATATATAAATCTCAAATTGTCATGATCTGAATAAGTCAAAATCCTGGGTCACATTTCCCAAATACAAAGTAATCATCCAAGTACTCAAATTACAATATTGTTCAAGCAAGCTACAAGAAATAATAATAATAAAATCCAGCACTAATACTTCATGTCACCAATACCGCCTGGAACCTGTTCTCTAAAATCTGCAATTTAACAATTGCAGGGAAAGAGGAAAAGAGAAAACAAGTACCTGTCAATTACAAGTTACGGGCCGCTTGTAATGCAGGATACAAGTACATGGGGAATACTAACTAATAGCATGGAATAAGCATGATGATAATGTATAACAACTAGCATGGTAAGGTGAACAAGTACAAGTAGCATGCATCAAGTGTCAAGTGAAGAAGCATATTGTAAATAAGCAACAAGTATCAAGTATAATATAACGTGTATCAAGTGTTAAGTATCAAGTCTTATGTATCATGTAGTCAATTATCAAGTAAGCATGTATCATGTTCAAGTATCATGTAAGCATGTTCAAGTATTATGTATCAAGTCTTGTAGTGATTACTATCTATGTAGCACCTCATGCAGCCCACCTTACATAGTTGCTACAACAGAACAGTTTCGATTTATATTTCATAGTGGACCATAGAGGGCAGTTTACTCAGGGACAAGCTCCAAGTAGACAAGTATTATGCTCCAAGTAACCAGATAAACAAGCTCCAAACAAGTTCCAAACAAACTCCAAATACCCAAAATATATCAAGCTCTGTATCAAGTGTGCAAGTGGAAGTAATCACGTGTCAAGCTCCAAATAACCAAATATCAAGCTCCAAATATCACGTAGGATCAATAGATTCCCTTTCGAGTACACATTTCTGTATTATCCACTACTAGATCTTTCCCTTTAACCCCGCCTTGGTTATTTATTATTAATGTCAAACAAGTATGTAGGTGTGCAATATATATCAAGAATAACATGGCATGATCATGTAATAAGTTCAAGTTCAAGGTAAACATGTACGAGTGCAAGATAACACACGAAAGGTTAAAATAACCAAATCTCAAGTTCAGGATAGCAAGACCATACTGTAGTAAAACTGAGATTCCCGGTGTTATAAAAATGCAAATTTGAATCCGTCAAAATGTCTAAAAATTAGACTCCCGGCCGAATTCATCAAATATATATAAGTCATATAGTATTTCACAAAAATATAACTCAAAACTGATTTGAATCCAGAAAACACGTTCAGTCAGAAATCGGAAAATCGAATTCACAGTCAGGAAAACAGAATAAAAAAGCCTCAAATAAATCTAGGAAAAATCTGGGGCATTCCCCTATATGTCTAGTATCAAAATATAAAGTTTCATAATTTTCCAGAAAGATTAATTTAGTCATCAAAAATCAGAAAATATCAAGAAACGATAGTTTGGCAAATCTGGAATTCCCAACACTGTTGTACGAAAATGGTAATATCTCACAAACCGTGAAACGAAATCCAAATCTACCAAAAGGAGATGAAAATAGACAAAATAATATAACTTTCATATTTCATAAATAATTTTCATACAGTAAAAGGAATTAGGGTGAAAATACAACTCTTTACAGAACAGTGAGCAAAATCCAGCAAATATAGTTGTTATAAACAAGCATAAAACAGCATATAAAACTCATCAATAAAATCCACCAAAATTCTGGGTAATCCCTAATTAGATATAGAACACTGACCAAAGCTTCAGATCAAAATAATATGTTCAACACTAGTATCAAAATAATTTAGTCATTAAAATCATCAAGAATCGAAATCTGAAAATGATCTACACCACTGTAGTAAAATAGTCATATCTCACACATACGAAAATAAAATCAAGCAAGGTCAGAGGGGTTGGAAAGACGATGAATTTCTCTACAAATCATGTTTTATACTGAAATTATGTTTCTGACTATAATATGGTCTAAATTACTGATCAAGACAGATTATCGCCAAAATACAGAATTTCCTTTAGGAACAAAACCAACATGAATCACACGAAACTTGATCGAAACATAACTAAACATGAATTAGAGTCTACTAGGTGTCCAAACAATATGAAATAGGGTATACAACATGTCCACAACAAGTATCTCATACGGATCTCACAAGGACACGAGTTTTCATAATTGTTTCACGTATACATCACATCAAGAACGGTCACTCCTAGGTTAATTCATATCATATTTGTCGTGAGGCAACTATATTCAAAACACTATAGAGAAAATACTCATCAAGAATACACACACTCGGAGTTGTCTCTAGAACCCAACTACACTACAAGCGGTATTTAAGACTTGTATCATACAAAGAAATTTGAGTACAAGTTACTTGCCTTAACCGAAGACGAAAACGACCCCATGCAAGAATAACGTGAACGGATTTTCGGCCAACGGACTCAACGATCCCACGAACGAAATCCACGAACAGAAATCAACTAACAGCAAACTGCGAACCAATGAACGAAGTACAACCCAAAGCACAAGCGGGCATGCACAACCTCGACGAACACAATAGTGCACACGAAAGAGCACGAGAGAGCACGAGAATGCGACAATGTCCAAGGGGCTATGCTGCTTCGCTGACTGGCGCCGACCAAAACCAACATAGACAGAGTAGCGGCTGCATCGACTCGTTGTCGCTGGCATGCCGAACAGAGCCGAGCAAGAGAGAGACGGGGCGAAGAAAGGGCACGGGATGGGGAGAGAAGGAAGGATGGGAGGGGCACTGGATATAGGAGGCGGCAAAAAAGATTGGGAACTAGGGTTGCATGGGTTCTAAAATATATGGGGTTTATATAATAGGGTGAGAAGTTGGGGGGTGTGCATAGGTGATGACGGCGGAACAGGGGCAAGGGAGTGCGGGTCGGGTCTGCATGGAGCACAGGGTGAGGGAAAAGAGTATAAGGGGAGCACTAAATAATTAATAGGATGGGCTTAATTAATAGAGTATGGATATAAAAAAATCAATCAGCGTATGGTTATATTGAATTGGGCTTTAGGGAAAAATCTGGGTGTCGGTTTAATAGGAATATGTGGTTAATAATGGTTATATGGTTTGGGTGTTTTTAGTGAATAGGATTTATAATAGGTATAGGTTCACAAATGGGTTGAATGATTCAAGAAATATGGTGAACCAAAATAGTTATATATATAAAAATTGAGACGGCACAAAATAGGGAAATAAAAATAGAGCACGAATAAATAAATAAAGAGGGTCACAAATAATGGCTCGATCAAATGGAGACGAACAAAAGAGACAACATGATCAAGAATTCAAAATATAAAGATGACAAAATAACAAAATGAATTTATTGAAAATAAAACCAATATATGGTCAAAAGAATTACAAGAGGAATACAAAGAGAGAAAATTCACCAAAAGGAAAAATACACTCAAAATACACAATGAAAAACAGGGGTTACAATAGTCATCAAGTTAGGTTGCATAACGTAGGATTTAACCCTATAATGAGGTGAATGCAAAGTGCTTTCCCTTGGACCTGTGTTGTATGTGCGGCGTAGAATCCGAACAAGTGTGCATTAGTGTGCATTGTGTGCATTTGTTGCTTTCTTGATTACTTGTTATGTCATTGTTTTATGCATTTTGATTTATGTTCCATGACATACACTTATACACTTAGATTATATTCACTTTCTATTTTTATTTATCTTTTTCATTATTTCTTTTGTTTTGTACATCAAGTTTTTGACTGTAAAGTTGGAGGGTCGCTCTATTATAGATTTGCGTCAGTTGTATTCAACTGACGTGCCCACAGTTCTCAAGTGTTGCACGACCCGGATTAGCGAGTGGCGTGGATGCGAACTAACGATGATGGATGTTGCAAAATTGAAGATTTATTATATGAGTTGTGTTTCATGTGTATGTTCCGCTACGTATTGTGAAGAATATTGTTGTAGTGAAAAAATTACCAGAAACAGAAAGAGACGGATTCGACGGTCTGAACCAAGGAATCAATTAGATATGATAAAAATTGGATCTTTATCCATCGTTGAACAGAGATTTTTGTATGAAAAATGTGAATCGGAGTTTGATGAAGGGGAAGGGGCCTTCGACCCACAACAAATAGAGGAGGCTTTATTCAATCACAGTTTTTATTTTCCATATATTTTTGTATGAAATTGAAGTAAGGATTCCGGAGGAGCTACGAATTGCTTGTGTATGGAATTTGGGGCATTAATAAGACTACCTTGTCAGCCATGCTTCCAAGAAGGAAGGGGAAGGAGACGTTTGCCTGCTGACAAGCCGACCACCCTCATTCACTTCCTCCTCTTGAGGAGGACCCACCACCAACAACCACAATAACCTTAACAACTTTAACTGTAGAACCCCGTATTTTCAAATATTATTTTAATTATTTGAAAATGAATTTAAATCTATTTTGGAGATTTAATTAATATTTTCTAAAAGATTTATCTTTTGTACACGTGCAAAACACGTACAAATGACTTTTGAGATGTTTGAAGAATTAAGTTTTCTTTATGAAAAATTATTATTTAATATTTGGAATTTATTTATTATTTTTCCGGATTTTTCTGAAATTAATTGGATCTATTTGCAATTTTTGAGAAAAGAAGGACCTTTTTGCAAAATTGACATTTTAGGGGTTGAAATGCAAAATGTATTTTCTGGACGTTTTGAAATGTACCAATTGAGATTAATGAGTATATTTTACTATTAAATCCTAATTTAAATAATTTTTATTGAATTTCTAAGGATAAGAACTATATATATAAAATTATGTTTTGAAAGGACTATTTTGCAAATGTATTCCTAAACCCTAAAAACAGTATTTCCGGCCTATATGAGAGAGTTTGCAGCCGTCATTCACTACACAACTCAGATTTTATTATATCTTTTATTGGTGATTGAAGAGGAAGATTGGGATCTAGCAAAAAGGAGGCTTTTCGTAGATCTTTGCAATTCAAAAGGTGAGTGATATGAACTTTGTTTTGTTTGTGTATATGATTGTGTGCTGTTTTGTTTGATGTTTTCGTATCTTGTATGTGATCGATGCAATAATTGTTGTTCGTATTATGCATGTGAAACCCATGAATGTTTAGTAGATCTTGTCTAACAAACTCTGTATTTCTTGAAAACATGTTAAGATTCAAGTATGGTTTTGATCAGATGCATGAACATCTGGGTCTTGGGTTTATAAACAGATCTTGGTTATTATTGGCGAAAGAATTGAGTATTAAGGAAACCCTAATGGAAGATTTAGGAATTGAGAACATGAGAATTTAGTATTGAATCCATAATGTGGATCATCTTGAGATTGTCACCTTTAACTAAATACGAGTTAATTTCCTAAGCAAAGAATCTTTAGAAAACACCAGTCTTGATTTTCGTATTCAGACCTAATCTATGAAAACTGTAGGCCGACAGTTGACTGGCCTACGATGCAGTCGACTGGTACGACGATACTGCTGTACTTTTAGTCATTTGAGAATTGTTCTGGACAGTCGACTTGGACTGTGGTCAGTTGACTGGTCTGCTGATTCGGGACAGTCGACTATGACCTCTATAAGTCGACTGTAGTACTTGGAATGTTTCTTGAGAATTATTGGTAATTGTCTCGGATAAGTCGACTAATGGCTCCTCGAATCGACTTATAGCACTTGTTTATATTCTTGGATATTGGCACTCTGGGCAGTCGAATTATTACAGTATGAGTCGACTAGTACTGATGGGTTTTCCATAATCTTGAGAATTGTTGAGCGGAGAGATTTCTCCTTTGATCGTTTGGCGATGTATTAGTGAGTTTTGGTTCTGTTGAGATTTATTGAGATAGGCCTGAGGGGTCTTGGTTAGTTATTGTTTTGAGTTATTTAGGTGTTCGTGTGTCGAGGGTCTACGGGCTTATTCACGGAGCATGTAGGGTGCATTTGCGTGTCGAGGGTCGGCAGATCTATTCACGGAATGTATCGGGTGTATCTGCACATCGAGGGTCTTGAAGGCCTATTCGTAGGTACATAATATTTAGGTGTTCGCGTGTCGAGGGTCTACGGGCCTATTCACGGAGCATGCAGGGTGCCTTTGCGTGTCGAGAGTCGGCAGACCTACTCACGGAATGTATCGGGTGTATTCGCACGTCGAGGGTCTTGAGGGCCTATTTGTGGAATACACAGCAGGGAGATGATTCTCTGGTTGTCGTTATTGTTGTTGTCGTTCTTGAGCTATCCTACTTGATGCTTGCGAGTCGAGGACAGTGACGCCTATTCGCGGAGTATTCGGAATCTTGTTGCCCATCACAGTAGTGGGGTTGGTTGCATATGGAGTTGTGTTTTCTTAACTTTGTCTTGTACACGTGTTCCTTGTTAGTGACTGATAAATGAGTATTTGGCAGAATCAGTCGACTGGTACACTAATGAAGTCGACTGTACAGTACGGTTGAGCTGTACTTGTTGTGAGTGATTGATTGACGGATATCTAATCAGTGACATTGTTTCTCGACTTGGTTTCATGCTTGTACCGGCCTATCGTTTCTTACTTCGCAATACATGTTTAGTCTATGTATTTTGGTTCAGTACATGTTGTTTAAGAAATCATGTTTATTGTTTATTTATGTTTGTTGTTTATATCACTCACACCATTTATGGCTGACCCCTTTAGTTTAGGGGTTAGGGTTCAACTCTAGCCTCATATGATGCAGGTTGTTGCTTAGAGTTTGGAGGCTTGGATGCTTGGGTTAGCTTTAGAGATTATGAGTGATATAATAGAGCCTTGTGTAATTTTGTAAAGAGGAGTGTTGTAAAAGAATGTTTTTTTTAATTCAAGGTGTTTGTATTTCCGCTGCATTTGAAAGTGGTTATTGTAATAAGAGTTTGGAATAAAATAATTTGTGTTTTTGGTCTATGTATATTGTTACATTGAAGTGGATCGCTGGGAATGTGCCACGTATTTTCTAAGTTCTCATATTAGAAATTCGGGGCGCAACAGAAGTGGTATCAGAGCATGCTTCAATGATAATAATAGACATAGTATGAAAACCAACCTAGGTGTGGACACTAGAGAGTGAGTACCTAGGTGTGGACATTAGAGTGTGGGTATCACATAGAGTTAAAACATGATGTTTGGCTTGGGGCATGGTTATGGTTTTGCTATAGGGTATTGATTTGAGTATGAATTGTGTGATGCTCTAACTTTTCTCTCGTTTTGCAGTATTCAGAATGGTTGCACCCAGGGGCAGGAATGGTGGCAATAATGAGGATGGATCCGATAGTTCTCGAGGAGCGGGAATTGACCTTGAGGCTGAATTCTCCAAGGTATATCAGACCCTGAATGCGCTGATGGCATTCAACTTGGCGCAACAGCAGAATCAGTAGCCAAATCATGGAGCTGGACAGGGATTGGTTAACGCCGACCCTATCAAGCAGATTGAATCCTTTAAGAGGATGAGGCCGCCAGTCTTTGAGGGGCAAGCTGATCCAACCGCAGCAGATGATTGGATTAGGAAGATGCAGACGATCTTCAAGGTATCGGAGACTCCGGCAGCTAGCACGGTGAAGTTAGCTTCGATGCAGTTAGAGAAGGACGCTGGTGTCTGGTGGGAGTCATTGAAGAGGACTTTGGGAGATCAGCAGTTGACATGGGAAGCTTTTCTAGAGGAGTTCAGAGATCGCTTCTTTCCTCTTGATGTTCAGGAGAAGAAGGCGACCGAGTTCTTGAACCTTCAGCAGGGCAGCATGACCGTGCGGGAGTATGAGACCAAGTTTGCTCAACTTTCGAGGTATGCACCAGAGTTGGTCATGGACGAAGCAAAGAAGGCCAAAAAGTTTGAGCAGGGCTTGAGGTCAAACTTGAGGTCAAGGATGGTTCCGTTGGGCATCAGAAGGTTCGACAAGCTGGTCAGGAGAGCAACAATGACAGAAGAAGACATGGACCAATTCCAGAAGAAGCAAGAAACCTGGAATAAGAAAAAGAGGCCAGCAGATGATCAGGAAGAGAAGGAACTTCCAGTGAAGCAGGTCAAGTTCAGTGGGCCAGTGCAGAAGGCGCCCGCAGTTCAAGGTTCGACTTGTTTCAACTGTGGAGAGACAGGTCATTATCGAGCAGCATGCACCAAACCTCGGAAGGCTT
Source organism: Hemerocallis citrina (assembly GCA_017893485.1). Lineage (NCBI taxonomy): Eukaryota > Viridiplantae > Streptophyta > Magnoliopsida > Asparagales > Asphodelaceae > Hemerocallis > Hemerocallis citrina. Next base: position 112,133,088 of record CM030365.1, read on the forward strand.
GTTTTCATTGTGGTCAAGAAGGGCACATCCGACCAAACTGTCCGCAGCTGAAGAAAGAGAATGCAAGGGAAGACAAGGATCCGAAGCAGGGGCGAGTATTCGCATTGACTGAGGAGGATGCGGGCAACTTAGGAATGTGATCTGTGTGTGCAAGAATCTTAGAATTTATTCTTTTGTATTAAGTAAAAACTATTATTTTGGAATAATTGAAGATTGAGTATTTTTCTTCATGTAACAAGTTTTATTTGGAATAATGGAATAAAGACAAAGTTTTATTTGATACTGTTTTCTTGCATACAATTGTATCGCCCATTTATTGCTAGTCTTAGTGTGGATCTTGAGGTGTTTCCAAGCAAGGTCTTGAGGTGGCTATCCTTAGTCATGTCCTTTCTAAGGAGGGAGTGGCCACTAATTCTCGGAAGGATGAAGCAGATGTGGAAGGTCAGTTGTGGATGCAGGAGTTCAGTAGTTGTTGCAGCGTGACTTTATCAGAGGCGCGCAGCGGAAGCTTGTTTTTCTGAATTCTTTGCATGATTATGTTTCTTATGTATGATGTATTTGTTTTGCTGGAATGTATTCTCTGGTGTGACTGTATTTCCTAAGATTTATGTTTTTACCCATGAGTTTTCAATCATGGTTAGTGGGTTGTTCGGACCTCATTAGCCGTAGTTCTGAGGACAGAACTCTTCTAAGGAGGGAGTGATGTAGAACCCCGTATTTTCAAATATTATTTTAATTATTTGAAAATGAATTTAAATCTATTTTGGAGATTTAATTAATATTTTCTAAAAGATTTATATTTTGTACACGTGCAAAACACGTGCAAATGACTTTTGAGATGTTTGAAGAATTAAGTTTTCTTTATGAAAAATCATTATTTAATATTTATAATTTATTTATTATTTTTCCGGATTTTTCTGAAATTAATTGGATCTATTTGCAATTTTTGAGAAAAGAAGGACCTTTTTGCAAAATTGACATTTTAGGGGTTGAAATGCAAAATGTATTTTCTGGATGTTTTGAAATGTACCAATTGAGATTAATGAGTATATTTTACTATTAAATCCTAATTTAAATAATTTTTATTGAATTTCTAAGGATAAGAACTATATATGTAAAATTATGTTTTGAAAGGACTATTTTGCAAATGTATTCCTAAACCCTAAAAACAATATTTCTGGCCTATATAAGAGAGTTTGCAGCCGTCATTCGCTGCACAACTCAGATTTTATTATATCTTTTATTGGTGATTGAAGAGGAAGATTGGGATCTAGCAAAAAGGAGGCTTTTCGTGGATCTTTGCAATTCAAAAGGAGAGTGATATGAACTTTGTTTTGTTTGTGTATATGATTGTGTGCTGTTTTGTTTGATGTTTTCGTATCTTGTATGTGATCGATGCAATAATTGTTGTTCGTATTATGCATGTGAAACCCATGAATGTTTAGTAGATCTTGTCTAACAAACCCTGTATTTCTTGAAAACATGTTAAGATTCAAGTATGGTTTTGATCAGATGCATGAACATCTGGGTCTTGGGTTTATAAACATATCTTGGTTATTATTGGCGAAAGAATTGAGTATTAAGGAAACCCTAACGGAAGATTTAGGAATTGAGAACATGAGAATTTAGTATTGAATCCATAATGTGGATCATCTTGAGATTGTCACCTTTAACTAAATACGAGTTAATTTTCTAAGCAATGAATCTTTAGAAAACACCAGTCTTGATTTTCGTATTCAGACCTAATCTATGAAAACTGTAGGCCGACAGTCGACTAGCCTACGATGCAGTCGACTGGTACGACGATACTGCTGTACTTTTAGTCATTTGAGAATTGTTCGGGACAGTCGACTTGGACTGTGGTCAGTCGACTGGTCTGCTGATTCGGGACAGTCGACTATGACCTCTATAAGTCGACTGTAGTACTTGGAATGTTTCTTGAGAATTATTGGTAATTGTCTCGGATAAGTCGACTAATGGCTCCTCGAATCGACTTATAGCACTTGTTTATATTCTTGGATATTGGCACTCTGGGCAGTCGACTTATTACAGTATGAGTCGACTGGTACTGATGGGTTTTCCATAATCTTGAGATTTGTTGAGCGGAGAGATTTCTCCTTTGATCGTTTGGCGATGTATTAGTGAGTTTTGGTTCTGTTGAGATTTATTGAGATAGGCCTGAGGGGTCTTGGTTAGTTGTTGTTTTGAGTTATTTAGGTGTTCGCGTGTCGAGGGTCTACGTGCCTATTCACGGAGCATGCAAGGTGCATTTGCGTGTCGAGGGTCGGCAGATCTATTCACGGAATGTATCGGGTGTATCTGCACGTCGAGGGTCTTGAAGGCCTATTCGTGGGGTACATAATATTTAGGTGTTCGCGTGTCGAGGGTCTACGGGCCTATTCACGGAGCATGCAGGGTGCCTTTGCGTGTCGAGGGTCGGCAGACCTACTCACGAAATGTATCGGGTGTATTCGCACGTCGAGGGTCTTGAGGGCCTATTCGTGGAATACACAGCAGGGAGATGATTCTCCGGTTGTCGTTATTGTTGTTGTCGTTCTTGAGCTATCCTACTTGATGCTTGCGCGTCGTGGGCAGTGACGCCTATTCACGGAGTATTCAGAATCTTGTTGCCCATCACAGTAGTGGGGTTGGTTGCATATGGAGTTGTGTTTTCTTAACTTTGTCTTGTACATGTGTTCCCTGTTAGTGACTGATAAATGAGTATTTGGCAGAATCAGTTGACTGGTACACTAAAGCAGTCGACTGTACAGTACGGTTGAGCTGTACTTGTTGTGAGTGATTGATTGACGGATATCTGATCAGTGACATTGTTTCTCGACTTGGTTTCATGCTTGTACTGGCCTATCGTTTCTTACTTCGCAATACATGTTTAGTCTATGTATTTTGGTTCAGTACATGTTGTTTAAGAAATCATGTTTATTGTTTATTTATGTTTGTTGTTTATATCACTCACACCATTTATGGCTGACCCTTTTAGTTTGGGGGTTAGGGTTCAACTCTAGCCTCATATGATGCAGGTTGTTGCTTAGAGTTTGGAGGCTTGGATGCTTGGGTTAGCTTTAGAGATTATGAGTGATATAATAGAGCCTTGTGTAATTTTGTAAAGAGGAGTGTTGTAAAAGAATGTTTTTTTTAATTCAAGGTGTTTGTATTTTCGCTGCATTTGAAAGAGGTTATTGTAATAAGAGTTTGGAATAAAATAATTTGTGTTTTTGGTCTATGTATATTGTTACATTGAAGTGGATCGCTGGGAATGTGCCACGTATTTTCTAAGTTCTCATATTAGAAATTCGGGGCGCTACATTATCAACTTCAACCAGATTAACAACCTCAACCGGAATAGCCCCCTCTTTAGCAAATTCAGCCTCCATCCAGAGAAGTAGCATCGGGTGGCTCCCACCGAAGCCATCCCGAACAGTACTCTATACGACCATTTGTCAAAAAAAAAAGGTTCAGTCCATACCAGGACCAATTCTTCGGTGCCCCAGCCACACCCAGGTCTCCGTCAAGTCATCATCAATCACCAACATGGGTCTGATTTCTAAATTTTCCCAAACGAAAGGTGAGCTCATGACGAAGCTCCATATCCCGAACAGCAGGGAAGCAAGAGGAGCCTCTTTCCTCGAAGATCGAGGTCCAAAAGAACTCCCTCTCCAATGGAGCGAAGAAGATCTACCTCTCCTAGGGGCTGAAGAAGGTCTCTTCCCTTTCTGTAACACCCCGAATTCTAAAATACAACTAAATTCGAAGTTCCACAGGATCTTTACACTTCATTCGTACAATTTTACAAGGAAATAAAACATTTCTTACATCAGAGTTACATTACACCTTTACATTTTTACAGCGGAAGCAATTTTACAATAAATTACATGAAATAACATTTAAATCAATCTTGAGCAGCATGTATACTTCAATTGTGTCAAGCATCTTTACCCTGCATGTAAAACTGTGGGCATGTCAGTTCATTCAACTGACGAAATATTATATACGGCCATCCTCTCTATGCCGAAAACAGTATAACTATTCTCAATACTTAGCAAACCACAAACTTGTTCACAACCAAAGCTTAAGGGACTATCCTATTGATGTCGTGTTGTAAATGCGCACTTAGTCCTTAATGCAATTATTTGTATTATATGACACTAATGCGCACTTGTTCAGAGTCTATGCAGCCCATACTACATAGGTCCGAGGGCAAGCCCTTAATCGTTCTTCATCTTGTAGGTTTCAATCTCTCGTCATGACTTAATCTACTACTGTAATTACGGTAAGTATCCTAGATGTTTTCTGACCTATGAACTCATGTCTAGTCGCCCTGGAGGGAATCCCAACGCACTGTCACATGACTCATCATGCGGGCATCCTGTGGTAATTCAGCTCCTACCATAGACATGACACCACCCGCAGTCGTCAAATACCCCACGAGCGTCGCCACCGGGACGGTACTCTGGAGCAGTATCCACGCCCTATCATGACGCATCATGGGACATCCTATGAATACTCTCACGCCGCCAATCCAATGGCCCTCATACTCAATGTTTTTCTCTTACTTTCATCACATCTTCACTATGTATATAATCCTTAGTTTAATTGAATCATGAATAAAATCAAATCCTTAGAGTGTAGCACTCCCACTATACCGGTCTTATTCATTCATTTCACATGATCCAAACCTTGGTCTTCTCATTTCACATATCATTTCCATATTTCTTTTATTGTCGGTATAAGGCTTAGGTATACCCGAATTCTCAATTTCAACTAATAATTACAACATTGAGTTTTTCCATACTCATAAGGTCTTTTCATGATTAATCACAATTCATGTTTTCATAGGCATAGTATTCATGTATTCACATCTTTCATAGCTCATCACAATCAATAAGTCAACTTCACGTGCAATTTATGCGCAAGAATAAATTTCAACTAGTAGTAATCCGTAATTCATTTATTTCACAAATCTATTATTCTCATTTCAAAATCTTACTTACAAGCATAAGTTATAAGTCCAATTAATTACACCAATCACACATTCAAAATTTCCTCATTACTAATTTTCATCTTTATAACTCAAAAATCTCATTTATTTTTCTTTTATTTAAAAAGACAAATTAAATTTTAAAAAGAAGTCCTTTCTTGCAAAAAGCCCTAATTTCTTAATTATACTTCATCAAAAGTTATACAAATTTTTCTCATAAAATCCAAATAATTTTCAGTAAATAATTCCATATTTTCCCCAATTTTTAATCTATTTTTAAAAACTCAATTAATATTAAAAAACCCAAAAAACAACATTTTTTAAAATCCAAACCCCCAACCGGATTCGAACCCACAACCAGCGGCCCAATAGACAGCGCGAAAGACCAACGCGCCAAAGCCCCAAAGCGATATAACTAGGGGTTATAATCCCCAAGTATCGACTCTTGGCAAAATCAGATTTTTAACAAAAAAAAAAATAAACGAAAAGCCTCAGTATCGAACCCGAGACCTCCTCTCTACTGTAGCGACCGAAAGCTCTACCAACCAGTTGGTCTAAGTGGCCATTTTGTTTTGAAAGTAATTAATTTGGGTTTTGATTTTTCTCTCTGTTCATAGCTATGATTCACGAAGTCTCAAAACAAAAATTGTCTCTTTTTCTCCTCTTTTGAAAACAAAATTTTTCAGAATTAAAATACACCCAAATCTACAGCAACCAGTATTTTTATATGTATTTTTAACTCTTTCAAACATGCATTTTAGCCCTAGTTTGTATTCCATGTTCATAATTTCGAAATTTGAGAACCAAAGCATAATTCTTCATGATTAAAGATAGGTTCCCACAAAAATCACTACATTATTGTTCTCTTGCTTATTGACAACTACTATGTTTTTAGAACACAAAATCATCTTTTCTAATGAATAAAACTTTTATCTTTATCCACTAATTTACACATGATGCATTCAATCATTTGTTTGCAAATACAATCTTTTTCATTTATTCTAACATTCATATGGCACATATAAAATGGAGAATTCTACTAGAAAAATTAACAATTATCTCTTAGTAATCATTCCATCAATTTATCTCTAATATTACAACTCTACTTTAATACTTTAATTAAACAAACATGGTTCCAATCTCTTACTAGTTAATTCGCATAATTTCATTTAAAATATACCTAGCATGCATTCTAATATTAGAAGCAATGAGAAACACCTACCTCTTTGGAGAAAAACAATTAAAAGCTCTTAGAGTCTCCTAGAATGCGAGAGAGTAGCCTTCTCCTCCTAGATTGTGATGCAAAAGTCCCCCTTCTTGCTCCCTTGCCAAAACCGAGAGCTCTCTTGTGGATGGGATGGGCCGGCCTCCAATGTTGGGACACACTAAAGAACACTCAAACTATATACTCTCTTATGTAATTCTCTTCTATATAAATTCTTTCCTTCAATAATTTCTTAGTGTAGAATACATGTAGGTGGGGGTATTTATACTAGTTCTAGGATGGATTGGAGGGCTAGGATTTCATTAGATGGTTAAAGATGGATGGCTAGGATAGGATGGGAAGTTGTAGCAACCACCGACAATCAAATAACTACCCATGCACACACACATCCACTCCCCATCTTCTCCATGCACAAACCGGCCTCCCATAGGTGTGCAATGCACACTACGTGCATGCACGTGCCCCTTAGTACCCCCCGATTTGAAATTTGTAAAATTTTAATTAATCAATTGTTCACAAATTGTGTTTACATGACAAGTGTGACAATTTAAATGATTAATTAAATTTGTGGGATTCACAAATAGTGGGCTTAGACTTGTGGGCCAAAATAATAAAATGATAAATTATTAAAGTTAGCTCAAAATAAGAAAATATTGTTTTTAGGCTTTACAAAATAGGCTTTTAGGAAAATAAAGGAAAGGAAGAAAATAATTGTTCATACTACCAAAAGAAATTTTATATATAAAAATATATAGATAAATATACATACGAAATTTGCACGTGCACAACACGTGAAAATCAACATTTCTATTAAAATGAAAGTTTAGGGTATTACAACACTCCCTCCTTAGAATAATTCCGTCGCCGGAACTACAATTAAAGAGTGAGAACACAAAACACAAGAAGAAAATACAATCAAACAAAGAGCTCAGGATGATCCTTCATCATCCTATCCTCAGATTCCAAGTAGCCTCTTCAATCAACTGGTTTCTCCAGACTACCTTGACCATCGGTATCGTCTTATTCCTCAAGACTTTCTCCCGACGATCAACAATCTCAACTGGAAGCTCAATGTAACTCAGATCTAACTGCAAACCCTCTGGCACTTCGGGCAAATGATGACTTGGATCTGGAATGTAATATCTCAGCATAGACACATGAAAGACATTGTGCACCTGAGACAACTATTCCGGTAACTCAAGCTGGTAAGCAGTTTTCTCGATCCTTTTCAATATCTTATACGAGCCTATGAACCTCGAGGCTAACTTTTCACACTTGCCAAATTGGATCACGCCTTTGCTAGGCAATACCTTCAGAAAGACAAAGTCACCAAACTCAAACTCAAGGTCCCTCCTCCGGTTGTCTGCATAGCTCTTCTGCCTACTCTGAGCATCCACCAACCTCTTCCTGATCAGATCAATCTTTTCAGAGGTCTACTGCACAATCTCAGTCCCAAACATCTGACGCTCCCCAACTTCGAACCAACAGACAGGCATCCTGCACTTCCTGCCATACAAAGCTTCGTACGGTGCCATCCCAATGGTGGTCTGAAAACTGTTGTTGTAGGTGAACTCTACCACAGGTAAATGCCTTTCCCAACTGCCTCCAAAGTCTAGTACACAGCACCGAAGCATGTTCTCAAGAATACGGTTGACTCTCTCGGTCTGCCCATCGGTCTGGGGATGAAATGCAGTGCTGAAATCCGTCTTGTTACCCAAAGCTGTCTGAAGACTCCTCTAGAAATGTGAAGTAAACCGCACATCTCAATTAGACACAATGGTTAGCGGAACACCATGAAGCCTGATTATCTCACCAACATACATCTCAGCCAACCTGTCCATCGAAGCAGTGAGTTTCTTCACCAAGAAGTGAGCTGACTTGGTTAGTCGATCGACTATGACCCAAATTGCATCATTGCCTTTTGGACTCTTAGGCAAACCCATGATGAAATCCATACTGATGTTATCCCACTTCCATTCCGGAATAGATAAAGGTTGCAATAGACCTCCGGGTTTCTGGTTCTCGGCTTTGACTTGCTGACAAATCTCACACCTCGACACAAATTCAGCCACATCCCGCTTCAAACATGACCACCAGAAATGCTATTTAATGTCATTGTACATCTTGGTACTCCCAAGATGTACAGAAAAAAGAGTAGCATGTGCCTCCTGAAAAATACTTTCTTGCAAGTTCGACTGATCCGGAACACACAGCCTCTCCCCAAACCACAACACTTCATCCCTGATCTGGAATTCGGACAACTTGCCAGCACCAACCTGCTCCTTCATCTTCTGAATCTCTGCATCTTCCTTTTGACTTGCAATAATCCTTCCATTCAGCATCGTTTGAAGCCTCAACAGAGCTAAAGAAGATCCCAAACCTTGCAGAACAACTTCAATACCAGCCCAATCCAACTCCTCTGCCAGCTGCCTTTGAGTTGTAATCAAACTCGCCAGACTGCTCTTACGGCTAAGTGCATCAGCAAGAACATTAGCCTTCTCAGGATGATAATTAATCTCCGAACGAATGTCCTCAAGTACCTCCAGCCATCTCCTTTGCCTCAGGTTCAGATCCTTCTGCTGGTAGATGTACTTTAAGCTTTTATGGTCTGTGTACATGTTCAGTTTCTCACCATACACATAGTGTCTCCATTGCTTTAAGGCGAAGATAATCACAGCCAACTCTAGATCATGAGTCAGATAATTCTTCTCATGCGGTCTTAGTTTCCTAGACCCATAAGCGATTACTTTCCCTTCTTGCATTAAGACACACCAAGCCCACAATGTGAAGCATCGCTGTAGACGTCATACTCAATACCTACTCTAGGCAAAGCCAAAATGGGAGCAGTAGTTAGCCTCTCTTTCAACTCCTGAAAGCTTGCCTCACACTGTTTGGTCCACTTGAAGTTCAAATTCTTCTTTTGTTAGACCAGTGAGCGGCACGGCTATCTGAGCGTAGCCCTGGATGAATCTCCTGTAGTATCCAGTTAGCCCAAAGAAACTCCTGATTTCCTTCACTGTAGTAGGCCTTGCCCAATCTCTCACTACCTCTATCTTCTGAGGATCAGTTGTCACTCCCTCCTTAGAAAGGATGTGACCTAGGAATGCCACTTCAGATTTCCAGATATCACACTTGGATAACTTGGCATACAACTCATGCTCCTGAAGCTTCCTCAAAACTACTGCCTAGATGCTCTGTGTACTCCTCCTCCGACTTGGAGTACACGAGAATATCGTCGATAAACACCATAACGAAAGAATCAATGAACCGCCTCAGAACTCTGTTCATCAGGTCCATGAAGATGGCAGACGCATTCGTTACTCCAAATGGCATAACTAAGAATTCGTAATGCTCGTGTCAAGTTCTGAACGCAGTCATATGCACGTCTTCAGCTTTCACTCGAACTTGATGATATCCTGATCGAAGATCTAATTTGGAGAAAACAGCTGCTCCTTGTAGACAATCGAACAAGTCATCAATTCGTGGAATTGGATACTATTCTGAACATTGACCTTATTCATCTCTTTGTAATCGATGCACATCCTCATCGAACCATCCTTCTTCTTTACCAAAAGCACCGGCGCTCCCCAAGGTAACACACTCGGTTGAATAAAGCCCTTCTCCAACAGTTCCTCAATTTTCCGTTTGATCTCATCCTGCTCCACAGGCGCCATCCTGTACGGTGTCTTAGAAATAGGTGCACTCCCTGGCTGAATAGTGATGCTGAACTCCACATCGCGATGCGGGGGTAACCCAGGCAAATCTTCCAAGAACACGGTCGGATAATCCTGAACCACAGGAATCTGCTACACCTCTACAGGAATCCCTCTCTTCTGGCAGATAGCAGCAACCAAATCTAAATATCTCCTCTTCCCTTGGAAAGTGACTTCAGGTCCACCTGGAGCCTTCACTGTTACTGCCTTGGTCTTGCACTCGATGTTCGCACTGTACACCGACATCTAATCAATGCCAATGATAACATCGAATCCCAAAATATTCAGCTCGATCAGATCGATCCTGAAAATTCTATCTCCAATCACGATCTCGCAGTCAGCATAGTACCGATCAGTGGTTAGAGTCTCCCCTGACAGAGTAGCTACTACTAAAACCTTGCCTGGAAATATCTTCGGTTCGACTCCCAGAACTTTAGCAAATTTAAGTGATACAAAAGTATGAGAGGACCCGGTATCGAACAAAACAACAGCTTTCTTTTCATTCAAAATAAGTTCTCCTGTTACATAACATACACTCGTCATATAACAGTTCACCAATTAACGGGAAAAAGAGACAACAAAAAACATTCCTAAACATCCTCCCTCGTACCAGTGATGACGTGATCCACATCATCAGCATCAGCTTCAGTTAAGGCAAATACTCGCCCCTGCAGGTACGGCTTCTTTCCGGCCTGCTGAGTTAGTCCATTGCGGACGACATCCTGCAGTTTGGGGCAATGAGACTTGTAGTGTCCTGTCTATCCACAGTTGAAACAAGTCACTAGAGGTCTCGCCCAAGTTTTCCCGGGTCTTCTTGCCACTTGAACAGCATTCGCACCCATAGGCTTGAACCTTTGAGCCGGTGGCTGTCCCCTGGCATTGCCAGCAACTACGGGCCTCTTCCCCGCATTCTAGTTGTTCCTCCGATTCTGAACAGCATGGAACTGCTCCATGTCCGCCTCTGTGGCTGCTGCTCATTTGACCAGCTTGTCAAACCTCCTGATACCGATGGGTATCATCCTAGATCTCAAACTTGGCCTCAACCCATGCTCAAACTTTCAAGCCTTCTTCGCCTCATCCATTACCAATTCGGGTGCATATCTTGAGAGCTGAGTGAATCTGGTCTCATACTCCCTGACCTACATGCCGCCCTGCTGTAGTGATAGAAACTCCATAGCCTTCTTCTCCTGGACGTCTAAGGGAAAATAACGACTGTGGAATTCCTCCAAGAATTCCTCCCAGCCAAGAACCAAGTCTGTCATCGTCCGCTTCATCGACTGCCACCACACAGCCGCATCCTTCTCGAATTGCAGTGTCGCCAATTTCACCTTGCTGCCCTTCGGAGTCTCCAAGACTTCGAAGATAGTCTCTACCTGTTGGATCCAATTGTTAGCCGTGTCAGGGTCTGACTTTTCCTTAAACACCAGTGGTTTCATCCGTTTAAATGATTCCGCGAGTTTGATTGCTTCGGGTACTGGATTCGCAGGCACCCTTCCCTGATTCTGATTCATGGCAACGACATTGAGTGTCTGATAGACCCTTGCTAGCTCCGTTTCCAAGTCCAGACCTTTACCATTTCGAGCTCGTCTTCCAGCCATATTCTGATGCAAAAGATCCATTAAATTCGAAGTATAAACATGAACTTTTAAGTCAACTTTTCATTTCATTAAATTTCAAACTTTATACATTCGAATTTAAAACATTTCTGACATCAAAATGAAAGCAGTAGATGATACAATAGTCTAACTCCTACGGTTCCTCTTGGCTTCACGAAGCTCTCCCCATAGTCCCTTCTCTTCCTCCTTCAGTACATCGGTCATGTTTTTTCTCTTCTCGAGTTTCCAAACACGATGACTGAGAACTGCAAAATCATCCTTGCACTTCGCCAACTGAGCCTCTAGTAGTCCGACTCTCTCCCGTAGAGTCTCTACCTGCCTCTGAAGAGACACAATGAGATTACCCAGAACTGGTTTCTCTTTGTCAGAAGAATTATCAGATGAATCCGGAGGTGGAGTGATCTCTCAAGACTCAGGCCATTCCTCTTCCACTTCTTTGGGATCCTGTTCATCTGAATCAGCTTACCCGCGGTAGTAATCTTCCTCAATGATGTGCCAATTGTCATCTCCAGCTGGGTCGAAGTGGTCCGCCATCTTAAAGATAGAGAAGAAGAAGCATAAATCATAGAGCAATACAAATGTAAGTGACTTACATTTAAATCTCTAGACTTAACTCACACTTTAATGTTCACTTCTAGGGTGTCGTTCCTTATAAACTTGTACTACTTAGAAACGTGCTCTGATACCACTCTGTAACACCCCGAATTCTAAACTACAATTGAATTCGAAGTTCCACAGGAACTTTACATTTCTTTCGTACAATTTTACAAGGAAATAAAACAATTCTTACATCAGAGTTACATTACACCTTTACATTTTTACAGCGGAAGCAATTTTACAATAAATTACATAAAACAACATTTAAATCAATCTTGAGAAGCATGTATACTTCAATTGTGTCAAGCATCTTTACCCTGCATGTAAAACTGTGGCCGCGTCAGTTCATTCAACTGAAGAAATATTATACATGGCCATCCTCTCTATGCCGGAAACAGTATAACAATTCTCAATACTTAGCAAACCACAAACTTGTTCACAAACAAAGCTTAAGGGACTATCGTATTGATGTCGTGTTGTGAATGTGCACTTAGTCCTTAATGCAATTATTTGTATTATATGATACTATTGCGCACTTGTTCAGAGTCTATGCAGCCCATACTATATAGGTCCGATGGCAAGCCCTTAATCGTTCTTCATCTTGTAGGGTTCAATCCCTCGTCATGACTTAATCTACAAGTGTAATTACGGTAAGTATCCTAGATGTTTTCTGACCAATGAACTCATGTCTAGGCGCCGTGGAGGGAATCCCAACACACTGTCACATGACTCATCATGCAGGCATTCTGTGGTAATTCAGCTCCTACCATAGACATGACACCACCCGCAGTCGTCAAACACCCCACGAGCGTCGCCACCAGGACGGTACTCTGGAGCAGTATACACGCCCTATCATGATGCAACATTGGACATCCAGTGAATACACTCACGCCACCAATCCAATGGCCCTCATACTCAATATTTTTCTCTTACTTTCATCACATCTTTACTATGTATCTAATCCTTAGTTTAATTGAATCATGAATAAAATCAAACCCTTAGAGTGTAGCACTCCTACTATACCGGTATTATTCATTCATTTCACATGACCCAAACCTTGGTCTTTTCATTTCAAATATCATTTCCACATTTCTTTTATCGCCGGTATATGGCTTGGCTATACCCTAATTCTCAATTTCAACTCATAATTACAACATCGAGTTTTTCATACTCATAAGGTCTTTTCATGATTAATCACAATTCAAGTTTTCATAAGCATAGTATTCATGTATTCACCTTTCATAGCTCATCACAATCAATAAGTCAACTTCACGTGCAATTTATGTGTAAGAATAAATTTCAACTAGTAGTAATCCGTAATTCATTTATTTCACAAATCTATTATTCTCATTTCAAAATCTTATAAGCACAAGTTATAAGTCCAATTAATTACACCAATCACACTTACAAAATTTCCTCATTACTAATTTTCATCTTTACAACTCAAAATTCTCATTTATTTTTCTTTATTTAAAAAGACAAATTAAATTTTAAAAAGAAGCCCTTTCTTGCAAAAAGCCCTAATTTCTTAATTACACTTCATCAAAAGTTATACAAATTTTTCTCATAAAATCCAAATAATTTTCAGTAATTAATCCATATTTTCCCCAATTTTTAATCTATTTTAAAAAACTCAATTAATATTAAAAAACCCAAAAAAAAATATTTTTTAAAAATCCAAACCCCCAACCGAATTCGAACCCATAACCAGCGGCCCAATAGACAGCGCACAAGACAAACACGCCAAAGCCCCAAAGCGATATAACTAGGGGTTATAATCCCCAAGTATCGACTGTCGGCAAAATCAGAATTTTAACAAAAAAAAATAAACGAAAAGCCTCAGAAAAATATTTTTTAAAAATCCAAACCCCAACCGAATTCGAACCCATAACCAGCGGCCCAATAGACAGCGCACAAGACAAACACGCCAAAGCCCCAAAGCGATATAACTAGGGGTTATAATCCCCAAGTATCGACTGTCGGCAAAATCAGAATTTTAACAAAAAAAAATAAACGAAAAGCCTCAGTATCGAACCCGAGACCTCCTCTTTACTGTAGCGATCGAAAGCTCTACCGACCAGTTGGTCTAAGTGGCCATTTCATTTTGAAAGTAATTAATTTGGGTTTTGATTTTGCTCTCTGTTCATAGTTATGATTCACGAAGTCTCAAAACAAAAATTGTCTCCTTTTCTCCTCTTTTGAAAACAAAATTTTTCAGAATTAAAATACACCCAAATCTACTGCAACCAGTATTTTTATACGTATTTTAACTCTTTCAAACATGCATTTTAGCCCTAGTTTGTATTCCATGTTCATAATTTCGACATTTGAGAACCAAAGCATAATTCTTTATGATTAAAGATAGGTTCCCACAAAATTCACTACATTATTGTTCTCTTGCTTATTGACAACTACTATGTTTTCTGAACACAAAATCATTTTTTCTAATGAATAAAATTTCTATCTTTATCCACTAATTTACACATGATGAATACAATCTTTTTCATTTATTCTAACATTCATATGGCACATATAAAATGGAGAATTCTACTACAAAAATTAACAATTATCTCTTAGTAATCATTTCATCAATTTATCTCTAATATTACCACTCTACTTTATTACTTTAATTAAACAAACATGGTTCTAATATCTTACTAGTTAATTCGCATAATTTCATTTAAAATATACCAAGCATGCATTCTAATATTAGAAGCAATGAGAAACACCCACCTCTTTGGAGAAAAATTAATTAAAAGCTCCTAGACTCTCCTAGAATGCGAGAGAGTAGCCTTCTCCTCCTAGATTGTGATGCAAAAGTCCCCCTTCTTGCTCCCTTGCCAAAACCGAGAGCTCTCTTGTGGATGGGATGGGCCGGCCTCCAATGTTGGGACACACCAAAGAACACTCAAACTATATACTCTCTTATGTAATTCTCTCCTATATAAATTCTTTCCTTCAATAATTTCTTAGTGTAGAATACATGTAGGTGGGGGTATTTATACTAGTTCTAAGATGGATTGGAGGGCTAGGATTTCATTAGATGGTTAAAGATGGATGGCTAGGATAGGATGGGAAGTTGTAGCAACCACCGACAATCAAATAACTACCCATGCACACACACATCCACTCCCCATCTTCTCCATGCACAAACCGGCCTCCCATGGGTGTGCAATGCACACTACGTGCATGCACGTGCCCCTTAGTACCCCCCTATTTGAAATTTGTACAATTTAAATTAATCAATTGTTCACAAATTGTGTCTACATGACAAGTGTGACAATTTAAATGATTAATTAAATTTGTAGGCTTCCCAAGTAGTGGGCTTAGACTTGTGGGCCAAAATAATAAAATAATAAATTATTTAAGTGGGCTCAAAATAAGAAAATAATGTTTTTAGGTTTAAAAAATAGGCTTTTAGGAAAATAAATGAAAGGAAGAAAATAATTGTTCATACTACCAAAAGAAATTTTATATATAAAAATAGATAAATAAATATACATACGAAATTTGCACGTGCACAACACGTGAAAATCAACATTTCTATTAAAATGAAAGTTTAGGGTATTACACTCTCGACAGCAAAGAAGTCAGACAGCAGCCAGTCGACTAGTTCACAGGACCAACTGAGATGAAGAGGTGCCCGTCACCAAGGTAGATTTCCAAATTTTCAAAGATGAAATCCTCCAAGCCCTTAACCTAGCCCCAAGTAGGGGCCAATAAAAAAATAGTCATCGTCTCACCACCATACATGAGGAAGAGTTCTGTGGGTCGAGCAGATCCGACCAGAGGGACAACTCAGTCTTTCGCCGCCTCCGAGAGATGGTGGACCGTCTCAATAAGATCATCTGAGAGGAAGACCGACAGGACAAAAACTTTCTTTCAACTAGACCACCTTTTTCCAAGTCAATCATGGAAGCCCATGTCCACGAGACCTTCATGTCGCCTCACTTCGAGTCTTACAATGAAGAGTTTGACCCGGCTGATCATATTGAGAGTTCTAAAACACTCGTGATGATCCATCAAGACTCAGACGTGCTTCTCTACAAAACCTTCCCTGCCACATTGAAGGGACCAGCAAGGGCATTGTACTCCCACCTATCTCTAGGTTCCCTCTTCTCATTCGTTCATTTTGAGGAACTCTTCTTCACCCACTTCGTCAATAGCCGTTGAACTGTGAAGACAAATGTATCCTTGCTGGACCTAAATAAAAAAAGGGAACGCCTCAAGGACTTTGCCCGGTGCTTCACAGCCGAGTCCCAATCTATCACCTCCCTTAATCAAACAGTAGCGGCCGCCACATTCAGACACAATGTTAATCATGCCGATTTGAAAGCATCCCATGCTAAGAAGCCTCCTCAGCACTTCTCGAAACTCCTACTAAGGAGTGAGGAATACATCCGGGCTGAAGAGTCTCTCCATGCCCGTGATCAGAAGGAGCCCTCCTCCGGGAACAATTGGAAGAGTGTAGATGATGAAGGTCCCAAGAAGCTTCAGAAGGACAGCAATGTCCAGTGCTTCCCTCTTCCTAGTTTTGAGAAATTCACCCCTCTCAATGCCCATATATCAGATGTTCTTATTATAGTAGACAAGGTGGGGTTGCTTCACCCTCCTCCAAAATGAATATCCCAGAGAAGAGAAAAAATAGAGACAAGTGGTGTCGCTTTCACAGGATCATGGCCACAACACCGATGACGTTCAGGCTCTCAAGGAAGAGATCGAAGAGCTCATACTGTGGGGGAACATAGCCAGGTTTGTCAGAAAGGACAGAGCCGATTCTCCACCACCCCGAGAAGCCCACTAATTCCCAAGACTCGGAGCCATGAGAAGTTCTCCATTCCATTCATGGTGGTCCTATGGGGGAGAATTAAACTCTTTCTGAAAGGCCTTCATCTGAGAAATTTATTCGGTACGGATGCTCCCTCCAGCCAAGGGTTACGAATTCCCAGTGATGTTCTCAAATAGAGATGGCATCCGAATGCCCCACTACGATGCCTTCGTAATTAGTTTTCACATGGCCAACCACGGGGTACGTCGAATCCTGGTCAACAATGACAGTTCTGTCAATATTCTCTTCTTGGATGCCTTCGAAGGCGTCAAGCTTTCTCGAGATCATCTTAAACCTGTCAAATACATGCTCCATAGGTTCTTCGGGGTTCCAGTCTTAATCAAAGGAATAGTCACTCTTGATGTGACCGTAGAAAAAGCACCGACAACCCAATGGAAGCAATAGACTTCATGGTCGTCGATGTGAAATCCGCTTACAATGCTATCCTTGGCAAACTGGGCCTAGCCGCACATCATGTCGTACCCTTAGCCTTTCACATGAAAATGAAGTTCCCGATTAGCATGAGTGGGGGAAGTCAAAGGAAACCAAGAGACTACTAAAAGGTGCTACATAACCATAATGGGGGGCTCGATCCTCCCGCTCGAAGCATTAGAACTACCCCAAGGGAGTAGTCAAGTCATTTCTGAACATGTAGATGAACTCGAGGAGATTCCTTTCTCTAAGAAAAATCTGTCCTAGACTTTCCAAATAAGCACAACCCTCCCTCACTAGGTCAACAAGTAGACCATTGAATGCATCAGCAGGGAAAAAAAACTATTCACTTGAACTGCTATCGACATGCTTGGTTTCTCAAATGAGTTAATGATGCACCATCTCAGTGACAATCCCGAAGTCGGGCCGGTCGAGCAGAAACGTCCCTGACCGAAAGCAAGCCATCAAGGAAGAAGTAGATAAAATCCAAGCTGTCTGTTTCATCCAAGATGTTAGCTACCCTGAATGGCTGACAAATGTGATGATGGTAAAAAAATTCAATGTCAAGTGGAGAATTTGCATAGACTTCACAGACTTGAACGTAGCATGTCTGAAGGATCCGTTTCTCCTTCCAAGTATCGATGCTACGTCCAGCCACGAACTCTTGAGTTTTATTGACGCTTTCTCATGATACAATCAGATCAGGATGTTTCCCCCTAACATTTCGAAGACCTCTTTATCACATACCAAGGCCTTCATTGTTACCGGGTCATGCCCTTCGGACTGAAGAATGTCGAAGCCACTTATCAATGCCTCGTCAATAAGGTCTTCAAGGAACAGATCGGCAGGAACATGGAAGTCAATGTGGATGATATGTTGGTGAAGAGCCTCAGCAAAAAAGACCATGTGAATGACCTCCAGAAAGCCTTCAACATCCTACAATGCCTATCTAGTCAACCCACCGCTCCTAAGGAAGCCCGAGCTAGGAGAGACACTCTACGTGTACCTGGAAACTTCATATCAAACCCTTAATGTCATCTTGGTAAGAGAGGAGGACAGAACCCAAAAGCTTATCTACTATGTGAGTAAAGTCCTCAATGACGCAGAACTCCATTATTTAAAGATGGAGAATATGGCCGAAACCCTAATCATGGCTGCTCGCAAGCTCCGCTCGTACTTCCAAGAGCATTCATTAATGGTCTTCACTGACCAACCCCTCTACCAGGAACTACACAAGCCAGAGAGCTCGGGGCAACTTATGAAGTGGTCCACCGAATTAAGCCAGCACGATCTCCCCTATCTGGCGAGGACAACAATTAAAGCCCAAGCTTTAGCCGGGTCCATTGTAGAGAGCACCATTCTAGACTCCCCCTGAGGATGGTGAGGACCCTATATTCTGGACCGTCTACGTCGATGGATCCCCATGCATCGAGAGGGCGAGGGGGGGAGTTATCCTAATAGGCTCAGACAAGTTCACTCTTAAGTATTCACTTTGCATCAACATCTGATCCTCAAACAATAAACCAGAGTATGAAACGCTAATTGCTGGCCTCCTCTTAGCCCGCAAAGCCGGAGTGAAAGAATAATATGCAAGCACGCAAAATTGCAACAAGTAGTATAGTTTTAAAGAAAAGAGTATCGAACCCACGAGCACTAATTATTTCATTGAGTACCAAAATTGACTAGATTAACTACTATTTGGAGAATCGAAAATTTGATAAAAACAACAACAAAATTAATTTAAAGTAAAGAAAAAACTAAATTAATTAAAAAGAATGAAAATATCAAATTTTATGGTTTGTTGATAGAAAAACTAGTTCTACGGTTTTGGGTTTTACCTTGCTAATCACACACAATTTATAATTCCATGAAACTAAAAACTCTATATTTCCAAGTTGTATACCAAAATCCACTAATTATTCAATGTCTTCTCTCGAATAACACCAAACATATCCCGAACTAATAATTCTTCATATCTCTATGAAAATTTAATTATTTGAAGATTCATTAAGTTCTATGGATTTCTCTATAGTCGCATTGATCGCGGTAAATTATCTATAATTTCGCTCAGTCAATGGTGTATAATTTTATCATTCTAAACATCCCCCATAATTCAACAAATCACACAATATTTGGCCAAATAGCTGAACCCATTAAGAACAAAAATTAAACACATAACCATGAAAAAATAGAATAATAAAATAACATGGAATTTAAATTGTGTTCTCAAAACTATGCTAAATCGAAGCCCTAGAAAAAATAATATTAGTTCATGATAATTTTGTAGCGAATAAACATCTTATTGGATTACATAATAATAATAATAATAAAATAGAAGAGAAAAAGAAAGAACTAGTTGTTGTTGGCAGTCGAAATTGAAGCAGCCGTGATTTCTCTTAAAATCAATTGGCAGCAGTTCTCCTTTGTCCCGTACAACAACTTCTTCTGTTCTGTTTTCTTTTCTTCTTCTTCGGGATCTGTGTAGCCACTTCATCTATTTCTTTATTTCTTTTCTTTTCTTTTCAGCCGTCGCAAACTACCTCTGGTCATGTGCAGCCCTTGTCTTTATATAGGGAGGGAGAATAACAGGGTCTTAAATTTGGTTTGTTTATTAAAATTAGGGTTAGTTAATTAATTAACTAATTAAAATCCATAGATTAAGTTTAATCTATTAAATTTTAAACTAATCAATTAACTAACCTAATCCAAATCCACTCAAGTTTTAAATCTGGGCTGTTTCTTTGCTTCTTTAATTTTTTATGAAAAAATTCATTCCACCCCTAGTTTACCATAATATTTTCTATTGGTTCCTCAATTGGCCAATTTTTTGAAACGTGCATTAGAGTGCTTGAATTTTTCAGAAATTTTCACATAAAATCAATTTGAATTTTGAAATATTTATCCTTGTTACTCTTGCCTGATTTAACCAAAACGCCCACCTTTTGCACTTATCCCTCTCATTCCTTCAAAAAACAAATAAATAAATAAAAATAAGTAGAAAGAAGATAAATTTTAAAGAAATAAACGAGAACTTGCAATTTTAAAGTATAAAAGAGTTATAAAAATTATGTAAAAATTACACTCATCAGATACCCTCAAACATTAGATTTTGCTTGTTCTCAAGCAAAAAAGAAAACCATAAATAAGAATAATAATCATAATTAGTCTCAACGCATCGCACCGAAATGTCTTATCATGTAAGCATTAAATCTTCAACTTAATACATAAATAATACAAAATAAAGAAAAACTAAGCATACTCACTTTCTCCAGTACAATTATGCAAACAGAATTCTCAACCCAATCAAATTTCTCATGCAAATAACACAACTGAATCATGTAACAACTCAATCTGTGATCAGACATTCTCACTACTACAAATGGAGTAGCAAACTAGATTTTTTTTTAAAAAAATTTATTATCTTTTTTGGGTCTCTCTTTAAGTTGTCACTTGTCTATCCATGAGAAAAATTGCAAAGCTTTAGCTCAATGAACAACCCAAAAGTGTAATGGTAACCCTAATTTAAGTCCAACTTTTTTTTATATAAAAATAAAAATTTTAACCCCTTGCCCCAAACTTAAATATCACATTGTCCTCAATTGGGAAAAAAAAGAAAAGAAAATTTGAGAAAAGTTCAGAATTGCTTCCATGATTTATGTTGAAATTCTATATGAGTGACATTTATTGTTTTGGAGATATATGGAGTTGCAGATGTCCAAATTTCCTGATCATTTTGCATTGGAAAGCTAAGGCAATTTCCTTCGATCGCTCTTTAAAACACTTTTCCAGATTCGGAATCCATCCTGCCCAAAACCAACGATCAATGTAGGTCTAAAAAACAACTCCGCCGGAAACCCCCAAATTTATGCAATCCCATAAAAATAAAATCTAAAAAACTAAAATTAAAGTAAACAAAAAGAAAAGAAATTCTTAAGAACGGTAAAAGAAAACATGGGTTGTCTCCTAAGAAGCACTAAGTTTTAAGTCTTCAGCCGGACATGATAGCTGAGATGGTTATGTGATGTCAAGATCCAACAACATAAGAACTTCTTTTCTAATAATTCCCCTCGAGTCTGAGTCATTTCGTGCTTGAAGATGGCTTCTTTGATATCCCTACCTCTTTGATTCAGCTGAGAAGATAAATGAATAGATGGTGCAGCTTCCAAGTACCAAACATATTCCAAAATATTTTCTTTCACAGATTCAAGAGTTGCTGAATTTGTTAAACACACTTCTATCAGTAACTTTTCAACTTCAGCCCTATGTGTCTCGCCCACAATTAAATCAATTTCACTAACTTGTAGACACGAGTGAACTTTGGCAGAAAACTCCATAGATTTAATGACATCAAACGTACTTGCTCATTCTTAACCCTCAAAATAAGTTTTCTTGTTGGACATCAATCAAAGCTCTCCCCGTGGCTAAAAAGGTCGCCCAAAAATCAATGGAATTTATTCATTTTCCATGTCAAGCACTATGAAATCAGCTGGAAAAATAAACTTGTCTACCTTTACTAAAATATCTTCAATTATTCCTCTTGGATACTTGATATATCTGTCCACCATTTGTAAAGAAATTGTAGTACACTTTACTTACCCAATACCAAGTTTCTTGAAAACTGAAAAAGGCATAAGATTAACACTTTCTGCAAAATCACATAAAGGTTTATCAAAATAAAAATTTCCAATAGTGCTAGAAATTATAAAACTCCCTGAATCTTTAAGTTTAGGAGGCAACATTTTTTGTAAAATTGCATTACTCTCTTCAGTTAGCATCACCATCTCATGCTCCTCTAATTTCCGCTTGTTTGATAAAATATCCTTACAAAATTTTGCATATTTAGGCATTTTTTCTAAAGCATCAATAAGAGGAATATTAATATGTATTTTCTTGAAAATACTTAAAAATTTGGAAAATTGATTAGCAAGATTATTCTTTTTAAGTCTTTGCGGAAAAGAAATAGGTGAATCATAATGTGAATTAGGATAAGCTTCAGAATTAAACTCACTGAAAACAGTGAGATTTGAAGCTCTTTTAATCCTCTTAGGATTCCCAACATGGTTGTTGGCCACCTGCTACATTTGTTCCTCCAAAATTGGCTCAAACTCATCTTGCTTTTTAGCCACATTTTGTTCGGTAATTTGTGCTTGTGGTTGCTCAATTGGTCTCCTGCTTCTCAGTGATATTGCTTTGAGATCCTCTTTGGAATTGGTCACGATGTTACTTGGTAAGGTTCCTGATATTTTTTTCGTAAGAATATTTGAAAGTTGACCAATCCGATCCTCATGGTTGTGAATTGAAGCCGTATTATTTTGTATCGCCAAATCTGTCTTCTGCATGTATTGCTCTGGCTTATGCATGTATTGCATGAACATCTATTCAAATATCGGCTTCTTTTTTTGTTGTGAAAAAATTTGAGGTGGTCTAATTGCTCCTTGATTATGTTGTTCCAAGAAAAATAGGGATGGTTTCTTCATCCTGAATTATAAATGTTTGAATAAGGATTGTTTTGATGTTGAAAGTTGGACACGTAATTTGCTTGATAGGAGTGTGGCTGAGCAAATGGATTTTCCACTTGACAATTAATACTTGAGTTATTTCCAGCACAATGTTCACAAAAAATATTAGTCTGAATAACATTAACATTCATATTACCAAGTTGTTTTGATAGATATCAATTTTTGCAGCCAATGTGGTAATAGGATCAAGCTCAAAAACTTCAGATGCTTTTCTATGCATTGCTTTCTCTAAAGACCATTAATAATTGTTAGATGACATCTCCTCTAAAAGCTTATAGGCCGCTTCATGAGTTTTGCTCATAAGATCTCCTCCAGCTGCTGCATATAACATAAACCGATTTGCAACTCCCAAACCATTATAGAATGTTTGGACTTGCACCCATTTCGGAAGATCATGATGATGACACTTTCTCAATAATTCTTTATACCTCTCCCACGCATCATACAATGACTCAGTCTCAAATTGAGTAAATGTAGTAATATCATTTTTTAGCTTAGCTGTCTTTGCCGGTGAAAATACCTAGCCAAAAAATTTTGTGCAAGTCCCTCCCAAGTGGTAATAACACCCAGTGGTAGAAAATTTAGCCAAGCCTTCACCTTATCTCTTCGTAAAAAAGGAAAGAGTTTCAATCGGATCACATCATCTGATACTCCATCGTGCTTGAAAGTGTCACAAATTTTTAGAAACTTTGGCATGTGAACATTAGGATCCTCGTGCAGAAATCCACCAAACTGAACAGTCTGTTGAATCTTTTGAAAGATAGCCGATTTAATCTCAAAATTATTTCTTGAACAGTCTATTGAATCCATTAACCAAGGGCATAACATAGTCTCTCAAAGCCTTATTTTCTTCTCCATTACCCTCGATCACCATGGTGATACACTTCTAAGTCCTGAATATAGCTATTAAATAATAGAAAAACTAACCTAACCTATATTTCTTAAAATAAAAATTCAAATTAGTAACAATATAGCTATTATCAATATCCATAAAAGAATAATTAGTCCATGGCAATGGAACCAAAAATTTGATGGAATAATTTGCAAGCGCACAAAATCGCAACAAGTAGTATAATTTAAATGAAAAGAGTGACTGATATGGCTAAAAAGGGATTAAATCGGGACTGTTCGAATCGGACACGAATCTTAAAGCTCAGGGTAAAATAATAATTTTACCTACAAACGGGTCTGAAATGGGGACTGAGTCTTTCTGCAAAGCCCAATAACTTATAAACGGATCTGTCTTACTAGATACGGGTCCCAACCCATTTCAAACTAGTTCAGAAGGATAAAAATGAATTCAGATTCATAATTATCCCTAAGAGGAGGTTTTAACCAATTCTATCCATCCACACCGGGAAGTAGAGATTTGTTCTTATCTCAAAACGGATCCCTAAGGCGACTATAAATACCCCTCTCCTCCCACCATAAGGAGGTAATCAATACTTTTCCAATTAAAGCTCTTTTATAATCATTTAGACTACTGACAAGAGCGTCGGAGGGTGCGTCGCCGGGATCCATCCCGGTGTTTCGCACTTTTTGCAGGTCAACGGCAGCGGTAAGAAACCAGTCAACACATTGGTGAAGGTCAACAGGTTTGCTTTATTGTTTTCTACAAGAATTCACAAATTCATCTGTTTGCTCCCACACCAAAATCAGCAGCAACAGATTGGCGCCGTCTGTGGGAAACGAAAAAGCAACCCGACCTAACTTCATCAGCGAGACTAGTTTCAAGCCATGCATCCAAAAGAGAAGGGGAAGGCAGTGGTCTCCAGCCGAAGAACCACTTCTCTTCCTCGTCTTCCTCCTCTGACTCAAGATGCTCCTCCTCAACAGGCCCCTCCAGGGTCTTGAGGGGCTGCCCAAGGGGGCTCTCGTGGGAGTCGTCCAAAGCAACATCCTCCTCAGGACCATGTCGCGGTCCACAATCCTCCGGTTGAATCTATGGCTTCTCAAAGTCCCCCTGAGCGGGATCTCCGTCAAGTGACTGCAGACCGCCAAAGGGGGGTCAACCTCCGAACTCGCCTAAATGGATGGCGAGCCCTTGGGGGAGTCCATCAACCTGAGCACCCTGGGGTCTCAAGAGTCCGGACCCCCCGCCGACCGAGGACCAGAAGAACCCCTCCCCTGAGGAGGCAAAGAGAGTCCCCTCAACTTCATCGGCGGAGAACCCATTCTCCAGTAAGCTGAACCACATATAGGGACCGTCAAGCTGGAGAGGCACCAGTCACAAGGGCAGAGCTTCAAGACTTCCAAGCGGCAGTCTTGCAGGCCCTCAATGTCGCCCCAAATAACGACCAGAGGCCACCTACTCATGAGCCAGCTAGGAGCCACCGCCTTCACACTCCCAGTCCTCGTCCATCTCCAAGCTACCATCGCTGCAGGCTTAGTCCACCCTCATACGAAGATGAGTCCTAGGGCTCAGCAAGATATGATCGAAGAGTAGACTCGATCTATCGCCGTCTCCATGAGATGGAGAGGCATCTCGGCCGAATTGACAGGGAAGAAGAGCAACAAGCGATAAACCTCCGCCCGAGCAGGCCTCCATTCTCCCGCACCATCATGGAGACCCCCGTCCCAGAAAACTTCAAGCCACCTCACTTCGAGTCGTATACCAGGGAATCGGACCCCGCAGATCACAAAGAGGGTTTCAAAACACTCATGATGATCCACCATGCTTCAGACGCCCTCCTTTGCAAGATCTTCCCTGCCATGCTGAAAGGGCCTGCGAGAGAATGGTACTCTCGACTCGCTCCGGCCTCCATCTTCTCATTCGATCAGTTCGAAGGGTTCTTCCTTACTCATTTCGTGAGTAGCTGCCGGGCCGAGAAAACAAGTATATCTCTGGTGACCCTCAACCAAAGAAATGGTGAACGCCTAAGGGATTATGTTCGACGCTTCACTGCCGAAGCTTGGTCCATTCCCTCCCTCAACTAATCAGTAGCCTCTGCCGCATTTGAGCACAATGTCACTAACGCCGACCTCAGGGCGTCCCTTGCTAAGAAGCCTCCTTAAAACTTCTTAGAACTCCTGCTTAGGAGTGAGAAGTACATTCGAGTGGAAAAGGCTCTCAACCCCCATACTCTTAAGGAATCATCTTCCGGGAACAAATGGAAGAATACGAGCGAAGAGGAGTCCTAAAAATCCCAGAGGGACGGCAATGGCCAATGCCGCCCAGCTCCTCGTTTTGAGAAGTTCACCCCCCTCATTGCTAATATATCAGAAGTTCTTATAGAGGTGGACAAGGAAGGACTACTCCGGGCTCCCCCTATAATGAATACCCCTGGCAAGAAGAGGAACAGGGATAAGTGGTACGGCTTTCACAGGGACCACGGCCACGATACGGATGATTGTCAGGCTCTCAAGGAGGTGATCGAAGAACTCATACAATGGGAATACCTGACCAAGTTCGTCCAAAAAGATGGGGCCGAACTTCCACCCCGAGAAGCCTACAAGCGAAGAGAAAGGTCCACCGAGTTCCAAGAATCCGAACCTGGGGCCGTCCTTCACCTCATCCAAGGAGGTTTAATGGGGGGAGAACCAAACTCCTCCCAAGAGGCCTTTACCTTATCGTAGAAGTAGGATCTCGGTTTTCAATAAGGCCGATGCTTGTAACATGGCGAACAAGCATGTAATAATGGCTCGTCCTATTGAAGCAGCAACTTAGTTTATCACAATAAAACTTAGCATTTTTCATTAAAAATTATTGCTCTTGCTTCATCTGTATCTCTCCGAGTCACATCTACAACTCGTTAAATGGTGAGTTCAGAGTCCAGGTTCTCCTACATGGCTGCTCCCACAACTTACTAAGCTCAAAAAACGAGTTTGGAGTCCAACGCTTGGTTCGACGTTGCTTTAGCCGCTTGCAAACAAGCAAGGGCGGGGCAGCTCACCTTTCGGAATTGCTCCTACAACTCGTTAACCCCCTCTAACAACAAGTTTGGAGTCCAAAACTTGGCTCGATTCCTCTTCAACTACTCGCTTACAAGCGAGTAAGAAGTGGTTTGCCATTCGGAATTGCTCCCACAACTGTTGAATCTTTTTAAACGACAAGGTCGGAGTCCAAAACTTGGCTCGATTCCTCTTTAACTACTCGCTTACAAGCGAGGAAGAAGTGGTTCGCCATTTGGAATTGCTCCCACAACTGTTGAATCTCTTTAAACGACAAGTTCGGAGTCCAAAACTTGGCTCGATTCATCTTCAACTACTTGTTTCCAAGCGATTAAGAAGTGGGTCGCCATTCGGAATTGCTCCCACAACTGTTGAGTCTCACTTAAACAACGAGCTTAGAGCATAACTCTCTCCTAGAGTTGCTCCTCGAACTTGTCTCTCAAATGGCTCTCTCATAGAGCCAAGCTCTTCGCTCCGCTCGCCTCCAAAGTGGACCTCTTCTAAGTGAGTTCGAAGCTCAAAACTCTCCCCTAGATTTGCTCCTTAAACTCGTCTCCCAAATAGCTCTCTTCTAGAGCCAAGCTCTTCGCTCTGCTCGCCTCCAAAGCGGACCTCTTTTCAACGAGTTCGGAGCACAACTCTCTCCTAGATTTGCTCCTCAAACTTGTCTCCTAAATGGCTCTCTCCTAGAGCCAAGCTCTTCGCTCCGCTCGCCTCCAAAGCGGACCTCTTATCAATGAGTTTGGAGCACAACTCTCTCTTAAAGTTGCTCCTCAAACTTGTCTCCCAAATGGCTCTCTCCTAGAGCCAAGCCCTTCGTCCCACTCACCTCCCGAGTGGGCCTCTTCTAAGTGAGTTCAGGGCTCAAAACTCTCCCCTTGAGTTGCTCCTCAAACTCGTCTCCCAAATGGCTCTCTCCTAGAGCCAAGCTCTTCGCTCTGCTCGCCTCCAAAGCGGACCTCTTCTCAACGAGTTCAGAGCAAAAATCTCTCCTAATGGTTCGCCTCAAACGTGTCTCTTAGATGGCTCTCTCCTAGAGCCAAGCCCTTCATCCCACTCGCCTCCCGAGTGGGCCTCTTCTAAGCGAGTTCGGAGCTCAAAACTCTTCCCTAGAGTTGCTCCTCAAACTCGTCTCCCAAATGGCTCTCTCCTATAGCCAAGCTCTTCGCTTTGCTCGCCTCCCGAATGGGCCTCTTCTAAGCAAGTTCGGAGAACAACCCTTTCCTAGAGTTGCTCCTCAAACTTGTCTCCCAAATGGCTCTCTCCTAGAGCTAAGCACTTCATTCTGCTCGCCTCCAAAGCGGACCTCTTCTCAACGAGTTTGGAGCACAACTCTCTTCTAGAGTTTCTCCTCAAACTTATCTCCCAAATGGCTCTTTCCTAGTGCCAAGCCCTTCGTCCCACTCGCCTTCCGAGTGGGCCTCTTCTAAGCGAGTTCAGAGCTCAAAACTCTCTGCTAGAGTTGCTCCTTGCACTCACCTCCAAGAATGGATCTTCCCATGAATCTTACGAGGATCTTCCTAGCCCATCTCCTTCGCCCCTAGGAGTGGAGCTCCTCTTCGAAGATTCTGAAGACCAAAACACTACCCAACTTCATGAAGACAAAGATGTTGCGGGACTATTTTGACCATGAAGAAGGGTGATTCTTCAACCCATTTCTGAAGAGAACTTGTAGACCTCCGAATTAGCTTCGAAACGAAGGGTCGTACGTCCCGATCGGACCTCCGTAGCACTGGAAAGGTGGATCGCAACACAGCTACACTGAGCTACCGAGGTGCCCATTCGGGGAAAGATGCCCCCGAGCCACAGCGTCGATCTACCGGGGCACCGACCTCCGTATTGGGGAAAAAATGCCTCCGAGCTCCTTGGATCGTCAGATCGCTCAGATGTTCACGCCAACCGCTGATGGATGGCTCAGATTTCGTCACGTCCACAAAACGACAAAATCACGTTTTCTCGTGATCCACGCCTTCGTGCCTCGTGATTCGCCTTATGATCGTGATCAACTGTCCAGATGGAGCCACATAGCTCGGATCTGAAATTCGAGCTACTGAGCTACCGAACTGCAAAATGGCAAAAAGTTTACCTCAAAACTCGTGCTCGGATTCGCTGGACAACAGTCACCAAAACAACAAAGAAAAGAAGGGCAAAAATACACTAATGAGTTAACGGGTCGGGCTTGGACCCGTTATAGGCCCAAACCCACAACCCTATACCGACCCCTTCTCCTCCTCCTACTTTTAGTTCCCGCCAAAAAAGAAAAAACCAAAAGAGAAGAACCCATCTGAAGCGACCTCAACTTCGAGCACTGCGAGCTCTCCCCTCATAGAGCTCATCCTCATTCCTCTCCTTCACGCTCGATCTCAACCTCATCGAAGCTCCGAACTCACCATTGAACCTAACTCCGAAAGTCGGTGCCGAGTTCCTCCAAACCTAGTCGAAGCTTTGTCGAGCTTCGAGCTCAATGTTCCTTCATCACCGCCACACACGGAGCTCATCTCCACACCGTCGAGCTCCATCTCCTCTACCTACACCAAACCCATAGCCGAGCTCGTCTCCCTCAACGAGCCCTCTCCCTCGTCCGAAGAAGTGCCGAGCTCCACCTCCGACGAGCTCCCCTCATCAACAAGCTCCATCAAGCTCCACTGTACCTCCAAATGTCGAGCTCCACTCTCCACCTCGTCGACTCCACCGCCGAGCTCCTCGACGAGCCTCCGCCTTCACATCCGTCTTTGAGCTCACTCCTTCGCGTCTCCCCTAGCCGAGCTCCCCATGCCAGCCAGAGCTCCACTCCTTTCCGCTGAGCTCCCTCGAGCTTCACTCTTCGTTGAGGTGGCGCCGAGGGAAAAAGCAGACGAAAGAAGGAGAAGATGTAAAGAGAAGAGACAGAGCGGAAGGAAAAGAAAGAAAGAAATTTAAAAAAATAAAAAATAAAAAAATACAGCCACGTGGCGGTCAATGCCAGCGTCGACCGTGCCACGTGGCGACCCTGGGTGCGTCGGTGCTTGGTGCCAAGCTACCGAGGTTCCGAACTACACATGTGGAGAAAAATGGTGCCGAGCCACACGAGCCGTCAGATCATCCAAAAATTCGTGACACGACCTGATCAACGCACAGATTAGCACCACGTGTCAAGCAAAATGCTCCGCTTTGTGATGCGCGCCATCTGATCATGATCGACGTCCAGAAATGCACCACGTGTCCAAGGTAATATTTAATTAATTAATTTATTTATTTATTTGAATTAATTATTTAAAAATTCAAAAAATTATTAAAAATCGAAAAATTTAATTAAAAATTTTTAAAAATAATTATTAATTCAGAAAATTATTTTAAAATTCTGAAAATAATAACTATTAAATTAGAATAATTAATTAAAATTTTTGATAATTAATTATTTAATTCAAAAAATGAATAAAAAATTCAAAAAATGAGGAAAATTGAGGAAATATCTGAAAAAACCACAAAAAATCCAGAAAATTCTGAGGATATTTTTGGGCATTTTACAAGCTCAGAATAACACCGTGACATCTCGAGCAATATCCGAACTCCCTTAAGAACTCCGATAAAATTCTGTACGCCATTAGAACAACAAAACTACTCATCAAAAACAGAAGAACTCAGTCTTCAGGAGTGGGGGGCTCGTGATATGGCTAAAAATGGGATTAAATTGAGACCATTCGAATCGGACACAAATCTTAAAGCTTAGGGGTAAAACGGTAATTTCACCTACAAACGGGTCTAAAATAGGGACTGGGTCTTTCTTCAAAGTCCAATAACCCATAAACGGATCTGTCTGACTGGTACGGGTCCCAATCCGTTACAAACCAGTTCAGAAGGATAAAGAAAAATTCAGATTCATAATTATCTCTAAGAGGAGGTTTTAACAATTTCTATCCATCCACACCGGGAAGTAGAGATTTGTTCTTATCTCGAAATGGATCCCTAAGGCGACTATAAATACCCCTCTCCCCCCACCATAAGGAGGTAATCAATACTTTTCCAATTAAAGCTCTTTTATAATCATTCAGATTACTGACAAGAGCGTCGGAGGGTGCGTTGCCGGGATCCATCCCGGTGTTTTGCACTTTTTGCAGGTCAACAGCAGCGGCAAGAAACCAATCAATACATTGGTGAAGGTCAACAGGTCAACAAGTTTGCTTTATTGTTTTCTCCAAGAATCCACAAATTCATCTGTTTTCTCCCACACCAAAATCAGCAGCAACAGTGACGAACCCACAAGGACTAATTATTTTATTGAGTACCGAATTTCATTAGATTAACTACTATTTGGATAATCGAAAATTTGATAAAAACATCAACTAAATTAAATTAAACTAAAGAAAAAAACTAAATTAATTAAAAAGAACGGAAATATGAAATTTTATGGTTTGTTGATAGCAAAACTAGTTCTACTGCTTTCGGTTTTACCTAGCTAATCTCACACAATTTATAATTCCATAAAACAAAAACTCTACTTTTTCAAGTTATAGACCAAAATCCCCTAATTATTCAATGTCTTTTCTCGAATAACGCCAAACATATCCCCAACCAATAATTCGTCATATCTCTATGTAAATTTAATTATTTAAAGATTCTTTAAGTTCTATGGATTTCTCTATAGTCACATTAATCGCGGTCAATTATCTTTAATTTTGCTCAGTCATTGGTGTTTAATTTTATAATTCAAAATCACAAGTTACCTCTCGGCATCCCCCATAACTCAACAAACTGCACAATAGTTGGCCAAACAATTGTACGCATTAAGAACAAAAATTAAACACACAGCCATGAAAAAAATAGAATAATAAGATAAATGGAATTCAAATTGTGTTGTCAAAACTAGGCTACATCGAAGTCCTAGAAAAATAAAATTAGTTC
The DNA here is from genome assembly GCA_017893485.1 of Hemerocallis citrina. Taxonomy (NCBI): domain Eukaryota; kingdom Viridiplantae; phylum Streptophyta; class Magnoliopsida; order Asparagales; family Asphodelaceae; genus Hemerocallis; species Hemerocallis citrina. The sequence continues at coordinate 112,164,786 of CM030365.1, forward strand.
ATGAAAGTTTGCAACTAATAAACAACTTATTGGATTGCATAAAAATAATAATAAAATAGAAGAGAAAAAGAAAGAACTAGTTATTGTTGGAAGCCGAAATTGAAGCAGCCGTGATTTGTCTCAAAATCAATTGGTAGTAGTTCTCTTTTGTCCCGTACAACAGCAACTTTTTTTTTTCTTCCTCAGGATCTTCCACTTCTTCTCTTTCTTCTTTCTTTTTTTCTTTTCTTTTTAGTCGCCGCAATCCACCTCTGGTCATGTGCAGCCCATGTCTTTATATAAGGAGGGAGAACAGTAGGGTCTTATATATGGTTAGTTAATTAAAATTAGGGTTAGTTAATTAATTAACTAATTAAAATCCATAGATTAAGTTTAATCTATTAAATTTTAAACTACCCTAATCCAAATCCACTCAATTTTCATATCCGGGCCGTTTCTTTGCTTCTTTGAATTTAATTAAAAATTTTCATTTCACCCCCTAGTTGACCATAATATTTTCTATTGGTTCTTCTAATGGCCAATTTGTAGAAATGTAAATTAGAGTACTCGAATTTCCCATAAATCTTCACATAAAATCAACTTGAATTTTGAAATCTTTATCCTTATTACACTTCTTTGATTTGACCAAAATGCCCACCTTTTGCACTTATCCATCCCATTCCTTCCAAAAATAAACAAATAAATAAAAATAAGTAGAAAGAAGATAAATTTTAAAGAAATAAACCAGAACTTGCAACTTTAATGCATAAAAGAGTAATAAAAATTATGTAAAAATTACACCCATCACGGAGCCCAGCGTGTCAAAGTGTTCAGTGATTCTCAGTTGGCAGTGAACCAACTCCAAGAAGACTACGAAGCCAGGGATGACCTATGATCAAGTATTTAACATACGTCATGAAGCTCTTGGCCATTTTCCCTACATGAGAAGTTATATGTTTTAAAGTCATTAAATGTTACCTGTAATAAGGTGATTATAAAGTCGACTATTGGATATACTACAAATCATGTGGAGGGATGTGAGTGACTTAGATAGAATTTGTCCCTCCTACATAACAGGAGCGATATCTATGGCCCCTTGATTGAGTTGAGACTACAAAATGTATGATCGTGCTCAAATGAGTCAATATAAGATATTGAGCTCATTTGTTTTAATATACTCGGACATTAAGAAACCAAAGATTAAACTATACAAGAGTGACACGCTTTATGCCTTGTGGTCAATTAATATATCTGAACAAAAGGATTATACTATATGGTAACATTGTTCACTGATAGGTTATGTCAAATCACCGATATTTTTCGTTATTTGAGTAGCAATGATGTATTGTTAGATACCGCTCACTGTTTATAACACTAGAATAGGATTTTTGTATTAATGGCAACGTAAAGGGAACCTACATGGTCACACACTTAGAATGTATCAAAATTTGGATTTAAATTCATGAGATGAATTTAATTGGGAATCCTAGTAAGACTTGGACTCTTGATAAGGTTGGGTAGTTAATTAGATTAAATGTGCCAACTAAAGTGTCACGCCCCGCTTCCCAAAATACGGAATACGAGCACGTAACATTGGCCCAGCGAATGATTTTGATCATCCATAAGTTGTTCAGGAATCTTTATAACATCTCACAAAATCATCAGAGTCGGAAGCAAGAGAATCAACCACACATGCATAACTGAATTAATAAACCAACAGAATTTATTTGAAGCAAAATAAAATAATCTCAAATAAATCAGAATCTGGACAAGTCAAATATCTTGGGTCACATTGCTCAAATACAAAATAAATATCCAAGTACTCAGAATACATTATTCCAAAGCAACAATAACAATAACCCAGCACTAATATTTCATTTCTCCAATAGCATCGGGCAAACGATCATCCTGATCTGCAATCAATAAATTGCAGGAGAAGGAAAAAGAAAATAAGTACCTGTCAATGCAAGTTACGGGCCACTTATAATGTAGGATACAAGTACATGGGAAAGATAAACAAATAACATGGGATACTGCATCAACAGTAATATCTAATGTGAATCAGTAAGGCAAAGTCAACTAGCATGGTATACTAACAGTAAAGATGAATGTGTTAAGTATGGTGTCATATGGCAACTAACAGTGTCCAGTAACAGTAAACACAGTATATCAGTGTAACAGTATAACAGTATCAGTCTTATATTCTTATAGTCTTGTGTGTATTACTAGCTAGGTAGCACTTCATGCATCCCGGTTTTTACTATATGGTTGCTACAACAAACAGTTTCGCTTTTAGATTTCATAGTGGACCATAATAGGGCAGTGTACACAGGTATCAGTAACAGTAACAGTAGCAGTAAAGTAACAGTAACAGTAGCAGTAAAGTAACAGTAACAGTAGCAGTAACAGTAACAGCAACATTATGGAACACTAATTCCCTTCCAAGTACACGTTTCCATATTTTCCACTACTAGATCTTCCCCTATGAAACTCGGCTTGATTACTTTTATTATGGTTATCAAATAGGCAGGAATGTGCATGAAATAGTGTCAAACTAACATAGTATAATTAGTATTAGGTTCAGGGAAACAATTAAACATGCATAGGTGACATACGGTCACATAAACGAGCAAGACAGTGTATGTTCATATTCAGGACAGCATGACAGTACAGTACTAAAATAGTAATTCCCGTTACTACAGAAATCCAAATCTGAATCCTTTAAAGAATCTGGAAAATAGACTTCCACACGAATACAGTGATTATAAATAAGCCATACAGTATTTCACAAAATCAAAACTCAAAACCGATTTGAATCTAGAAAATACGTTCAGCTAGAAATCAGTAAACTGTATTCAAAGTCAGAAAAACAGCATTAAAATTCCTCAAATAAATTCAGGAAAAATCTGGGGTAATCCCCTATATGTCTAGTATTAGAATATAAAGTTTCATAATATTCCAGTAAATTTAGTTCAGTCAACAAAAATCATAAAATATCAAGAAACGATAGTTTGGCAAATCTGGAATTCTCAACACTGCTGTACGAAAACTGTAATATCTCACAAACCGTGAAACGAAATCCAAATCCACCAAAGGGAGATGAAAATAGAAAAAATAAACTAACTTTCATATTTGATAAATATTTTTCGATACAAAAAAAGGAAGTAGTGTGAAAATACAAATCTTTACAGAACAGCGAGCAAAATACAACAAGTATAGCTTTCATAAACAAGCATGAAACGGCATATAAAACTCATCAATAAAATCCACCAAAATTCTGGGTAATCCCTAAATACGTATAGAAATACTGTGCAAAGTGTCAGATCAAAATAATATAATTGGACTAGTATCAAAATAGTTTAATCATCAAAATCATCAAGAAACGAAATCTTGAAATAGATTACACCTCTGTAGTAAAACAGCCATAACTCACTCATACGAAAACAAAATCGATCAAGGTCAGAGAGTTGGAAAGAAGACAGATTTCTCTACAATTCATGTCTAATACAAAAATTAAGAATTCTGACCTTAATATGGTCTAAAATACAAATCAAAACTGATCATCGACGAAATACAGATTTTCTCTTGAAAACAAAATCAACATAAACCACACGAAAATCATTCCAATCACATTCAAACATGGTATATAGTCTACTAAGTGTCCAAACATCATGAAATAAAGTGTATAACATATTCACAATTATCATATCACATGGATCTCATCAAATACATAATTTCACCTAATTATCTCACATATATGAATAGATCAAGAACGGTCAAACCTTGTTATTTTCATGTCAATTTTGTGTCGTAAGGTAACTATGGTCAATAGCACAATAGAGACGAAACCCATCAAACATAACACACAAACGAGTTGTCTCTAGAACCCAATTACACTATAAGTGGTATTTTTGACTTGTACCATACAAAGAAATTGGAGTACAAGTTACTTGTCTTAACCGAAGAAGAAAACGAAGAACACCAAGAATATCGGGAATGGATCCCGACAACGAACAAAACCCACGAACGAAAAATCCACGAACCAATGAATCCAAGCAATACACATGTGAACCCCACACGTTCAAACATGAACCAAGAAAGAGAGAGCAATGGGTCGGGGCATCGGCTGGCTTCTTGCTGGCTGGCGCTCCGGTGGTTGCTGTCGCTGGTCGACGGCGACGGACGGTCAAGGGGGAAAGAGAGATGGATGGAGAGGTGGAGGTGCTCAGTGTAATGGAGGGTGCAGCTAGGGTTGGTCGGCAATGGATGGGGATCGGGATCGGGGTGAGGTCGGCCGAAGGGGGTGGTCGGCTGGCGACGGGTGGAGGCTGGGGTGAGTGGTGCATAGGGTAAGGAGGGGAGAGAGAGACCGGGGTTGTGATTAGGGTTAGGGTATAGGTTTTAAGGAGAGGAGTTTATATAGGGATGATTTAGGGTTAGTTGTATGAGATGGGTAATTGGGTATTGGTTGTGGATAGTTTAGGAGTAGTAATAGGATTAGTTAATAGGATTGATTAGGATAAATTGCATAGGCTTCAAAATATGATTGTGGTTTAATTTAGCTTTGGTAATCAATTAAGGATAAAAACAATAGGATTGTTAATAAGATGAGCAACCAAATCATCATGAGCACCCAAGGACCAAAATAAAGAGAACAAGATCCAAATGAAGAGAAAAGAACAACAATCGATGAAGAATGAAGACAACAAATCAAACACAAAGAGCTCACTGAACAAAATGAATATATATTGAAAACAACTCCAATATATGGTCCAGAAAAATACAAGAGAGTACAATACTCAAGAAAGAAGAAAAATACATCAAAAATACAAAAAACGAAAAACAGGGGTTACAATCCTACCCACCTAACAAAAAGAATTTCGTCCTCAAAATTCAAAAAGAAGATACATAGGGTAACCCCAAAGAAAAGAAACAAAATAAAACAAAAAGCTACTCAAACAGATGAGAAAACTTCTACTGAATCTCCTCCTCCAGCTCCCAAGTCAACTCACTAGGTGAGTGAGGATTCCAAGCAACACGAACCAACTTGATGATCTTGTTCTTAAGCACTTTCTCCCATCGATCCACAATAGCAACTGGCAGAATCTCACAAGTAAAATCCGGCTGCACGATCAACTCAGAGTAGTTAATCACGTGACTCTCATCTCGGATGTATCTCCTGAGTTATGAGACATGGAGAAAATCGTGCACTCCTGATAAAGCTAGCGGTAATGCAAGACGATAGGCCACCTTGCCTACTCACTCCAAACTCTTAAACGGTCCAATAAACCTAGGGCTAAGCTTGCCCCCACCACCGAACCGAATGACACTGCGCCACGGTGATACCTTTAGAAAAACATGGTCACCAACAACAAACTCCAAATCCCTCAGATGGATATTAGCCCATTGCCTCTGCCTATCCTGAGCTGCCTGCAAATGCTTCCTGATCTGAACCACCGCATCAACTGTCCTGGTGAGACCCAACAACTTCCTTTCACCAATGTCATCCCAGCACACTGGCGATTTGCACTTCTGCCCATAGAGTGCCTCGAACGCTGCAGTTTTAATACTGGCTTGAAAGTTGTTATTGTTTGAGAACACTACGAGATGTAAATGGTCCTCCCATGATCCACCAAACTGAAGCATACAGGACCTCAACATGTCCTCAAGAATCTGAATAGTCTGCTCTGACTGTCCATCAGTCTGGGGATGAAATGCTATACTGTACTTTAATTTACTCCCCAAGCTATTATGAAGACTCTCCCAGAACTAAGATCTGAATCTCGTATCCCTGTTGAATACAATACTAACTGGAACCCCAAGAAGTCTAACAATCTCTTGCATGTATCTCTCAGCTAGGCTCTCAGTAGATTGTCTGACACGAAAAGAAATGAAGTGAGCACTCTTCGTCAAACGGTCGACAATCACCCAAATAGCATTGTAACCCTTAGGACTCCTCGTCAAAACGGTCACAAAATCCATGGTGATATGCTCCCACTTCCACTCTAGAATAGGAAGCGGTTGAAGAAGTCCAGCGGTTCTCTGATGCTCTGCCTTAACTTGCTGGCAGGTCAAACACTGAGCCACAAACCAAGCAATAGCCCCCTTCATACCATGTCACCAGAAATGAAGCTTCAAATTCTGATACATCTTAGTACCACCAAGATGGATAGAATACGAAGACTGATGAGCTTCTTTAAGCAACCTCTGACGAACTTCACCCTTAGGGACACACAACCGGGAACCAAAATGGGTGCAGTAGTCAGCCTCTCTTTCAATTCCTGAAAGCTTGCCTCGCACTGTTCGGTCCACTTGAAGTTCACATTCTTCTTGGTCAAACTAGTGAGCGGTACGGCTAACTGAGCATAGCCCTGGATGAATCTCCTATAGTATCCCGTCAATCCAAGGAAATTCTTGATTTCCTTCACTGTAGTAGGTCTTGCCCAATATCTCACTGCCTCTATCTTCTGAGGATCAGTTACCACTCCCTCCTTAGAAAGGATGTGACCTAAGGATGCCACTTCAAATTTCCAGAAATCACACTTGGATAACTTGGCATACAACTCCTGCTCTTGAAGCTTCCTCAAAAATGCTGCCAGATGTTCCATGTGCTCCTCCTCTGACTTGGAGTACACAAGAATATCGTCGATAAACACCCTGATGAAAGAATCAATGAACGGCCTTAGAACTCTGTTCATCATATCCATGAAGATTGCAGGCGCATTCGTCACTCCAAACGGCATAACTAAGAATTCGTAATGCCCGTGTCGAGTTCTGAATGCAGTCTTATGCACGTCTTCAGCTTTCACTCGAACTTGATAATATCCTGATCGAAGATCTATTTTGGAGAAAACAGCTGCTCCTTGTAGACAATCGAATAAGTCATCAATTCATGGAATCAGATATTTATTCTGAACAGTGACCTTATTCAGCTCTCGGAAATCGTTGCACATTCTCATCGATCCATCCTTCTTCTTTACCAAAAGCACCGGCGCAACCCAAGGTGATGCACTCGGTTGAATAAAGCCTTTCTCCAACACTTCCTCAATCTACCGTTTGATCTGATCCTGCTCCACAAGTGCCATCCTGTACGGTGCCTTGGAAATAGGTGCACTCCCTGGATGAATAGTGATGCTGAACTCTATATCACGATGCAGGTGTAACCCAAGCAAATCTTCCAAGAACACAGTCGGATAATCCCGAACCACAGGAATTTGCTGCACCTCTACAGGAATATCCCTCTTACAGATAGCTGCCACCAGACCAGAACATCTCCTTTTCCCTTGGAAAGTGACTTCAGGTCCACCTGGAGCGTTCACTATTACTGTCTTGGTCTTGCACTCGATGTTCGCACTATACACCGACATCCAATCAATGCCAATGATAACATCGACTCCCAAGACATTCAGCTCGATCAGATCAATCCTGAAAATTCTATCTCCAATCACGATCTCGCAATCAGCATAGTACCGATCAGTGGTTAGAGTCTCCCCTGACGGAGTAGCTACTGCTAAAACCTTGCCTGAAAATATCTTCGGTTCGACTCCCAGAACTTTAGCAAACTTAGGTGATACAAAAGTGTGAGAGAACCCAGTATCGAACAAAACAATGGCTTTCTTTCCATTCAAATAAAGTTCTCCTGTTACATACCACACTCGTTACATAACAGTGTACTAATTAATGGGAAAAGTGATAATAGAAAAAGAAAAGAACACTCCTACACTCCCCCACTTGTACCAGTAATGACGTGATCCACCTCATCATCGTCAGCTTCAGTCAAGGCAAATACTCATCCCTGCTGGTACGGCTTCTTCCCGGTCTGCTGAGTTGGTCCATTGCGGACGACATCCTGCAGTTTGGGGCAATGTGAATTGTACTGGCCTGTTTCCCCACAGTTCAAATAAGTCACCGGAGGTCTCACTCAAGTATTCTCGGGTCTTCTTGCCACCTGAACAGTGTTCGCACCCGTAGGCTTGAACCTTTGAGCCGGTGGCTGTCCCCTGACATTGCAAGCAACTGTGGGCCTCTTTCCCACATTCTAGTTGTTCCTCCGATTCTGAACAGCGTGGAACTGCTCCATGTCTGCCTCCGTAGCTGCCGCTCATTTGACCAGCTTGTCAAACCTCCTGATACCGAGGGGTATCATCCTGGATCTCAGATTTGGCCTCAAACCATGCTCGAACTTTCGAGCCTTCTTCACCTCGTCCATCACCAGTTCGGGAGCATAACTTGAGAGCTGATTGAACCTCGTCTTATACTCTCTAACCGACATGCCACCCTGCTGCAGCGCCAGAAATTCCATGGCCTTCTTCTTCTGGACATCTGAGGAAAAATAATGACTGCAGAATTTCTCCAAGAATCCCTCCCAGCCAAGAACCAAGTCTCCCATTGTCCGCTTCATCGACTGCCACCATACAGCCGCATCCTTCTCGAATTGCAGTGCAGCCAGCTTCACCTTGCTGTCCTCCAGAGTCTCCAAGACTTCAAAGATAGTCTCTACCTGTCGGATCCAATTGTCAGCCGTGTTAGGGTCTGACTTTCCCTCAAACACCGGTGGTTTCATCCGCTTAAATGATTCCACGAGTTTGATAGCTTTAGGTACTGGATTCGTAGGCACCCGTCCCTGATTCTGATTCATGGCAACGACATTGAGTGTTTGATTGACCCTCTCTAGCTCCGTTTCCAAGTCCAGACCTTCACCATTTCGAGCTCATCTTCCAGCCATATTCTGATGCAAAAGATCCATTAAATTCGAAGTATAAACATGAATTTTAAATCAACTTTTCCATTTCATTGAATTTCAAACTTTATACATTCGAATTTAAAATATTTCTGATATCAAATGAAAGCAGTAGAAGATACAACAGTCTAACACCTACGGTTCCTCTTGGTTTCACAAAGCTCTTCCCGTAGTTCCTCCACTTCCTCCTTCAGTACATCGGTCATGTTTTTCCTCCTCTCGAGTTCCCAAACACGATGACTGAGAATTGCAACATCATCCTTGCGCTTCACCAACTTAGTCTCTAGTAGCCCGACTCCCTCCCGTAGAGTCTCTACCTGCCTCTGAAGAGACACAATGAGATTTTCCGGAACTGGTTCTTCCTCGTCAGAAGAATCATTAGATGAATCCGGAGGTGGAGTGATCTCTCGGGACTCAGGCCATTCCTCTTCCACTTCTTCTGACGAGGAAGTGGAAGAAGTAGAAGAGGAATGGCCTGAGTCCCGAGAGATCACTCCACCTCCGGATTCATCTAATGATTCTTCTGACGAGGAAGAACCAGTTCCGGAACAATTTTACAAGGAAATTAAAATATTTCTTACATCTGAGTTACATTATACCTTTACATTATTACAGCACAAGCAATTTTACAGCAATTACATGAAACAACAGTTAAATCAATCTTTGAGCAATATGTATATTTCAATTTGTCAAGCATCTTTACCCTGCATGTAAAACTGTGGGCGCGTCAGTTCATTCAACTGACGAAATATTATACACGTCCATACTCTCTATGCCGGAAACGGTATAACGATTCTCAATACTTAGCAAACCACAAACTTGTTCACAAACAAAGCTAAAGGGACTATCCTATTGATGTCGTGTTGTGAATGTGCAGCCCTTAATGCAATTATTTCTGTTTATATGACACTAATGCGCACTTGTTCAGAGTCTATGCAGCCCATACTACATAGGTCCGAGGGCAAGCCTTTAACCGTTCTTCATCTTGTAGGGTTTAATCCCTCGTCATGACTTAATCTACTACTGTAACTACGGTAACTATCCTAGATATTTTATGACCTACGAACTCATGTCAAGGTGCCCTGGAGGGAATCCCAATGCACTGACACATGAATCATCATGCAGGCATCCTGTGGTAATTCAGCTCCTACCATAGACATGATACCACCCGCAATCGTCAAACACCTCACGAGCGTCGCCACCGGGATGGTACTCTGGAGCAGTATCCACATCCTACTCATGACGCATCATGGGACATCTTGTGAATACTCTCACGTCGCCAATTCAATGGCCCTCATACTCAATGTTTTTCTCTTACTTTCATCACATCTTCACTATGTGTCTAATTCTTAGTCTAATTGAATCATGAATAAAATCAATCCCTTAGAGTTTAGGACTCCCACTATACCGTTCTTATTCATTTATTTCACATGACCCAAACCTTGGTCTTTTCATTTCAAATATCATTTCCACATTTCTTTTATTGCCGGTATAAGGCTGAGCTACACCCTAGTTCTCAATTTCAACTCACAATTACAACATCGAGCTTTTCATGCTCATGAAGTCTTTTCATGATTAATCATAATTTACATTTCATAATCATAGTATTCATGTATCCATATCCTTCAAACTCATCATATTCATTATTTCAAATCCATACACAATCTCATGCGAAAAATAATAATAAATTTCAACTAGTCATATTTAATAGTTCATTCATTCCACCAATCTCTTATTATTATGTTCAATCCGTACTAAAAATCACAATTTATAATTTCAATTAGTTACATGAATCACAATTTCAAATTTCTCATTATTAATTCTTATTTTAAAACTCTTTAAAAAAACTCATTTATTTTTTTCTTTATCCCAAAAGACAATTTAATTAAAAACAAGTCCTTTCCTGCAAAATAGCCTCAATTTCTCAATTACACTTTACCAAAAGTTATAAAAATTTCTCTCATGAAGTCCAAATAATTTCAGTAATTTCCATATTTTTCTTGAATTTTAATTTATTTTAAAAACTTAAAAACTCTTAATTTCTCCAAAAAATAACTTTTAAAACCAAAGCCCACACCCGAATTCGAACCCACAACCAGCGGCCCAAAGGACAGCACCCAAGACCACTGCGCCAAGCCACCGAGGCGATATGATAGCAGTTTATTATCCCTATGTATTGACTTTCGGTGTTTGGGGTTTTTAACAAAAAAAAAATGAAAAGCTTCTTCTCAGTATCGAACCCGAGACCAGCGACTAAGCCCCCGCTACTGTAGCGACTGAAACCCTTCTTACCAACTGGTCTAAGCGACCAGATTGTTTTGAAAAGGATTTAATTAGGTTTGAACTAGTTCTCTGTTCATATCTATATTTCATGATTCTCAAAAACAATTTTGTTTCTTTTTCTTCTCCTTTGAAAGCAAAAATTTTCCAGATTATAATATGCATAAATTTACAGTAAACCAGTATTTTGATAAATATTATTCCCTTTAAAAAACATGAATTTTAGTCCTAATTTGTGTTTCATGTCCATAATTTCGACATTGAGAACAATAACACATTTCTTCATAATTTAGAGTTAGAATTACACAACTAATATGTTCTTTTGTTCTCTTTCTTATTAACATCCTACTACATTTTTAGAACACAAAAATCTCATCTTTCTACAAAAATAAAAATCTATTTTTGGCAATTAACTACACATGATGCATTCAATCACAAATTTTTTTTACCATAACGTTCATGTAGCACAACAATATGGAGATTTCCAATACATTAATCAACAATTATTCATTAGCAATCAATCCATCAATTATTCTCTAAATTACCACTCTACTTTTAATTAAACAAGCATCGTTCCAATTTTTAACTAGTTGATTCATAATAATTTCATTAAAATCATTCCTAGCATGGTATCTAATTCTAGAAATAATGAGAAACACCCATCTCTTTGGAAAAAAATGAAATAAAAGCTCCTAGAGTCTCCTAGAATGCAAGAGAATAGCCTTCTCCTCCTAGATTGTGTTGCAAAAAGCTCTCCTTCTTGTTCCTCGGTGCAACCCGATGCTTCACTTGTGCTTGGGGATGGGGCCGGCCTCCTTTGGTTGAGACACACACACAAATACACACTCAATCTTTTACTCCCTAATATATTACTCACCTATATAGTTTCTTTATTTCAATTATTTTTTTCTTAGTGTTGTATACATGAAGGTAGGAGGTATTTATACTAGTTCTAGGATAGATTGGAGGGCTAGGATTTCATTAGATGGTTGTAGATGGATGGCTAGGATAAGATGGGAAGTTGTAGCAACCACCCATAAGCAAATAACCACCCATGCACACACACCCACTCTCCCACTCTTATGCAATTCGGCCTCCAAGGGTGTGCAAAGCACACTACGTGCATGCACGTGCCCTTCTAGTACCCCCTATTTAAAGTTTGTATAAATTTAATCAATCAATTGTTCATCAATTGTGTCTACATGACAAGTTGTGACAATTTAAAAGATTAATTAAGTTTGTGGGCTTCAAAATAGTGGGCTTAGGCTTATGGGCTAATTAATAAAATATTTAATTATTAGAGTAGGCTCAAAATAAGAAAATAATGTTTAGGCTTTATAAAATAGGCTTTTTAGAAAGATAAAGAGAAAGAAAGAAATAATTGTTCATGTTACAAAAGGAAATTTTATAAAAATAAATATGCATACGAAATTTTGCACATGTACAACACGTGAAAATCAACATTTCTTATTTAAATAAAAATTTAGGGCATTACAATATTACTTACCTTCTCCCTGTTTTTTCCTCTCCCACGTGAGCAAACCCCCACGTCAACAGAGAGCACACACAGGGAAGTAACGTGTGGCCCCCTACCTTATTTTGCCATATCACCTGTGTAACACGGCATCATATCATTTCAATTCATGCTGTTGTTTTTCATTTCACGTGGTCCCCACCCATTTTAATAGATTTCATTATATTTACCCCATTAATACAATCATGCATATTTACTTTATACCAACCAGCAATTTTACCTTTTCAATATATATATATATATATATATATATATATATATATATATATATGGGTAAAAGGGATATGAGCAACTTGCTCATTTAGTAAATGAGCAATTGATTATGTGGCATGCATGTGATACATTGGACAACTAACCATTTTAAGGTTTTTCCAATCACATGTGTGCCACATCATCAATTGCTTATTTACTAAATGAGCAAGTTGCTCATACCCCTTTTTCCCTATATATATATATATATATATATATATATATATATATATATATATATATATATATATATATATATCCATTGGATCACTCTTGATCATGATCAACGGCTCAGATCTGAGCCGCCCATCACCCGTTCTCACTAAGTGCCAGAGGACTATTTTGGAAATTTCGCCCCAAATAACTCTTCACCTTACAGATTCTAAAAAATTAAATATAACCTAGGCCGTTGTTGGGAACAACGGCAACGGCCTAGGTTATATTAGGTGATTTGAGCCACTGATCACAATCAAGAGTGATCCAATGGCTCAGACCGCTATTTTCCAACCCGGACAATTTAGAAGATAAATTAGATACAATGTAGTACAACTGCCCACCACAGGCTACCTCTCAAAAGTTGGTTAACCGATTAGATGACTCTTAATCATAGGCTATTATATTTTAATATTATTTTATTCATCTTCAATTCCGATATGGGATTATATTACTTACCTTCTCCCTGTTTTTCTCTCTCCCACGTGAGCAAACCCTTACGTCAACAGATAGCACACACAAAGAAGTAACATGTGGCCCCCCTACCTCATTTTGCCACGTCACTTGTGGAACACAGCAGCATATCATTTCAATTCATGTTGTTGTTTTTCATTTCACGTGGCCCCCACCCATTTTAATACATTTCATTATATTTACCCCATTAAATATAATCTTACTGATGGGTTCTCTTCGTTTGCTGTATCTGTGCATTACCATGACTCTTCTCCTATTGTTCAACGCTCTCTTAGTCCCCGCCAAGGTACCAAGCCAAAGTCTTTTGGTACTGATCTCTCATCTCCTTTTCACCCTGGTACCACTTCATCGGCTAAGACTAAAACTCCCAAGTTGAAGGAGAGTGTTGCTGGTGCCTTTCGCAGCAAACCTCACACCTCTTATAGGCCTCCGGCTATTCTCTCCAACTCTAAAATCTCTCCTTCGAAATCCCCCAACCTGGTTTGGATTAACCCAGAGCGACAGAATGTTAAAGGCAGCTCTAGTGCGACTGTATCGGTCTCCTCTATCCCTTCCATAGCTCCTCAGCCTATTTTTTCCAAACTGCCTCCTGCGGTTGAGGTGCCTCCTCCTTCTGTTAGGGATAAGAACCCTTCCTCTCAATGGCCTGCTTGGGAAGTTAACCCTAACTTTGCTTCGGATTGGGAACAATTCCAACAGCTAGCGCACTTCCCTACGCCGAAAAAGTCGGATCCTGCATTATCTCCCTCCAAGATCTCCTCTAAACCCCCCCACCAAAGGCTCTGATTGGGTTGAGCAGGACTCCCTCTTATCGGAAGAGGAAGCGGAACTGACTATAGGTCAATCTAAGAAGGTACCCTATTATTTTTTTTATTTGCACTTTCCAGAGAATTATTACTTTATTGTGGTCTGTTGTTTTAAGCTAGTACTATTGGGTTTCTCTTTCAATGCTTTCTTTATACTGTCTCATGTTTGGTCCTGCTTTGGGACCAAGGCTCTCTCTCCTGTTTACCTTAGATGGGTGTCCATTTCTCTCTCGGCGATAGCTAGGGATTTTATGGTATCCCGATCGCCCGTTCCTTTTAAGTCTCTTAATCACTCTTCCAATTTCTCAATTGGATCGATTAAGGCTTCTTCCCCCTCTTCGTTATCTAATTCTTCGGATGCATCTGATAGTCATGCCTCCCATTGTAGGGAGCAGGATGCTGCTGCTATCGATGTCGCTCTCTCTTCTCGCTCTAATCAACGGTTCATTAGGACTAGTGCGCGCCTTAGAGATAAAATTTCCAACTATCGGTTTCATCTGACTCCCCTGTGCAATATAGCAAGTCATCTCCTATATAGCAGTTTTCGTCTGCTCCTTCATCTATGATTTCCTTTAACCAGCTTGGCTCTATTTATGTTCCCATTTTCGACTCTTTTTCAAACTCTGAGTTGGCCACTTCGGCTCAAGATCTTGGTTTCTTGATCGACCCTTCAGACTCTCCCCGTATCCTTTCTCTGAGGAGGCAGGAATATTCTAGAGTCTTAGAGCGTCGTCTTTTTAATGATTAGTGTATCTTGGAACATCTGTGGCTTGCACTGCCCTTCTAAGCAAAGGGCGATCTTTGATTTAATCTCTTCTTCTCGCTGCGATCTTATCTCCATCCAAGAGTCCAAACTGGAATCCCCTTCTCCTGCGATATTTCGCAACTTAGGTGGTTCCATTATCACCAAATGGATATCACTGGATGCGACTGGATCCAGAGGAGGGATCCTCTTTGGATTCAAGGAGGCACAGTTCTCTTTGATATCAGTTCAACGCCTGAATTTCATCTTAATTGTCCAGCTCCAATGGGCCACTTTCAATTGCCCGCTTACCGTTATTTCGGTGTACGGCCCCTCTACCCCTGAAAGACGCCCTAGTTTCTGGAATGAATTCATTTCCTTACAGCAATTCTCCTCTGATCTCTGTTTTTTTTGCAGGGACTTTAATGTTACTCGTTTTTCCTCTGAAAGATCGAACCCGGTATCTTCCATCTCCCAATCTTGCTTGTTCAATGATTGCGTCAGAGACCTACAGTTATCGGACTTACCGATATCAGGTAGATCCTTCACCTGGTCTAACCAACGCGATCACCCCTCTTTTGCTAAACTTGATCGCTTTCTAGTGTCACAAAACTGGTTAGCATGTTTTCACCAATCTTTCGTCCAGGCTCTTCCCAATCCTTCATCTGACCATGTTCTGATCGTGCTTCATTCCAACTTCTGTTTTAATTATCAGCACAAATTTCGTTTCGAAAAATTCTGGCTGCAAGATCAGCTCTTCATCAACCTTGTGTCTGAATGCCTTGCATCTGTTTCCGGATCTTCCGGACTGGGCAACATTCTTCTGAAAATGCACGCCATCAAGCATGGGTGCAAAATCTGGCGGTATGAGAGGCATCGTAACACCAACTTCCTTAAGGATTTCCTTTTGCAAACCATTGCGGCCATCGACAAGATGGAGGAGTTGGGTCCTTTATCTAATTCTTATCGGTCGGAACGTCGTTCTTGTAAGCAAGAGTACGCAGACATCCTCCACCAGGACCACATTAAGTGGGCTCAAAGAGCTCAGGTTAAATGGATGAAGGAGGGTGACGCGAACACTCTTTTTTTCACAATTTTGCTTCGCATAGACAGCGTTGCAATCGTATCTCCTCCATCTCGGTTCAGGGAGTGGAGTTGAATACCGATGATTCCATTCATCGGGAATTCCTTTCTTTCTATAAGAATCTCATCGGTTAGCGCATGATTGAGCTCGATTGGCTCCATCTTTATGGTAACCAAGATCACGATCTCTCCTCGCTCGAGGCTCCCTTCTCTCTTGAAGAAATCAAATCGGCAGTATTTGCGTTAAAAAGTGACTCGGCGCCTGGACCCGACGGTTTTCCTGCCTTCTTTTTTCAAAAGTTTTGGGACCTGCTTAAGGCAGACTTTCTCAAAATGTTTCAAGACCTTCATCAAGGGAACTTTTCTTTTGACCTGCATTAATTACGCTCACATTGTGCTCATCCCCAAATTAGCAGGGGCACACTTAGTTTCTGAATTTAGACCTATCAGTCTCATCAACACTACTTTCAAAATCATTATGAAAGTTCTTTCTTCTAGATTGAGTGCAGTCATCTCTCCCTTAATTGACTCAGCTCAATCTGGCTTCATCAAAGATCGGTTTATTCTTGACAGTGTGGCTTCTGCCCAAGAAATCATATCCCACTACCATAGAACTCAGTCGGAGGTCATTCTTCTTAAGCTCGATTTTCAAAAAGCTTACAACAATGTTAATTGGGATTTCCTTCTGGATATTCTCATTTTTCGGGGTTTCGGTCCCAAATGGATAGCATGGATTAAATCTAGCCTTTTCTCTGGGACTTCCTCCTTATTCATCAACGGTTCGGAAGGTCACAAATTCAAAATCAGGTGTGGTCTCCGCCAAGGAGACCCCCTATCATCTCTGCTTTTCTCGCTTGTTGCGGATGTCTTTAGCAAACTCCTGCGTAATGCTTGGAATTTGAATATGATTGAGGGTCTTGGCAGTTCCCCCTTTTTCGAGGGAGTGCTCAACCTTCAATACGCCGATGACACTATTATTTTCACTAAACCGAGCATCCACTCTCTTCGTAATCTCAAGCTTCTCCTTTACTGTTTTGAAATGGCGTCCGGTTTATCAATTAATTTCCAAAAATCCTCCGTGCTCTGGTTGGGTGGTACTCCCAACCGCCAAGTTGAGGTCTCCAATTTTTTCAATTGTCCCGTCGCTTCTTTCCCGATCACTTATTTGGGCATTCCCCTTCGCTGGGGTAAGCTTCATAGATTGGACTGGCTTCCTCTGATTGATAAAGTTGAGGCTAGGCTTAACGTATGGTCGAGCAAGCTTATGTCTAGAGGAGGCAGACTGACTCTTATTAACTCTGTGATTTCTGCCATGCTCCTTTATCTTATGTCTTTCTACTTTTTACCTTCCTGGGTCATAAAAAGAATTGATCAAATTAGAAGTAATTTTTTCTGGAATGGTTCTTCATCTTTTAAACCGGGGTCCCACCTGTGTCAGTGGAAACTGATTTGTACCTCCAAAGAGGAAGGGGGCCTTGGTGTTCTGGACATCCATCACCATAACATCGCTCTTTTAGGAAAATGGCTATGGAAACTCCATAATTCTGACCATTTACCATGGACTCGATGTATTAGAGATTATCGATCCATCTCCTTCAATTGGTGGGAGTTTCCGGAGGCGACTTCTCGCCTCGCCTCTCCTTTTTGGAAAGGTGTCTGGAAGGCTTCAGCCGCTTTTCGGTGTAGCTCTTATCGTATTTGCCATGACGGATCTAGAGCCAATCTCTGGACTGATTTGTGGATTGGCAATACCACGCTTGCCACGGCTTTTCCTTCTCTATTCAGGCTGGCAGCTTTCCCAAAGGCTACTATTGCGGACTCTTTCGCTTTAATCGACGGTACTCGTTATTGGTTTATTCCTTTCACGATTGATCTTCCACCATCTTTGAATGATGTTTTTGATCATCTCATCTCTTATCTCAATAGCTACGTATGGAGATCTTTCGAGGGTGTCGGTTGGCGCTGGACTTCTACCGGCACGTTTTCTGTTAAATCTTTTTACAGCTTCCTTAACTCGAGAGGAGTTCATTCGCCAATAGCCAAATATTTCTGGGACTCCTGGGCTCCTCTTAAGGTTAAGATCACTTCTTGGCTTGCTTTTAATAACAAGCTTCTCACGGTTGAGATTCTGAACAAAAGAAATTTAGCTTGGGGTCAACTCTGCTCGCTGTGCACTCAGCACGCTGAAGATGTCAATCATCTTTTCACTCAATGTCCCACTATTATCTCTCTTTGGAAGATTTTCTCTCTTGCATGGGGTATTGGTTCTATTCCTCCAGACTTAATCTCCGTTTGGTCTGCTAAACCCTCAAATACCTCATACCATAGTGCTTGGATTCTGTCGGTTCATACCATTATTTGGGTAATTTGGAAGGAAAGGAATTGTAGTTTATTCCAGAACCGAAGATCATCCTCAGCTGCGATGATTGATGAGTTTTTTTCCTTTTTAAACTATGGTCTTCGGAATTGAAACCCAAAGATATAGTAGCTACTTCTCTCTATCTATTAGAAAATGCTTACCATTGTCTTCGTTCTCTTCTTGCGGTATAATTTGGGTTGTTTTAATTGTCTCTTATCATAACCATTATTTCTTCTTCCTTTCTTTCTTGCAGGATTAAATATCGCATCAGTCGCGGCTACCAGCACTGTTTCTTTGTTGTTTAAGTTTTCTTTCGAGCTCTCTCCCCCTTATTTTGCCAGTTCTGGTGGTTACTTTAGATCCTTCCCTATATTTTGATTAGCTGTTGATTATTGTAATTTTGTGTGCTGTTTTGCACCAGCTACTTCTCTATTTTAGTAGTAATCTTCCAGTATTATTATCACCCTTCTTCTCTAGAAGGTTAACTTCAGTTAAGTTTGCTTCTTACTGGACTAGGTGCTTTTGTATTACAGAGTAGTATCGGTTTAGCTTTTTTTGTGTGTTGGCTTTATTTTGTTCATTCTGCTGTAGCTCCATTTACGATGTTTGGAGGCTGGTGTTTGGTGCCTTTTTGCTAGATGGCTGCGTGCTTGGTGATGATCCTGTGCCCAGTCCCAGCTATCTGTTATTTTTTGGCTCCAGGGTATTTACTGGGCTAGTTTGATTGCCTGCTTATTTTCATCTCATCTTATCTGATGTTAAGTATGTTTTCCTTTTTGGCTTTTGGCCTCATGAGTTTGGGATGATAGTGGCTGTTACTATCGATTTCTCACTTTTTCTGTTTGATGATCTTCTGAGTTTGCTTCAATCTGTGGTTGCTTTGAGTCTAATTTGCGCTCTATCTTGAGATGCTAATTAGCAGCTCTGTTTTGGCTGTTCGGTTTAGCATTTACTCTGTATTGCCTTTTCTCGTTGGATCTTTGGCTCTTTGTTGTTGACGGCTTTTGCTGTGTTAGAGCTCGTTCGAGCCTCCTTTGGCACTTAAGCCTTTGGTATTGACTGGGCCACCTCGCTAGTCTTGGCTTCGATTACTCTCGTTTGTTGCTTTAGGTTTTGTTCGGCATGGGTGTTGGGCTACGTCTCCTTATAGCGTTTTGCAGCAACCTTGATCCTTTTTCGAGCTGACGCCGTCTCAGATAAAGCCGTTAATCTAGTGATGCCTCCCCTGATCTGTTAGCTTGAGATCGCGAGAGTTCTCTTCGTTGCATCGATGCCTGTAGCCTTCGTTTCGCCGGTCTTTTGTCAGGAGTTGGCTCTCTGTATATATTTTTGTTTGCTTCTTATTGTAACTATGCTTTTTTTTGCGGGTTTTACCTCTTGTAAAGCTATGATCTGTACATACTTTTGATTATAACATATGTGTTTTGATGTGGCTGGAGTCGCGAGACTCTATCCTTTCTCATCAAAAAAAAAAAAATTTACCCCATTAATACCATTCATACCATCATGCATATTTAATTTATACCAACTAGCAACTTTACCTTTTCAGTATATATATATATATATATATATATATTATTATTATTATTATTTTAAAACGGGGTGTTACACTCTCCTAGAGGCTGGTGATGCTCTTCGTCCCGCTCGCCTCCCGAGTGGCCATCTTCCAAACAAGTTTGGAGCTCAACTCACCCTTATAGTTTCTCCCCAAACTCGCCTCCCGAACGGCTCTCTCCTAGAGCCTGGTGATGCTCTTCATCCCGCTAACCTCCTGATATGGCTGAAAATGGGGTTTAATCGGAACCGTCCAAATCGGGCGCGAATCTCGAGACCTGAGGGTAAAACGGTAATTTCACCCACAAAAGGACCAAAACGGATATTGGATCTGCCCTCCTAGGGCCCAATAATCCGCGAATGGATCCACCACCAAGAGGGTGCGGGTCTCGACCCGCTGCGTACCCAATCCATCAAGATAGAGTCAGGGTTCCTGATTAAATACGATCAACGGCCCTGATGGACGTCTATCTTTTCACGGGGGATTAGGGATTAAATTCCTTATCTGATTACAGGGAATATATATTGTCAGATTACCTTCCTCATCTGATTATGGAGGACATTCCTTATCAAATCACGGGGATTACATTCCTAATCCGTTCCCTAAGACGCCTATAAATACCCCCCATCCATCTCCATTAAGAGGTAATCAACTCTTCACCAGTTTTTACGCTCTTTCATAATCTCTTTGATTACTGACATGAGCGTCGGAGGGTGCGTCGCCGGGATCCCCCCCGGTGTCTCGCACTTTTTGCAGGTGCACGGCAGGAACGACGAACGAGGCCCGACGGAACAGGTACGCAGGTTTTCCTATTCAGTTTCCCCAAGAATCCACAAGTTCTATCTGTTTGCCCCCACACCAAATTTAGCGGCAACAGATTGGCGCCGTCTGTGGGAAACAAACGAATAGAGACCTCTCCCCTTCCCGGTGAACAGGTTTTCTCCTGCCATGCCACCTCGCAAAGTTAGATCTAGGGGCTCCAACCGAGCGCCCAACCCTGACCAGCAAGAAGTCCTTCCTGATCCCGCTCAGCAACAAGGGCAACTCCCTCCTACCATAGAAGAGCCGCTCCAACGGAACCCTCCACCTCCTGATCCAAAGGGGCCTAACCCCCAGAAACAGCCCCTTCACCAAGAGAACATCTCCATCCACAACGCCTCCAGTGCTTCCATGGCCTCCCATCACCCCCGGGCCTCTGGTCGCCACAATGCCCCTCCCAAACGCCCGGAAGATGATGACCTTCGTCGCCATCTGGATGAAAAGCGGGCTCGGGGGGAAGCCTCCCGCCAGCAAGAGCGATCCCCCCGTCACCGAGAGCACAGGAGGTCCCCCATCCGAAGAGGAAGAAAGGACTCCCCCGATTATCACCGAAGAAGGCATTCTCCCGCAGGTCGGCAGCAGCCTAGGAACAATGAGGCACCCATCACCCGTGCCGAGTTCCAGCAGTTCCAAGCAATGGTACAACAGGCCCTCAACCTCCGTCAAAATCCCAATGGGCCGAGGGCCCCATCCCCTCCTCCGGTCCGAAGCCCTCGCCAACGGTCCCCCTCTCCTCGTCCTGCACCAACCAACTCCCGGCGCACCCTGAGTCCTCGTCGCTCCCGAAGTGACCGCCGCCGCAGCCCTCGCTCCCCCTCATACGAAGACGAGTCCCGTGGTCCGGCGAATTACCGTCGGAGGGATGACATCATGGACCGCCGTCTCAACGAAGTGGAAAAGCTCCTGGGTCAGATAAACCGAGAAGAGGAACTCAGGGGGAGGACCCTACGTCCTAGCCGGCCCCCGTTCTCCCGAACCATAGTGGATGCCCCTGTACCGTTCGGTTTCAAACCTCCCCAATTCGAAAATTACACCGGCGAGACCTGATCCAGTTGATCACATCGAAGGCTTTAAGACTTTGATGCTCCTCCACCAAGCTTCCGATGCCCTCCTCTGCAAAACATTCCCCGCGACACTCAAAGGTCCGGCTCGAGAATGGTACTCTCGTCTCGCCCCGGCATCGATATTCTCCTTTGAACAGTTCGAAACCCTCTTCATCACCCACTTTGTCAGCAGCCGAAGGACCGAGAAAACCAGTATCTCACTATTGCACCTCCGTCAGCAAAAGGGGGAAAAACTGAGGGACTACGTGAAGAGGTTCACAGCCGAAGCTAGAACTATTGCCTCCCTCGACCAATCGGTCGCTACCGCAGCATTCCAATCCAACATTCTCAATTCCAACCTCCGCTCCTCCCTTGCCAAGAAACCCCCACATGACTTTTCCGACCTTCTTCTTCGCACCGAAAAGTACATTCGGGCCGAAGAGGCCGAGCAACCCCCCAACTGGGAAGTGCCCGCCTTCGGGCTTAAAAGGAAGGGGGCAGAAGAAGAAGGAGCCAAGAAGCTCCAGAAGGATAATGCCGGCCAGCGCCGACCTCCCCCTAGATTTGAGAAGTTCACTCCCCTCAACGC
Source organism: Hemerocallis citrina (assembly GCA_017893485.1). Lineage (NCBI taxonomy): Eukaryota > Viridiplantae > Streptophyta > Magnoliopsida > Asparagales > Asphodelaceae > Hemerocallis > Hemerocallis citrina. The sequence continues at coordinate 112,187,251 of CM030365.1, forward strand.
TAACCTCTCGGCCATCTTCATGGAGGTCGAAAAAGACGGGGTCTTGCCTCCAGCTCCCAAAATGAATACTCCCGCCAAGAGAAGAGATAAAGAGAAATGGTGCCGCTATCACCGGGACCACGGGCATGACACCAACGACTGCCGTGCTCTGAGGAACGAGATCGAAGCCCTTATCCAGAGGGGACAACTGACGAAGTTTGTAAAAAAGGACCGAGCCGAGCTCCCTCTCCCGCCTCGGGGGGCTAACAAGCGTCCGGAAAGAGAAGAGACGCCAGACTTCGAGGAAGAGCGAGTCCTCCACCTCATCCATGGGGGTCCGATGGGAGGCTCCTCGAACTCCTCCCGAAGAGCGTTTATCAGAGAGGTCAATTCAGTCCGAACCACGCCTCCTCCCAAGGGCCTCGGAGTGCCAGTTACCTTCTCCGACGAAGATCTCGAGGGAGTCCGTATCCCGCATTGTGACGCTCTCGTCATCAGCCTCCACATGGCAAATTTCAAAGTGGAGAGGATCTTAGTCGACAACGGCAGCTCCGTCAACATCCTATTCCTCTCCGCTTTCAAAGGCCTAAAGCTCTCCAGAGACAGACTCAAACCCGCCGGTTACACTCTCCATGGGTTCACGGGGGTTCCGGTAACTATAGAAGGGGTGATCACCCTCGATGTAACTGCCGGACAGACCCCTACCACCAGAACGGAGCCAATGGACTTCATGGTAGTGGATGTTCCCGCTGCCTACAACGTCATTTTGGGCAGGCCCGGCCTCGCGGCTCTGGAAGCAGTTCCCTCGGCATATCATCTGAAGATGAAATTTCCCACCCGATCCGGGGTCGGAGAAGTAAGGGGAAATCAGGAGCAGGCCCGGAAATGCTACATGACTTCGACCCTTGGGCCCGTCCTCTCTTTAGAGACCCTGGAAATTCCCCAAGATTCCACAAGACCGACCTCCGAGCCAGCGGACGAACTGGAGGAGGTGCTCTTCTCCGAACAAGAGCCGACCCGCAAGTTCTTCGTAAGCAAGGCCCTCCCGTCCGCCCTATACTCAGATATTGTGGAATGCATCCGAGACAATCAAGACCTCTTCGCATGGTCCGCAGCTGACATGCCCGGTATCTCCGAAGAACTCTTAGTCCACCGCTTGAGTGTTGATCCGGGGTCCAAACCGGTTCAGCAGAAGAGGCGTAAGTTCGCCCCCGAGCGACAGCTCGCTATTAAAGAAGAGGTAGATAAATTGCTGAAGGCCCGATTCATACAGGAGGTAAACTACCCTGAATGGTTATCGAACGTAGTAATGGTGAAGAAGTCCAACGGAACATGGAGAATTTGCATTGATTTCACCGACCTCAACAAAGCCTGTCCCAAAGATCCCTTCCCTCTACCGAGCATCGACACTCTGATTGACGCAACCTCGGGACATGAGCTTCTAAGCTTCATGGACGCTTTCTCGGGTTACAATCAGATAAGGATGTTCCCGCCGATATCCCAAAGACGTCTTTTGTAACCGACCAAGGCCTTTATTGCTACAGGGTCATGCCATTCGGCCTAAAGAACGCAGGGGCAACATACCAGCGCCTCGTCAACAAAGTTTTTCAGGCTCAGATCGGCAGAAACATGGAAGTGTATGTCGATGACATGCTGGTGAAAAGCATCCGAGGTGTTGATCATGTGACCGACCTCCAAGAAGCATTTGATGTTTTAAGAAGGAACAATATGAGACTCAACCCGAACAAATGTGCGTTCGGTGTCTCATCAGGCAAGTTCCTCGGCTTTATGGTTAGCCAACGAGGAATAGAGGCGAATCCGGAGAAGATCAAGGCCATACTGGACATGGCCCCCCCTAGGAATGTCAAAGAAGTTCAGAGGCTGACTGGTCGCTTAGCCGCCATAGGGCGCTTCCTGTCGAAGTCCGGGGAGAAGTGCCTCCCGTTCTTCAAAGCCCTCAGGGGGGCTAAAGGATTCGAGTGGGGGCAGCAGCAACAAGACTCCTTTGACCAGCTTAAAGCCTACCTCGTCAATCCCCCTCTCCTTAGCAAACCAGTACCCGGCGAACCGCTCTACCTCTACCTCGCGGCTTCCGAACAGACGCTCAGTGCGGTCTTAGTCAGAGAAGAAGAAAGGGCTCAGAAGCCCATATACTACGTCAGCAAGGTGCTCCGGGATGCCGAACTTCGGTACCCGAAAATTGAGAAAATGGCGTATGCCCTAGTAATGGCTGCGAGAAAACTTAGACCCTACTTTCAGTCTCATTCGGTGGTCGTCCTTACCGACCAGCCACTGAAACAGATTCTTCACAAACCCGAGACTTCTGGTCGCCTCATGAAGTGGTCGATCGAGCTGAGCCAGCACGATATAACTTATCAGCCTCGGACTGCAATCAAGGCACAGGCACTGGCCAAATTCATAGTTGAGACTACTATCCTCGAGTCTGGCCAAGCAGCAAAGGGACCCCCCGTCTGGTCGGTCTATGTTGACGGGTCCTCTTGTAATGAGGGTAGCGGGGCAGGAGTCATCCTGGCAGGACCAGATGGCTTCATCCTCCAATACTCACTCCGGATAAATTTCAAAGCCTCGAACAACGAGGCCGAATATGAAGCACTAATAGCCGGGCTTCGAATGGCCCGAAATGCTGGGGCACATCGGCTACAGATTTTCAGCGACTCCCAGTTGATTGTTAACCAGGTCCTCGGCGAGTATGAAGCCCGCGACGATAGAATGGCTAAATACTTGTCCAAAGTAAAGAGCCTCATGGCACTGTTCGACGAGGCTCTCATCCAAAGGATCCCTCGAGAAGAAAATGCTCAGGCCGACGCCTTATCCAAGTTAGCCTCCTCCTCCCTTCAAGGTCTGGAACAGACCGTTTTGATAGAAGTCCTCCTAAAGCCGAGCATCGAGGACGAAGCGCCAGACTCCGTTGAAGCATTGCCCGTCCTCCTCGAAGACAACTGGATGAAACCCATTGTCGAATTCCTGAGGAACGGACTCCTCCCTGAAGATCCGAGGGAAGCACGAAGAATTAGGGCCCGAGCCGAGCGTTTTACTTTACTCGAAGGCATCTTATACAAACGCTCCTTCACCCAAGCGGATGGTCGACCGTATCTAAGGTGCCTCTCCCCCGAGCAAGCCGACTACGCCCTACAGGAGCTCCATGAGGGGATCGGCGGAGCCCATTCTGGATCCAGGGCTCTGGCGCGCAAGGTATTGAACTATGGATATTACTGGCCCACTCTCCTACGGGACGCCGAACGACACGTTCGGCAGTGCAGCTCCTGCCAAAAGTATGCAGACATCCGACGTCTCCCGCAGGCACCGCTGACCTCCCTATCAAGTCCCGTTCCCTTCGCTATGTGGGGGATGGACTTACTGGGACCATTCCCTCCAGCCCCCGGACAGCTAAAGTTCCTAGTCGTGGCAGTCGACTATTTCTCTAAGTGGATAGAAGCCGAGCCCCTGGCTACGATCACCGAACATAGGGTCGTTCAGTTCTTCTGGAAGAATGTGATTTTCCGGTTCGGCGTTCCCCGAGTCATAGTCACAGATAACGGGACACAGTTTACTGGAGCCGCCTTCCGAGCCTTGTGTGAAGACCTTTCCATACAACACCGATTCTCCTCCGTCTCCCATCCCCAGTCGAATGGCCAAGCTGAGAATGCCAACAGACAGATTCTTGCAGGAATCAAGAAGAGGTTAGACAAGTGTTCCAAGGGACTATGGGTCGATCAGCTGCCGAACGTACTCTGGAATCACCGCACCACCAAGCGGACCCCAACAGGCGAGAGCCCATTTAATCTCACCTATGGGGCCGAAGCCATCATCCCCCTAGAAGTCGGGATACCCTCTCCTCGCCTGATCGCTTATGAAGAAGAGCAGAATGCTAGAGAACTCAGAACAAGCCTAGATCTGATAGACGAAATCCGAGAGAGAGCTGCCATACGCCAGCAAGCTTACCGAAGAAGGATCGAGCTGGCATACAACAAAAGAGTCCGCCCAACGGACCTCAAAGAAGGGGATTTAGTCCTTCGGAAGTTGGCCATATCATTCCCCGGGCAGAAAAGCAAGCTGGCCCCGAACTGGGAGGGACCGTACAAGATCTCGAAAGTAATCTGCCCCGGTACGTACAAGCTAGAGGATCTCGAAGGCAGAGAAATTCCCCGGACTTGGAACGCCGACCATCTTTTGAAATACCAAGAGAAGGCAACTACGTCTCTCCAAGTAACTCGAGATGTCGAACCGTTCACCTCCTTTCTCTAGTCATAGTTTGTCCTTTTTGTGCTTTCTTTTATTATTGTAATAACGGCTAGCAACTTTAGAAGCAGCCGATCATTAGATGTTAATAAATGAAGTTTCTTCATATTTTCACTACTATTACATCCCTCTGCTTGTAACTCTTTAATGTCACAATGGTTCCGGAGTCCCACACTTGGCTCGATTCTACTTTGCGAGCTCGCTCCTAAGCGAGCTAGAAGTAGCTCGCCATTCGAAAATGCTCCTACAGCCGTTGAATGGTACGGAGTCCAACACTTGGTTCGACCCTACTCCGCAAGCTCGCTCCTAAGCGAGCTAGGGGTAGTTCGCCATTCGAAATTGCTCCTACACCCCTTAAACTGACAATGGTTCCGGAGTCCAACACTTGGCTCGATTCTACTTCGCGAGCTCGCTCCTAAGCGAGCTAGAAGTAGCTCGCCATTCGAAAATGCTCCCACAGCCGTTGAATGGTACGGAGTCCAACACTTGGTTCGACCCTACTCCGCAAGCTCGCTCCTAAGCGAGCTAGGGGTAGTTCGCCATTCGAAATTGCTCCTACACCCCTTAAACTGACAATGGTTCCGGAGTCCAACACTTGGCTCGATTCTACTTCGCGAGCTCGCTCCTAAGCGAGCTAGAAGTAGCTCGCCATTCGAAAATGCTCCCACAGCTGTTGAATGGTACGGAGTCCAACACTTGGTTCGACCCTACTCCGCAAGCTCGCTCCTAAGCGAGCTAGGGGTAGTTCGCCATTCGAAATTGCTCCTACACCCCTTAAACTGACAATGGTTCCGGAGTCCAACACTTGGCTCGATTCTACTTCGCGAGCTCGCTCCTAAGCGAGCTAGAAGTAGCTCGCCATTCGAAAACGCTCCCACAGCCGTTGAATGGTACGGAGTCCAACACTTGGTTCGAACCTACTCCGCAAGCTCGCTCCGAAGCAAGCTATGGTAGTTCGCCATTCGAAATTGCTCCTACACCCCTTAAACCGACAATGGTTCCGGAGTCCGCCAAACGAGCTAGGGACAGCTCACCGTCCTAAAAAACGCTCCGACGACGTTAACCTAATCAAGCAAGTGCACAACTCGGCTCGACGTTACTTCGCGACTCCACTCATGATCGACCTAAAAGAAGCTCGCCATTCGGAGTTCGACAGTTCAGAAGTTACCCCATGACAGACAACATTCACAGCAATAAAACACGCAAGTTCGGCAATAACGCATTTATTAATGAAACAGATGTGATGCAAAGGCAAACACAAACAGGAGCACGACTCAACAAGGATATTTACAATACCGACTCGTCACACTTAGCGAAAAGCAAAAAAAAGAGAGCAAAGAACGCGCGGAACCGACCACTTCAGCGCTTCTTCGGAGCTGGAGCATTCCGCTTCAAGGACACTCGAGAGTGACGACGCTTGTCCCCGGAGCGCGACCCCAAGCCGGCAAACTGGGACGTATCCTCGGCACCGCTCCTGGCAGCTACGCCGACAGACACCCCGCTCGAGGAGATTGCCACCGAGCTCTGCGCGTCCCCCGGGCTTGGTTGGCCGATCCGCTGACGGGTCGCCATCTCATAGAAAGTAATGCCCCGCTCACTCTCAGCACGAGTGCATGACGTGCTTCGAACGTTGACCGGCCCTGAATGTGGCTTCAGACGAGCCACTTCTGCCTCCAGTTCTGAGATCCTGTCCCGCAACGAGTCGTCTTTAACGTCGACTTCGAAACGTGGGGGTATCGCGGAGTCCGGCACTCCAGATCGACTAGCGACGAGGCGCCGAAGGTGGGTGACTTCGATGCTTTTATCCACCGTCGCCCTCTTGAGCGCTTCGACTTCAGCAGTCAACTCGACTCGTTCAGTCGTCAACTTGGCCACCTCGGCCGTCAGCCCCTTGCCCTCACTCCGGAGCTTCGCCTCTACGGACTGCAGATGCTGTATCTCGGAAAGCAACTCGTCCTTCTCCGCTGTTATTTTGGACAAATTATGACGAATGCACTGAACACGAATCTCATTACTGAAATCAGTGGGCAAGTGTTCACCTTCGGGTATGAGCTCGGCGATTCGGCTTTCCAAACGACGAATCTCGATATCACGCTGGCCAAGGACGAGCTGGAGATGCTTCCTCTCGCTCTCGGCTCGGCGCAATCCGAGCTCGACCTCATAAAGTTTCTCCCTACACCTAGCCAGACACAGCCTCGTCGCCCCTAGGCCAGCTTCGGCTTTAACCTCTTCGTCCGGGCGGGAAAGCTCGACGTCTTGGGGGATTACCATAAGCTGCAAAGAAATCGGAGCAATCAGCGAAAACGTTGAGCGTGGCCGAAGCACCGCACTTGGAAAAATTTTCATCTCTAAAAACAAAGTTTGACGGTTCGGCAAAAGAGAGGGCATAAAACAGAAATTTCCGAGCACCAACACTTGCAAAAATTTTGATTTCATTTACGTCAAAAGAAGCGGTGGCCAGTCCGCTATTAGGCATTACAAAGTTCGATAAAAAAAAAAAAGAGAAAAAGAGCAGAAACAGCCAAAAACAATAAAACGAGAGGCGGATTCAGTGCTCGACCTCTTTCCCCGGGCGACGAGGCGGAGTAGGGGTCGACTTCGCCGAAGGAGACGCCGCCGCCAGTGGAGTGGCCGTGGCGCTCGGGACCTCGCCAGTAATCCCGGCATCGGCATCAGCGCCGTCCTCCTCCTCCTCCTCCTCTTCCCCTTCGGACTCGGGGTCGAAGCCCTCGACGTGTCCGGGGAAGAGTCGCCATCCCGAGACGTCCACCCCGGGGTACGCCTCTCGCACCCGGTCGAGGGCAGTGGCGAAGGCCTTCGCCATGTTCTGCGCGAGGTACCCCTGGGCCTTCTTCAAGGTGGCGTCCTCCACCTCCTTCACAGCCGCCGCCTGCTTCGCCTCGGCCTCGGCCAACTGATTGGCCGACCCCTCCTTCTCCCGACGCAGCTCGTCCTCCAGCCTCTTCACTTCGGCCTCGAGGTGCTGGATCCTCGCAGACCGGCCTTCATGCTCGACTCGGAGCTTGTCGAGCTGGTTCGACATCCGAGCCTTCTCGTTCCGAGCCTGGTCGGACTCTTGCTTCAGCTCCTTCTCGAGGGCGGTCAGCCGTTCGGTGAGGTGACCGAAGTGGACGACGATCTGCAAGGGAAAGAGGAAGAACTCAGAGAGTTAGAAAAATTTTGTAATTCAAGATGAAACGAATGAAGGGAACTCGGAACTTACCCATACCGCCGAACGAGCGATCTCGATCACGTCGTCGCCCTGCCTCCCCGCGTCCATGGCGGCGCGGTCCTTCGGGGTGGCGAGATGCTTGACGGCCTGCATACTCGCCAACGAGTTCCCGAGGAACCCATCGTGCCTCCGGACCTGCCAGTCCGGAATGTGGATCCGTTTGTGCTCCTCCGTCAGGAGCTCCTCGCCTGCCACGGTCAACGGCGGGGTCGGCATGGCGAGGGCGGCGGCGATGGGGAACTCGCCCGCAGATGCTGGAGCCGAGGTCGACACCACGGCGACGACCGGGTCGTCGGCAATCTCCACCGCCTGGACGGGGCCCTCGATCCTCGGCGCCTTTGAGGATGAAGGCAGCTTCGACGCTACCCTCTTGCGCTTCCTCGGCGCCTTACTGGCGAGTCCTGCCCTGAGCGCCAACACCGCCTCGTAGTCCATAGATTCTACATCAAAAGAAAAAAAATTTTGATTAGCACAAAAGAAGAACAAGGCAGCAAGTACGGAAAAAAAAGAACTTGGCGAAAAGCCGCGTACTAGGATCTACGCGGCCGAGCCCTCCCCTGTAAAGAACGTCCTCCGTCAACTCCTTCCAGTCGTACTTCGGCCGGTCGAGAAGGGTCCGAACCGCCCCTTCTTCTTCTACTGAGAGTCTCGGCAGCGCCGTCGCCCTCTTGGTCACCCCTTCTGCCCAATTGGTGGGGATCGGCCAGGCCTCTCGACTCCGCACGACGACCCACTTCTCTCGCCAGTGCTTGATAGAGTCCGGGCAAACCACGAGCTGGCCGCCGTGCCTCGGAGTCAGATAATACCGGTACTCCGACTTGTTCCCTTGGTGGAGCCGGTATATCGTCCGAAGCACGTTCAGCTGCGGTTCGATCCCCGCGGCCTGGCAATGGAGAACGAAGCCATTAATCACTCGCCACGCGTTCGGCATGAGCTGAATAGGGCAGACCCCGTACCAGCTCACCACGGTAATTGCGAACGCGTGGAGAGGTAGCCGGGCACCGGCGATAAAGGCATCAACCGGCCAGCAACACATGGTCACTGGCAGCGGCGAATTGGCCCTAACCCCGGGGCCCGGCAGCATGATTTCGTACTCCTCCGGGATGAAAAAAGCGTCCCGGATCGCCACCAACTCCTCCTCGCGCAGGATCGACGCCGCATCGTCCGCCTCCGTCGTCTCCCTCGCTTCATTCTCCTCGAAGGTCCTCTCCCTCCCATGGATGATTCGTTCGGCCTGGTCCTTCGGGAGCTCCCGGACCCTGTGTAGTCCTGTCAGCGGACCCGGCAGCTGTCCGAACTCTCCCATCCTCTTCGGATCCTCGACAATCGAATCCTTGCCGAACACCTTGCCCTTGGTTGGAGTCGGAGTCGAGGCTTCGGCGCCTATAGGGGAGGACTCGGACCCAGAGACTTCATCTGAGACAGAAGCTACAGACATAGTTTATAAATTACCTCGAGAGAAAGAGCTGCCGAAAAGCTTCGCCTGAGCTAACGCCGGTGCCGGAAAAACTTGCCCGAAACACTAGAGAACGCCTGAACAAATGAGAGGAGAAGTGAGAAATGAGAGGGGGGGTGAGGATTTATAGAAGGGGGGCACGCCCCACGAGGCTAATGGGCTTGTACGACCGGCCCATCTAAACCAAGCGGCGGAGCGATCCCAATCGTCACCTCGTTAACCGCAGCGAATCATGAGATGCATTTAATGCTATCCCATCTGATGGAATCCCAGAGGTCACAGCATTTAATGGGCGTCCCATCTGTCAGGGTTGTCAGAATTGTCAGAATTGTCAGACGTTCAAATGGCGCACAGAAGAGACAAACTCACATAAACGACAAGTCTGCACGCTCGGCACCCACTGCCGAGCATTCGTGACACCGACCCTGTTATAGGGGAAAAAGTCACGCTCGGCACCCACTGCCGAGCATTCGTGACACCGACCCTGTTATAGGGGAAAAAGTCACGCTCGGCACCCACTGCCGAGCATTCGTGACACCGACCCTGTTATAGGGGAAAAAGTCACGCTCGGCACCCACTGCCGAGCATTCGTGACACCGACCCTGTTATAGGGGAAAAAGTCACGCTCGGCACCCACTGCCGAGCATTCGTGACACCGACCCTGTTATAGGGGAAAAAGTCACGCTCGGCACCCACTGCCGAGCATTCGTGACACCGACCCTGTTATAGGGGAAAAAGGCACGCTCGGCACCCACTGCCGAGCATTCGTGACACCGACCCTGTTATAGGGGAAAAAGTCACGCTCGGCACCCACTGCCGAGCATTCGTGACACCGACCCTGTTATAGGGGAAAAAGTCACGCTCGGCACCCACTGCCGAGCATTCGTGACACCGACCCTGTTATAGGGGAAAAAGGCACGCTCGGCACCCACTGCCGAGCATTCGTGACACCGACCCTGTTATAGGGGAAAAAGTCACGCTCGGCACCCACTGCCGAGCATTCGTGACACCGACCCTGTTATAGGGGAAAAAGTCACGCTCGGCACCCACTGCCGAGCATTCGTGACACCGACCCTGTTATAGGGGAAAAAGTCACGCTCGGCACCCACTGCCGAGCATTCGTGACACCGACCCTGTTATAGGGGAAAAAGTCACGCTCGGCACCCACTGCCGAGCATTCGTGACACCGACCCTGTTATAGGGAAAAGTCACGTTCGGCACCGCTGCCGAGCGTTCATGGCACCGACCCTGTTATATGGAAAAAAACAGGTTCGGCACCGCTGCCGAGCGTTCGTGGCACCGACCCTCTTATGGGGAAAAAACCGGTTCGGCACCGCTGCCGAGCGTTCGCGGCACCGACCCTCTTATAGGGAAAAAACCGGTTCGGCACCGCTGCCGAGCGTTCGCGGCACCGACCCTCTTATAGGGGAAAGACAAGTTCGGCGGACCGCCGAACTCGCTCCTGACGCTCGCAGTCCTGCCGAACTCACTTCCCTCTCTGGAAAAGCTCGCCGAACCGCATATGGACCTCGGCCCCTTCGCCAGCGAACTCTAGGGGGGTCTAAAGCGTGCTCCAAGTATACAAGACCACCGAATGACGAATTGACACTTTGCGAAGTTAATAAGATATCCCTGCAAGAATACCACATGACCATCAGAGTTCAGGAGCGACTCAGAGTTCAATCCGCTTGAAAAATCACCAAACTACCTCCTTCAAGATTCAAAACCTTCCGTTTGGGCCCCGATACAACTCCACCAGCCATTAAAAAACTGCTAAACTACTCCTCAAAGGCCGATCAAGCTCAGCCTTTAGGAGTGGGGGGCTCGTGATATGGCTGAAAATGGGGTTTAATCGGAACCGTCCAAATCGGGCGCGAATCTCGAGACCTGAGGGTAAAACGGTAATTTCACCCACAAAAGGACCAAAACGGATATTGGATCTGCCCTCCTAGGGCCCAATAATCCGCGAATGGATCCACCACCAAGAGGGTGCGGGTCTCGACCCGCTGCGTACCCAATCCATCAAGATAGAGTCAGGGTTCCTGATTAAATACGATCAACGGCCCTGATGGACGTCTATCTTTTCACGGGGGATTAGGGATTAAATTCCTTATCTGATTACAGGGAATATATATTGTCAGATTACCTTCCTCATCTGATTATGGAGGACATTCCTTATCAAATCACGGGGATTACATTCCTAATCCGTTCCCTAAGACGCCTATAAATACCCCCCATCCATCTCCATTAAGAGGTAATCAACTCTTCACCAGTTTTTACGCTCTTTCATAATCTCTTTGATTACTGACTTGAGCGTCGGAGGGTGCGTCGCCGGGATCCCCCCCGGTGTCTCGCACTTTTTGCAGGTGCACGGCAGGAACGACGAACGAGGCCCGACGGAACAGGTACGCAGGTTTTCCTATTCAGTTTCCCCAAGAATCCACAAGTTCTATCTGTTTGCCCCCACACCAAATTTAGCGGCAACACCTCCCAAGCAGCTTTCTTCCAGACGAGTTCGGAACTCAACTCAACCCTGGAGTTGCTCCCTAAACTCACCTTCCAAACGGATCTGTCCTAGAGCCTGGTGATGCTTTTCATCCTGCTCGCCTCCCGAGCAGCCTTTTTCCACAATGAATTCGGAGCTCAACTCACTCCTAGAGTTGCTCCTCAAACTCTCCTCCCTAACGACTCTTTCCAAGGGTCATACGAAGATCTTCTTCATAGCTCCTCTGTTGTGAAGCTCCTCTTCTTAGCCCACAGGACTAGAACTCCTCTTCGTAGATCCTCGACACCAAAGCTTTTCTCAACCTCACGGAGGCAAAGATATTGCAGGTTTGTTTTGACCCTAGAGACGGATGATTCTTCGACTGAATTCTGAAGAGAAATTATAGATCTTCGAATCACCTTCGAAATAAGGGGTCACACGCTCCAATCGGACTTCTGTAGAACCAGAAAAGCTTGTTATACAGCATCACCATGCAGATCTCTCAAAAGAGCGCCATCAAGTTAAATAAAGTGTGATAGCTAACTTCTATAATAAAGCAAGTTGGTCAAGTGGTTAAGCTGCTAATCCCCCCAACTCCATGTGTGTGGGTTCGAATCTGAGCAACCCCCTTCTTTGGCAAATTATTGCTTTGCCACTGAACTGACAACTACACGTGCGCCGCACGTGCTAAAAAAGAAGTAGAAAAAAGTTCACGCTAGCAACAACGGTCAGATCTCCTCATGATCCACTCTCGCATGATCGACGCTTTAGATTTCGCAACATCATCAGCTTCCCAAAAAAATATGTGTACTGCACATGCAAAGCCGAGCAAACGTATCCCACAACTGGAAAATTGCGCAAATAATTCTCTTCCCGACCAGGGCCCGATCTTGATCAACGACAGAAATTCGATTAAAAAATATATGTGTACTGCAAGTGCTGCGCCGACCAAACGTGCCCCTTAACAAAGCAAATAATTATCCTCCCGATCCGCGCCCGATCTTGATCAACGGCTTAGATTCATCAAAAAAACGTTGATCAGGTCAACGGTCAACGATCGACATTGATCGGTCAACTCCACATGTCAGCACACCGAAGCATCATGATCGATCGGTGGCGGGCGCCGAATAAAGCTGCCCCTGATCGAAATGAGCGCAAAATCTCGTTGATCAGTCAACGACGATTTTCTGCTTTTCGATCTCCCTGATTTTTGTGCCAGTCATGATCAACGCTCCAAATTTCGCCATGTCATCAGGTATTTAATTAATTTCTTTATTTCATTATTAAATCGAATTAATTATTTAAAAATTCCAAAAAAATAATCTGAAAATCGTTAAAAATTAATAAAAATTTCTCAAAATAATTATTAAATTTTGAAAAAATAATTATTAGTTTAGAATAATTAATTAAAGTTTTGAAAATTAATTATTAAATTTCGGGAAATTGAATTTTTTTTTCTTTGAAAAATGATTAAAAATTGCATAAAATTCAGGAAAAACATGGAAAAATCACAAAAATCCAGAAAATTCTAAAATAATTTTGTATATTTTACAAACTCAGAATAATACCGTTACATCTCTAGCAAGATTCAAATATCCCCGAAAACTCCGATAAGTTTTGTAAACACTTAAAAACAGGCGAACTACTCCTCAAAGGCTGTGAAACTTAGTCTTCGAGATTGAGGAGCTTGTGATATGGGTAAAAATAGAACCAAACTGGAACCGTTCAAATCGGTACGAATCTTAAAGCCCTCAGGGGTAAAACGGTAATTTTACTACAAACTGGTTCGTAAAGGGGAATTAGGCCTATTTCCATACCAATAGCCCAACCAGTTATGTCTTACTGGGTTGTCATAGCAGCCCAATGTAAATAAGTATATATTATTTAAATATGATTTAAGCTCATAGTTATCCATAAGAGATGGTTTAAAAGCCATATATCTTATCTTGAGAAGAGTTTTAACTCAATCTCTCCAACAAACCCTATCTCTTCATATAGAAGAGATAATCAATTCAATCCAGAAATATCCGAAAGTAGAGATAAATTATTATCTTGAAATTGACTCCAAAGCAACTATAAATACATCTACCTCCATCAGAAACAGATAATCAGTATTTTGCCTCTAAAATTTCTCTTTCTATTCTTCCGTTCGGACTTGAGCGTTGAAGGGTCTGTCGCAGGGGTCAACCACAGTGTTTCAGACTTTTGCAGGTCAATCAGAGCGATCATCACCATCAAGATCAGATCCAACGGTGCAAACAAGTTTGATTCAGAAAGTCAATATCAGTTGAAAGCAGTCAACATCAGTGAAAGTCAAAAATGTTAGCTTTTTATTGTTTTTAAAAGAACTCATATCATCTGTTTGCTCCCACACAGAATTATCAGCAACATACTGTATTAATAACAATTACTTATATCTACATGTAATTTTCAAATGAAATGAAATAAATTACCAGGAAAACTGGAAAATATTGAAATCTATACTCCCTTTTTAATTCATAACAAATGTCACAAATATCCAACACCATGCTCATGAACTCATCATGGCTTTGGATACACAATTTCCAATGCTGCACACGAAACCACTCTATAAAAGAAAAGAGAGAGAGAAATTTAAGCCACAATTAGTTATTAATAGACACACCGCAAACATTCACTTAGAGTTTTAATTCTTGGCATTACGTAAAAGTATTGTGTTCTTCCCAATTCAGCGAAGAACATTCAGATTCAAAGCTAAGATTTCTAGGAGATGGGTGAGATTTCGCAGGTCTGGTCTGACTTTTCATACATGGGGACTTCGGGTACATACCATTTTTAGTTGACCCTGTGTTGATCCCTATATAAGAAAATGGAGAGAGTTACCTATCAGTATAAGGTGACTTCGCACCATAATGTACTGGAGAGAGGCCTGTGCACAGTATTCAGAGCAAGTGTCAACTGTTCGTAACCGCTGCTTTGGTGTACTCAATGATCTAAATCTTGCCGTTTCAGATGCGGTTGCTGCCATGCAGCTAGGAAAATAAGGGGCCAGAACAATTTTGCCCGGGGCCAAAAGAAAATCTTTAAAAAAAAAAGAATCCAACGAAATATCATCTTTAGTCGCTTTTTTATTTATTTATAAATATCGGACGGAAAATGATTTTACATCTGATTGATATTTAAATTTTTTTAAAAAATCTAAAATCCGAATTTTTCAAAAAAGTGAAGAAAAAGTTCTTAAGAAATAGTCATATAAAAATTATTATGGGTATATATTAGGTTTTAATTGAAACTTAATTCAGATTTAAGCTTTATTTAAGAATTAAATGGGAATAAAATAAGAGTTAATTATGATTTAAGTAAGAGTTAATTTGGATTTAATATTTTTTTAATAGAAATCCAACGGACCGGAAATGATTTCCTGTCCGTTGGTTTTTTATTTTAAAAAAAACAATGGATGGAAAATCTTTCCTCGTTCGACACATTTTTAAAACGATTATTTTTTGTTCCCGAGACATCATTTATCGTTTGTCAATTTTTTAAAATCAAAAACCCAAATTTTGGATTAAAATGATTACATTTCAAATCCAAAATCCCTATTCCTATATGCCAAATATCCAAAAATTGAGATTGAACAAAAAAAAAAGCTATTTTATTGCTTTCCTAAAAATAAAAAAAACTATTTTTTTTGCTTGAGAGCATGGGCTTCCTTTCCAGAAAAGATTTTCCTATCTCACTTTCAATATATATGAAATATATTAGTATGTGCACCACCATTAATTTGCTTGAAATAAAATGTATAATTCACTTAAATGGTTTGTGTTTTCATATGGATTCAGTTATTGAATTGGACTCAGGGTTTTTGGGTTCGGATTGAGTGGGGTTTTTACCTCCAAGCAACCTAAGTTTAAGCTGAGCAGGTCAGACTTCAAAAGTGACCTTGTCTACAGCCCCAAGTAGAGATTTAAAAATGTAACAATTCAAAGGGAAATTTTACTTGATAAGTCTCCAACGGCTAGCCAAAATAAAGAGGCATAGGAAGAGTCACACTCATTTTGCATCTCCAATGGTTAGGCATATTGGCTAGGCATTTTGCCTAGCCATGAACATGAAGAGGCAAAATGAAGAGCAAGAGGCAAAATATAGAGGAAGAAGCATGGTTGGAGATGAAGCAAAATGGCTAGCCAAATTCACTAGGCAAAAACACTATTTGAACAATTTGGCTAGCCATTTTAGCTCTCTCTGTTTATTGCAGCCTCTCTTTTGTTGTTCAGTAATGTGACGACCTCCTTCTGTGATAGAATGCTGCTGTCCCAATTTTGATAAAGCTGAGTAACACAGTCAATTTAGTTACGATTATATAATAAGAAGCATAAAATTATTAGGATGTAATAGTGAATAGTTTTTAGTCTTGCACAGTATAAGACTACTTGTAGATGCTACTTGGTTAATTCCTTATGATCTTATGAATAGGATGAGGACAGTATAAGACTACTTGTAGATGGTTATCTCAAAGTTCGAGTGCAGAGACTTGCAGACTTGGAATCTAGGTTACCCGAACTGTCTATGCCCCAGAGGGCCGTGAATTGGAATGCATTGTTCCAATATTTTGCAGAAGAAAATACAAATCCGTGACAAGACAATAAGTCCTTTTGTCAAAAAACTCTGCTTCATCGATTGGGTAAGATCCAGATTGACCGGAAGGTTGTGAATGAACTAATAATGATGGAACACTAGTTTTAAGGGGTGGGGTGATTTCAGTTACTTCTTAACATCTGATAACTTAGCAGTGCCCATCCTCTTCAAAATAAATATAAGAAACTCCTTCATTTCTGGAAAGAGCAAGAAAAAACTATTTTATAAATCAAACATGAAAATTAGAGAATTCACTAAACTGTAAAAGATCAATATAGGATTCATCTCATTCTTTTTGAAGGATTCTATCATATGTAGAGTTGCACTTTTTCAGGTAGATGAGTGTTACTGTTCATAAACTCGTTTGTGGAGCAACCAATGTCTCTAATACTATATTAGGTTAGAATTTCTCTTTTGAGAAAATTTTCAACAATAAGTAATTGTCGTATAAACTAAAAATAGAATGACATGGAATAATAATAATAATAATCTCTAATCTCTAATATTATAATGGGAGAGTTGGAGTTGTAATTTGTCAACATGCAAATCCGTGCGTTGTACGTGCAACTCAAACTCTCCCATTAATTACAAAAAAAAAACTAACAAACAAAAAAATTTCACCTATTTAAAATGTGCAACGCACGTGCAAAATAAATTTTCAATATTTTTTAACACCAAGCATACACATATGTTGCACGTTAAACTCAAATTCTACATATAAATATGTGCATTGCACGTACAAAATGTAGTCTTTTCTTCAAAATATTTTTTCAATTACGTGCAACGCACATCCAACTCTAAAATTATTTCTTAACACATATATTGCACGTGAAAATTCTCAAACTCTTATCAAAACGTGGATCGACCGTGAAAAATACTATTAATAATCTCTACTATTATAATGGGAGAAGGGCTTAGGTAGTGTTCTTTTTCTCCTCTTATAAGCAATTTACCTCTTATAAGAGGTGGTCCACCTCTTACAAGAATTTTTGCAGTGTTCTTTTTTTACCTCTTATAAGCAATTTCTTCCAAAATTTCTTATAAGCCTAAATGGCTTCTAGTAGCCTCTTTCAAATTCTTATAAATCTTTTATCACTTAAAAAGTCTATATTACCCCCAAAGTCTATATTATAATTATTACTAATTTCAATCTCAAAAAGTCTATATTACTCATCGATGTCAATTGTTCCGACTTCGTAAGATCCATAAAATCAACTATTGGGCTATTGGATCATTTTATATGAAAAAAAGGAGGTTAACCGTACAAATACTGTAAGTCAAATGTGTGCTGAATGTTACTTTGCATATGCATCCTGTAGCACCTTCGAAAGTGAAAGTTAGTTAGTCAAATGTGTGCAGAATGTTACTTTGCATATGCATCCTGTAGCACCTTCAAAAGTGATTAATCATCCTGAATGCATGATTAATCAGGATGCAGTACTAGAGCCATATATTTAACTAAAATTCTAACATGCAGTTATGGTTCTTCATGAAAAATTTCTCTGTAACTGAACCTACTGAACATAGTCTATAAGAAGTAGAAACTCAAAAGGTGATAATTTTGAGGTAAAAAGAAAATTGAATCTTACAGCATACCTGTTCTTTCATTTCACTATTTTTATACTTTGGGGGTAATATAGACTTTGAAGTAATATAGACTCTTGTAAGAGGTAAAAAAAGAATAGAAATCTCTTATAAGAGGTTCTTATAAGAGGTTATTTTTATAAAATAAGAACACCTCAAAAAGAGGCTCTTACAAGAGGCTCTTATTGTAAATCTCTTATAAGAGGTAACCTCTTATAAGAGGCAAAAAAAAGAACAGGACCTTAGTGTCATCTGTCACCGGATGTCATTTGGTCAACACGTGCAGCACACGTGTTGACAAAATGACTCACTTTGGTAAATATTTTCGAAAGTGGACCAGTTTGGTAAATATTTTTGGCAGTGGATCAGTTTGGAAATTATTTTCCTTTTTTTGGTCTTTTTTCTTCTTCCTCCACGTGCATCGCACGTGCATGATACTAGTAATAATAATAGCAAAGTTCTGTAAAATGACGTAGTGTAGTTCACTTACAGCTGTCCTGGAAACTACTGAACCCTTTGTTTTCCTCTGAGTTATGTCCTTGCTTTGATCATCCATTAAACCTCTCACTCCACCGGACGAATCTGCAATTGGATCTTCATCAGAGACTGCAAGGCTTTGAAAGTATTGGTTAATTGTTTGCCGCCTCATTGCTTGTCCGCGAATTAAAGCTTGAAGCTTAACTAGGCCCTTTAGTGTTTGTAGCGCTTTGCTTGCCTATAATTTATTTTTGAGGTACATGTTTTAACTTTTCCGTTTATTGAACTTTAAACATTTCATTAGTTACTGAAACATATATCATTAGATACTGTTGGTTTATACGTCTTGCATATACATGTCCGATGAAGACAACGATAAAGCAATGAGAGGATCGGAGCGAAGATTGAAGGAGAGAAGAAGAAACCGGCCATTAGCAGCAGCAACAGAGAATGGGCAATCGACTGTGCAATTGATTGTCACCCCCTCGTTTCGGATTGTTGCTGACCGCAATCATGGGCAGTCGACCAACTTGCACGGCTGACACAGTTTGGGTCAGGTCTTGGGAATTCGTGTGAAATCCAACTTCGTCTTCAAATTAGAATGTACGGCTCTCAACGCATGGTTATCTCTTCAGTATTCATCGAGTGGTTAATGTATCAAGTGTATCAAACTAGAGTTTTAATAGATCTGTTTAAATCAATGAAATGGCTAAAAGAAGGTGATGATTCTATTGAGTGTCAAATAAAAGAAGAGAGTACTTTATCCGAGATGTGAGAGATCCTTCATTGTAAACAGTAAGTAGTTCGAGTTAGGCTTAAGAGAGGGTCATTATGAGAATTGTAATATTCTTGTATTTTCTTTAGTTGAATAATATTTCGGTTTTTCCTCCCTCGGCTTAAGGCGAAAGCCCCATCCGGGATGTTTGTTGTGTGTTTTGTGTGATTTGTGTAATCTAGTATTTACTTGGTGGTTTGTATTGATTGTGTTAAAGACTCAACAAGATTCTCTATAGGGAATAATTCCAGTATTATAATAAAAATATTTTTTTAAGTAGGTACTATAATGAATAATCAAGAAGTATCCTTAAGATCAGAAGTTGTGTATTTTCGAAATAGTTTATGGATCTAATTCAGATGGATATAATCTTTGTATATGTTTATGTTGTGTTCTCTGGCATGGACTGCATTCACATCCTTCACACAGTCTGCAGACACTATACTATCAGGTGAATATATTGAAAATTACCTTGAAAAATGACTGTTGCCTCATAAGAAATTGTAAGAAAAAATTGATATCTGCCTAAGATATCTAAATTACTATCAACAATTAAACTCTTCAACAGGTTAGATATCCAATAGCTTCAACAGTCAAGAAGACTAGACTCGGCAATAACTCATGTAACCTGACTTCAGTAACAGATGAAGGCTAAATTACAGAATAGTTTTTCAGAAAACGGCATATGCCACCATGTTTCTAATTACAGAATACTATCCTGCACTTTGGGTTTGTCTTGTTTAACTTCCCTAACTTTGCTTTAATATCTGCAAACCCCAAACTTCAATTTGTATGATTAGAATCGATACTGTATATCTTTTGTACGTAGGATGAAGGACATGCTCATGTAGTGATAGTGTGTACCGCCGAGATTTATCTACAATAGTAAAGTTCTAATACTCTTGGATTGTCAACTTCTAATCCCACAGGGATATATAAACTTGCATAAATACAAAGATACACTCACAATGCCTACATCTCTATACATATACATATATTTGTTCTTAAAATGCTTACATCTCATATTTGGATGAGTATCTGCCCCTTTTCTCAAGAAATATTTACAAATTATAGAACCAGGAAACTATTTCATCTTTCTGATTTTCAGCTAAAATATATGTATCAATCTGTCATAGTAAAATTGCATAGAAATATTGGATTAGGCAGAGGCACTGACCAATTCATGGAACCAACTTGAAACGAAGAACTTAATTAAAAATCACCTAATCAACTTACGCCTTTTGAGATGTGACTGATTGCTGTATCTATCAGTTCATATGAACTTTTGAACTACATCTACTAAAACAGTTTTTTTAAAAGAAAATATCTTTTCATTTTGCCCAAAAATAAAAGTTAATGATACTTACAAGATACCCGCGAAATGCCATTTGAATTTTGATGGCTGCAACTTCCTTAGCTCGGTCACGAGACAACAGAGATCCCGTGAGCCTAACAACTTGAGCAGCTACCTGAGCAGCTTCCGCAACCATTGTGGTGGCAACAGCAACAGCCATTGCATTCTTGCCTTGATATTTCTCTGCCTCTCTCAATGATTTCGACCTCAATAAAGACGGGCCCTGGAGAGAGGGCAGGCATTTGGACTTGAATTTTCCAACAAACCATAGTTTCCTCTTCTCCTTCTGGGCACATAAAAAATCCAAAATGGGGTGGTTGAAAATTTGCATCCACGAGATAACAATTAGAACATACATAAGGATTTAAAAAAAGGTGTTACCTTTTCTTTTCTTGATTTGGTGTGTGAGCCGAAAAACCTCCTCAGTCTCCCAAACCAATTCCTCCTTTTTGCCATTGAGCATCATTAGAAAGGAATGTCAACTTTGTGAGGAAACTAAATTCCTGATTTTCATATATAATAGTTCTATCACATTCTTTGGCATGTTATTAAGAAGATGGAAATCAATCCCTCAAAAATGATGATCCAAGCAGTAAAATAATCTAAGAATGTGTAAAATTTCATATGAATCGAAAAAACCAAAATAATCTTCTAAATGTAGCCTTACAGAAACAAAACTGGAAACAACACAGAGGCACGAACTGTTGCAATATAGTAATTGCTAATGTTTATATTCTGTTTTCTATAGATTTCCCAAATTTCTCATCTCCTCAATCTTCTCTCAATTTCCTTTATTCTTCTTGAAGAATGTAATTCTTATATATAGATGTATACAGTAGAGAAACAATGAATAAGAAAATTATTATTTCCCCAAATTTGATTTCAATATTTCAATATGGTATCAGAGCCTAAAAAGATCTAGGTTAAGTGAAGAAGAACAAGAAGAACCTTCTTCTTTGTCTTCCCCGAACTTTGATCCTGATCCTCGTCGATCTCCGAAACCCCGAACCCCGAACCCCGAACTCCCATCGCCTTCATCCATCGACTTCATCGAAATCCAAACCCCGAAATCAATTGTTGCCGTCATCAATCAACCGTCGCCACCACCGAAACCCTGACCACGTCGCCCTCACAGCCACTTGAAGTCGTCGCGTCGATCCCGAAGTCTCCTGATCCGTTGTCGACCCCGATCTCTCCTCATCATAGATCTGCAAGAGACCCTGATCCCGTCAACTCTGACCCCATCGTCCCTGATCCTAATCCCGTCGTCGACCCTGATTTGCTGCCGTCGACCTCGATTCCCCTTCTCCATCGCATGTCGTGGTTGCCACTCACCGTCATGGTCGTGGTCATCACTGTTTGATGATTCAGATCTCTTAAGATCTGATTTTTGATTGAAGAATTGCTCTGTGAGAATCTGTTGTTGTTTGGTGTTCGGGCTCTTGGATTTGATCCAGATCAGATCTAAAAGGAGCTATTCTCTCGGAGGGTGCTGCTTGTTGTGTTGCAATTTGCTGTTCATCACCATGGGACCAAAACTACTATATGAGTCAAGGAAGTGTACTGATTGTGGCAAGATCGGTCACATGAAAGCTCGTTGTTATAAGATTATCGGCTATCCGGAGAACTATGATCATAGTAGAGATGTTTGGAAGAAGAATTGCAACCGATCCACTAGCACTGTATCCTTTACATTAGTTACTGCTGCAGGTAATGATGGTAAGGTTCTTAATATTTCTGCCTCTGTTATGAATAATGCATGGATAATTGATTTGGGTGCTACCGATCATATGATTTCTGATTCTAGACTAGTCCAAACTTTACAACCATCCACCAAACCCAAAGTGTCCACTGCCAATGGAGAGTCTGCCACCGTTACTGGCGAGGATTCCATATCTCTCACAAAAAACCCAACATTAGATAATGTGTTAGGTGTGCCTTCCTTAAATTTTAACCTATTATCTGTTGCTCAAATAACTACTGTCTTACATTGTATTGTGATTTTTTGACCCTCCCATTGTGAGTTTAAGGATATTCGGACTCGCAAGACGATTGGTTTTGGGGTTAGACACGGAAAACTTTATTACCTGGATTTGGAATCTAAAAGTTCAAGCACGTTAACTCAAGCTCTATCTGTGGAAGGATCAGAGGGGAGAAGAGGAAATCAGAGATTTGGCTATGGCATTGACGTCTAGGGCATGCTTCTTTTGGTTATTTGAATAAATTATTTCCAAGCTTATTTTCGAAGTTGGATTTGTCTACTTTTCGGTGTGATGTGTGTGAACTTGCAAAAAGTCAACGTGTCTCTTTTCTTCCAAACCTAAGTAAGAGCTATCTCCCATTCTGATTAAGTGAGACTGCAAAATGCATGGCCATGCTCAAATGAGTCAATATGAGATATTGAGCTCATTTGTTTTAGTAAATCTACTCGGACATCAAGAAACCAAAGATTGAACTATACAAGGGTGACACATTTTATGCCTTGTAGTCAATTAAGATATCTGGACAAAAGAACTAGACTACATAGTAACATTGGTCACGAATATATTATGTCTAATCACTGACATTCCCATTAATTGAGTAGCAGTGATGTATTACTAGATATCGCTCACTGTTTGTAATACTAGAATATAATTTTAGTATTACTGTCAACGTAATGAGAACCTACAGGGTCACACACTTAGAATGGATTGAAAGTGGGATTTAAATTCAGAAGATGAATTTAATTGGGAATCCAAGTAAGACTTGGACACCTGACATCGGTTGGACATTTAATTATATTAAATGGGCTAACTAAAGTTCAGAGGCCCACACATGAATCTGACCCAGGTCGGATTGTGAGACCAACAACCTTATTACTCTCTTAGGGTTAATTTTCTGCAGCTATATATATGATACATACTTATGGAAAAGAGTTACACGAAAAAATCCTAGCCGTCACAGAAATTATATGAGAGAGATCGTGAGGAATAGCTCCATCCCGCAACTAGCACCGCAACATAAGGAAAGCTTGGTTTTGATCCATTCGTGTGGATACCTTAGAGGCACCGCAACATTGCAGTGCTGTGATCGACATATCTTGGAGATAGCAGATCTATCTATAAGGTATAATTCCTAAACACGATTTATGGTTTTCGCATGAATCCAGGACTAGGTTTCAATAATTTTTGTAATTTTTCCAGGTGTGTATTCAATCTGTGTTTGCCATTAAAACCTAACAGTGGTATCAGAGCTACTTGCGAAACCATAATTCGGTTTTGAAAGATATGTGACTATTTGTGATATGTTCGCATTTTTGGTAGAAAGATTAATATGGGATAATATTTTTGTTTGCAATAGTTGCAATATAAGGATTCGTTTATGTGTTGGTTGTTAACATAGATGCCACAATAGGGTTACCATCAGTTCGGAACCATTGAAAACCCTGGAAAGATTTGAGTTGCAGTGACGTTAGGGTTTCTTAAAGCATGAATAGTTCATGCACCTGCGTCTTCTGCGGTGGCGTTAGGGTTTCTTAAAACATGAAAAGTTCATGCTCTGGCGGTGATAAGGGATGATGAGGCAATTTTTTGCTCCTGGGTGCTGCCCCGCAACCCCGTAAGGGGCGGCCTCCCTTTGACCCCCGCCCGCTGACTAGGCAGCGGGACCCCCGTGACAGCTCTGCGTAGGGAAATAATGACTTCCCCAAAACCAATCATTTTTAAATAAACTAAATAAAATCATAACAACATATTCTTTGATTATTATGTTCTGTGTTGCATGGTACATGGTTGTGGCCTTAGTTATGTGATGCTTGGTTCTGTTCTGTGATGAATGGTTTATATTCTATGATGTATTTTGGTATTTTGAATACGGCCTACGTGTCGTGCCTTTCTCTCTATACTCCAATTGTACATTCTTTCTTTATATGTAATTGTAATCTCACCGAGGATGCAAAGAATTGACAACCATACAAGGACAAGATTGGGAAGCTGCTTGGAGAAGATGATATAATCCCTTTGTTCAGTTTTTATACTCTCATTGGCTTGAGAGAATCAGTATGTTAGGGTCACAACCATGTCACAAAAATTTTATGCTTTTAATTTTGTATGAGATGCATTGTTGTAATGTATGATGAATGGTGAGATCAATTAATAAAATAACAAAACAAAAAAAATCTCAAAGTAAATATTAAGTTGCAATAAGATGGCTTCCAATGCATGGCACTCGTCTAGGCTAGGATCGATTAAGTGTAGGTCTGCCAAAGCAGGGTGTCTTTATCTATCCTAGTGATACGCGATGGGATAAAAGTAATATTCAATTGCCAACCAATGGGTCTGACTTAACTAAACTATTTCAATAGAATTGAAGGTTTAAAGGCATAGAGTTGGGCTTTAGTCTATAAGATAGATTAGAGTATGTTATTCACCCAACTATCCAAGAGTTGCATATGATGTAATTGGGAAATGTTTCCTACCTAAATAACTGAATTTTGGGTGATCAGCCAAAGCTGACTGAGAACTAGGTGAAATATGGATCTTGGCCTACTAGAAAATTTTACGATGGGATTTTTCGAGTGAATATGGAGGGTCGTTGATTTGAATAAAATAGTAGGAGGTATATTTAATAAAAGACCTTATTAAATATTTCAATGTCATGATACACTCTGCATATTTCTATTGATGGTTAAATATTTCTTACTTTGGATATTTCTGTGAAATAATATTTATTTTGCATATTTATATTGATAGATTACCATGACATCCAACACATCAAATAACCTATCACTCCGATCCATCCTTGAGAAAAACAAACTGTCTGGGACAAATTTCCTTAAGAAGGATCCCTCACACCGAAAAGGATGCTCATAAGAATCATCAAGATGACACATTGGACGTTGGATGTGCTAGCCACTATGAACTCTGAGCTTCAGAAGCAACATGAGAACATGGATGCGTACGATATGATCGTACACCTCAAGATGCTCTACCAAGAGCAGGCTAGGCATGAGAGGTTTGAAGTCTCAAAAGCATTGTTTCAGTGCAAACTGGCAGAAGGAAGCCCTGTTGAAACTCATGTGCTCAAGATGATTGGGTACATAGAGAATCTTGAAAGGCTTGGTTTTCTTTTGGGTCAAGAGTTGGCCACTGACTTGGTCCTGCAATCGTTGCCAGAAAGTTATAATCAATTCATCATGAACTACAATATGAATGAGATTGACAAACCATTATCAGAACTGCTAAGCAGGTTGAGAACTGCTGAGCAGAACATTACTAAGGGAAAGACCATTTTGATGGTTCAACAGGCCAAAGGTAAGGACAAGGGCAAAAAGTAGATTAAGAAACCCGAGGGCAAGGGGAAGGGCAAGGGAAATTCCAAGCCCAACACTTCTGCCTTGAAACCTAAGGGTGGGGTGGCCATGGAGGGCACATGCTTCCACTGTAGTGGGACTGGACATTAGAAGAAGAACTTCCATAAGTACCTGGAAGAGCTTAAGAAGAAGAAAGGAAGTGAGACTTCCACTACAGGTATTTTTGTTATAGAAGTCAATTTATCTACTTCTTCATCTTTGGTATTAGATATTGGATGTGGGTCTCACATTTGTGTAAATGTGTAGGATCTCAAAAGGAGTAGACCATTGGCTAAGGGTGAAGTTGACCTACGAGTTGGAAATGGAGCAAAAGTTGCCGCTTTGGTTGTAGGAACTTGCTATTTATCATTGCCCACCGAGCTTATTGAGTTAGAGAACTGTTATTTTAGTAGGAATATTATTTCTATTTGTTGTTTAAACGAGAAGGGGTTTTCATTTATAATAAAGGACAAAAGTTGTTTTATTTATTTGAATGATATTTGTTATTGTAGTGCACAATTGAGTAATGGACTTTATATTCTCGACCTCGAAATATCCGTCTATAATATAAATACTAAGACGTTCAAGTAAAATGATACGAACCCAACTTATCTCTGGCATTGTCGTTTGGGCAACATAAATGAAAACTACATATCCAAACTCCATAAAGATGGATTCTTGGACTCATTTGATTTTGAATCATATGAGGTATGTGAACCTTGTTTGTTGGGCAAGATGAAAAAAGCTCCATTCACTGAAAAAGGTGAAAGGGCTAGTGATCTTTTAGGTCTCATACATAATGATGTTTACGGACCTTTCAACATATTGGTTAGAGGAGGTTTTCAGTACTTCCTTACATTTGCTGATGATTTCAGTAGATATGGGTTTGTGTATCTCATGAAACACAAATCAGAATCATTTGAAAAGTTCAAATCAAGAACGAGGTACAAAACCAACTTGGTAAAAGTATTAAAGTCCTTCGATCAGATCGAGGAGGTGAGTACTTAAGCCAAAATTTTGATGACCATCTAAAAAAGTGGGATAATATCTCAACTCACTCCTCCTGGAATACCACAATGGAATGGTGTCTCTGAGAGGAGAAACCGGGCCTTGTTAGACATAGTCTGATCCATGATGAGTCATGCAGATCTTCCTAGCTTGTTCTGGGGACATGCTCTATTAACAGCTGCTTTCACACTTAACCGTGTTCCATCTAAAATGGTTCAAGAGACACCATATGAGATATGGACTAGGAGACGTCCTAGCGTCTTCTTCATGAAGATTTGGGGTTTTGTGGCCTATGTAAGGTGCCAAGTCCCTGATAAACTTGGTCCCAAATCTGATAAGTGCTTCTTTGTAGGATATTCCAAGGAAACCAAGAGATACTATTTCTATAATCTGACTGAAGGCAAAGTGTTTGTCGCACGGACTGCTGTGTTCGTAGAGGGAGAATTTGTCTCCAAAAGAACCAGTGGGAGAATAATAGAACTTGAAGAAATTCAAACTTCGCAAAGTAGCAGCGAACCAATGGTAGAAATGGAGCAGACTCCACAAATTATTATGGAACAATCACCTGCTCAAGAAGCACAAGGCCTACGTAAGTCTAGTAGGATACCTCATCAACCCGAGAGATATGGAATTCTTGGGACTCAATATTGTGCTGTATTGCTCATGGATCAAGATGATCCTACGACTTATGAGGAAGCTGTAAAAGGCCCAGATTCTGAGAAATGGCTTGAGGCTATGAGATCTGAGATGGAATACATGTATACCAGCCAAGTATGGACCTTGGTAGACCCACCTGAAGGGGTAAAACCTATTGGGTGCAAATGGGTATTCAAGAAGAGAACTGACATGGATGGTAACATGCACACCATTAAGCGGCGGTTGGTAGCTAAATGTTTCAAGAAAGTTCATGGTGTAGACTATGTTGAGACTTTTCCCCCAGTTGTCATGCTTAAATCCCTTCGAATCTTGCTTGCTACTGTAGCATATCACGATTACGAAATCTGGCAGATGGATGTCAAAACTGCTTTCCTAAATGGAAATCTTCTCGAGGATGTGTACATGACACAGTCTGAGGGTTTTGTCACTCCAAAGGATGCTGGGAAGGTGTGTAAACTGCAACAGTCCAGTTATGGATTAAAGCAAGCTTCTAGAAGCTGGAATCTTTGTTTCGATGATGCAATCAAAGAGTTTGGTTTCATCAAGAGTGAAGATGAACCTTGTGTCTACAAGAAGGTTAGTGGGAGCACAGTTGTATTTCTGGTATTGTATGTAGATGACATACTACTCATTAGGAATGACATCCCTACCTTACAGTCTGTAAAGACTTGGCTAGGAAAATGCTTTACCATGAAGGACTTGGGTGAAGCTACTATGTATTAGGTATCAAGATCTATAGAGATAGATTGTAACGCCCTGAATCCCAAATACACTGAATTCGAGATGTTCTACAGGATCTTTTTACTTTCTTCAGTACAATTTTACAAGGAATTTAAACTTTTCACTTTACATCAGAGTTTACATCATATTTTACACTTTTCATTTGCACAGCGAAAGTAAAAATATACAACATTTACATAAATATACAACAACATGGTAAAATCTTTATGCATCCATTCCTCTTTAACATGTAATTTATCCTGCATACAAAACTGTGGGTACGTCAGTTTATTCAACCGACGATAATTATACATGGCCATCCTCTCTATGCCAGAAACAGTATAACGAATCTCATTTCTTAACAGATCACAAACTTGTTCACATAACAATTAAAGTAAGGGGGAAAATCTTAATGATGTCGTGTCGTGATCGTGCACTTAATCCTTAATGCAATTACTTAATTTACATGACACTAATGCGCACTTGTTCGGATTCTATGCATCCCATACTACATAGGTCCGAGGGCAAGCCTCTTAACCGTTCTTCATTTTTGTAGGGTTCAATCCCTCGCCATGACTTACTCTACTTCTGTAATTACTGTGAGTATCCTAGATGATCTATGAGTACAAGCACGTATCCTGGACCCTGGAGGGGAACCCCACGCCATGTCTTGACTCATCAAGCATGCATTCTGTGGCAATTCAGCCTCCTCCCTGAATACGATCCTCTTGCAGTCACCAAATATCCCACAAGCGTGGCTAAAGTCCGATCATTCTGAGTTGTGCCCACGCCATGTCTTGACTCATCAAGCATACATTCTGTGGCTCACACACCCGCACCGTAAATTCTAGTTCTCATACTTATGTTTTCTCTCACTTTCATCACCTCTTCACTATGTACTAAAATCATTAGAATCATGAATAAAAATCAAAGCTCTAGAGTCAGCCTCTCCACCAAACCGGACTTATCATTTCATTTATACATGACCAACCTTGGTATTCTTTTCAATTTCATTTTATTTCATTCATTTCACATGCCGGGGGAGACTTAGCTACTCTTCGTTTCAATTTACAATTCACAATTTCCAATTTGAGCATTTCCTACTCATGAATTCATTTTTCATTGCCTCAGCATATCATGTTCTTAACTTTTATATTCATGTAATTCCCAATCCAAAACTATGATTCATTTCATGTAAATTTCTCAATTCAAACTATGATTCATTTCATATAAATTCATACAGCAATAGAAAGAGTTCATTAACACCAATCATAAAGTTCACAACTCTTAGCAGTAATCAAAATAAAATCTCAGACATATCAAAATCTACTCTGTACAGCCGACTTGGAAAAGACCAGTCGACTTATACAGTTAATACAAGTTCTTCATAAACACTCGGGAGAGTCAACTGCTACACATGGCCAGTCGGCTGTTCCGCAGCTTTCTATGTTCAAAAAATCATTCATATGACAGTCGACTGTTATTCCATCAGTCGTCTGTCCTGGGGGTTCTTAACAGTACATTTCTATGTTCAGCTCAGTCGACTTGCTACTCGCATTAAGTCGACTGGACGGATTCATATTTCAATTTGAGGGATTATCTTTCTTACAGTTCTTACATACACTTGCATCATGCTATCAATTTACAGTCTACATACATTCATGTTCATAAACACGGAGTTTCTTACTGTTCAGTAACATCGCAACATGGAATTTCAAGTTACTAATATTGTCCTTTCTTCGAGGAAATGTTTTAAACATGCATTGCAGATATGAAAATATTAATCTCAAACCATTACACTAAAATAACACAATGGAAAGATACTTCATTTCATGAAACTACTGGATTATTCATAGTTTACAAAGCATCGGTCGACTGTTCATATCACCAGTCGACTGCACAGATCATTCTTAGTTTTGTTAATCATCACTAGTTCTTTTTCCACAGGCTCATGGCTCCTCATTCATATATACCATGAAGAATATGAGTTTAGCCTTACTATTTCATTTTAATTGTACACATGTATGTCAACGAAAACCTTCTAACAAAATATGTAACGGATGTCTCGTACCAGTCGACTTATCCATCGACAGTCGACTGTACCGACCCAATCTCAATTTTTTCTAATATCACTAGTCTCTTTCCACATGTTCATGTCCTCTCAGTCATATGCGACTTAGAAGATACAAAATGGCATTTCTGTTTCATTTTAGTCCATACACATATACATCACGAAACTTTCTATCAAAATATGAGAATATACGTCTCGTACCAGTCGACTCATCCAAAAGACAGTCGACTGTACAGACCCAATTCATTCTTATTTACAGTGTCATTATTTCGCCATTTGTCCTTCATGATTATCATCATAAACATACTCAGGCAAATTCTAATATGTTGAATTTACTTTTCAGAAACATGGTAACAAATATCATAATCATGGTATAATTCATACATTAGAAGTCCTGAGAAACACCCACCTTATTTGACGAAGTAATCGAATCCAGCAAAAGCTCCTTACTGCAGTGGACGACTCCTTGCTCCTTGCTCCTTGTTCCACACCGAAGCCTTCAGAAATGCTGCTCGGCCTCCACAGAAAAGCACACACCACTCTCTCACAAAAATACCTCTCTTACAATATGATTCTAGTGTAAAAGAAATAATGAATGAGAGGGGGTATTTATACACAAATTTGAGTAGATGGAGGGCTAGGATTTAGTAGATAGTTATGGGATCAAGGGCTAGGATGGACTAGGGAGTTGTGAAAACTACCCACACCTCACATAACTACCCATGACTTACACCCACTTCTCTACCTCAAGTCCGGCCAAGAAGAGTGCTCAATGTACGTGTATGTGAAATGCACGTGCATGCACAAATCACCCCTACAAGAACTTGTACATAAAATAATAAGTCTCTTTAAAAGAAATGTTACACATACAAGTTGTAGAAAATAATAAAAGATTAATTTCATGGGCTTAAAATTAATTGGGCTAAAATAGTTATTTTGTAGAAGTAAATAAGTAAATTAACACTTGGGCTTTGGTAAAAAAATGCTTTATAGGAAACAATATTCTTATTCATCATGTTGAAAATAATAGTCAACATATTACACAAGCACACCATATATAAAAATAAGTAATCTTTCATATATTTGAAAAATCAGGGTATTACATAGATCAAGGAGACTGCTTGGCCTAAATCAGAGTACATATATTGACAAAGTATTGAAACGCTTCAATATGCAAGAATCCAACAAAGGATTTATCCCTATGTCACATGGTGTAAGCTTGTCTAAGGCTCAATGTCTTTCCACTCAAGATGAGAGAGACCGCATGACTAAGATTCCATATGCATTTACAATTGGATCAATCATGTATGCCATGTTATATACTCGTCCAGATGTCTCATATGCTTTGAGCATGACGAGCAGGTACCAGTCAGATCCCGGTGAGAGTCACTGGACTGTTGTCAAGAACATCCTTAAGTACTTAAGAAGGACTAAGGATTCGTTCTTGGTATATGGAGCCAAGGAAGAGCTTGTTGTAAAGGGTTACACTGACGCTAGCTTTCAACCCAATAAGGATGACACCAAATTGCAATTAGGTTTTGTGTTTTGCCTAAATGTTGGAGCTATGAGCTGGAAGAGTTCGAAGCAAGAGACAGTAGCCGATTTCATCACAGAGGCTGAGTATATTGCTGCTTCCAATGCAGCAAAGGAGACCGTTTGGATTAGAAAGTTCATCACTGAACTTGGGGTGGTTCCTAGATGTAACTCCTGTTTTTCGTTTTATGTATTTTTAAGGGTATTTTTCATTTTGGTATATTTCCCTCTTTGTATTTCCTTTTGTATTTCTTTTTGGACCATACATTGGAGTTGTTTTCAATATATATATTCATTTACTTCTTTTTTAGCTCTTTGTGTTAGTTTTTGTTCGTCTTTTGTTCCATTCTTCGTCTATTATTGCTTTCTTTCATTTTGGTTCTTGTCCTCTTTTTTTTTGTGCTAGTGGTGGCGAGTGGTTGTTCATCCTTTTCCAATCCTATTGTTGATCCCTAATAGATTTACCAAAGCTAAATTGAACCCAATCCTATTTTGAATCCTATTCAATTTACCCATATCCATACCCATTAAACAATCCTAATACTACTCCTAATCTACCCACAACCCAAATACCCATTAACCCTAAACTCCACTATATATATATATATATATATATATAACATCCTCTCATAAACCCTAACCCTAACACTTAAACCCTAACCCCGACCTACTCTCTCTCTCTCCCTTGGCGGCTGCACACCCGAGACTCCCCCTCTGGCCTGCACCTCCAACCAGCACACCCGAGCCCCATCATCCGACCACCTCCGGCCACCATACACCCCCCATCCGATCCCTTCTCCCCTCTTTGTCGACCAACTCCCAAGCCACTAGCCACCGCAAAGTTCACATCTTTCGTTTGTGGGCTCTCTCTTCTATTGCTTTAAGAAGCGTGTCGTATGTTCGTGCGATTGTTCGTGGGTTCGTTGCTCTTGATTTTGGATTCTCTTGTTCGTGGATTTTTGTTTGTTGCCCGAGAATCCGTTCCCGTTATTCTTGGAGTTCATTTCGTCTCGGTTAAGGCAAGTAACTTGTACTCCAATTCCTTTGTTTGACACAAGTCAAAAATACCACCTATAGTGTAGTTGGGTCTAGAGACGACTCTTGTTTGTGTTATCTTTGATAGGTTTTGTCTCTATTGTGAAAATTTGACCATAGTTGCCTCATGACACAATATCGACATAAATTAACTAAGGTTTTGTCCGTTCTTGATTTGATCATGTATGTGAGACTTCTTGTGAGAATTTGGGTATTTGTTTAGAACCATGGGCTAGACCTGTTTTAGATATGTTAATAACCCCAATTCATGATGTTTGGACACTTTGTAGACTCGATTTTATGTTTGGTTGTGTTTTGAACAAGTTTTGTATGATATACGTTGAGTTGTCGTTAAAGGGAAAAATCTGTATTTTGTCGCTGATCTATTTTGTTTGCTGTTTTGTACTATCTTGAAGTCAGTATCTTCGTTCCAGTATAAAACATAAATTATAGAAAATTTTGTCTATTTTCAAACCCCTCTGACCTTGCTCGATTTCGTTTTCATATGTGTGAGTTATGACTGTTTTACTACAGAGGTGTCGATCTTTTCCAGATTTCGTTTCTTGGTAATTGTGATGATTAAATTATTTTGATACTATGCTACACATATTATTTTGATCCAAAACTTTGGTCAGTATTTCTTTAGCTAGTTAGGGATTACCCGGAATTTTGGTAGAATTTATTGATAAAGTTTATGTGCCGTTTCATGCTCGTTTATGAAAACTATACTTGCTGTATTTTGCTCGCTGTACTGTAAAGAATCGTGTTTTCACTCTGATTCCTTTTTTTGTATGAAAAATATTTGTGAAATATGAAAGTTATTTTCTTATATCTATTTTCATCTCCCTTTGACGGATTTAGATTTCGTTTCACGGCTTGCGAGATATTTCAGTTTTCGTATAGCGGTGTTGGGAATTCCAGATTTGCCAAACTACCGTTTCGTAATGTTTTTGGATTTTTGATGACTAAACAAATCTTTCTGGAAAATTATGAAACTTTATATTTTGATGCTAGACATATAGGGGAATACCCCAGAATTTTCTTGGAATTTATTAAGATGTTTTCATGTTGTTTTCCTGTACTTGAATATAATTTACTGATTTCTAGCTGAGCACATTTTCTGGTTTAGATTCAGTTTTGGGTTGTGATTTTGTGAAACACTATATGACTTATTTATATTCGCTGGATTCGTGTGGAAGTCTATTTTCCAGATCCTTCAACAGAGCCAGATTTGGATGTTTTTAGTTGCGGGAATCACTGTTTTTGTACAACACTGTCTTGCTGTCCTGAATTAGAAAACTAGTTGTTTTACCCTGTTATGTGTTATCTTGTACCTGCACTTGTTTATCTTGCACCCTGAACCTGATACATGTTTATACCCTGTTATCCTTGCTTTGTTTTGCAACACATACATGCATGCTTGATTATAATAATAAATGACCAAGCCGGGGTTAAGGGAAAAATCTAGTTGTGGAAAATATAGAAATGTGTACTTAGAAGAGGACCTGTGTCCTGCCTGCTTGTTACGTGTTCATGACTACATGATTCACGATCCTGTTACCTGTACCTGACTGCATGCTTCCCTATAGGAAGATGTACTCGGAAGATAACCACTAGGTTATACATGTTTGCTGTACCTGGCTGCATACTTCCCTATAGGAAGGTGTACTCGGAAGAGAACCACTAGGTTCTAACTGTTCCTGTTATTCCTGTTATCTTGAACTTTGAGTAAACTGACCTATGGACTCCACTACGAAATCTAAAGCAAAACTGTTTGTTGTAGCAACCATGTAGTAAAAGCTGGGATGCATGAAGTGCTACCTAGATAGTAATATAACAAGACTTGACATGACATAATCTAATTTCCTGTACTTGATACCTGATTATCCTGTTACATGGTTACCTGTTTACCTGTTTACCTGTTACCTGATACCTGTTACATGATTACCTGTTTACCTGTTACCTGATACCTGTTACATGTTAACATGTTTACCTGTTTACTTGACACTTGATACATGTTACTTGTACCTGTTAATATACCATGCTACTTATTTCTATTTTCCTGATTCATGTTAGATATTATATTTTTGTTGACACACTTATACCATGCTATGCTTGTTACTTAGAATTATCTATTCCCTGTACTTCTATCCTATATTATAAAAGGCCCGTAACTTGTAATTGACGGTACTTGTTTTCTTTTTTCTTCTCCTGCAAATTTACTAATTGCAGATCAGGATGGTCGACTGCCAGATGGTATTGGCGAGATGATGTATTAGTACTGGATTTTCTGCTTTATTATTATTATTACTTGTTGCTTGAACTTGAAGAAATTGTACTTGATTACTTGGATATTTATTTGTATTTGGGCGAAGTGACCCAGGATATTTAACTTGTCATATTCTGATTTATTTGAGATTTATATATTTTTAGTTTCAAGTAAATTCCTGTTGGTATCTTGTTTCAATTATGCATGTCTGGTTGTATCTTTTGCTTTTGACTCTGATTATTCCTGTGGTATGTTGTAAAGATTCCTGAACAGCTTATAGATGATGAAAATCATTCGCTAGGCCAATGTTACGTGCTCGTATTCTGTATTTTTGGAAAGCGAGGCGTGATAGGGTATTTAGTGGTATCAGAGCCCAGGTTTGGCTAATGTATTAGTTTTCTAATATATTAGACAAGCTTGGTTCGAACTGGGATCGGCTCAACATTTCACCAACCATGCATACATAAGTGAATTTATACTAACTCTGATTCTGGATTTGTCTCCTCTCGATTTGTGCCTCGCCATTAGTTGGAATGCAGCAACATGTCAGGGCTTGGAACATTGTGACAGGTGGTGGAGTTGTCATATGTTCCCGTGAGTGCAGGAAATATCCCGTTGTTATTGGAGACGCAGATTTCAAAGCCAACCTGATTATGATTGGAATTCAGGATTCATTGTCATTCTCGGTATGGATTGGTGGGGTAAAGCCCATGCCATTATTGATTGCCGTGCCAAGAAAGTTCTCTTCAGAATTTCAGATCGAGTAGAATTTGAGTTCCATGCCGGGGAGTCTTTCCTTGGCCGAGCAAAGACTGCAGTTGAAAAGGTAGATTGTGTGATGGAATTGCACTCAGGCTGTGAGGCTACGCCTCTAGTAGTTCGAGATTTCTTGGATGTTTTTCCAGATGAGTTTCCTGGCTTACCCACTGATAGAAAAGTGGAATTCGGTACTGATATTCATCCTAGAACAGCGCCGATATCGAAGAGTCCCTACAGGATGACACCGATTGAGCTAGCAGAGCTTAAGGTGCAGATTTAGCAGTTGCTTGATTTGGGTTTCATCAGACCTAGTGTTTCGCCTTGGGGTGCTCCGGTCCTTTTTGTCGACAAGAAGGATGGTAGTCGTCGACTGTGCATGGATTATCGGGAACTGAACAAAGTTACTGTGAAGAATCGGTATCCGTTGCCCAGGATGGATGATTTGTTTGATCAGTTGAGTGGGGCTATTGTTTTCTTGAAGTTGGATCTTCATTATGGGTATCACCAAGTCAAGGTGAAGGCTGCAGCTATACAGAAGACTGCATTCAGGACTAGATACGAGCACTATGAGTATCTTGTGATGCCGTTCGGGATCACGAACGCGCCAGCTGTATTCATGAGTCTTATGAACCAGATTTTCTCTTAGTACTTGGATAGATTTTTTGTGGTCTTCATTGATGATATTTTGGTGTATTCTCAGAATCGGGAACATCATGCTGAGCATCTTAGGGTGGTTCTGCAAACTTTGAGAAAGAATCATCTCCACGGGAAACTCAGCAAGTGCGAGTTTTGGCTCGACGGGGTTTCTTTCTTGGGGCACATTATTTCTGGCGATGGTGTTTTTTGTGGATCCGGCCAAGGTTGAGGCTGTGAAGGATTGGCCTATTCCCAAGTCAGTTTCAGAGGTCAAGAGTTTTCTTGGTTTGGCTGGCTATTATCAGAGGTTTGTTCAAGACTTTTCGAAGATAGCAGGACCGTTGACTAAATTGACTGGGAAAGATCAGAAGTTTTGTTGGTCTGATGAGTGCAATGAGGCTTTTGTTGAGTTAAAGAACAGATTGATGTCAGCGCCTGTGTTGACTATTCCAGATGGTTCAGGCGGATTTGTAATTCACTGTGATGCATCTGGTAAGGGTCTTGGACCAGTTCTTATGTAGAAGGGCCGTGTTGTTGCGTATGCATCGAAATAGTTAAGGCCGCATGAGAAGAACTATCCTACTCATGACTTGGAGTTAGCGGCAGTGATTCATGCTTTGAAGCTGTGGAGACATTATTTACTTGGGGACCGAGTGGAGTGGATATCTTTACAGACCACAAAGTCTCAAGTACGTCTTCACCCAGAAGGAGTTAAACATGAGGCAAAGGCGTTAGTTGGAACTTATGGCCGATTATGACATCACTTTACAATACCATCCTGGTAAAGTAAACTTGGTGCCAGATGCTTTGAGCAGGAGACCGCCAGTTATGTTTCTTACTCAGCAGGGTGATCTCATTGAGCAGATGCAGAGGTTGGAGTTGGATGTTGTGTTGTCGAGTTCTGGTCGTAGTTATTTGGTGCTCCAGCTGCAGTCATCTTTTGTTGATCAGATTAAAGAGGCGCAGGCTAGTGATGCGCAATTGCCGAGTTTTCGAGCTGAGGTTGAGTCTGGATCCAGGATGGACATGGTTATTCATGCAGATGGTTTGCTTCGTTTTGGTTCCCAGTTGTGTGTCCCTAACGGTGAAGTTCGTCAGAGGTTCCTTGAAGAAGCTCATTAGTCTTCGTATTCTATCCATCCCGATGGTACTAAGATGTATCGAGATTTGAAGCTTCATTTCTGGTGGCATGGTGTGAAGAGGGCTGTGGCTCGGTTTGTTTCTCAGTGTTTGTTCTGCCAGCAGGTTAAGGCAGAGCATCAGAGGACCGCTGGACTTCTTCAATCGCTTCCTATTCCAGAGTGGAAGTGGGAACATATCACTATGGATTTTGTGACTGCTTTGCCAAGGAGTCCTAAGGGTTATAATGCTATTTGGGTGATTGTCGACCGTTTGACAAAGAGTGCTCACTTCATTCCTTTTCGTGTCGGGCAGTCTACTGAGAGCCTAGCTGAGAGGTATATGCAAGAGATTGTTATCTTCATGGGGTTCCAGTCAGTATTGTATCCGACAGGGATACGAAATTCAGATCTCAGTTCTGGAAGAGTCTTCAGAACAGTTTGGAGAGTAAATTAAAGTACAATACAACTTTTCATCCCTAGACTGATGAATAGTAAGAGCGGATTATTCAAATTCTTGAGGACATGTTTGTAACGCCCTGATTTCCATATACTGGAAAAACGAGACACGAGCCAGGATTTTTTCTTCAATTAGTCACAATACACAGAAAAATAGGAGAATTTAAAACTTTTTATTCAACACCAAATGTATTACAAGTCTGATTATTATACAACTGCAATACATTACAATAGTGTTACAATAACACCTTTACATTCCCAAGTGTTACAACCTTCAACAACTTACATCAGAGTACAAGGAATGAAGAACAACACTTGGTAACTCTCACACGAGTACTTCTCAACTAATATATAATCCACATACATGTTACAGCGGAACTAAACATGACACCGACTCCTCGCTTTCCTTGCCTTGAGTCCTCCTGAATCTCGCACCTGTACTTCTGCGATCCAGTACCTATTGAAGTGGGGACGTCAGTATTCACTGACGCTTTAAGGCTGATAACATAGCAGCGAATCTCCCAAAACAATATACAGAAACATGAAAATTGTGTCGGTGTAGTTTAAGTGGTCGTGAGTGCTATGACTAGAATCTAACGCAATATTAACTAGGACTAAGATGCTCCTATTCTAATGTCAGCAAGTCTCCGAAGCAGCATGCAGCCCATACTACATGCGCCTCATCTCAAGCCGTCTCTCCATATATAGGGATTGGACCCGCGTTATGAATTTCTAATTGTACAAAACCTGTTCCTGACAGATACAACGTGACTGATGAGGTTGCAGACGTGGTCAAATCCCACCAAGGTAGTACGCTCATGGTGTTTATGTTGCCACTGCTACCCGGCTACCCAGACCTCACTAAAAAACCAGACGAACCCTCAGAGTTTTTGCCAACAGGAGAGCCCCCTGCCGCCCCCTAGCCAGACCATAGTCCATGGCCTGTTCGTATCCCCAGCATAGGACCCGATGGAGTTCTGGGGTGCATTCCCCTAGCTCCACCCTGCCTTATCATGGCACTTCAGGAATTAACAGTGTGAGATACACAACCCGTGCTCCCAACTCATGAGAAGCCACTGCACGTATCCCTTTGACGGGAAGGTACAACCCAATAACACCACCTAAGGACTGCCCCAAGGGACGAGTTAGTCGTAAGGGCCCCCTACAACCGACTCCTCTCTTTCTGGCAAAAGGTTTAAGTAAATGATCTTTATAAGTCACTACCCTAATGATGTCCCTAACCCTGAACACTCCTAGGGATGACAATATTATAAACACAACCTGCTAGGCCTTAAATTAGACTTCGCAAGACAATTCTACTAGGCTGCTCAACCTAGACTTACCAGAATC
This sequence comes from Hemerocallis citrina, assembly GCA_017893485.1. Taxonomy (NCBI): domain Eukaryota; kingdom Viridiplantae; phylum Streptophyta; class Magnoliopsida; order Asparagales; family Asphodelaceae; genus Hemerocallis; species Hemerocallis citrina. Next base: position 112,226,411 of record CM030365.1, read on the forward strand.
CCTCAGGATCCGGTTCCTAGCCCATCGATCCAAGACCCCGGCAATGCGAACATACATGCATGCCACTACCCTGAATTTGGATTCCGTCTATACTCCGGTCCTCAATCAACTTACACCAGTTAAGATCCGATGGCACCCAAGGAGTGACTCCCCCACAGTTCCTTAGGGTAAGAAAACATATGTCTGGATGGTCGATAGCCCCTAGGGTAATAATATCACCCTAGACGAGCACAATAAACTGGGTACTAGCTAGTGAGCTACATATGGGTAACCAGAACACCTACGAGCCAACAAGTTACGTATGAACCAACAACTACCTATGAGCCAGGCGGCTTCGTATGAGATAACAACGTATATACCAGCCAAATAAGCCGCGCATGAGATCAACAACTATGCACGGGCCGGTCGAGCCGCGTACGAGACAACAACCTACATACGAGCCAAATAAACTACGTATGAGACCCACAGCTACATACGGACCAGTCGAGCCACGTACGAGCACAACCATATGCAAACAACCATACAGGTAATCAAACCTAGAAGCAACCAAACGTGCTTACTAGCAAACTTGATCTTCTATTATTAGAAGCAACAGAAGAATCTACTAATAGTCTATGGTAGGCATTCTACCAATGAGAAGCCCGAAAGTGACATAACAACTTTTATCGAACAAACTATTACTAGTGACCCTCCCAACCCTTATTACCCATAAGGATGAGGAATGCCCCCATGATAGGGTCCAATTCCACTTTGAACCTTACACACTAGAACTCACGGTTTCCTTTCAAAAACGAACTAGAACAACATAGAACATACGTTCGCTTCAATATTCAACTAGGATGCTACACTATACCCTTCAAGCATGTATGGGCTCCTTACTAACATTAACTACAACAAGGTAGTTATCACTACAATTACAACATAATTCTTTCCTATTACTTAACCTATAGCAATTTAAGCATGGTATACAATTGTAAGCATCAACCTACAATAACTAATCATGGTATATAACATAACCATCAACCCACGACAATCCAATTATGGTATATAACATAACCATCAACTCACAACACTCTTAAGTATGAGTACGATTTAAGCATGCACTTATAACAATCTTAAGCATGAATAGTTACTACAATCTAAACATGAAGCTTTACTACAATTTAAGCATGAACTCTTTACAACATGTACACAACATAAGCATGGTTCCTACAACATGGCACACATCATGAGCATTATTCCATTAACCTACAACATGGTACACATCATACATGGTTTAAGAGTTTCCTACCATAGTCTGGCATGGTATATATTTTTCCTACAATGAATCAAGCATGGTATGATACTTTCTTACCTTAACTACAACAATTAGCATAGATTTGTTACCTTAAACATGGGTATCATCTAGCATGAATATCTACTAACTACTTAAGCATGAATATCATTATCCATCAACTAAGCATGAATGTCATTGAGCATGAATATCTACTAACTACTTAAGCATGAATATCATTATCCATTAACTAAGCATGAATATTTACTACTTAGAGCATGTATCTCTACTACCACCTTAAGTATGGATCTCCACTACTTTAAGCATGATTAATCATTACAACTCAAGCATGGATATATAATTAGCATGAATCTTGCTACATTCCTAAGCATGGTAGGTAATTTTAACATTAATCCTACACATTCCTAAGCATGGTATTCAACTCCAATATTTATCTACAACAAGCTAAGCATGGTAGGAAATTTTAACATTTATTCTACACATTCCTAAGCATGGTATTCAACTCCAATATTTATCTACAACAAGCTAAGCATGGTAGGTAATTTTAACATTAATCCTACACATTCCTAAGCATGGTATTCAACTCCAATATTAATCTATAACAAGCTAAGCATGGTAGGTAATTTTAACATTAATCCTACACATTCCTACGCATGGTATTCAACTCCAATATTTATCTACAACACATGGTATTCAACTCCAATATTTATCTACAACAAGCTAAGCATGGATATCATTAAGCATGGATATCATTAAGCATGAACATCTACTAACTTTATTTAAACATAAACATCTACTACAACTTTATATAACATCTACTACTACTACTTTATTTAAAACATAAACATCTACTACAACTACTTTATTTAAAACATAAACATCCACTACAACTTTATATAAACATCTACTACCACTACTTTATTTAAAACATAAACATCTATTACTACTACTTTATTTAAACATAACATCTACTACAACTACTTTATTTAAACATAACCTTTATTATTACTAGTTAAACATAAAAGAGATCTTTTTAACATTCTACAATTAATAACTTAGATTAGTTTCTTTTTCATACTAGAATTAGCATCTGCAATGGGTTCTTTTTACTTATGTTTTATAAAAGGAAATAACAACAATAAAATAAAGTAAAGAACCCTCAACTTGGTTCAACCATTCATATGCATATTCTTTAGTCCACAAGTTCAAGTGTATGTTCTACAACCCCAAAATGGGTGTATATACCAAGGTCCATATGCTTATGTATGAGTCCACATTCAAGTCCTACAACCCAAAAATGGGTGTATACACAAAGTCCATATGCATATGTTCATTTTAGTCCAATTCATAACACAAAAACAACAACTACTACTACAAGATTCAATGTTTTTGTTATTTACTACTACTTATCACATTTCTTTTACCATACAAAAGCTACAACTTATACCACAAAACAACACACAACAACATCTCAAGAAGGCACCCAAAATAAAAGGAAACAAAACAAGGAGAATGAGAAGAAGAAGGACTTAAAACAACAACTCAAACAAAAGAAACACAAGTGGAGAAACCCCCACCTTTCTTTCTCTTGATGGAAGGACTTGCTAGCTATTCTTCTCCTTCCCCTAAGCTCCTATGAAAGCTTCTAAAACCTACAAAAGAAAACTCTCAAGTTAAAGGTGGGTTCTCTCTTTCTTTTCCTTTCCTTTCTTTTGTTTTGTAAAAAAAGAGACAAGTGGAGAAGGAGGGGGTATTTATAGGTGGAGGAGAGGGTGGAGAGTGCAAAATTGCACTCAACAATTGCACAAAACCCCTTAGGGTTTGGGGAGGCCGGCCATGCCTTGTAGGGGTGTAGGGATGAGGTGGAGGTATGGGTGTAGGGTGAGGTGGAAGCATGGTGGAAGAGAGAAGGCTTCTAGAAGATCATTCCTTAATCCCTTATGCATACTTAAACTAGGTTTAAGCCTCTTAAAACCCTAATAATTAACTTAAATTGGTCATGACAAAGATAAGTACTTTGTCCAAAAAATACACCTAATTTGCACAATGTACAATTTGCTATAACGCGCGTATGTACGTATATATGCATATACCGCAAATCTTCACATAATTCTTATAAAAATAATTTAATTTTGAAAATAATAATAAAATAAATTTTATTACCAATTCGGAGGATCGCGCTACCAATTTGATGTACTACGGATGTACACAGACCGATATATGCGCACAGACAATGTTTACGAACAAACCGGGCGAAAATCACTAAAATATTTCAATTTTAGAATTAAAAAATAATAATAATAAAATAGTAATAAAATAATAATTTATACAAGGTGATATCTGTCCGGGATATTACAATGTTGAGGTCCTGTATGCTTCAGTTTGGTGGATCTTGGGAGGACCATTTGCATCTCGTAGAGTTCTCGTACAATAACAGCTTTCAAGCCAGTATTAAAGCTGCTCCATTTGAAGCACTCTATGGGCGGAAGTGCAGATCGCCAGTGTGCTGGGGTGACATTGGTGAGAGGAAGTTGTTGGGTCCGGAATTGATCACCAAGACAGTGGATGTTATGGTTCAGATCAGGAAGCATTTGTAGGCAGCTCAGGATCGGCAGAAGCAATGGGCTGATGTCCATCAGAGGGCTTTCGAGTTTGTTGTTGGTGACCATGTTTTCCTAAAGGTATCGTCGTGGCGCGGTGTCATTCGGTTCGGTGGTGAGGACAAGCTTAGCCCTAGGTTTATTGGACCATTTGAGATTTTGCAGCGAGTAGGCAAGGTGGCCTATCGTCTCGCATTGCCGCCAGCTTTATCAGGAGTGCACGATGTTTTCCATGTCTCACAACTCAGGATATATATCCGACATGAGATCCACGTGATCGACTATTTTGAGTTGACCGTTCGGCCGGATTTGACTTGTGAGATTCTACCAGTTGCTATTGTGGATCGGCGGGGGAAAGTGCTTAAGAACAAGGTCATCAAGTTGGTTCGAGTTGTTTAGAATCCTCACTTGCCTGGTGAGTCAACTTGGGAGCTGGAGGAGGAGATTCAGCATAAGTTTCTTCATTTGTTTGGGTAGTTTGATTTGTTCTTTTTGGTAGTTTTGGGGTTACCCTATGTATCTTCCGGTTTGAATTTCGAGGACGAAATTCTTTCTGTTAGGTGGGTAGGATTGTAACTCCTGTTTTCCGTTTTATGTATTTTTGAGGGTATTTTTCATTTTGGTGTATTTCTCTCTTTGTATTTCCTCTTGTATTTTTTTTTTTGACCGTATATTGGAGTTGTTTTCAATATATATATTCATTTACTTCTTTTTTAGCTCTTTTTGTTAATTTTTGTTCGTCTTTTGTTCCGTTCTTTGTCTATTATTGCTTTCTTTCATTTTGGTTCTTGTCCTTTTTTTTTGTGCTAGCGGTGGCGAGTGGTTGTTCATCCTTTCCCAATCCTATTGTTGATCCCTAATAGATTTACCAAAGCTAAATTGAACCCAATCCTATTTTGAATCCTATTCAATTTACCCATATCCATACCCATTAAACAATCCTAATACTACTCCTAATCTACCCACAACCCAAATACCCATTAACCCTAAACTCCACTATATATATATAATATCCTCTCACAAACCCTAACCCTAACACTTAAACCCTCACCCCGGCCTACACTCTCTTTCCCTTGGCGGCTACACACGCGAGACCCCCCTCCGGCCAGCACCTCCAACCTGCACACCCGAGCCCTATCATCCGACCACCTTCGGCCACAATACACCCTCCATCCGATGCTTTCTCCCCTCTTTGCCGAACAACTCCCAAGCCACTAGCCACCGCAAAGTTCACATCTTTCGATTGTGGATTCTCTCTTCTCTTGCTTTGAGAACCGTACCGTGTGTTCGTGCGATTGTTCGTAGGTTCATTGCTCTTGATTTTGGATTCTCTTGTTCGTGAATTTTCATTTGTTCCCCGGGAATCCGTTTCCATTATTCTTGGAGTTCGTTTCGTCTCGGTTAAGGCAAGTAACTTGTACTCCAATTCCTTTGTTTGATACAAGTCAAAAATACCACCTATAGTGTAGCTGAGTCTAGAGACGAATCTTGTTTATGTTATCTTTGATTGTTTTTGTCTCTATTTTGAAAACTTGATCATAGTTGCCTCACGACACAATATCGACATAAATTAACTTAGGTTTTGCCCGTTCTTGATTTGATCATGTATGTCAGACTTCTTGTGAGAATTTGGGTATTTGTTGAGAACCATGGGATAGACTTGTTTTAGATATTTTAATAACCCCAATTCATGATGTTTGGACACTTGGTAGACTTGATTTCATGTTTGGTTGTGTTTTGAACAAGTTTTGTATGATATACGTTGAGTTGTCGTTAAAGGGAAAAATCTGTATTTTGTCGCTGATCTGTTTTGTTTGCTGTTTTGTACTGTCTTGAAGTCAGTATCTTCGTTCCAGTATAAAATGAATTATAGAAAATTTTTTCTATTTTCAAACCCCTCTGACCTTGCTCGATTTCGTTTTCATATGTGTGAGTTATGACTGTTTTACTACAGAGGTGTCGATCTTTTCCAGATTTCGTTTCTTGGTAATTGTGATGATTAAATTATTTTGATACTGTGCTACACATATTATTTTGATCCAAAACTTTGGTCAGTATTTCTTTAGCTAGTTAGGGATTACCCAGAATTTTGGTAGAATTTATTGATAAAGTTTATGTGTCGTTTCATGCTCGTTTATGAAAACTATACTTGCTGTATTTTTCTCGCTGTACTGTAAAGAATCGTGGTTTCACTCTGATTCCTTTTATTGTATGAAAAATATTTGTGAAATATGAAAGTTAGTTTCTTATATCTATTTTCATCTCCCTTTGGCGGATTTGAATTTCGTTTCACGGCTTGCGAGATATTTCAGTTTTTGTACAGCGGTGTTGGGAATTCCAGATTTGCCAAACTACCGTTTTGTAATGTTTTCGAATTTTTGATGACTAAACTAATCTTTCTGGAAAATTATGGAACTTTATATTTTGATGCTAGACATATAGGGTTTTTTCTAGAATTTATTAAGATGTTTTTATGCTTTTTTCCTGTACTTGAATATAATTTACTGATTTCTGGCTGAGCGCATTTTCTGCTTTTGATTCAGTTTTGAGTTGTGATTTTGTGAAACACTATATGACTTATTTATATTCTCTGGATTCGTGTGGAAGTCTATTTTCTAGATCCTTTGACGGATCCATATTTGAATGTTTGTATTAGCGGTAATCACTGTTGTTGTACAATACTGTCTTGCTGTCCTGAATTAGAAAACTAGTTGTTTTACCCTGTTATGTGTTATCTTGTACCTGAACTTGATTATCTTACACCCTGAACCTGATACATGTTTATACCATGTTATCCTTGCTTTTTTTTGCGACACATACATGCATACCTGATTATAATATTAAATGACCAAGTCGAGGTTAAGGAAAAGATCTAGTAGTGGAAAATATAAAAACGTGTACTTAGAAGAGAACTTGTGTCCTGCCTGCCTGTTACGTGTTCATGACTACATGATTCACGATCCTGTTACCTATACTTGACTGCATACTTCCCTATAAGAAGATGTACTCGGAAGATAACCACTAGGTTATACCTGTTTCCTGTACCTGACTGCATACTTCCCTATAGGAAGGTGTACTCAGAAGATAACCACTAGGTTCTACCTGTTCCTGTTATCCTGAACCCTGAGTACACTATCCTATGGACTCCACTACGAAATCTAAAGCGAAACAGTTGGTTGTAGCAACCATGTAGTAAAAGCTGGGATGCATGAAGTGCTACCTAGATAGTAATATAATAAGACTTGACATGACATAATCTAATTTCCTGTACTTGATAACTGATTATCCTGTTACATGATTACCTGTTTAGCTGTTTACCTATTACCTGATACCTGTTACATGATTCCCTGTTTACCTGTTTACCTGTTACCTGATACCTGTTACATGTTAACCTGTTTACCTGTTTACTTGACACTTGATACTTGTTACCTGTACCTGTTAATATACCATGCTACTTGTTTCTATTTTCCTGATTCATGTTAGATATTATATTTCTGTTGACACACTTATACCATGCTATGCTTGTTACTTAGAATTATCTATCCCATGTACTTGTATCCTACATTATAAGTAGCCCGTAACTTGCAATTGACGGGTACTTATTTTCTTTTTCCTTCTCCTACAAATTTACTAATTGCAGATCATGATGGTCGACTGCCAGTTGGTATTGGCGAGATAATGTATTAGTGCTGGATTTTCTGCTTTATTATTATTATTAATTGTTGCTTGAACTTGAAGAAATTGTACTTGATTATTTGGATATTTATTTGTATTTGGGCGATGTGACCCAGCATATTTAACTTGTCCAGATTCTGATTTATTTGAGATTTATATATTTTTGGTTTCAAGCAAATTTCTGTTGGTATCTTGTTTCAATTATACATGTCTGGTTGTATCTTTTGCTTCCGACTCTGATTATTCCTGTGGTATGTTGTAAAGATTCCTGAACAGTTTATGGATGGTGAAAATCATTCGCTGGGCCATTGTTATGTGCTCGTATTTTGTATTTTTGGGAAGCGGGGCGTGACACTAGCATTGTGGACCCACTGGACCTCTATTGTGATAACAATGGGGCCATTGCACAAGCTAAGAAGTCTAGATCTCACTAGCGATCCAAACATATACTTAGGTGCTTCCATCTCATTCGAGATCATCGATAGAGGAGATGTGAAGATATGCAGAGTACCGACAGATGATAACATCTCTGACCCACTGACAAAGCCTCTAGCACAACGAAAGCATGATGGTCACACTAGGTCTATAGGCATTAGATGTATGTCTGATTGGCTCTAGTGCAAGTGGGAGATTATTGGTGTATGCCCTAGAGGCCAGTTGTGTATCGACATTACTAGTTTACATTACATTATGAAATTTATTTCATATATGAGGCATTTCATTTATTGTGCTGTTTATTGTGATTAAATGAGCATAATAAAGTCCTTAGAATAGTAGGTTCAATACCATGGGATTTCAAGTGCTTGACTTGATTGTGAGATCCTATTGGTTGTAATCAGAACACTATTCTTAAATGTCCGTAGTCAAGTATTAGTGTGAATTAGGACAACAAAGAGACTAGTATGTGCGTAGACTGATGACCATATCTCACGGGTCACGGATATGAGATATCAAATCTTCACATGGGTACATATTAGAGTAGTAATGTACTGGACTGACCCACCATGAGAACGCTGCATGGATCGTTACATGAGTGTCGTAAGCAGTTCTCACAGTGACCATGGTGTATGTAGTACTTTGACTTGAAGTCACTACGGTTTCCTACATGAGAAGTTATATATTTTAATATCGTCAAACGTTGCCTGTAATAAGGTGATTATAAAGTCCACTATTGGATATACTACAAATCATGTGGAGGGATGTGAGTGAGTTAGATAGAATTTGTCCCTCTTGCATAACATGAGCGATATCTACGGGCCCCTTGATTGAGTGAGACTGCAAAATGCATGGCCGTGCTCAAATGAGTCAATATGACATATTGAGCTCATTTGTTTTAGTAAGTCTGCTCGGACATCAAGAAACCAAAGATTGAACTATACAAGGGTGACACACTTTATGCCTTGTGGTCAATTAAGATATTTGGACAAAGGGACTAGACTACATGGTAACATTGGTCACGGATAGGTTATGTCTAATCACTGACATTCCCGTTAATTGAGTAGCAGTGATGTATTGCTAGATACCGCTCACTGTTTGTAATACTAGAATATAATTTTAGTATTACTGTCAACGTAACAAGAACCTACAGGGTCACACACTTAGAATGGATCGAAAGTGGGATTTAAATTCATCAGATGAATTTAATTGGGAATCCAAGTAAGACTTGGATGCCTGACATCGGTTGGACATTTAATTAGATTAAATGGGTTGACTAAAGTTCAGAGGCCCACACACGAATCTGACCTAGGTTGGATTGTAAGCCCAACAACCTCATTACTCTCTTAGAGTTAATTTTCTGCAGTTATATATGATACATATTTGTGGAAAAGAGTTACATGAGAAAATCCTAGCCGTCACAGAAATTGTGAGAGAGAGATCGTGAGGAACAGCCCCATCCCGCAGCTAGCATCGCGCCGTGAGGAAAGCTTGGTTTTGATCCATTCTGTGAATACCTTAGAGGCACCACAATATTGCAGTGATGTGATCGACATATCTTTGTGATAGCAGATCCATCCATAAGGTATAATTACTAAACACGATTTATGGTTTTCGCAACGATCCATGACTAGGTTTCAAAAAATTTTGTAATTTTTCCGCTGTATATTCAATCTGTGTTTGCCATTGAAACCTAAAAAGGACGACTAATGTATCTTGCACATACGCGGCCAGATTTGTGATATGCCTTAAGTGTGGTGAGTCAGTTTATGCATGCACCTCGTGAACAACACATGAATACGGTGAGAATCCTGACATTTATAAAGTCTGCTCCAGGAAAAGGGGTGTTGTTTGCAAAACATGGTCACTTGAAGGTTGAGACATTGACTAATGCTGATTGGGCAGGATCTGTTGTTGATAGGTGCTCCACTTCAGGGTATTTCACCTTTGTTGGAGGAAATTTGGTTACATGGAGAAGCAAGAAGCAAAATGTTGTTGCAGGTTCTGGCGCAGAGGCTGAGTATCGCGGAGTAGCATTAAGTATAGCTAAAATTTTATGGCTGGAACTCTTGTTGCATGACTTATGTTGTGATCCGAATGAACCTATGAAAGTGTATTGTGATAGTCAAGCGGCGTGTGATATTGCTGCTAATCCAGTTCAGCTTGATAAGACGAAACATGTAGAGGTGGACAGATTTTTCATCAAAGAAAAACTGGATGAGAAAGTCATTGAGATATCTAAAGTGGAGTCAGAAGATCAGCTCGTAGATATCATAACCAAGGCAGATTCGAATCGGCTCTTCTTGAAATTTGTTGACAAATTGGACATGTTCAATATATATGCACCAACTTGAGGGGGAGTGTTATAATATAGTAATTACTAATGTGTATATTCTGTTTCCAAATCTATAGGAAACAGATTCCCCAAATCTCTCATCTCCTCAATCTTCTCTCAATCTCTTTTCTTCTTCTCCAAGAATATAATTCTTATATATAAATGTATACAGAGAAACAATGAATAAGAAAATTATTATTTCTCCAATTTTGATTCCAATATTTCAATAGTAACAATATAGAGACCAATACAAACAATCAAAATCACAAACTGAAAGCACACTCAGAATTAAAAACACTGAATTAGGATACTGTGACTCATACCCCTCAGAGTTTCAGCAACATTTTGACTTATCTGAGCTCACAAAACACTAAAGTGTTGTCTCCATCCATTGGAAGAGAAACCAATCAACCTCATTGCTTGAAATAGTAATAGCACTAACAAGGAAAGTGAGTTACATTTTTCTCCTTTTTGATCTTCTAACATTCCTGGGTTTGCCTTTATGCTTTGTCTGAATCCTTATCTAATAAGAATTCACAGAAACGTGTGGGGGTTATAGTTTTTAGTATAGGTGCCGGACTACTTTTGTGCATGTTTTTAGTGCACTCAATCTTTAATGGTCCTTTTTTCTTTCTTGGTTGGTGAAATAATAATTGATTTTGCAATAATTATTACTTAACCATGTTGTTGTATTTTGGTAAACCCGCAAACAATTACTGCCATCTAAGGAAAGCTAGCAATGTAGAACCAGACTTTATTTTAGAGTTTCCGTCAAATACCTATAGTTCGGTAGCAAAATTTCTCACCCTTGAATAAGAGATAATAGGTTTGATTTCAGCTTTAAGCGGAATTAATTTAAAATGTTGGAAAATTCATTTTCCCTTTGTCAATAGCAATGGTTGTTTTTGCCGTGGTAGGGTGGTTGGGGGTGTGTAGCTACTAGGTTTGTTCGATTGTGGGGTAGGATCCGTGATGGGGTCCCTCCACGATTTACTAGTTGTGTGCCCGGATGTTCTGCATGCTTGCCACCATGTCCACACTCTCAGGGCCATTTTTGGCGTTCTGCGAGGGTTGGTAGTGCGTGTGAAGATGCCGGGAGTTAGGTGGTCCTGCACGTTTCTGGAGTTTGGGCCCAAAGATGGGGTCCCTCCCCGATTTGCTGGTTGGGTGTCCGGATGTTCTGCGCGCTTGCCACCATGTCCACACTCTCGGGGCCATTCATGGTAACCTGCGAGGGTTGGTAGTGCGTGTGAAGATACTGGGAGTTAGGTAGTTTGCACGTTGGTGGAGCTTGAGCCCAAAGATGGGGTCCCTCCAGCGAGGTGAATGAAGGGAGTCGCAGGTGATAAAATCCTGCCTGACTTGTTTCGGGTAGGTGTGCATGTGTCGTGGAGGCACTGTACGAAGCGAAACTGACGTACTCACGCTTTGGCTGGACCGAGCTGGTTTGTCCGCCCACCCTCCAGGGTTGTTGGAGGGATTTATTGTTTGTACGCGTCATGTTGCTTCATATATGTTTTATTTCTGTCTGTAGTTTGTATTTGGGCCCAGTACTCTGGGTTTGTTTCGTTATATTCTTATTAATGAAACAGGGTGGCCTTATTCCACCTTTTCCCTCAAAAAAAAAATAGCAATGGTTGTATGCCAAAACAAAAATATATTTATTATATATATTATTGTAGTTGTATTAGTTGTTATATTCCGGATAGAGTCTGTGCTTATGTATCTTATATATACACTACACATCGTATCCAGTAAAGTGAAGCAATAAGAAATAATAAAGAAACTTTCATGGTATAGGAGATAGGGTCCTAGCCCTAGCCAGCCGCTGCCATCCCATCTCCAAACCCTATGTAACACCCTGCAAAATTGAGTTATGACAATTTTGCCCCTCGTGTGTTACGCATATATATTTTGTGCCATTACGGGTAATATCCATAACGTATTTTAATATAAATATCCTACGTATATCTGCATTTCCACAATTTATATATTTTCCAACCTCTCAGAATTCCTTTTTATCCTTTCTGAGCCAACTTAAACATTTATTTTAATCTTTGGGTTTTTACGTGCATTGCACATGTCGATTACGTATATTTTACGGTTACGTGTAATAACCGTAACATTATTAATATAAATGTTTTGCGTATTTTGTATTTTGTCTAATTATGAATACTTTTCATTCTCTCGAATTTATTTTTGTATTGATATGTGCAACACACGTGTTTTCAGTGCACGTGTTGGTCGTATCCTTTTTTAAAATAAAAATTTATGAAGTGTGTATGTTTTTTTTATTGTTATCTTAAACTAGTTTACGTGAAATATCCATGTTAAATTTTTTCCCACACGTGCTTTTTCTACTATACACGTGCAAGTTTCGTTTATTTTTTATTACAAGTTGTGCACTAAACTTTCATTAAGATTAATTTAAGCAAATTATACTAAACTTTTGTTAAGAAAATTAATATAATTTATTATTAAAGAAGAGTGTTTAAAATGAAATAAAAATAATAAAGTAAGATTAGAATGAAAAGTGTACAAAACACATGCACACGTGCAATGTGTACTCTTTCAAAAATTGCTGCATATAGGAGTGAGTGGGGTGAGTGTGTGAATGGGTGTGTGAGTGGACATGTGAATAGGTTAGTGGAGAGTTAGTTACTTAAACCACCTCCTAAATACCCATAAAAATACCCCCTCACTATTATCCATATATGAACACAAAAATAAATCAAACAAAAGAGAGACTCAAGAGAAGGGACTTGCTTTTTTTTTTTTTTTTTGGCTTTCGGGATTGGCATGGAGGCTTGCGGGATTTTTGCTTTTGAAGCTTTTACTACGAGTTCAATTTGCTAGGGAATTCTTCAAATAGGTGGGTGTTTCTCCAACATTATAATATAATTTTGTTAGTAGAATGCTAGATTGTAAAATATATGTGCGCAAATTGTTAGATGCATAATAACTTATATAGATTGAGTATTTATGTTTAGATTATGTGTTGTTGATTAAAGGTGTGAAATTATGATATGATTGATTTGGGGGCATTTTTATAAGTTTCTGTTTTAAGCTTTAATTTTCCTTCAGAAAATCATACCTATTAAATTAAATGGAATCTAGAGCTAATTTTTTTTATATGAGCACCCCGTATATGTCAAGAACATCTCCTTAAAATTTCATAATATTTAGATGTCATTTACTATTTTAATAAAATCCAAACATAGGACTGGTTGGCAGTTTGGCTAGTTGCTGAAAATTTGTACACATTTCAGATTTTGATCATTTCAGCATCTTAGATGAAGTATTGTAAGGAAGGTCAAAACTAAGAAGTTGAAATAGACTCGTTAACCTTTTTTTAGAGTTTAAGAAGTCAATTTTCCATGAAGAATGAAATTTATAATGAATTTTACAAGATTGAACAAGTGGCAGTACTGAGTTTGTATAACATTTTGACCCTACTGCAGATTTCAAAGAATTCAGGGTTATAGACATAATATTTGGAGAAACTTATAACTACAAAATTATAGTAGATTTGTATACCTTTAACTCTAGCTAAAGAACACAAAGTTTCATGAAGCATAGAATTTTCTATGATTTTTACAAGTAGCATGAGCTGCAGTTTTCGGATTGTGATCGAACCTACTGTTTTGCAAATGAATTTAGACGAAGTAATTGAGGATGAATTTAGATGATCTTAACTAAAAATTTTTAGTAGACTCATTTATGTTTCCTATGAAACTAAGTAATCTATTTTTGGAGTAGTATTGGAATTTATATAATTTTTACCATACCATTGGGTTTATGTCTCAAGTTGAGCATTCAAATAGTGGATTGTATATATATTGTTATCTTGAAAAGAAAATGATAGAGAAATAGGCTTGGAGTATTAGTTAGTGCATGTGGCCTAGGATCTTTAAGATTGTAGGTTTGAGTCTTGATGAGCTCGAATTTGGTTGTATTTACTGTTTTGAGTATATGAAATACAAATTGATTTCCAGGGAACTATTTTGATGATAATTAATACAAACATTTTTGGGTTAATTGCCCCACTTAGATAAAGGATTAAACACATATTTGGTTATTGGATTTGAAGGATTTGAACAGAGATGATTTTTAAAGGATATTAGTATATTGGAGAATTAAGATTTGATGAAAATTGCTACAAATATTTTGGATTAAATTCCAGGTTAGAATGAACAATGTTAGTACATATTTGATGATTACATTTGAGATGTTAGAACAGAGATGATGTTCATTGAGTTAAGGCTTTTGAAGTCCTATTGTAACAGTTTGGATGATTTTATCTAGTTATTTGAGGATGACTAATTGGATGGAATGAATAAGAATGAAATTTGTAATTGATTATAAAAGAGATTATGCATAACCTGAAAATAATGTGAATATTTTGGATTGTGTGGATTCTAGAGACTGAGCGAGACTCAGAATACCGGCATGTTATGATATGTGAAATTTTGAGAAGTGGCCAGTGTGGGTTAACTTTCTCTTTGAGGAGTAGCCAATGTGGGCTAACATTCTTAGTATTTTGGTTTAAGCCCAGTGGATAAGCTAGCTCTAGGTCTTAATAACTATAATTTAAACTTAAGGATAGGAACTAGTTGGAGATATGATGAAATAAGAGCAAACGTGAGTTATGGACTCCAGGATGATCTGCAGAGTGACACAATCCCCAGTATTCTGGGACGATGGATGAAATAGGCAATAGAATGATCCACGAATTGTGATTGATCTCCAGTATTCCGGGACGAGAGTGACGCTCATGGGACATTTGTGCGATGAGGGTTTCAGGATGGCTCGCACAGTGAAACAATACCCAGTATTCCGGAACGATGGATGAAATAGGCCACAAAATAATCCACAAAGTGAGATTGATCTAGTATTCCAGGGTGGGAACTAATACTTACAGAGTGTCTAAATCTTGTAGTAGTCATAGTAGTAGGTTTCATGGCGAGAGACTGAACCCTATAATAAGGAGTATGATAAGGGCTTACCCTCGGACCTATATAGTATGGGATGCATAGAATCCGAACAAGTATGCATTAGTGTTATCATAGTGTGAATGTCTGCATTAGGCATTAGGTCATATCATAACACTGACATGTTTAGGATAGTCACTTCTCATATTTTATTTTGCATTCAAGTTTGTGTTTGCTAAAGTAGAAGAATCGCTGTATTATAGCATTGCGTCAGTTCTATGCAACTGGCGTGCCCCACAGTTTCCTAGTTGTATGGGATGGACTTGAAGTCTCTGTGATGGGTAGTCTCAAGATTTAAGAGCTTCCATTATTATATGTTGTATTATACTTATTTATTTCCGCTGTGTTATTGTAAAGAATGAAGTTGTAAATATAAAAGTTTTAAATTCCTTGTATTTTTGTACGAATTTGATTTAAAAGATCATGTTTATGCTATGAATTACTTATGTTTGGAATTCGGGGTGTTACACCCTAGCCGGAATCATCCCTCCACATACAGCCTATCAGCATCATCCCTTCGAATGTCCTTCCACCAACCTCATCCATGTCACCATTCAAACCCATTCTCGATCATGTTCCAGCCTGACACGAACTTGGCCTCGACCCAACCTGATCCTGCTACACTTGTTCTCGCTATTGTTGCCAATGCTGTTTTTGTCGTCCCTTGCTACCAAAAAAATCGATATCCTAACCCGATTCAAATCCGAACCTACTTGAAGAGAGATCTGCTCTGCTGCTGCTGCTGCTATTGCCCTAGTTCTAAATTTGGGGTTCAAGTTTCGAAGGGTTTTAGGGTTTGATTCGTTGGGATTGGGATCCGGTTTGAGAGGATTGGGGACTAGAATTTGAGATGTTTGAACCCATTTAACTACTCAACAAATCTGATCCACATGATGTTGGCATCATCATCTCCTTTGCTAACTTCATAAGTTTAAATCCGACCCATTCCTCATCGTCGATTATGATTAGTTCTCTTCGTTTATAAGGATTCAGACCTGAACTGCTTGGGAATATGAAGTCTCATACCATGCATTCTTAAGGCTAACAACATTGCACATGAAGCCCCCAGTTCAGTTAGCATCCAGTTTAATGATAACGATATTCAATTTCTCCAGCACTATCATGCTTCCCGACAACAGACTTATTCTTTTATCAAATTAGCAAGGTCAGATATTGCATGCTTAACTACTTCTGTAACACCCCGGATTGTACGATACCTAAATATATATATATGTATGTATGTATATTGTCTGTATGCGTGCACATGATTGCAGTGTTTTGGTTGATTTTGCAATTGATGGTGTGCAGTTAGGTTTGCGGGATAGTTCATGAGGATGGTTTTGTTCTAGAAGATGCACGAGAATGAGGAGGACCAATACTGGTGTAAATACTAGTTTTTGGTACGACACCTATGCAAATATAACATTGTATGATACTACGATAGGTATATCTTGCGTACACTCGATAAACCACTCGTCTCGCATCAGGAACCCATTTAAGTGCTAAAATGGGCAGCCAACCTACCTTATCCCAAAACCATTGGCTAGACCATGGTTTCCACTCCAAAACCACCCTACACCCTACCCCCCTACCCCCTAGAATCCGGCCTCACCTTCCCCCCCTCTTTCCTCACTCACTTCTCCCTCAAAAATCCCTCATTTCATCTCCCTTGTTCTGAGAATTTCAGAACTCAAACCAAGAAAAGAAGAGAAGGAGAGAAAGAAGAAAGATTGAAGAAGGAGCTCTTGGAGTGATTCTTGAGAAAGGGAAGCACAAGGATATCAACTACTCTACAATCAACTCAGGGTGGGGAGTTTCTCTAAACCTTTCTTTTTGTTTCTTGATTGATTTCTTGCATGCATGTGTAGTATTGAGAGTTAAAATGAATGTTTAAGAAGATTGGAAGTTGAAATCAGAAACTAGAACTGGAATCTTGATCTGTATGCTATTTTCTAGATTTTCCCGAGAGCAAACCACATGGAATCTGATCATGAAATTTGTACAGATTGTTCTTCTATATGTCTAGATGATTCATGAATTAATTTGGATATTTCTGAGATTGTTTGATATTTTAATAAATTTCATTAGTGGAACAGTTCCGTAAGGCAGTAGCAGAAATTGGTTACTATGATGCCTGATATTGTTGGATTTTTCATAATTAATTGGAGAAAGATCTTAATCTGGAATTCTTACCTTGTTTTCCCACTTGTATCTAGACTCTGCAGAAAAATCAGGAAAATAATTGAATAAAGTTACAGGCATGTTAAAAATTAATCTTTCAACAGTAGCTAGAGCTGTAACTGAAGAACAGGATGATTTTTGTGCTTTATTGAAACATGAAGAACTCAGCGTAGACTTAGAAATTGGACATGAAACCTTTTGCATGTTGTTATTTATGAAGTCCAGTTTCTTTACTGTAAATTTTGTGCCTGTTGAATGAGTATAGGATATATGATGGATTTTATCGAATGTACTATGCTGATTCAGCCAGATTTGACACCCTGTAGAGATGACACAATTGAGGCTCCTTACGAGCAAATTTTGAGGAAGTGTTTCATTAGAGGATTGTAGTAGACAGCAAGACCTTTCTAACAAGACCTATTTGAGGTGTTTCCAGTAAGTGGTTGCTTTATTATGATTTTTTCAATACTGGACAGAGACCAGGATTTGAGCTGAGTGCTCTGGTTGAGAAAGTCTTAGTGTATGACTTGGCCACTTGTGAGTAATGTGTGTATTAGGGTGATCTATTGGCATATTTTAGACTTGTGACCAACTAGAGGATTGTACAGGACATCCACAACTTTCCATAGAACTTGGGTTTGTAGCATTCTGATGAGTGAGTAGTGTTTTATGCTACCGATAAGGAGCAGCCCGTGTACAGGAAATACACAGGCTGAGGCTTGAGAGGCCATTTTGAGGACTTAGATGATGGAATTTGAGGTTATGATCAACTAGAAAATTGTAGCCTAGGTTCTTACCTTTCCAGATTAGGCTTGTACACCCCAATCGGAGTTGTATCGAGGGAGTTATGACCTTTTTAGGTTTCGGGCAGAAACCCCATCGGTTGCTTAGTCTTGGGTGTTGACTAGGTATTGTGAGGACTTTTCTCCTGTGTACCATTAGAGCTGATAACTCTTTGTCTGGGGATGTTGGTATCTGTTGTTGGTTTTGTTGACTTCCATAGTGGGATGTGTGACTCGAGTTAGTCACTAGGGTAAGGTGATACCCTGCATCTGTCGACCATAAATTATGAACTTCTACCGAAGCGTAAGACATCCGAGCCGTGCCATTAATATAAGTTCATAGCCCGGGTTAAGGGTGAACATAGACATTCACACCCGGGTAAGGGGTGAATGCAGGCCACGGTGCTGGACAATTCCAAGCTGGGGTAGTGGCGAACCGAATCGGTATCGCCTGGGCCAGAGGTCGATAGGCAAGTTTTTGGAAGCAATCTTATCTTTTACTCAAAGTGATTAGAATAAGGCTGGGATTAGAGTGATGCATTAGGGGTTTGGTAATTGCAGTACTAGCAGACCATAGTCGGTGTTGTACCTTCCTGCTGTAGGGGTACGTTTTCGGCACTCATGATTGAGTCCTCGACTCGTATCTCGATCTGTTGATTCCCAAAGTTTTTCCGGAGTAAGGAACGGGAGGCTAGGGGGATTTGACCCTCGAGGCCTTCACGTTCCTATACACGTGGGTTTTTGTTTATATATATATATATATATATATATATATATATATATATATATATATATATATATATATATATCAGTTCACAGCCGGGCTAGGGGTGAACACGCATGCGTCAGTCCACAGCCAGGTTAGGGGTGGACACATGAATTACACGGTCTTGCGACCGAATTCAATGCGGCTTTCTGAAGATGTCCGTATGTAATACCCTGATTTTTCAATTAATGAAAAATTATTTTTATTTTGCACATAGTGTGCACGTGCAATATTTTTTGGTTGAATTAAATCTTATAATTATTTTATTATGATGTGTATAAATATTTAAATATGTGTTCTCAAATTATTTTATGTACAAAAGCCTTTCTTTAAACAAATAGAAAGCCTTATTTTAATTTAATTAAAAGGCCTTTTTCTAAAAGCCCAAAATGTATTTTATTTACTTTATTTTTAATAACTATTTTGGCCCAAAATAAAGCCCATGGATTAACCTATTTTTATTTAACTTGTCATGTAGAAGACTATTTTAAAACTATTTTATTTTTGTACAAAATTAAAATGTACAATTTTTAGGCCTAGTTGCATGCACGTGCACTACACGTACACGTGCAATGCACTCTTTTCCATGGCCGGGTTGCATTCTTTTGGAGGGAGTTTTGAAATTGGTCATGGTGATCATGGTGGTGGTTATGTGGATGCGGGTAGTTTTTATAACTCCTACTCTAATCTTGGCCATCCATCCTACAACCAACTAGTCAATCCTAGCCCTCCATTTCACTTGTTTTCTAGTATAAATACCCCCCCCCCCCCCTCCCATGGCTATATTCATATGCAATTATATCTTTCCAAACTATAATCTTATTTTAGTAATAGTGTGAGTTAAAAAAGAGTGAGAGTTTGTGTGGGATTGCTTGCATTTGTCCAAGGAGGTGAGGCCGGCTAGTGCAAGGGGGAAGCTTTCGGTTTTTTTGTGCTTGGGCTTGGAGGTGTGCGCGCATCGTCTAGGAGGAGGTGCATTCATTCGCAAGGACTTTGTTGCTATTGTGTTGTTTTCTCTCCATACAAGGTGGGTGGAATTTTCCTTATTTCTAACATAGGAATATATGCTAGATTTAATTAGCAAAAATTGCATGGAAATGATTAATAAGAATGCGCATTTAATTGAAAAGATGATCTCTAGTTGATTGAATTATTGATATGCGAATTATGTGTGATTGTGTGCAATAAGAATGTGACTATAAAGTGGGTTTGATTTTCCTTATTTCTAATTAGAAATGATGCATGGAAAATATTAGTAAGAATATATTTTAATGGAAAGTTAGTTCATAAATTGATGGGTATGTTAATGAACAATTTGCATGTGGTTCTATTGTTAAATTAAGTTGTGGGTAAAATTCTCCATGCTTATTAGAATAAATGAATGATAGTGGTTAAATTTTCTTTAAGAGTGATGCTAGTATTGATGCATGAAAATACTAATAAGAATGCTAGTTTAATTGAAAATTGGAAGTATGAAATTGATTAAGAAAGAACACTTTTTGAAAGGAGTAACTTTCTTGAATGTTTGAGTTGTGAGCATGTTAATTTATAAGTGGTTATACATCTTGTGATGCACATGATTGGACTAGAAGTATTGTTGATCTAAAGAAAATACATTTATGACCATCACTAATTGTATGTAAAAATTAGTACTTTGTTAGTGCTAATTTATGAAGAAATCTTTTTGAGTTATTTTGGGGTTGGACAAATTCAAAGAAATTAGATTTGTATGAAGACCTATTGTTATTCAATGTCGAAAATGAAAGATATAGTAGTTATAATGAAACAATTCATTGAATTGGGTGAAAAATATTTTTTTATTAGTGCAAAAATTATTTTATACTTACTGATATGAATATCATGTGAGGGGAAGTTAATCTGGAAATTGTTAGTAACTTCTACAAAGGCAATATGAAACAAAGAGTATTTGAACATCGAGTATTTCTAACAACAGTGGCAAAATGATTCAAAAGAGTTTTTAATATGTATTGTGACAACCTGAGCTTGTAGCTCAGGCGGTCACTGTGTGCGGTTGGGTTTTCTGGGTCGATCGGTTCGAATCCCTGTATCCGCAAACATTTTCCACTTTTTTTGAAAGCATATAACTTTCGACCCAAAGTAATAAATACAATTCTTTCCCCCTTTATAATGCTAGCACAGATTGGCCTAGCGGCGGGTGCTCTTGACCTTGTTTCCCGTGTGCCTGGGTTCGATTCCTACCTTCGGCATATATATAAAAAATATTTTTTTTGGGGTTTCTAGATGTCCAAAAATAGAAAAAAAAATATGGTTATTCTCATAAAAATGTAAGGAATTTTATAAGAGTGATTTGGGCATTATTTGAATGAAATACACTATGGTTTGTGAGCAAAAGGCATAATTAGAACTATGGTTCTAGATTATGTATTTGTGAAAAAGTATAGCTTATAAGAATAAATAATAATGATGTATTAGAAGGTGATTTGGCAAAAGAAACTTGGTTGTGTGACTTGATGCAATTTATTTCTCATTTGTGGAACAAAATGAAGTATGCACATTTGTTAATAAAGTGAAATTTGATTCGTTGTGATAATTGAAGAAGTGCATGAAATTCATGTACAATTATGGACTTGTGAACAAATTGGGAATCATGAAATGAAAAGAGAATATACATGTGAGTATGAGAACTCAATATGGAAATTTATAAGTTGAAGATTGTGAAATGAAAATTGAAATAGAGTAGCTAAGTCTCCCCCGGCATTGAGAAATGAAATGAAATGAAATGAAATTAGACCAAGGTTGGTCATGTTGAAATGTATAAGTCCGGTTTAGTGGAGAGGCTAACTCTAGAGATTAATTTTTGTTCATGATTTTTAATAAGATTAAGGACTAGTACATAGTGGAGACGTGATGAAAGTAGAAGAAAAACATGAGTATGGGGGCCATTGGATAGCGGTGTGAGAGCGATCCACAGGCTGCCTGCTTGATGCGTCAAGACATGGCGTGGGCGCTACTCCAGAATTATCGTCCCGGTGGCGACGCTCGTGGGATGTTCGAGTGGCTATGAGTGGTGCCATTGTTCCATGGCGGAGGCTGAATTGTCCATAGGTTGCCTGCTCGATGCGTCGTGTCAGTGCGTGGGATTCCCCTCCAGGCTGCCTGGACATGGGCTCGTAGATCATAGGGCATCTAAGACACTACCGTAGTTACAGTAGTAGACTAAGTCATAACGAGGGATTGAACCCTATAAAGATGAAGAACGAATAAGGGCTTGCCCTCGGACCTATGTAGTATGGGATGCATAGAATCCGAACAAGTGCGCATTAGTGTCATGTAATATAAATAAATGCATTAAGGACTAAGTGCACAATCACAACATGACATCAATAGGGTAGTCCCTTTAATTTGAAATGTGACAAGTTTGTGTTTGCTAAATATGGAAAATTGAGTTGTACTATTTCCGGCATAGAGAGGATGGCCGTGTATAATGATCGTTGGTTGAATAAACTGACGTACCCACAGTCTTATATGCAGGTAAATGACATGTTAAAGAGGAATGGATGCTTAAAGATTGTGCCATGTTGTTGTACATTTATTTAATTGTTGTATTTTACTTCTGCTGTGCAAAAGAAAAGTGTAATATTGATGTAAACTCTGATGTAAAGTGAAAAGTTTAAATTTTCCTGTAAAATTGTACTAAAGAAAGTGAAAAGATCCTATAGAACATCTCGAATTCAGTGTATTTGGGATTCGGGGCGTTACACCGTACACGGGTACCGAGTGGCAAACACGACCACCACTTAGGCACTGCAGTGACGGAACTAGACCGATCAACTGCAACCTCCTTGGGCAACGGACAATCTATTGGGAACTGGTTGAGTACAAGAGTATGATGCATGGTGAGAGTTCGAATCTCTGAATTGTGGAGAAAGACGGGTAGTTTTGGGGGCGTATGTAGTATGGGATGCATTCGTGCTACAAAGTCTTGCTTGCATTAGAGTCAGGCATGTGATTTACTGCATTTAGTCATAGAGTCATGGCATACCACTGCACTAGAACCCGAATCCATTAAACTCTTGTTTGGCACATCACTTTTCCTTTTACATAAATTATGGTTGCGATTGAATTTTAGTGGATCGCTGTTATTATCAGCTTTGCGTCAGTAGAAGTACTGACGTTCCCTACCTTGTAGATATCCAGAGCCGATCTACAGGTACTGCAGAGCTCGGGGTTGTCCAAGTATCCAAGGGACATATGCAAGTGCTATTATATTGTTGTAAATCTTGTAATTTTTATTTGGATATTGTAAAACTTGTAAATGTAACATTTACATGGAATAAAAGTTTTAAATTTTCCTGTACTTTCTGTAATTGTGGCTATTTTGAAGTTCGACTCCTGGAGTAGGGTCTCAGGTTCCCGGTATGGGGATTTGGTGCGCTACAAAAAGTTGGTATCAGAGCAGACTTCAATTATTAGTCCAACACAGCAGGAAAATTAGACTTAGATGCATTGCGAGAGTTGGGTTTAGTCAGACAGTTGATGGTTATAATTCATGATGTTACTTTTACAACTTATGCCTTATAATTTTTCTGTATCTGGACTGATTCCCATATTTTCTCTTGCAGATGCCGAGCTTGGACAATGGACACTCAAATGGATGGTCCGATGGACATGGTTCTGCACCCCCCACTTCCACCTCCACCTTCACAGCCCACGGCCATAGTGCAAGTTATCACCATGTTGTCCCAGGAGCTGGCTGCCTACAAATGGAGCCACGGGCAGCTAGAGGATCGTTTCGAGAACCTCGCACGGGCATTGATAACCGCTGAGGGGAGAGTTGCCAAGCTAGAAAGGGCCAAGAGGAAATGGAAAACGAGGGTAGTATTTCTGAAGCACCGGTACGAGGAGAGGCTGGGTCAGCTGCAGAGCAGATATCTGGCACTGAGGACTCAGATCTGCGACATGCAGGATCTGTTAGACCAAATGACTGCCGGGGATAGCTCCGAGGTTGGCGACTCACCAGGAGCAGGAGAGCAGTGACCTCCCCTAGTGTTG
Source organism: Hemerocallis citrina (assembly GCA_017893485.1). Classification (NCBI taxonomy): domain Eukaryota; kingdom Viridiplantae; phylum Streptophyta; class Magnoliopsida; order Asparagales; family Asphodelaceae; genus Hemerocallis; species Hemerocallis citrina. The sequence goes on from CM030365.1 coordinate 112,250,504, forward strand.
TAGGATTTCTTTTGATGTGTATAGATGACAACCTTTCTGAATAGCTAGGCTAACATGCTATTGTTTTGATGGGTGTGGTATGAACCCGTGCGATGATGATGTAATTGTATGGTGACAAATCATTGTAAAACCCTTTTTGAAATGAATGGAACTAGTATGTTTTGACCAATGCTGGTGAGTTATGGGTTTTTGCATTACGATTATTGGTTGATGATGTTTGTATTAGCTTTCAGATGGCAGAGGACTAGAAGCAACCGGAGCGACCAGACTGAAGCCGAAGGCAGTGGAGCCAACGGTACTGGCCTTGATGTAAGAATTTGCTCGGGTATATCAGATGATTGGAGCATTTGTGGAGGCTAGCAGGAACCAAGCGCTACCACAAAGAGCACCAGGAGTTGCGGTGAATACTGATCCAGTGAAGATGGTGGAATCATTTAGGAGGATGAAACTGTCAGTCTTCGAAGGACAGGCCGATCCCATAGCTGCTGACGAATGGAAACGTTAGGTGGAGACAGTATTTGAGGTGCTGATGACTCCCGAAGATAGCAAGGTACGTCTAGCCATAATCTTGCTAGAGAAGTACGCCAGAGTTTGGTGGCAGTCCGTAAAGCGTGGTCTTGGAGAAGGACAGATCACTTGGGAAGATTTCCTTGAGGAACTCCGACAACACTATTTCCCCTTGGATGTGCAAGAGGAGAAAGCAATGGAATTCCATGGCATGAAGCAAGGAAATATGTCCTTCAGAGAATATGAGACGAAGTTTTCTCAGTTATCGAGGTATGCACCGGAGATGGTTCAGGAGGAAGTGAAGAAGGCCCAGAGGTTTGAGCAAGGGCTTAGGCCTGTACTGAGGTCGAGGATGGTTCCCTTGGGCATTCGTCGATTTGACAAGCTGGTAAGAAGAGCTGCGACGACAGAGGCGGATATGAATCAGAATTAGGGAAGGACGGAGTTCTGGAACAAAGGGAAGATATCTACCCCAACATCAAAGTTCAAGAAGAAGGGCAAGGGCCAGAAGTTCCAGCAAGTCAGTACCAATATGGGAGAATTCAAGCCCAGAAGTTGCTATCACTTGGAGAGCAGGGACACTTTATGGATCGATGCCCCAGGAAGAATGCACTGAAATGTTTCTAGTGTGGACTAGAAGGAAATATCATGTCAAGCTGTCCCCAATTTGTAAGGAATAGCCACAGGGCAGGGTCGGGAGCAACCGACAAAGGAAAAAAGCCTATGCGTCAAGGAAGAGTGTTCGCCTTGACCAAGAAGGATGCTGAAGAAGATGGAAGGGTAATTACTGGACATATATATATATATATATATATATATATATATATATAAATGGAATTTTGGCTACAGTCTTGTTTGATAGTGAATCGACTCATTCTTTTGTGTCAAAATCTTTTTCAAGAAAATTAAGATGCACACAAAAGGCAGTCCCAGAGTTAGCTTTAACGGTAGCTATGCCGTCAGGGGCAACCCTTACTACAGATCTATGCTATAGGGGATGTAAGCTCCAGATTAGCGGAGAAACCCTAAGTATCGATTTGTTGGAGTTGGGTTTTGCCGGAACAGATGTCATTATTGGTATGGATTCGATGTCGAGGCACAAGGCAAGCATTAACTGCAAGGAGAAGGAGGTAGTCATTTCAACTGAAGGAGTGGAACTTGTATTCCACGGGGAGTAGAGATCGAAGGTAATAACTTTTGCAGCTGCTAGTGAAGTACAGGTACCAGAGGAGGTGAACAAGATACCAGTGGTGAGAAATTTTCCACTTGTATTCTTAGAGGATTTACCTGGAATTCCCCCACACCGTGATGTCGATTTTAGCATCACAGTTCAACCAGGTAGCGCTCAGTATCCAAAGCACCCTATCGAATGGCGCCAGTAGAGCAGAATGAGGTCAAGAAGCAGAATGAAGAGTACTTGCAGAAGGAATTTATCAGACCAAGTGCATCACCTTGGGGGGCACCAGTATTACTTGTTAAGAAGAAGGACGGGTCATCCAGGATGTGTATTGATTATCGGGAATTGAATAAAGTCACTATTCGGAACAAGTACCCAATTCCTAGGGTCGACGATTTGTTCGATCAGCTTCAGGGAGCAGCAGTATTTTCCAAAATTGACCTACGGTCTGGATATCATCAAGTGCGAGTCAAGGAAGAGGATGTACCTAAGATAGCTTTTCGAACTCGACATGGACACTATGAATTCTTGGTAATGCCGTTTGGAGTGACTAACGCTCCAGCAATCTTCATAGACTTGATGAACAGAATTCTACGTCCGTTTATTGACTTATTTGTTGTGGTCTTCATCAACGACATTTCGGTATATTCCAGGACAGAAGAGGATCATGCTGAACATCTGACAACAGTCTTGAGCAAGCTACAAGAGCATCGGTTGTATGCCAAATTATCTAAGTGTGAGTTTTGGAAATCGGAAGTTGCATTCCTAGGCCATTTCCTTTCTAAGGAGGGAGTGACAACGGATCCTCAGAAGGTAGAAGCAGTCAAGGGATGACCACAACCAAAGAAGGTGAGGAAGTAAGGAGTTTTCTGGGTATAACTGGATATTATCGGAATTTTATCCAGAATTATGCGAGGATAGCTGTACCCCTTACAGCCTTGACCAAGAAGAACCAAAGTTTCGACTGGATGGAGAAGTGTGAAGAGAGTTTTCAGGATCTGAAGAACCGTTTGATCTCTGCACCTATATTGGTTTTACCTCAGGAGGAGAAGGACTACGTCATCTACAGCGATGCATCGTATTTGGGGTTCGGGTGTGTGCTGATGTAGGAGGGCAAGGTTATAGCTTATGGTTCGAGACAGCTACGACCACATGAGAAAAATTTCCCGACCCATGATTTGGAACTTGCAGCCATAATTTTTGCTTTGAAATCATGGAGACATTATATCTATGGAGCAAGGGTGGAAATTTACACTGACCATAAGAGCTTGAAGTATATCTACCAGTAGAAGGATTTCAACTTAAGACAGAGGAGATGGTTGGAAATACTCGAAGACATCAGGCCTGAGATTATATATCATCTAGGAAAAGCCAATGTGGTAGAAGATGCGCTCAGCAGAAAGAGAAGTGTGGCTACATTGGTAGCGACCCGGAGGGAGCTAGATGAGGAGATCAGGCAGGCAGGCATTGAAGTGGTTACACAACACTTAAGTGCAGTTTTGGCACAGTTAGTGTTACGACCAAGCTTGAATGAGCAAGTGAAAAAGGCTCAGACCGAAGATCCAAAAATGGAAGACATGAAGAAGCAAGTGCACGAAGGAAAATTGCCCGAATTCAGTATAAGAGAAGGTTCACTATGGTTCGGTAACAGACTGTGTGTACCGAAGGACGAGGAGTTAAGGGAAGACATCATGAAGGAAGCTCACTCCACATTACTTGCGATTCACCCCAGAAGCACCAAAATATATCATGATCTAAAGCAGCACTATTGGTGGTCAGGGATGAAGCGAGATATAGCAGAGTTCGTCGCCAAATGTCTGACATGCCAACAGGTTAATGCCGAGAATCAGAAACCAGAAGGATTGCTACAACCTGTACCCATTCCAGAATGGAAATGGAAGAACATCAGTATGGATTTTATTACTGGATTACCCAGGAGCCCTAAAGGAAATGACTCAATATGGGTGATTGTGGATCGATTGACAACGTCAGCACATTTTCTTTCAGTAAAGACGATCTGGATGGTCGAGAGGTTGGCCGAGATCTACATCGAGAACATAGTAAAGCTACATGGAGTGCCAATGTCGATAGTATCCAACCGAAATGCAAGGTTTACGTCTGATTCTAACATAGTCTATAGTCAGCATTGAGAACTAGAGCAGACTTCAGCACAGCTTTTCACCCACAGATTGATGGACAGACGGAGAGAGTCAATAGAATTCTTGAAGACATGTTGCGGGATGCATTTTGGACTTCGGAGGAAGTTGGGAGAAATACCTAGCCTTGGTAGAGTTTGCTTATAATAACAGCTATCAAGCAAGCATTGGCATGGCCCGATATGAAGCTTTGTATGGCCGAAGATGCAGAATGCCAGTTTGTTGGTTCAAGGTAGGAGAGCGGTAGATGTATGGGCCAAAAATCGTACAACAAACGTCGGAACAGATTGAGCTTATTCAGAAAAGGCTTCAAGGAGCACAAAGCAGGCAGAAGAGCTATGCAGACAACTGTCGGAGAGAGTTAGAATTTGAGGAAGGTGACTCCATATTTCTCAAGGTGTCGCTGATAAAAGGAGTTATCAGATTCGGAAAGGGTGGGAAGTTAGCTCCGAGATACATTGGACCATACAAGATTCTGAAGAGGAATGGCAGGATGGCTTATAAGTTGGAGCTACCAGTCGAGTTATCTCAAGTGCATGACGTGTTCCACATCTCTATGCTACGGAGGTATGTGCCGGATTCAAGCCATCAGTTTCCAGAGGTTCCAAAAGATTTGCAGATAGATCTTTCCTGTACAGAGCAACCAGTCAGGATACTTGATCATCAGGACAAGGTACTGAGAAACAAGGTCATCCCGATGGTCAAAGTTATCTGGAAGAACCAGTTTATGGAAGAAGCCACGTGGGAGTCGGAGAGCCACATGAAGGATTTATATCTGGATTTGTTTTAAGTGTTTTCTATTTTTTATTTTGTTGTTCTTTTCTCCCACTAGGAACGTTCTGGGGACAAACAACTCTAAGGAGGGAGTGATGTAACACCCCGAATTGTACGATACCTAAATATATATATGTATGTATGTATATTGTCTGTATGCGTGCACATGATTGTAGTGTTTTAGTTGATTTTGCTATCGATGGTATGCGATTAGGTTTGCGGGGCGGTTCATGAGGATGGTTGCGTTCTAGAAGATGCACGAGAATGAGGAGGACCGATACTGGTGTAAATACTAGTTTTTGGTACGACACCTATGCAAATATAACATTGTATGATACTACGATGGGTATATCTTGCGTACACTCGATAAACCCCCCGTCTCGCATCAAGGAACCCATTTAAGTGCTAAAATGGGCAGCCAACCTATCTTACCCCAAAACCATTGGCTAGACCATGGTTTCCACTCCAAAACCACCCTACACCCTACCCCCCTCCCCCTACCCCCTAGAATCCGGCCTCACCTTCCCCCCCCCCCCCCCCCTCTTTCCTCACTCACTTCTCCATCAAAAACCCCTCATTTCACTCCCTTTTTCTGAAAATTTCAGAACTCAAACCAAGAAAAGAAGAGAAGGAGAGAAAAAAGAAAGATTGAAGAAGGAGCTCTTGGAGTGATTCTTGAGGAAGGGAAGCACAAGGATATCAACTACTCTACAATCAACTCAGAGTGGGGAGTTTCTCTAAACCTTTCTTTTTGTTTCTTGATTGATTTTTTGCATGCATATGTAGTAGTAAGAGTTAAAATGAATGTTTAAGAAGATTGGAAGTTGAAATCAGAAACTAGAACTGGAATCATTATCTGTATGCTATTTTCTAGATTTTCTTGACATCAAACCACATGGAATCTGATCATGAAATTTTTACATCTTTTTCCTCTATATGTCTAGATGATTCATGAATTAATTCGGATTTTAATGAGATTATTTGATATTTTAATAAAATCCATTAATGGAACGTTGGAGTAAGGCAGTAGCAGAAATTGGTTACTATGATGCCTGAGATTGTTGGATTTTTCGTAATTAATTGGAGTAAGATATTATTCTGAAATTTTTACCTTGTTTTTCCACTTGTACCTAGACTCTACAGAAAAATCAGGAAAATAATTGGATGAAGTTACAGACATGTTAAAAATTAATCTATCAACAGTAGCTAGAGCTGTAACGGAAGAACAGGATGATTTTTGGGCTTTATTGAAACATGAAGAACTCAGTGTAGACTTTGAAATTGGACATGAAACCTTTTGCTTGTTGTTATTTATGAAGTCCCGTTTCTGTACTGTAAATTTTGTGCCTATTGGATGAGTATAGGATTTATGATGGATTTTATAGAATGTACTATGCTGATTCTGTCAAATTTGACACCCTGTAGAGATGACACAATTGAGGCTCCTTAAGAGCAAATTTTGAGGAAGTGTTTCCTTAGAGGATTGTAGTACACAGCAAGACCTTTCTAACAGGACCTATTTGAGGTATTTCCAGTAAGTGGTTGCTTTATTATGATTTTTTCAATACTAGACAGAGAAGAGACCAGGATTTGAGCTGAGTACTCTGGTTGAGAAAGTCTTAGTGTATGACTTGGTACACGTGTGAGTAATGTGTGTTAGGGTGATCTATTGGCATATTTTAGACTTGTGACCAACTAGAGGATTGTAGAGGACATCCACACATTTTCATAGAACTTGGGTTTGTAGCATTCTGATGAGTGAGCAGTATTTTATGCTACCGGTAAGAAGCAGCCCGTGTACATGAAATACACAGGCTGAGGCTTGAGAGGCCATTTTGAGGACTTAGATGATGGAATTTGAGGTTATGACCAACTAAGAAGTTGTAGCCTAGGTTCTTACATTTCCGGATTGGGCTTGTACACCCCAGTCGGAGTTGTATCGAGGGAGTTATGACCTTTTTAAGTTTCGGGCAGAAACTCCGTAGGTAGCTTAGTCTTGGGTGTTGACTAGGTATTGTGAGGACTTTTCCCTTGTGTACCATTAGAGCTGATAACTCTTTGTCTGGGGACGTTGGTATTTGTTGTTGGTTTTTTTGACTCTCATAGTGGGATGTGTGACTCGAGTTAGTCACTAGGGTAAGGTGATACCCTGCATCTGTCGACCATAAGTTATGAACTTCCACCGAAGCGTAGGACATCCGAGCCGTGCCATTAATATAAGTTCATAGCCCAGGTTAGGGGTGAACACAGACATTCACATCCGGGTAAAGGGTGAATGCAGGCCACGGTGCTGGACAATTCCAAGCCGGGGAAGTGGCGAACCGAATCGGTATCGCCAGGGCCAGAGGTCGATAGGCAAGTTTTTGGAAGCAATCTTTTCTTTTACCCAAAGTGATTAGAATGAAGCTGGGATTAGAGTGATGCATTAGGGGTTTGGTAATAGCATTAGTTCGAGCAGACCATAGTCGGTGTTGTACCTTCCTGTCATAGGGATACGTTTTCAGCTCTCATGATTGAGTCCTTGGCTCGTATCTCGATCTGTTGATTTCCAAAGTTTTGCCGGAGTAAGGGACGAGAGGCTAGGGGGATTTGACCCTCGAGGCCATCACGTTCCTATCCACGTGGGTTTTTGTTTATATATATATATCAGTTCACAGCCGGGTTAGGGGTGAACACGCATGCGTCAGTCCACAGACGGGTTAGGGGTGGACACATGAATTACACGGTCTTGTGACCAAATTCAACGTAGCTTTCTAAAGAGGTCCGTACGCAGGTACCGAGTGGCAAACACGACCACCACTTAGGCACTGCAGTGGCGGAACTAGACCGACCAACTACAACCTCCTTGGGCAATGGACAATCTATTGGGAACTGGTTGAGTACAAGAGTAGGATGCATAGCGAGGATTCGAATCCCTGAATTATGGAGAAAGACGGCAAGATTTGGGGGTGTATGTAGTATGGGATGCATTCGTGCTCCAAAGTCTTGCTTGCATTAGAGTCAGGCATGTGATTTGCTGCATCTAGTCATAGAGTCATGGCATACCACTGCACTAGAACCCGAATCCATTAAACCCTTGTTTGGCACATCACTTTTCCTTTTGCATAAATTATGGTTGCGATTGAATTTTAGAGGATCGCTGTTATTATCAGCTTTGCGTCAGTCGAAGTGCTGATGTTCCCTACCTTGTAGGTATCCGGAGCCGATTTACAGGTACTGCAGAGCTCGGGTTGGTCCAAGGATCCAAGGGACATATGCAAGTTCTATTATATTGTTGTAAATCTTATAATTTTTATTTGGATATTGTAACACTTGTAAATGTAACATTTATATGGAATAAAAGTTTAAATTTTCCTGTACTTTCTGTGATTGTGGCTATTTTAAAGTTCAACATCTGGAGTAGGGTCTCAGGTTCTCGGTATGGGGATTTGGGCTGCTACAACTTCATCTCTGACATCATAAGTAATAGATTCAGATACTTTTGATCATATGACTGGAAATCTGGGTATATTGTCCTCTGTTAATAGGTCATTTCATCCACCTGTCAGACTTGTTGAATGTTCTACCTCCCTAGTTGGGGGGGTCGGACATGTAAACCCTACTTCCACTTTGCCACTTAAATAAGTTCCTTACATGCCAAAATTTTCTTTTAACCTAATATATGTTAGCACAATTATCAGAACAAAGAATTATTTTGTTATCTTTTATCATGACCACCGTGTCAGAAAATTGGGACGAGAAAAATGATTATCACAGGACATAGATCATATGGTCTTTATCCGCTTAACAGTGTTCATGCCTCATTTGCATGCTTGAGTGTTTGCACGCCTTTAAATTTGCCCTGCCGGTTGAGACATCCATCCTTATAAATTTTGCATAAGTTGAGACCTGAATTATCTTCTCTTAATGAGTTATCTTGTAAGTCATGTCAACCTTTGTTTATGTATTAACCTCCTAGATTTAGTAAACGGTCGAGTCGACCTTTTGGTTTAGTTCATTTTAATGTTTGAGGACTTTGTTATATTCAATCTCAGTTTCGAGATGATTTTAGATATTTTGTTACATTTTTTGATGACTACTCTCGAGTAACTTGGTTATATTTAAAGAAATCTTCGGTCTAACATTTTCTCTATTTTTAAATCATTATGCGCTGAGATAAGAACCCAGTTTGATATTTTCGTTCAAATTTTGTATAATGATAATGCCAAAGAGTATTTTATTTTTGAGTTCACTATTTTTATGTTTTCTTGTAGTTATCTTCATGAGCCCCTCAAAAAAAGGTGTTGCAGAACGCAAGAATCGTCACTTGTTGGAAATTGCAACGATCATGCTGCTTTATAGACATGTTCATCAACATTTCTGGGAGGCGACCCTTACTACATGTCATCTTATCAACTGCATGCTCTTGTCCATGTTAGAAGGTCGAAAACCATTCTTCATGTTTTTTCTATCTACTGATCCATTTCCACTCCCTCCCAAAATTTTTGGATGAGTTACTTTTATTCATGATCATCGTCCTGGTCGTTCTAAGCTAGATCCTCATTCTATTTGTTATATTTTTGTAGGGTATTCGCGATCCCATAAAGGTAATAAATATTATAGTCTAGTGTTGCGTTGTTACCTTTTTTTTCAACTGATGTCACCTTTTTTGAGTCTCAATCTTATTACTCTACAACTTAATCTTGTCTGACTCTATCTCCATCCAATGAGAGTGATACCAAATTTCCTACCTACCCTGATCTTTCGGTCTCTACTTCTTTGGCATCTGTGAAACAACGGTCTTCACCTCTGCCCATAAGGCCTGCAATCACTCAAGTGTTCCAACAACGTAAGAACACTACTTCCGACCCAGTTCACGCTATTGTGTCTATTGTTCCCTCACCTCAGGTTACTGCTACACCATTGTCTGAGCCTACAACTATATCCCCATTACATCCAATGAACCTACACCTACTATTCCGAACCTATTGTTCCCTATGATGGTGAACCTTCTGATCATGATCTTTCAATTTCTATATGCAAAGGAATTGCTCCACTGCACATCCTTTATATAGTTGTCTTTCATATGTTAACTTATCGTCTGGCCATTCTGCCTCCATCTATACTTTGGACACTTACCATATTCCCAAGTCATTATCACAACCACTATCACACCCTGTTTGGAGCGAAGCTATGCAGGAAGAGATGACTGCTCTAAAGGAAATGGTACCTGTGATCTGGTTCTTTTTACATATGGAAAATGTTATGTTGTTTGTAAGTAGGTGTACACTATTAAAGTAAACCCATAAGGTTCTCTGGCTCGCCTAGAAGCTCGATTGGTTGCTAAAGGTTATTCATAGACCTATGACATTGATTATTGGTGACATTCTCTCGTGTGGCCAAAATGCCTTCTGTTCGGATCATTATTGCTTTGGCTTCTCGTTTTCATTGCTCGCTCCACCAACTTGATGTCAAGAATACATCTCTCAATGGAGTTCTTGTGGTGGCAGTCTATATGGAGCAACCCCCCAGTTTTGTTAGTAAATCTAAGCCTACACAAGTTTGTTGCTTGAACGATCTTCGTATGGACTCAAACAATCTCCCCGTGCTTGGTTTGGCAATTTCACTGAAGGTGTCACGAGTTTTGGATTGAGGATGAGTGATAATGATCATTCTGTGTTCTATCAACATAATCAGGGAAAGATGCTCTTTTAATTTTATATGTTGATGACATTTGTTGCTGCTAATTTCAGTGGGGGAGCAAACAGATAATTTGTGAACTTTCGAGAAACAATAAAAGCGAAACTGTTGACTTCTTACCGACATTTGACTTTTTCTCACTGCTGCCGCTAACTTGCAAAAAGTTCGAAACACTGGGATGAATCCCGGTGACGAACCCTCCGACGCTCAAGTCAGTAATCATGAAGATTATGCGGGAGCGCTTTGTGGAAAAAATATTGTTTACCTTTTTATGGTGGGGGGAGGGGGGTATTTATAGTCTTCTTTTGAGATAGTTTAGAGATAATCATTTATCTTTATGTTCGGTGTTTTTGGATAAGAAACTGAGTTTAAACCATTTCATGATAAGAGATTTGGTTAAAACCGCCTCTTAGAGATAATCATGAATTTGAATCACTCTTTAAATATAGTGGGTTTGTTCATATTGGGCTGTCAGCCTAACCCAGTAAGGCAAACCCGTTTTTGGTTTATTGGGCTTGGAAAAGACCCAGTTCCCATTTCGGACCCGTTTGTGGTGGAAATTACCATTTTACCCCTGAGAGCTTCAAGATTCATGCCCGATTTGAACGGTCCCGATTTAAACCTATTTTTAGCCGTATCACGAGTCCCCCACTCCCAAACACTAAGTTCAACAGGCTTTGAGGAGTAGTTTTCTTGTTTTAATGGCGTATAGGATTGTATCGGAGTTCTCGGGTGTGTTAGAATCTCACACTGGGTTTAATGATGTCTCATTTAAGCTTTTATAAAACTCATATTTGGTTGTAGAATTTTCTGGATTTTCCAATGATTTTTCCCAATTTTTCAATTATTTGTTGAATTATTTATTCAATTTGTGAAGTTACAATTAATTTTCGAAAAAATCTTAATTAATTGTTCTAATTAACAATTATTTTTCAAAAAATTAAAACAATTTTTTTTCTGAATATATAATTAATTTTAGAACTTTTTAATTAATTTTTTTTGAATTTTTAATCATTTTTCAAAATTTTAAATAATTATTTCAACTTAATAAATAGAAAATTGGATTTAATCGCATGAATTTGACGTGGCAGGATCTGGACCGTTGTTCATATCAATGCACGCTTTTTAAAGCAATCAGATGGCTGGCAACATTTGGCTAGACAACGGCTTAAATCTCAGATGGAGGTCGGTGGTAAGAGCACTCGGCGCCATTGCCAAACCCCATCGACATCTCGGCGTGCTGACGTGTGGCAAGTTTGACTGTTGACCGTCAACGAAGTTTCTTCGCCGTGACGTCGGTGACAAGAGCGCTCGGCGAGAGCTGTCGAGATTCAGGGAGGCTTTGAGAGAGCGACACGTGAAGATTTTGATCGTTGACCATTGACCGTTGATCGTCAACAAAGTTTCTTCATTCGTGACGTCGGTGCCAAGAGCGCTCGGCGAGAGCTGCCGAGGTCCAGGGAGGCTTCGAGAGAGCGACATGTGGAGATTTTGCCGTTGACCATTGACCATTCAATGCCATTTCTCCATTCGTGGCGTCGGTGCCAAGAGCGCTCGGCGAGAGCTGCCGAGGTCCAGGGAGGCTTCGAGAGAGCGACACGTTGAGATTTTGACCATTGACCGTTGACCAGTCAACGCCATTTCTCCATTCGCAGTGTCAGTGCCAAGAGCATTCAGTGAGAGCTGCCGAGGTCCAGGGAGGCTTCGAGAGCGACACATGGAGATTTTGACTATTAACCAGTCAACGCCATTTCTCCATTCGTGGCGTCGGTGCCAAGAGCGTTTGGCGAGAGCTTTCGAGGTCCAGGTAGGCTTCGAGAGAGCGACACATGGAGATTTTGACCGTTTGACTTTTTGCCTCAGTTAATGCCATTTGGGTTTTCCGACCTTTTTGTCGTCTTGTGCTAAATAGGCCAGGCTTTTGTGTTTTGGGGACCTTTTAACCTTGGGGAGCGTTCCAACTACCTCCTCTCTCTATGAAACTCCCCTCCCCGAACTCATTTGCTCATTCCCTAAGTTTTTACTCAGGAACTTTTACCTTTTTGCGAGAGCTTCCGTTGAAAATTTTCTACCTCCAGTGATCTTTCCATCCGTAGCAATCAAATCAAGGTAACTCATAGATAATTTTATTTACTTTAGAGAATGTCTAGGGTCACTTCGGGCCAAGAGACCTCCCCCATCGCCGCCGACAAGCCGAGCTCCAGTCAAGCTCCTATAACCGAGAAGGGTAAGGCTGTAGCAGGGGCTTCTTCGGGTAGTGGTGGAGACCATTATTGAGAGCGATTGAAGAATGTGGGAGTGTGGCAGACTGCCAGACCCTTGACAGGCTTCATCACGTTTGGGAACTACCGGACGACCTGGCCGAGCATATCGTACACGGCCGAGCATGGGGCTTTGAGGAGAATACCGCTTAGGAGACCTCAGAGGTTGACGACACTATTTCCATCTTGAACGATGAGGATTTAAAGTCAATTCAGGAGTGTTTTCTGATCCCGAGAGAATTTGATATGATGCTTCCTGGGCCCGGGGTGAGAGCCAACTTGCCGATGCCAGTGGACATATGCTTTTGGCTCATTGATGCCTTCTTAGCAGGTGCTCGACTTCCGCTCCATCCCTTCGTTGCCAAAGTATTGCGTTGGTACCGAATCAGCCCAGTCTAGTATATGCCTAAAATGTGGAGGCATGTCAACTGGTTCGTCCTCCACTGTCAAGCGGCAAACATTGAGCCACGACTGAGTGTGCTGCAGACTCTGTATCGGATCCATCAGCAGCATAAGACGGAGTTTTGATTTTATCTGTCTCCGAGGCACGGGGTAAAGCTCGTCAACAACAACGACTAGATCAAGAATCGGAGGGATAAGTTCTTTCTGATTCGAAGTTGAGAGTCGTGGAACATCCGACCACTTATGTTGAGGAAGTTTCAATGTGGGTGAAGGAGGGCCCCGTTTTGAGCCCTGAGGAGACCGAGATGGTCAAAACACTCCTTGATCGGCCGAAGTTCGATTGGGGGACCAGACAGAGAAGGCGCTTTACAGGGGGGTCTTAGCCTGATCAACCCTAGTACGCTTTTTGTTCTTTTATCTTAGTTTCTTATTGTCACGCCCTGCTTCCCAAAACTACGGAATGCAAGCACGTGACATGGCCCAGCGAATGACTTGCGTCATCCATGAGCTGTTATCGATTTAACTCAACAATATAGACAAGAAGCAATACAACCACGCATGCAATAAAAGAAGTAATCACATGAATAACAATACTTGGAATTTAAGCATAAAATAACCAACACAATAACAATCCAACATCTGGAATCAACAAAACAATATTCGGGTCAAAAGCCCACAAATACAAGAATTAACAATGTTCAATTTATTTAAGACTTCAACAAAATAATAATTATTTAGGCGGCGATGCAATACAATTCTTTTACCATTGTTGCTCTCCTAGTCCATCAGAAAATTCTCCTTGATTACCTGTAAGCTGTTCATCTAAAAGAGAGGAAAATATATCCTTAGAATAAGTCATGGATAGCAAGTAAAGAAACATAAAAACAATGACAATAACGATATACCGATGAATTCAATGAACGATGAAATCAATAGTATTGAACAGTGAAAAAGCGATAATAGTACAATGTGCAATAACGATGATTTATAATTCTAACAATAAACAATAACAATAATGGTAAGCAATAACGATAACACTGTTCGATAACAATGAAAAAATGCAATGACAATGCGATGAAGATCTTATGCCTATTATTCATTTTAATCCTAACTAATGCACGTACTACTGCATCCCATACTACAGGTTTGATGCATATAATCAATTTCGTTTAGACTAAGGTGGTAGGTTCTATAGATCATGTAGTCGGCACAATATAACACTGGCTATTGCAGCAATTTCTTGCACACTAACGATAACACTGGCAATTTGCAATTTCTTGCACAATGATAATAACACTGGCCATTTGAAATTTCTTGCACAATGACAATAACAATATTTTGGAAACGAGGCCAAATTCCCAAGTACAGTCACTATATTATCAACTACCCTGGTCAACCCTTAACCCCGGCTTGATTAACATTCTTTATTCAATTAACAAGCAATACTAATAGGGAACGATAGGGACAAAAATATCAATAAAAAACGATAATGCGATTAATAAGGGACTCTATAATGACAACACAACTCCAAGATCATGCAATGTACTCTATATACAATCAAATACACCAAATTTAACATTATAGATTCAATTATACATTATTAACATAGAAACCCAATTCTGGAAAGCAGTAGGTTACTGTACTAAAATTAGAATTTCCGTTGCTACAAGGTAGCAAATGTGGATCCGTCCGAAGGTCTAGAAACTAGATTCCTGCCCGGTTCCAACGCATATTTAAAGTCCAAATTCCGACAACAGTAGCTAGGTGAATTTCAGTGTTATTTACAAGTTACCATTTCTGGCTGGTTATCGGTATTAACTAGTTTGAGTTGTAACAACAGTAAATATTCCTTTTAAAAACTAGCAAAAATAATTTCCATTACCCTAAGCATGTTGGCTATCAATCTGGAAATTATCATGTTAATATTTGATCATTAGTTCATCTAATTCATCAGTTTAACATGGTATGTGCATATCTAAAAATACAGCGCAACAGCAGTAAAAAGGTCATAACTCATGCAATATAAGTCGTAATTCAAAAATCCCAGATGTTCTGGAAACTAGAAACATGGGGCTACATTTTATATTCAGGAAGTTATTGATTTTGGTGACATTATCTAGGTCGAAACAGCATGGTAATGTTCAGGTTGGCAATAAATTTCAGGGTATCAATATATTCTTCATGAGTAACATGATTAAATTTTAAGAACGATGAGTTAGGGATTAACAATCATAAATCGCATCAAGTTATATCTATGTGAACATGGTATTAAGATGTATAATGTCCATAACCCTACTAATCACAACCGACTAGCACACCAATATCAATCATATAAACAATCAATACTAGTATACAATCTACAAATGTTATGTGATGTCATTGCATGAAATACAATAATAACTCCTATTCCTATATTCAATAATTAACTACATGTATGCATGCAAGATCTCTATACATTGGAGGCAAAAGACGGTACGAAGTCAAGACTACTACTTGGATTCGCTCATGTAAATCTGTAGTATCCCAACGATAGATAACAATAAAAAAATATGGATCTACTTGCGGGATTCAATAAATGATCTCAAATACGATACAATACAATTCGAGAGAAAGATGACTTGCCTTTAGAACGACGTTAGATCCGATATAGGAAATAACGGGATTAGGATCCCGAGCGACAATCACGAACACGAAGCACTAACACATGCGAGCCACATGCAATCGCTCACACAAACAGTAAACACCCGATCGGGATCCCTTCTTCATGAACAGCAAACACCACAAACCAACCTACTCCAAAACAACAACCACCAACCAACCCCCTTCTCACAAACTCCAAACAGCAAACCAAGACAACAAATCCCCCTCTACAATAGCAAACAGAACCAACTACATGTGCAGCAAAGAACAGCAAGAGCTCGACTCTGGCTCGACTCCGACGGTGGTGGTGCGCGGCTCGATGGCGACGCGACAAGAGGGCATCGACGGTGGGGCTTGAACAGGATGCAGTGGTGAGGCACCGGCGATGGCTGGGATGCATTCAGAGGGGAGCTTTGATAGGGTGAGGGCTCAGAAGAGATGGAGATAAGCGGGAGGTGATGAGTTCTCCGATGGAGGACGACGGTCGATGAAGGGTGTTTGGTGGTTAAAGCGGCAGAGAAGATGAAGGCAATGGCAATGGCGGGGAAGGCGATGGCAATGGTGCGGACGAAGCTCGGTGTTGCGGGGTCTCGCGAGGAGCAGTCGACGGTGGGGAACTTAGGGATGCAGCGATGCTGTAGGTGGAAGAAGATGAATAGGGGGCGACGGGGATAGAGTCAAGGCGACTCGACGATCGATGACAATGAGATGGTTGGAGGAGCGGGATGCAGGCAGGTTGGATACGACCAGGTGCTCGGGAGTTGGATGAAGAAGACAAAGGGGGGGATGAAGAGGTCGATGATGGCGATGGGCAGAAATGGGGTTGCTGCGGCGATGCTCGAGCGGGAGGACGAGGAGGAGTAGCGGCGGAGGGCGGCAAGGATCGAGCTCGAAGTGCATCGAGCGAAGGAGGAAGACAAACGGGGGAAAGGGGTGAGCTTTGTTTCCGTTGGGGAAAAACATAGAGGAGAGAGAGGAAGGTGGAGAGAATGTGAGGGGTTTTGTTGATCTAGGCAACACACAAATAGGAGGGGAATTGGGTTTGGATTAACTTGGGCTTTATATTTGGGCTTCACAAGTAAAATAATAATTATAGAAAGAGTATAAAATTGGGCTTCAAAATTAAATAATTATATAATACAAGACAAATCAAAATCAATGAACTTTACAAAAAAAAATACTAATATGATAAGAATAATAATACATGACAGAATTTGGTTCACCATATTCATAAAAATAATTCAATAATAATAATAATAATAATAATAATAATAATAATAACAATAATAGTAATAATAATAATAACAACAACATTATACAATAAGATAAGGATTGACTTATCAATTTTATATTAAAATAATCCAAACTGGAAAATATATAATCGATCAATTTTAAAATGGAAAGTAAAGTTAAAATACACTATTATTCGAAATAACAAACCTTTTTATTTAGAAAAGATTTTAATTCGAAGATCCAAAAATGAATTTAACAAATAATAATCGAAATACAGAAAATATTCGAAAAATATGTATTTACGGGAACGGGGGTTACACTTATGCTCTTGACTTAGCAAAATTTTTATTTGTTCTTATCTTCGACGCATTTTCTTTTCTGCAGGATCAATGGACTACGAAGCGCTGCTCGCGAAGCATGGAGTCTTGGGTGGCAAGGCCCCTACTACCAAGAAGAGGAAGAGGACGGTTACGAAGATCTCTTCGTCGAAGTCGAAGACGGCTGCCACAGTGGTCTCACAGTCGACGCCTTCAACTACGCCGTCTGCTTCTGTCGGTGCGGGGGATTTCCCTCTTTCGGCAACTTTGGCACTAGAGCTCCCCCCTCCCACTATTGAAGCCGAGGTGTTCCTGACCGAGGAGCACAAGAAGATCTTAGTTCCTAATTGGCAAGTCAGGATGCTCGACGGATTCCTTAGCAACTCGATCGCTTGTATGCATTTGTTCGCCATCTCTCCACGTCGAAGAACAAGGCTGCTCTGGAGGTGGGGACCGTCGGTGACGATGAGCTCGAAATCGCTCGAGCCACCATGTCGGTAAGTTCTCTACTGCTTTGGAGATTCTTTTTGTTTTTTTTGTTTTTTTGACTAATTGTTGGGTTTTCTTTTGCTTGAATGCCTAAGTTTCGTCTTTTCCCACAGATCACTTGCCACTCGGATATTTGATGCAGCAGATGTTTGAACAAGAGAAGGAGCTGAAGCTTGAGAGCGAGAGAGCAGAGGCTGATAAGGCTAGGATTGCGAAAGACCTCGAGCAATCGAGTCTTCAAGCCGAGATGAAATCCTCAAGGATTGATCACCTCGTGGTCGTTGTCACCAAGCTGGAGGCGGACAATGCTCGGCTAGCAAAGGAGAAGGAGCTTGCCATGAAGGAGAGGGAGGAGGTGGTTGCGACTGCAAAGATAGTCATGGCGAAGGAAGCCGAAGGCCAATCGATGAAGAAGGCTAAAGGGTTCTTATACGTGAACATGGCGAAGGCCTACGCCCAAGCCATAGCCGACGTCAAGATAAAATTTCCTGACTTCGATTGTACTGGGTTCCGTCTTTTCCCTGATCCAATTCCTATGTTCGACGACATCGCCGAGGAAGGTGGAGAAGAGGACGGCGAAGAGGATGAAGAAGATGATGGAGAGGAAGGGGCTGAGGGTGGCAAGGTAGAGGTAGACGCATACTCGGGTACCTTTCCCCTTGTGGTCGCCATCGAGGCACAAGTGGTCAACAGAGTGGTTGAGGTCAAGCCCTCTGCAGCCATGGATCCTTCAAAAGAGGTCAGCCCTTGACTTCATTGTAAATTTTCTTTCTTTTTAGTCTAAGTCTTTTGTATCGATGCATAATAGCAGAGTGGCCACCACTTTTGTATCTTTACTTTAGCAAAAAACTTTTTTGGGCACCCTTATTGTGTATGGCAGTGAGACTTAGACATATCTTACAACTTTTAATACTTGAACTTAGAATTATCTTGTAGCTCTATTCAAACTTGGAACTATCTTGTAGTTGTCACACTTGAACTTAGAACTATCTTGTAGCTCTACTTAAACTTACACTTGACCTTAGAACTATCGTGTAGCTCTGTAGCTCTACTCCAACTTTAGGACTATCTTGTAGTTGTCACACTTGAACTTAGAACTATCTTGTATCTCTACTCAAACTTGGAAATATCTTGTAGTTGTCACATTTGAACTTAGAACTATCTTGTAGCTCTACTCAAACTTTAGAACTATCTTGTAGCTCTACTCAAACTTAGAACTATCTTGTAGCTCTATTTGGACTTAGAGCTATCTTGTATCTCTACTTGAGTTTAGAACTATCTTGTAGCTTTTGCGTCTTCACATCAGAGCTATCTTGTAGCTTTCATACATTAAGAGCTATCTTGTAGCTTTCATACATTAAGTTAGAGTAATGCATGCTTCTTTCTTTGATTGGCAGGTCATTGCACTCCCCGTACATGTTTCTCAGGACGGCGAGGCATCTCAGCTTTGTACCAAGCTTTGTATTACTGAGTTGGGGCTCACTCAGTCTCGGGAAAGACTTTCAAAAACTGAAGTGGAGCTCCGCTACTCGAGAAGAGTGTCATCCCGTCGAGAGATAGCAGTGCGGTGCGACGATGGGGTCTCGCGAGAGGTACCCCTTGCTGGGGTAGAAGATAGTCCTTCGGGAGAGGCAACTACTCGAAACCCTTCACGAGTTAAGCTTCTTCGCCGTTCCCTACTCTCAGCAACTACTGAGCGAGATGGGTTGAAGAACGTGGTGCTTGAGCAGAGCATGGAGATCACCCACCTTAAGAGGATGATTCTCGATAATTCTACAGGGAGTGTGCCTCGTTTGGAGTTCAAAGTAAATGATGACTCTCTCAAAGAGAGGATAGTTGAGCTAGAGATAGAGGTCCATCGATTGAAAAGACTTGTTGATGGTGGCAATGTTAGAAGTACGTCGTGCTCGCGAGAAGAGCGCCCCCATGGAAGATCGTTTCATGAATTGGCTCTTTGTTTGCCTGAAGTCCCGCGAATTCCAGGGGATGCTCAGAGCGAAGTAGCTGGTTCATCTAGCGGGGCATCGGTTGGAGTTGCCGCTAGAGCAATAGGCCCCGAGGGCACGTCCCAGCTCGCGGGTCTAGAGATTTCTTTAGAGGGGATGAGAGAACGACATAGTGGTCGTTGGCCGTGCACTTCTCTTAATAGGAGTGTCCCCCTACCTAGAAAGAGTTAGGCAAATTCTCGTAGCTTCGTAGGGGCTTTGTCATTTTGTTGCAATTTTGTACTTCACAATATTGTACTTTATAATTTTGTACTATGCAATTTTTGTGGGAGCTCAAGACTCAATAAACTTGTAGCAACTTTCTATTTGTGGAACTGAATTCCACCAAGTGTTTGAGTGTTGGTTTGTTTGATTTGACTCCTAGTTGGTTGTAAAGTTCGCTTGATAGATTCAACAGTTGTGGGAGCAATTTCGAATGGCGAGCTACTTTGCACTTGCTCGTTTGCAAGTGGCTGAAATAGCGTCGAGCCAAGTGACTCCAAACTTATTTTTTTAAGAGATTCAACAGTTGTAGGAGCGATTCCGAATGGCGAGCTACTCCGCACTTGCTCGTTTGCAAGTGGCTGAAGTAGCGTCGAGCCAAGTATTTACTGAACTTGTTTGTCTGGTTGAGGAGGAACATCTTGGAGTGGGGGAGGAGGAGGAAAAGGAATGGCTCTTTGGCTGGACGCCGCTGCCTTCCCTTTTTCTTTCGGAGGCATGGTTGGAAACTACTTTTACTGGTGAAATATTGTCGGATTGCTTTTTCTGGTTCCCACAGACGGCGCCAATCTGTTGCTGCAAATTTCGGTGTGGGAGCAGACAGATGATTTGTGAGTTCTTCTAGAAACAATAAAAGCGAACCTGTAGGGTTCTTGCCGGCGTTTGACAGTTTCACACCGCTGTCGCTAACCTGCAAAAAGTTCAAAACACCGGGATGGATCCCGGCGACGAACCCTCCGATGCTCAAGTTAGTAATCAGAAAGATTATAAAAGAGCGTTTTGTGGAAAAAATATTGATTGCCTTTTTATGGTGGGGGGGAGGGGGTATTTATAGTCGCCTTTAGAAACAGTTTAGAGAATTTATTTATCTCTATGCCCCGGTGTTTTTGTATAAGAAACAGAGTTTAAATTGTTTCATGATAAGCGATTTGGTTAAAACCGCATCTTAGAGATAATCATGAATTTGACTTACTCTTTAAATATCGTGGGTATTTCCTAATGGATTGTCACCTTAACCAGTAAGACAAACCCGTTTTTGGGTTATTGGGCTTGAAAAGATCTAGTTCCCATTTCGGACCTGTTTGTGGTGGAAATTACTGTTTTACCCCTGAGAACTTCAAGATTTGTGCCCGATTTGAATGGTCCCAATTTAACCCTATTTTTAGCCGTATCAACATTGTAATTACATGAGATGATCAGAATGATATTCAAGATTTGAATTTGTATATTCAATAAAAGTTTCAAACAAAGAATCTCGGGTGACTGAAGTATTTCTTAGGGATCGAGGTAGCTCGATCTAAGAATGGAATTTCCTTATAGTAGAGAAATTATGTGTTGGACATACTTACTGAGAACGGTATGTTTGATACAAACCATCACACCTGATGGACCCAAACTATAATCTATTTTCAGATTAGGGAGACTTACTGGAAGATCTATGGAGATACATGATGCTTGTAGGAATTGAATTATCTTATGGTGGCTCGTCCAAATATTGCATATGCAGCATTTGGATGAAGTTATGAGAATTCTTCGGTACTTTAGGAGTTCTGCAGGAAGATGATTCATGTATACATTATCGAATTGTTTGGTTCTCATATGCTGATTGAGTTGGTTGCCCGACTACTAGGAGATCCACCACAAGATATTGTGTGTTTGTTGGAGGAAGCATAGTTTCTTGGCGGAGCAAGAAACAGAATGTGATCTTCGAGTACAAAACCTGAGTATCGTGATATAGCTGATGTCACGTGTGAGATGACTCGAGTTAAGCGTTTCCTTAATGAGATGGGGGTTGTCCAACATGTGTTGATGCGTCTGTATAGTGCAGCTAGTCTACCATACATATAGCCATTAATGTTGTATTTTATGAACAGACCAAGCATATTGAAGTCGACTGTTATGTGGTTCACAACAAATTAGTGACACTCTGTATGAACCACCACAGATAGAGGTTAAACATATTAGCACTGATCACTAGTAGCTGATGCTCTCACAAAGCTCCTTGCCAGAGCCAAAATACAGTTCATCAATAACATGTTTGTCATGTATGATATATATGCTCAAACTTAAGAAGGAGTATTAGATATATTGTTGTAGTTATATTAGTTGTTATATTCCGGGTAGAGCCTGTACTTGTGTATTTTGTATATACACTAGAAATTGTATCCAAATAAGTGAATCAATAAGAAATAAAAAATCACTCAATTCTCTGATGATGTCGATAGAATACAGAATGAGCATAATATAAAAAAACAATTAGAGTTTTTGAAAACAAAATTTAAAATATCTAATGGAGGTGATATTTATTTCTTTCAATAATTACTAAGGGAGGTGATTTTTATTGAAGTAAATTACACCAAATGCTCTGTAAATGTGGAAATTAATGATGGTGAATTATTTTGAGCTGTCATCCCAATTAGGGCTGCAAACGAGCTGAGTTGAGCAGAGTATCTTGAGGCTCGAGCTCGGCTCGTTAAGAAATAGAGCTCAGTTTGGAGCTCGAGCTCGGCCCGAGCTCGTTTCGAGCCGAGCTTTGACCGAGTTCGAACTAAGTAGCTCGCGAGCTTAGCCTAATAATCAAAAAAAGCCCAAGCTCGAGCTCGGCTCGTTAAGCTATTGAGCTCGAGCTTGGCTCGTTAAGCTATCGAGCTCGAGCTTGGCTCGAGCTCGTCTCGATTCGAGCTTTGACCGAGCTTTGACCGAGCTCGAGCCGAGTAGCTCGGTTTGTTTGCAACCCTAATCCCAATTACTATTTTATATATATATATATATATATATATATATATATATATATATATATATATTCTTTTTCTTTTCACAACCAGACTGTAGCTACATACTTAAATATCTTTTTCCGTATAGAGAAATGCAAGAAGGTTTGAACTTTCGCCCTCTCGCTTACAAGAGAACAGTCCGACAAATAGATCCTAGTGGCACTTGCGATCCTATATCTATCTATTAATCCTATTTTTTTATCAAAAAAAGAAAAATCTATCAATCCTCTATCTCTCTCTCTGGCACTTGCCCTACTATATCTTTCTATTAATCCTTTTTTTAATCAAAAAAAGAAAACTCTCTCTCTGTTACATAATGTGAAAATTGTATCTTACCTGTAACGTATGTATTGTTTTAAGCAAATCAAAAGCTGGTGGTAGCTAGTATGCCTCGAGAAAAGGAATGAACTATCTTTTCATAGTAATATTACTGTTTGAAAGATTAGGAGGAAATAAATGATAACTAAACATGTGTATTGCACATGCTAATTATAATGCACATGCTAATTATAGAGTGTATATCTCTAATCTCTAATATTATAATGGAAGAAGGTCTTAGTGTCATTTGTCAATCTACCAGCAGCATATGCAACGCATTTATATAACTAATATATAGGAAGTCTTAGGTTCAAATTCAAACTACTTCTGAGTTCTTACTTTTTAAAAAAACTATATTTATTAATATGTGCATCACACGTGTAAATCTCTAATCTCTAATCTCTAATAATAATATTGTTAAGATAGATCAGAGAGATGAAAACAATACTGGATATTGAATTGAGTTCAACCAAGTACAATACCACCTATATATAGGAGGAGAACAAATATCAAAACAAGGCTGCAACCAATAGGGGACTATAATAATATTTAACACCTCCACTCAAACTCACGATGGGTCAAACATTGTGAGTTTGCCTACTAAGTATCTAAATCTCTGAACAGTATGAGATTTGGTGAAGAAGTCTGCAGTCTGCTGGGAAGATGTAACAGAATGGAGAGAAATGGTCTCCTGCCTCAAAGCACTCACGAACATAATGGCAATCAATCTCTATATACTTCGTTCGCTCATGGAAGACCGGGTTGCTTGCAATGTGCAATGCACTCTGGTTATCACAATGAAGAGGAGTAGCTCCTGTAAGAGTGACACCCATATCTGATAACAGCCAACGAACATGAACAATCTCTCTAATAGTAGCTGCCATTGCTCCGTACTCAGCTTCAGTTAAAGAACATGCAACAACTGCATGTTTCTTACTTCGCCATGAGATCAGCGAATCACCAAGAAATAGACAGAAACCGGTGGTAGACCGTCTGGTAGTAGGATCACTTGCCCAATCTGAATCAGAATATGCACTCGACTCTAGTTTGGATGTAGCAGACATGAATAATGAGCGAGTAATAGTGCCCCGAAGATATCTGAGAATCCGAAGAAAAGCACCGTAGTGAACTGATGTAGGAGCAGAAACAAACTGACTGACAACACTGACGGCGTGAGCAATATCGAGTCTGTTCATGCATAAGTAGACAAGTTGTCCAACAATCGGTCTGTATCTAGTGGGATCAAGAAGAAGCTCACCATCAGTGGGACGAAGTTTCACATGAAACTCTAAAAGTGTATCGGATGATCTACTGTCAGAAAGGCATGCTGTGGAGATAATATCTGATGTGTATTTCTGTTGAGAAATGAGTATCCCCGAGATCTATGAGCAATCTCAGGCCCACAAAATAACGTAGTCTGCCGAGGTCTTTCATATGGAACTGCTGATGAAGATATTTCTGGGTGGATGTATTACCCACAGAGTCATCCCCAGTAATGATCATATCGTCAACATAGAGTAGTAGAATTATCTTCCCCTGCGGTGATGACCGCATAAACATAGAATGGTCTTGAGAACTCTGACTAAAACTAGCCTTGGTGATGACAAGGCAAAAACACTCAAACCAGGCTCGAGGGGCCTGCTTCAAACCATATATAGCCCGACGTAGTCGACAAACATGACGAGGAGGAGTAGGGAGGTTAGGAGGAGGATCCATATAAACAACCTTAGATAAGGTACCATGAAGAAAAGCATTCTTCACGTCCATCTGGTATAACGGCCATTGGCGGATGGCTACAACAGCAAGAAAGGTGCGAACAGTAGTCATCTATGCAACGGAAGCAATGGTCTCATCATAATCAATGCCATGATCCTGAGTAAACCCTCGGGCTACTAGACGGGCCTTGTGCCGCTCAATAGATCCATCAGGTTGATATTTGATCTTGAAGATCCACTTGCAGCTAATAGGCTGAACGCCCTCTGGTAGAGGAACAACATCCCAAGTGCCAGTCTGATTAAATGCACTTAATTCCTGTGCAATATCTTTCCTCCATTTAGGGTATTGAATTGCGTCTTGATAGGTTCTGGGTTCACATGTAGAGTGTATAGCAGTGAGATATGCATGAAACTGTGGTGAGTAGGAAGCTAGGGTGGCAAAACCAAACTGGTCAGAAGGACCAGTGGCATCAGGTGTATAACGTGCCGGAGGAATACCAGAAGTGGAACGGATAGAGTGACGAAGAGATGGTGGACTAACAGGGTATGGGGGGAGGACGGTGGAGTAGGTGCATGTGTCGGTGGGGAAGTAGGTGGGATGGGTGCTGACTGCTGTGGGGATGCAGGTGGTGTTTCGGTAGGGGAAACAACAGGTGTAAGGACTGCAGGAGATGTGAATGGAGCCAGAGGAGTGGGATCAAAAGGAATGCGGGAAGATAAAGTCGGAGGGCTAGTAACAACTAGGGAATCGAGAAATCTAGTATCCTCGAGGGGGGGTCAGGTAGTAAGGGGAGTCTTCCACAAAGGATACATGTCGAGAAATGCGGACACGACTCGCTGATGGATCAAAACAATGATAACCTTTGTGTTCAGGATTGAGACCTAGGTGAGTCGTACTCCCTACCTCGATCTAGACACCAGCAGCATCTCCCTCCACATTGTGCTCTCAGTCATAGCAGCGCTAATCTTATTTCTCCCCACAGTGCTTCTTCCCTTACATCCTCGGCCATGCCCGTCACTCCAGCCTTGCCGTCTCCTGCTGATTGGACTAATCTTCAGCAATGCCTCACTCAGCTGGAACTACAGCTCATGGGTCAGTCTAACCTTACCATAGTGTCATTTGTAAATCTATCAACGCGTGTAACACACGTGTAAAACTATTATAAAAGAGGTCTTAGGTTAAAACCCAAACTACATCTGAATTTTTATTTTTAAAATACTATATTTATTAAGATGTGCATCGCACGTGTAAATTGCTAGTATACATAACCATAGAGAACACGATATACATATTGATAAATAACGAGTTTAGGAAAAAAATAACGGATTGCGACCGAAATGAATGAAAGAACAATTATATGGTTGGAGCACTATTCATATCATGCAACGGGGTTGATATGGGTCAGATGACGTGGCCCCTCCTGGGCCACAGGATCCCCTCAAAAGCCATTCACCCCCGATCATCAGGCCTGCCAGGTCAGCCCTAAGCCTCCGGGCTTCCGCCACGTCAGGCCCATCGGCAACCGGGTCAAGACCCGGCCCTAAACGGTTCCAAACCCGGTTGGCAATGCCTATAAATACCAGGCCCTCTACCCCTTCAAAAGGTAATCAATCACTCCCCTCTAAAATACCTAGTTACTGTTGCTCTTCAGTGAATGACTAGACCGTCGGAGGGCATGCCACCGGGATCAAACCCAGTGTTCCTAGGCCGAGTGCAGGTACACGAGACTTCTGGATCCGAGCTTCCAGATCCGAGCCGAGCCTCCAGATCCGAGCTGAGCATCCGACCTCCACCTCACTCCCACCCACTCCCGAGCCATTCCCTCAGCTGAGGGTCGGGCGTACCATCAGTACCGAAGCTTCCGCAAAAATACAAATTGAGAGAACTCACACCTGGTGCAGCCACCCCCAAAAAACAAACCGCATCAGGTTGGTGCCGTCTATGGGAAACCTTGGTACGGACACCAGTCCGAACCCAGCCATTTACGGCATTCCATCAATCCGAGCTCACATGGCACCCAAGCCCAGGAGAGCTGCCACCTCTACACGTCATCAGGACGCTCCTCTTCAGGACGTCCCCACCGACACTCATGGATCCAACAATCCGAGGGTCAGCCTCAGAACTGAGTCGGGCGATTCTTGCTCGGTCGTACTCGACCTGCGTCGGGTCATCCAGAACCGACAGGCCAGTCAAACGAGGGGAGGGGCCGCTTCCAACTCGGTCCCGAACCGTCTCAGGCCTCCACCCCGAGAGTGAGAGCCGGCGCTCGGCCGCATCGACCGGAGGGCGCCACCCCAACGCGACCCGGCCGAACGGGCTCCAGTCACCCACCGTGAGTTCCAAGACTTCCAGAACGAGATCTTGGAGGCTATCCTAGGGACTCCTGTCAACGAGGCACTCCACCGCTCTCACTCGCGCTTGGATGTCGGAGCCAGCGCATCTGTAGCCTGACAGTCCCGCCAAAGTATGACGAGGACATCCTAAGATGCCTCCAGGAAATGGAGAATCGCCTCGACCACTTCGGCGATGGCAGCGCGAGGCCGACTCAGGGTCATAGGCCGACCCGACCTCCTTTCTCCGCTGCAATCTTACAGGCAGAAATACCTCGGAATTTCCAACCTCCCCAATTCGAGACCTATGATGGCAAGGGTGATCTTGCTGATCACATGGAGGGTTTCAAGACCCTCATGATGATTCACAGCACTTCGGATCCCCTCCTATGCCGCACTTTCCCTGCTACCCTCCGGGGTCCGACTCGGGAATAGTTCCCCAAGCTCGTCCCCGGTTCGATTTACTCGTTCGACCAGCTGGAGGCCAATTTCCTAGCCCACTTCGTAACCAGCAGGGAAGCCGAGAAGATGAGCGCGTCCCTACTGGACCTCCGGCAGAAGAAAGGGGAGTCACTCCGACAGTTCGTTCGGAGGTTCACCACGGAGGCGAGGTCGGTCTCCTCCCTCGATGCTGGGGTCGCCTCGGCGGTGTTCAGGCACAACGTCCGACACGGCCAGTTGAAGGCATCCCTGACGAAGAAACCTCCCCTCGATTTTCCTGACCTGCTCAATCGGGTCGAAAAGTACATCCAGGCCGAAGAGGCCCTAAATCCTGAGGACACCATGGAGATTCAGGGAAAGGGGAAGCGCAAGGTCGACGAGACGGAGCCAGCAAAGAAGGTACCAAAAGACGGGACCATCATGAAGAAGGTCCCTGCAATCGCACACTTCGAAAGGTACATGCCACTGACACAGAATGTGTCGGCTATTCTCTTAGCAATCGAGGACATGACCTCGTCCAGATGCCCCTTCGACCGACCAATAACAAGAAAAGAGATCAGCGGTTCTACTGCCGCTTCCACCAACAGGCACGACACCGACCACTGTCGGGCCCTGAAGGACGAAATCGAGGCCCTCATCCAACGAGGGTACCTCCGGGAATTCACACGGAAAGACGCATGGGACCAAAGAGACACGAGGAACCGGAGGCCTTCTCCTCCTCGCACCCCCAAACCACGTCCCGAGTGGAACCCCGAGCCCGAAGAGACCGAAGGTCAAGCCATCCTGCATTGCATCCATAGGGGGCCCATGGGAGGAGAGTCCAGCACTTCCTGCAAGGCATTCATCTGAAAGGTAAATGCCGTCTGGGGTCTCCCTTCCCCCCAGGTTCAGTAGCTCCCTGTCTCCTTCTTAGAGGAAGACCTGGAGAGGGTCCGACTCCTGCACTGCGATGTGCTCATCATCAGCCTTGTCATGGCGAACTACGAGGTCCGTCAAATCCTCGTAGACAACAGGAGCTTGGTGAACATCATCTTCCTGGAAGCATTCGAGAACATCAAGCTCCCCCGAGATAAGCTGAAGCCAGCTGGGTACACCCTGTATGGGTTCTCCGGTATCCTAGTGCCAATTGAGGGGATCGTGACCTTGGATGTCACCGCCGGTACGGCCCCTCACAGATGGACCGAGTCGATGGACTTCATGGTTGTGAACGTCAAAGCAGCCTACAACGCCATCCTCGACCGACCGGGGCTCTGCTCCCTACAAGCTGTTCCCTCAGCCTATCACCAAAAGTTGAAATTCCCCATCGAGTCAGGTGTCGGGGTTGCCGAAGGGAACCAAGAAGCAGCATGATCGTGCTATATGATGGCGATCGGTGGCGGTGTGTTCCCCCTGGACGCCGTCGACCTGCAGCCCGAAAGAAGCCAGCCCTGAGCCTGAACCGGCAGACAAACTAGAAGAAGTCTCGTTCGAGATAGGGGACATGTCAGAGTGGTTCCGCATGAGCTGCTCCCTCGTGCCCGACCTCAAGTCCGACCTGATCGACTGCATTCACCGCAATGTCGACCTCTTCGCTTGGAAGCCCTCCGATATGCCCGGGATCTCCGAAGACCCGATCATGCACAAACTCAGCGTGATCCCCGGCTCGAAGCCGATCGTCCAAGAGCGACGTAAGTTTTCCCCGGAGAGGCAGCAGGCAGTAAAAGCGGAGGTGGACAAACTCTTGTCTGCCCGTTTCATACAGGAGGTCAGCTACCCCGAGTGGCTAGCGAATGTCGAGATGGTCAGAAAGGCGAGCGGGAGCTAGAAGATCTGCATAGACGTTACTGACCTCAACAAGGCATGCCCCAAAGATCCGTTCCCTCTCCCAGCATCGACGCTCTGATCGACGCAACGTCGGGTCACGAGCTCCTTTATTTCATAGACGCCTTCTCAGGCTACAACCAGATCTGAATGTTCCTCCCTGATATAGCCAAGACGTCATTCATCACGGACCAAGGTCTTTATTGCTACCGGGTTATGCCCTTCGGGCTGAAGAATGTCGGTGCTACTTAACAGAGGCTCGTCAACCGAGTCTTCAAGGATCAGATCGGTCGCAACATGGAGGTGTACGTTGACGACTTGCTCGTCAAGAGCCAGCAGGGATAGGACCACGTCCCCGACCTGGAGAAAGCCTTTGGGGTCTTTCGGACCCATAATAGAAGACTCAATCCGGCGAAGTGTGCGTTCGGCGTCTCCTCAGGGAAATTCCTCAGGTTCGTCGTTAGCCAGCGCGGTATCGAGGCGAACCCCGAGAAGATCCAGGGCATAATAGACATGGCCTCTCCTAGAAATATCAAAGAGGCCCAGAGGCTCACCGGAAGACTGGCGGCCATCAGCCGTTTCCTCTCCAATTACGGAGAGAAGTCCCTCCCATTCTTCAAAGCTTTGCGCGGCACCGGAGGCTTTGAGTGGGGTACTCAGCAGCAAGAGGCATTCGCCCAATTGAAAGAGTAACTCGCCAACCCTCCTCTCCTCAGCAAGCCCGAACCAGGCGAGCCCCTCTGGCTTTATCTTTCGGCTTCGGAAAATGTGCTTAGTGCTGTTCTCGTTCGAGAAGAAGACGGAGTCCAAAAGCCGCTATACTATGTGAGCAAGGTTCTGCTCGCCGCCGAGGCCAGATACTCAAAAATGGAAAAGGTGGCATACGCCCTGGTCATGGCCGCACGGAAGCTTCGTTCCTATTTCTAGGCGCATTCAATTCAGGTACTCACGGACCAACCTCTGAAGGCCGTACTCTACAAGCCTGAGAGCTCTGGACGACTGGTCAAGTGGTCGATCGAGCTCAGTCAATACGCCATCGGCTATCAGCCAAGAACGGTCATCAAGAGGCAGGCCCTCACTGAGTTCATCACGGAATGCACCATATCCGAGCAACCCAAAAGTGGAGAGGCCGACTAGACGTGGGAAGTTTACGTCGACGGCTCCTTTTGCGAAGCGGAGAGTGGTGCGGGCATCATTTTGCGAGGACCTGATAATTTCCTTCTTCAATATTGCCTCCGCCTCAACTTTCCAGCCTCCAACAACGAGGTCGAATATGAGGTGGCCCTGATTGCCGAGCTCACCCTGGCACATCAGGCAGATGCTAGACAGATCAGGGCTTTCAACGACTCTCAGCTCGTGGTCAATCAGATCACCGGAGAGTATGAGGCCCGTGACGATCAGATGATCCGGTACTTGGCCGTGGTCCAGTAGCTCTTGGCATCCTTTGACGAATCTGTAGTCTTAGGGATCCCCAGAGAGCAGAACGCCCAGGCTGACGCTCTATCAAAGCTAGCCTCCTTGTCCTTCGAAGGTCTCGACCGCACCGTCCTGATCGAAGTACTCCTGAAGCCGAGTACTGACCTCCCCGAGACCTTCTGTATAGAAGACGGAGCTCAGCCTGACGATTGGACCAATCCCATCAGAAAGTTTCTAATCAAAAGAGAGCTCCCCGAAGACCGAGCAGAGGCGAGGCGGATCAGGGTCCGTTCAGAGAGGTTTGCCATGATCAGCGAGACCCTCTTCAAACCGTCGTACACCATGATGGACGGAAGGCCCTACCTCTGCTGCTTAACCCCCGACAAGGCAAAGTATGCTCTCAAGGAGCTCCTTGAAGGAATTGGCAGTGCCATATGGGAAGTCGATCGCTTGCGCGAAAGGCTCTGGATCACGGGTATTACTAGCCCACAATGATGCAAGATGGCCTGGCCATGGTAAAGAAGTGTGGCCCTTGTCAAAGGTTCTCCTCAGTGAGAAGAGCTCCGCAAGCCAACCTCCGCTCCTTGGCCAGTCCGACCCCCTTTGCTATGTGGGGGATGGATCTGGTAGGCCCATTTCCGAAGGCAACAGGCCAAAGAAAGTTTTTCATAGTGGTAACTGACTACTTCACAAAGTGGATCGAGGCCGAGCCCCTAGCCATGATCACCGAGCAGCAGACCCAACAATTTTTCTGGGGACACATCCTCTGCCGATTCGGGATTCCACACGTACTTATCACAGATAATGGGACTCAATTTGCGGGTAAGAATTTCCAAAAGTTCTGCGAGGATCTCGAGATCCAACAGCGCTTCTCTTCGGTATGCCACCCACAGTCGAACGGCCAGGCCGAGAACGCGAACCGCCAGATCCTTGACGGTCTCAAGAAACAACTTGATAACTCTTCCAAGGGGTTATGGGTCGACGAGCTGCCAAGCGTTCTCTGGGCCCACTGAACGATGAAAAGAATCCCCACGGGAGAGTTGCCATTCAACCTGACATATGACACGGAGGCCGTAATTCCCCTGGAGATCGGGCTCCTTTCACCCCGAATCATGGCCTTCGAAGAAGCAAGTAACTCGGCACAGCTACTTGCTGATCTGGATCCCATAGACGAGGTCAGGGAGAAATCTGCTATCAGAAGAAACACCTACCAGCAAAGGATCGAAAGGTTCTACAACAAAATGGTGTGTCCCACCGACATCAAGCTAGGGGACCTCGTCCTCCGGAAGCTGGCGGTATCTAACCCCGGCCAAAAGATGAAACTGGCCCCAAACTGGGAAGGTCGTACAAAGTTTCTGAGGTCGTACGCCCAGGCACGTACCGCCTCACCGACCCGGAGGGCAAGGATGTCAGGAGGCCCCGGAACACAGAGCACCTCATTAAGTTCCTCGAAGGGGAGGATTATACTTTGCAGATGCCCCCATGTAAATTATAAAAAATGTAATCGGCACGTCGTGCCTTGTTTTGTATAGTCAAAATATATTGTAATTATGCCAGCTTTCTTAAAACAAGCTTCGGCTTCGTATTAGCTCTCTTAACAAACAAGTCTCGGGCTTGGCCTTCGGAAGAAACCGCGAGCCATAAAAAGCTTCCCTTACAAGCTTGGGGCTCGGCGTTCGGAAGAAACCGCGAACCACAAAAAGCTTCCCTTACAAGCTTGGGGCTCGGCGTCCGGAAGAAACCGCGAACCACAAAAAGCTTCCCTTACAAGCTTGGGACTCGACGCCCGGAAGAAACCACGAGCCGCAAAAAGTCACTCCTAAGGAATGGGGGCTCGGCATCGACCTCGAGCATGGCTTGGGCTTGTTAAAATCCATCAGCCTATGCGCTCGGCGATTGATGGAACTGAGATGATTCCCAGGACTACGGATTGGTGTGCGTATCGATTGTTAAAAATATAACAGATTAAATTCGTGATCTAACCCTATATAGCGGAATCTAGGGTTCACGATTTATACCTGCGATGAGAAGAAGACAACAGCGACCCCAAGATCTTCTGCGCGTATTCCTTCCTCGGGTTGGACGTCGTGTGGGTGACGATCTCCCAACCTTTCTTCTCCTTGGCTGACCTCTCTTTCTCTCCTTACGTGAATCACGAGTTTTGAGAAAAAATCTTATATTTCAGATTGTGAATGACGGCCAGAGAATAGAGGATATATATAAGGCTACGGCAGGGACCATGAGGAGAAATTAGGGTTAGGTCTCCTAACGAATCTGGGTATCCCGTGTTCAGCCCGAACACACAACCCAGGCCCATTAACAATAGCTCGGTCCACTAAGGAGCTATTGTTGCACTACCTTCCTAATCCCAAATTATATTTATGGGCTCCTTTTATTATATGCTCGTTCAACTCCCCATGTTAAGATATCGAATGTCCGTCGATCAAGTTAAGTTACTGACAACTATATTGATCAACATCTTTTATCCTTAAGTAGTACCACTCAACTTTATTTGTCATGTCGGATGTAATCCACCTGCAGGGTTTACATGACAATCCTTATGAGCTCCTTAAGGGGACATCATCAACCCGACGTATCGGGACATGGATTCCTTTTACAATCAACAGCCCATCATACATACAATGCTATTACCCAATTCATAGAGGTTGTTGATCCATAATGAATCTCACTCTTTTATGAGTCAAAGTAATGCACACTGCATATACATGTCTGTTATTATATCTGGATTAAGAGCATAAGCATCCATAATAACAGAGGTGTTTGTTCTCTTTTGTAGTCAGTACAAAGAGAACAACCTCAAGTGGTCCTGTTCAATACACACAAAGTGTACTAGTGTAAACCTATAGTCAAGACAGACTAATACCAGATTACACTACAACCTTTCCAATGGATTGTCCAAGTCCGTCTAGGTTGTGAACTATTTATATATTCCATAGGGAACTGATAATATGATCTTCTGTGTGTCACCTCACACCATATTATCAACCTTATAGAATATCAGACACTTGCATTAATATTATAATAAACACAATATGCAAACATATGCCCATATGATTCTCATTCAAAAACATAAGAAAATAAAGTTAATACAAAAGTGATGCTTTCAGTATATAACCCTAACAGCGATGACCACCAGCTACACCCGTGCTATCTTTCCAAGAAAAGGTGTGGGGGATTGGCGTCGACCTCGAGTAAGGCCTTGGCTTTTTTCAAAGCCATGCGACCTTTATGCTCGGCGATGACCTTCAGCTATGCCCATAACCAGCTTCTCTAGGTATGGGGGCTCGGCATCGACCTCGAGCATGGCTTGGGCTTGTTCAAGTCCATCAGCCTATGCGCTCGGTGATGACCGCCAGCTACACCCGTGATATCTTTCCGAGAACAGGTGTGAGGGCTCGGCGTCGACCTCGAGCAAGGTCTTGGCTTTTTTCAAAGCCACGCGACCTTTAAGCTCGGCGACGACCTTCAGCTATGCCCATAACCAGCTTCTCTAGGAATAGGGGCTCGGCATCGACCTCAAGCATGGCTTGGGCTTGTTCAAGTCCATCAGCCTATGTGCTCGGCGATGACTGCCAGCTACACCCGTGCTATCTTTCCAAGAACAGGTGTGGGGGCTCGGCGTCGACCTCGAGCAAGGCCTTGACTTTTTTCAAAGCCACACGACCTTTACGCTCGGAAACAACCTTTAGCTACGCCCATAACTAGCTTTTCTAGGTATGGAGGCTCGGCATCGACCTCGAGCATGGCTTGTGCTTGTTCAAGTCCATCAGCCTACGTGCTCGGTGATGACTTCCAGCTACACCCGTGCTATCTTTTGACCGACCGCCCCTTCTGCCTCAGTGGCGACCTCTAGCAAGGCCAGACTCGGCAATGACCTCGAGCTACACTCCTACCCTCCTCACTCAACAAATCGTCAAGGAAAATAAGTCAAAATTTTTATTACTCATAGAGCGCAAGAAACGGCCGCCCCATACAATGAAAGTTTACAAATCACTCATCGCTCGGCTTAAAACTCAAATTCAGTGCTTCCTAGGGGATCCTTCGCGCGCTCGGCCGGTCCGGCCAGCGAGGGTATCCCGGCGACGGAGCTTTCCGCATCTACAGGCTGGGCCGCCTCCAAGAAAAAGGTCGGAGAAAGTCCAATTATGGAATTATTCGTCTCCTCGACCAGACCGGCGCCTAGCATTAGCTTCAACATACGGATCTCCAACTCTTTCTTTACAACAGCCTCACAGAGAAAAGACTCCGAAGCCGATCGCCCACTCGAGGCATCCGAGATCGACCAGTTCGTCTCAACAACCCACCAATCCCGGTCGACTATGGCTCTTTTCAGACGAGCGACCTCCAAGCTGAGCTCTCTAGACTTGTTCATAAAGTAATTCACTGCGGCCTCTCGATTCCTAGCCTACTTACGTTGGCAAGCCAGAACACTCTCTATGGCTCCCAGCCCAGCTCGGACCCAGGAGACCTCGGTAGAACCAAGGTCGGTGCCGAGGACCTCATGTGTCTATCAAAAAGACGGGAAAAACAACCGGTCACAAAAGAGACGAAAAAACACAAGTCATACAGCATTGGCCAAAAAATTCTCAGTTTATAAATTCAAAAATTTTCTAGTTACAAAAAGCGGTGGCCAGTCCACGTTCGGCAATTACAAAAAGAAAGAGAGAAGGAAATTCCTAGACTACTAATTAGGAGGGGAACGACACCTCTTCATCACCTCGGTCACCCCCGGCCTCCAGTCGAGCATCCCCCTGCTACTCGTCCTCCCCGCCGCGGGGCGTCAGCGGAAGCTCGGGGAACTGCCACTCGTAGTGGAGGTGGCCGATCCGAAGGTCCGAATATATCTGCAGGATGTGCTCCCTGGCCTTGTTATAAGCCTCGTCCTGCGAGGCGATCAGGGTGTCTGCCATGGCGATCGCCGCCTCGTCGCTCTCCTTCTTGGCCTTCGCCTTGAAGTGCACCAGCTCGTTCGCATGATGCTCCATGATGGAGACCAGCTGAGCTTGGGCGATCGCAAGGGCAGACTCCGCCGCCGTCAGCTCAACCTTCAGCTGAGTGGCTTTCCGAAGATAGCGCTTAGCGTTCTTCTTCTTGATGATGATCTCCTTCTCGAGGCACTTGTGAAAGTGCTGCGCATGCTGCATCGCCTGGCCGAGGAGGATCAAGTTAGAAGAATACTCTGCAAAGCTAAACCAAAAATGCAAAAGGAATACTTATCGTGAGGCGGGCCTGAGCGAACCTCATGTAGGACGTATCAGCCGTCTCCACCACCAGGTTCATACGATCCTGCTCGGTGGCGAGGTGCTCCACCACCTCCACCGCAACCAGACCCTCGAGGAGCGTATCCCCTGATTTGACCCCCCCAGTCAGGGGCATACGGCCTCATGCCCTGCCGACCCACCATCTGCTCGGCAGTCGAGCGAAGTGGCGGGAGAGGCCCCCTTGCGACCTTGGCAACCTTTTTGCTGCAGGAGCTCGCCCCCGGATCTCTTGTCAACCTCGAAGAATGGTGGTGGTGCTTCTTCGCCCTCCTCGGGGTCGACTCCTCTAGCCTTGGAGTCGCAGCCTGGCTGGTCCCCGCCCTCGAGGCGGCCTTTTTCGCAATGTCGGCCCTCCTCTTAGCGGACATGGCTAGTACAGCATTTCGGTTGTCGAGCTCCTTGGCAAACATTTCTAAAAAAAGAAGTAAAAATGTTAATACGAAGGTAGAAAGAAAGACGGAATGGAAACAAAAATATACTAGGGTTGGCCGGGCTCAGTCCGGCTCGGGCGAGGTGTAGCTCTGTGATACGAAACCACCCGATGCTGTGCCCCTCCAAGTTCTTATCAACCTTTGCCCACTCCTTCTCAGTCAAATCTCTTTGCTTCGGCGGCTTGTGGTTCGGCTTTCCAAAATTCCAAACTGTAGGGATTTCCCAAGGATTCTCTCTCCGGACTATGAAGTACTTCTCCTTCCACCCCTTTATGGAGTCCAGATGTCCGTGCATCACCTTCTTGTGAGGGCGAGGCGAAAGATAGAAAATCCCCTCTTGGTCCCCGAGCGAGCTCATCCCCAGGATGGCTCGGTAGTACGTGAGCCTCGGCGTGATCCCTTTCTCCTGACACTTCAAAATGAAACACACTAAGTGTTTCCAAGAGTTGGGACCGTACTGCATGGGGCTCAGCTCCCCCCAATTCAGCACCCTCTTGATGAACGGATGCAGTGGAAGTCTCAACCCCGAGATGAGAGCATCCTTAGGGAACATGCAGAAGCTCGACTCAAGCGTGGTGGTCGGGCGGATTCCTAGGTTCGGCACAAGAAGCTCGAACTCCCGTGGAATAAAGTAAGCTGCCCTCAAGATGGGCAAGTAGTCCCTATGCAAGTCGAACTGATGCTATCTATCTTAATCATGGACCGGTCCTCGTCCCTCAGCAGTGAGGTGTACGCCAGAAGATCCTCCATGTCGTCAGGGTACATCCTGATTGACCCTGAATTTTTGCTGGAGAGATGGAAGTACTTAAACCCGAAGTCATACTCATATTTGTCCTTCTCGGCCGGACTGTCGGGCTGTATCCACTTCCTCTTCCTCCTTCGGGGGCGATCCTTGCTATCGGGGGAAGGGGTCGCTAAGGGAGGCAACGGGGGGAGGTCTGCCGCTTCTTCCTCTACCTCTTCTGCGGTCCCTCCGACCTCGCCATGATCACTACCACCTTCAGTCCCTCGCTCGGACCCCTCCTGACCATCGCCCTCCTCAACTTGCTCCTCTTCTTGCGGGCCTCCTTCCCCGGACTCATTCTCCTCCTCCATAAACCCCTCTCCCTTGGGGTCTTTCTCTTCGAGCTCCTCCTCTGTAGGCTCCTTACCCGGCCTACGGGACTGCAAGGGCTCTACGATGAAAGTTACTTCGCCCTCGCTGTTCGACCCTCCAACTGATAGAACCTCCTCCTTTACCGAGTGCAAGTCACTCGACAACCAAGATATCGAAGACGAATGAACTTCCTCCTCTGTGCGACCTGAAGTGCCTGCCTCGCAGCCGAACTGAGACCGTGACATTTTAAAGCAAAAATACTAACCTGTTTCACTGGAGAACGCAAAGGTCAACGAAAAGTGGTTGCCGGTGGTGTGCATGGAAATTTCTGTTGTGAAGAGGATGAAAGCAAAGTGAAGAAGTGGGGTGGGGGGAGGGTAATTTATAAGCGCGGATGGGACTCCTCGAATTCCGCAAAGAGATCTGGTCGTCTGATCTTCATCATCAAGATCTAACGGCCACTAATATCTTGATGACGTCAGCCTAGAGCGCAAAAATACCTTCTTACCCTCGGCTCTTTTGACCAACACGACAGCTCGGTGCACAGGGTCAACTTCTCGAGTACTTCACCTTTATTCACCCAAGTTCTTCCTACAAAAAGTTTCTCTCAACGGCTTGGAGGTTGACGCTCGGATGTCACCACGAGCCCCAAAAAATTTCTCCTAAACTGCTTGGGCCTCGACGCTCGGATGTCACCGCGAGCCCCAAAAAGTATCTCTCAATGACTTCAGGGTCGATGCTCGAATGTCACCGCAAGCCCCAAAAAGTTTCTTCTAAATTGCTTGGGCCTCGACGCTCGGATGTCACTGCGAGCCCCAAAAAGTTTCACTCAACAACTTCAGGGACGATGTGTAGCACCCCGAATTTCTAATAAAATAACTTAGAAAATACGTGGCACAATCCCAGAATCCACTTCAATGTAATAGTACACATAGCTCAAAACACAAATAATTTCATTCCAAACTTTTATTACAATAATCTTTTTCAATTGCAGCGAAAATACAAACACCTTGAATTAAAACATTCTTGTTACAAAACTTCTCTTTACAAAATTACACAAGGCTCTATTACATTACTTATATTCTCCAAAGCTAACTCAAGCGTACAACCCCCAAACTCTAAGCAGCAACCTGCAACACATGAGGCTAGAGATGATCCCTAACCCCCAAACTAACGGGGTCAGCCATAAATGGTGTGAGTGATATAAACAAACAAACAACATAATTAAACAATAAGCATGGTTTCTTAAACAACATGTACTGAACGAGGGAAACATATACTAAACATGTATTGTGAAGTAAAAATGACAGGAAAACATGAAAACATCGGGTATAGCTTAACTAAGTGTTAGAAAAATCCTTCTCAAACAATCACAGCTCAACTGTGCAGTACAGTCGACTGAGTAATTGGCCAGTCGACTGTTCACTGCCAAATACCTGATTATCGGTCATTCTCAATACCACAAATTGGATACCCGGTTATCAATCACTAACAGTGATTCTCAACACCGTAGAGTATACCCAACTACAAATACTAACAATACCATAGATCGGATACCCAGTTATCAATCACTCACAACACTGCAGATTGGATACCCGGTTATCGATCACTAACAGTGACTCCCAACACCGCAGAGTATACCCAACCCCAGAGCTCAATGACTCCCAATACCGCAGAATATATCCATCTACAAAGACTAACAAAACCATAGATCGGATACCCGGTTATCAATCACTAACAGTGATTCTCAACACCGCAGAGTATACCCAACTACAAATACTAACAATACCATAGATCGGATACCCGGTTATCAGTCACCACTACAAGAAAAATCCTTTTTCGCAATGCCAGATGTCGTTGCTAAAACCCGTTTGTCGTTGCGAAAAATATTTTTGGCAACGACATTTGTCGTTGCAAGGTCGTTGCGCATCCGGGCGTCGCGAAAGATT
The DNA here is from genome assembly GCA_017893485.1 of Hemerocallis citrina. Taxonomy (NCBI): domain Eukaryota; kingdom Viridiplantae; phylum Streptophyta; class Magnoliopsida; order Asparagales; family Asphodelaceae; genus Hemerocallis; species Hemerocallis citrina. The sequence continues at coordinate 112,289,899 of CM030365.1, forward strand.
TTGACTACGACTTGCTGTCGTTGCCAAACATAGATTTTTTCGCAACGACATTGCCGTTGCAATATATTTTGTCGTTGTCATACCTAAATTTACACGTGCTATGGTATAAAATCAATCGCAACAACCTTTGTCGTTGTCAAACATACTTCATATATTTGGCAACGACGCATGTCGTTGCTAAAGATACTTCATATAAAATCAATCGCAACAACCTTTGTCGTTGCCAAACATACTTCATATATTTGGCAACGACTTATGTCGTTGCTAAAGATATATTTTTCGCAATGAATTATTGTCGCTGCCTTACATTTTCTATTTTGGCAACGACTACTGTCGTTGACAAAGCTCGACTGTTTTGCAATTATTTTTATAATTGCTTTGCATTACTTGTATTTTGGTAACAACTATAGTCGTTGCTAAAGCTCCCAATTGTCGTTGCGAAAGTTTAATTCTTTTCGTGACAAATTATATATTGTCGTTGCATCAGCCCTATCCAAACTAGCACACACTTCAAAAAACATTAAAAACCAATATATTACATTTATGTCACATATAAGAAGCAATGCCCAAAATATTACAACCATCAACTTCTCAAAAAGATATCTAAGTATCTCATAATCATTTCCATTGTGCATAATAAGCTTAACCATGTTTTCTAATATTCTCTTGACATCTAAACATTGCAACAAAATTGGATGCAAGATTGAAAGAACTGAATCAACTTAGAACAAAAGAACATTTTGGGATGAATATTCTCAGAAAATACAAGTAGCAAAAAATTGGGGTTGATGTTGGAGAGTTAATAATCTGAACCAACAGCTAACTCATATAAGATATAACTAAATCATACACTGTCAAAATATGATACAAAAATATATGCTCCCGGACCAATGACTTCATGCCCTAATTCTCCAAATACAGTTCCTTCTCGTGGTACCGACATATTTGAAATAATGATTAGTCCAGCAGTATACAATGACACTATGAAAGATTGCCAAAACTATTGGAACCTGTATGCACAAAACAATACAGTATAAAAAAAGAGAAGGAAAAAGCAAAGCTATGAAATTAAACCCTGTAGTTCTTGAGATGAAAACTATCCAATTATGTTATTTTGCAGACAAAGATGACAGAGCTAGCCTGATTTTCTTGAAAGAGAGAACTTATTTCTCGGGCATGTTGCATGTCTATATTTATATGTACACTCTTTGAAATGTATTTTTATCCATTGTGGTCACTCTCTTGAAGTAAATCAGAAAAATATGGTCTCTTTCTAATTTATATTTCTGCAATCTAAATTGTGACCGAATGTCCAATTAATTATGTTTCTCCAGCTGCATTCTATCTTTCTTCATACTAGTAAAGTACGACGAATGGCTGGACTGCGTGACTCAAGCAGCAGTATGGTGAAGGTGGAGTGGCTCCTTAACTGGGCCACGTTTTTTTCATCAATTGACTTGTGTAAATGTTAATTGTCACAAATTAAGAGAATCTCTAAGTTGTCAATTTCGTTTTAATGAATTGTTGTATATAACTTGGTGGATTATACTTTTGAACAAAGTGAAGGAGAAGTCAATATATATATATATATATATATATATATATATATATATATATATATATATACTTGTGAATATCTGATCATTTTTAATTTTTAAAAACTAACTACAGCAGACTCTTTATGGCAGAGCTCTAAAGGTTTTATGAAGTAATGAAATCCCCTAGATGGGGAAAATATTGGATATTTTGAAGATAATAATAAGACAGGTACTTTTCTCATACCTTTCGGCCAGAAAACCTCTGTTTTAACTCATTGATATGTTCTTTCACAGCTGGAAGCTCCAATGCGCGTTTAAATCTTTCAGAATCTATTCCAATAGGAAACTGAAGTTTCCAGTTCATGACCACAAATGCATAGAAGTGATCAGAACAATTTGATAAATTTATCAAAAAAAAAACAATTTGATAAAATATACAATTATACATTTAACACAACTTCGGTTTTCCTATTTTTCTGAGAAAATTAAAGAAAAGGATTGCACAACAAGATTATAATTTGTACGCGGAAATACATTCATTCAGAACATACCGCAGCAACTCGAGTGAGCTTCCCTTGGTCTTCCACTCCTTCTGGTGTGCCCTCAAGTCCAAGAATACGCGTGCAAGCACTTACAAAGTGCCTTGCATAGTCATATGTGTGAAAACTGGATAAATGTGAAGGAAAATTAATGCTATAGAGTGTTGTTGCACACTTCTTTATAAAGATAGTAATCGAAGGTGTCCAATGCAACTGGATACAATTGACCGATTGACATTACAAACAGCCTCTTCAGAAGCATAAAGCACATTTAAATCCTCAAAGGCAAATCAATAACAATGCCAACTTTGAGGTATAACATGAAATAAAAATACTTCCTGAAATAGATTAAGCAGCATCAGACCAACAAAGAAGTTGACAATACTTGAGTGAGGTTTTTCACCTTTAGCCTAAAATTACATAATGATCAATAAAAATAATCAAACTAACTACAAACTAATAAAGGCAAGCAAATCACAATGCACAATAAAGTCACATATAAATTAGGTATGAACTTGCAACCAAAAATATTTTGAATGCTAGAGGAACATTTTGTTAATTCTATAAGTACAATAATAGTAACAATGAAGCCGACCCAGTAGACCCTCATGGTTCTTCTTGTTCTAAATGTATCTTATTGTAAAAAAGATAGGCCAGGATGATATTTAGTATGCTAACAGTTCATATTTTACATGTTAAGCTTCTTTCTGTAATAGGTAATAGTAATGTGATTTAGATTTTTTTCCCCAGTTATTTATGCCAGAATTTTTTTTAGCATGAAGTAGAACATGTTTAGACGCATGTTTGTCACAAACATTTCCTGGACGCTCCTTCAATGTGTTGGACATTTCTTAAATGTGCCACTGAGTTTGATACATGTGTACATATAGTAAAGATTATGCTTAGCTGGGAAAGAATGTCCGTGTAGTGCCTTGCCTAAAACTATGTAAAATTCACTATCCACACTGTTCTTGCAAAGAATTCTCATGTCCACTTGTGTCCATTGTCCAATTGTGTTTAGCCATTAAGCACTATGCATCTTACTTTTTCAGACATACATATAGCATATATGGACATACTTTTTCAGACATACATATAGCATATATGTTAATATTGCCATGTAAATTTGGTTAAAGTTTAGACTGGTTTGTTTGACTGAATGATCTTCTGTCCTACGTTAAAATATATAGTGACAAGCATAGTATGAAACATTAGTGTCTAGAAAGGTTAAGAATTTTGTGTGCATTTGAAGCAAAAAGTCCTATATCTGCTACTAATTTTTTTAAAAAGATTACTGAAGAAATATTGTTTTGACCATAAATTATTAGATCACTACATGCTGGTGAGACAGTTTGTATTTCCCATGTTTCATTGTTTTGCGACTGAGAGAATGCCTACCTTCTTATTAGGTTCCTAATTTGTCTATTCATTAATATAGCCAAACCGTATCGAAATATTTATATGCATCATCATTTCGTACTTAGATTGAAAATTGTTTGACAGAAGAACGAATCTGTCCTAAGATTGCATATAGATTTTGTTATCTCCTCAGGTTTATGGACTTTTCCATATCTGACTGTAAAATATATTCTTTCTATGTGTTTATTAATATGCGAACGCTTGTTTCAACTGTATTGGTGGCCAACAGCAGTGGATGCAAACTGAGCTCTAAAATTAGTAATTGAGCTCCTTCACTAGTGGATACCTTTAGATCATCTTCTTCTCAGATCGAGAATTCAACTAATAATTAACTAAGAGAGCAAAGATGCAGATAGTTTGTGCATGAGAAACTTATACAGACCAAATACTGCATCAACTAGGAATATAGCTACATAATTGTAGTTAATATGAAAGTTATATATTTGACAGAGGAGATGACTCTTGTTTATAAAGCTAAATCGAGAAGAATGATTACTATGTCTTGTCTCAAAATTAGAAGAATGCATTCGAATATAAACTCAAATAATTTGGGACCAAGTCATGTGCACTCTTTCATAGATTCACATTATGATGAACAATCAGTTAAACTTGACAATATTTATCTGTGATGTCTTCACAGAAAATAAAAGTAGAAGGATAAGAGTGTAAACTACTTATGGCTCTCTTCTTCTTAGGGGGGGGGGTGATCGGAAAGAGCTCAAGCTTAGCATCAACGGATGTATATGGAAAGAGTAGCAAAACACTGAATCAGGAGGGTGCATTCCAAATCTCTGTACGTAAAGATTGTAATGGATTCCTATCTAAAACCTCTGTAAATCTCTATAACCACGCAACCAGATAAATCCCTATCTAAAACACAATTATAATGGATTCCTATCTGATTTTAAAACCGAAAAAACATCAAGCACACGAATTGAAACATGGGCTTGTTGCAAACCTGAATGAATTGATTTAGAAACTGAAATCACAACCACCTCAAACTCATAATTGAAAGTATATACAAAAATCTACATTCATGTTTACCTATTACCTCATAAACCCTAGAAATCAAGAGAAGCTTACCTTGCGATTGCGATTGGGCCTAGAAATCAACAGACGCGTAACGTGAAGAAGGGTTTGGGGAATTTGGTGTGGTGGCGGCCAGGGCGGGATGTGGTGGCGGCTGTGGCGGCTAGGGCGGGATGTGGCAGCTAGGGCGGGATGTGGTGGCGGTTGTGGCGGCTAGGGCGGGATGTGGTGGCGGTTGTGGCGGCTAGGGCGGGATGTGGTGGCGGCGGGAATTAGGAAAGCTACGATATTTGGTGTGGTGGGTTTGGGGAATTAGGAAAAAAAATTTGGCAGCCAGGGTTTGGGGAATTTGGTGTGGTGGGGATATTAAGTAAATTTTTTTTTTTAATATTTTTGGCAACAATGCTATCGTTGCAGTAGATATAAGGAAATATACGCAACGACATTTATCGTTTCCAGTTTACACACAATCTGGCGCAACGACATTTATCGTTTTCAATTTACACACAATCTGGTAGGGATGTGCAAAGGCACGGGAAAATTTTATTTTATTTTTAGCAACGACTTTCGCGTTGCCGAAACTAATTTTCACAACGACTAAAAAGTCGTTGCCAAAACCTCGTTGCGAAAAAGGATTTTTCTTGCAACACTGCAGATTGGATACCCAGTTATCGATCACTAACAGTGACTCCCAACACCGCAGTGTATACCCAACCCCAGAGCTCAATGACTCCCAATACCGCAGAATATATCCATCTACAAAGACTAACAATGCCATAGGTCGGATACCCGGTTATCAGTCACTCACAACACTGCAGAATGGATACCCGGTTATCGATCACTAACAGTGACTCCCAACACCGCAGAGTATACCCAACCCCAGAGCTCAATGACTCTCAATACCGCAGAGTATATCCATCTACAAAGACTAACAATACCATAGATCGGATACCCGGTTATCAGTCACTCACAACACTGCAGATTGGATACCCGGTTATCAACCACTAACAGTGATTCCCAACACCGCAGAGTATACCCAACCCCAGAGCTCAATGACTCCCAATACCGCAGAGTATATCCATCTACAAACACTAACAACTTGAAGGGACATTCATATGAAAAACTCATCAGCACCAGTCGACTTATACTATTGTAAGTCGACTGCCCCGAGAACCAATATCCAAGATTATAACAAGTACTATAAGTCGACTTAAGAAACCATCAGTCGACTTACCCGAGACAATTTCCAATAATTCTCATGAAAATATTCTAAACACTAACAGTCGACTTAAGAAGTCATAGGTCGACTGTCCAGGAAAGAAACTAAACTTGCAGAATAAATCTTAAGCATACCAGTCTTCTGTAAAAGGGGTTCAGTCGACTGTCCAGATCGTATTTTCAAGAATTTAAAGACACAGCAGTAGGTTCGTACCAGTCGACTGAATAGTAGACCAGTCAACTGTCGGCCTACAGTTTCATGATTTTAAGTCTGAATACAATAATCAAAACTAAAGTTTTTCTAAGGATTCATTGCTTATGAAATTAATTCGTATTCAGGTAAAAATGACAAATCTCAAAGTATCTCAGATCGGGTACAGTGCTCAATCACCCAATATCTCAAAACTCAGATCTCATGTTCTAGATTTTAAATTCTTTCATTAGGGTTTCTTTATACTAAAAGTCTCTCACAACTCATAACCCAGATCTGATTTGTAATCACAAAATCCAGATATTCAACCATCCCAATTCCTTCTTATCATGACCATACTCAAATCTTAACATGTTTTCAAGCAATAAAGAATGTGTTACTCGAGATCTACTATCTTTCATGGATTTCACATGCATAATATAAATAACAACTATCGCATCGTTCACATACAAGATAGCATAAATGTCGAGACAAACCACGCACAATCATTCACATAAATCAATCAACAAAAACCAAGTTCATATCACAAAACAAAACAAAACAAAACAATATCACTCACCTTTAGAATTGCAAAGATCCAACGAAAAGCCTTCTTCTTGCGAGATCCAAAAATCCTCCTCTTCAATCACCAAAATATAAAATAATGAAATTTGAGTTATGCAGCGAATGACGGCTGCAACTCTCTTTACATAGGCCGGAAATACTGTTTTTAGGGTTTAGAAATGCATTTGCAAAATGGTCCTTCCAAAACATAACTTTACATATATAGTTCTATTCTTGGAAATTCATCAAAAATTCATTAAAATTAGGATTTAAAAGTAAAATATGATCCTAAATCCCAACCAGTACTGTTCAAAATGTCCAGAATATATTTTGCATTTTTAACCCCTAAAATGTCAAATTTGCAAAAAGGTCCTTCTTTTCTCAAAAATTGCAAATAGATCCGATTGATTTCAGAAAAATCTGGAAAAATAATAAATCAATCACAAATATTAAATAATGATTTTTCATAAAGAAAACTTGACTTTCAAACTTCTCAAGAAACTATTTGCACGTGTTCTGCACGTGTAAAAAGATAAATCTTTTAGAAAATATTTATTAAATCTCCAGAAAATCATTTTAATTCATTTTCAAATATTTAAAATAATATTTGAAAATACGGGGTTCTACACGATGCTCGGATGTCACCGCGAGCCCCAAAAAGTTTCTCTCAACGACTTCAGGGTTGACGCTCGGATGTCACCGCGAGCCCCAAAAAGTTTCTCCTAAACTGTTTGGGCCTCGATACTCGGATGACATCGCGAGCCCCAAAAGTTTCTCTCAACGATTTCAGGGTCGACGCCCGGATGTCACCGCGAGCCCTAAAAAGTTTCTCCTAAACTGCTTGGGCCTCGACGCTCGGATGTTACCACGAGTCCCAAAAAGTTTCTCCTAAACTGCTTGGGCTACGACGCTCGGATGTCACCGCGAGTCCCAAAAAATATCTCTCAATGACTTCAGGGTCGACGCTCGGATGTCACCGCGAGCCCTAAAAAGTTTCTCCTAAACTGCTTGGGCCTCGATGCTCGGATGTCACCGCGAGCCCCAAAAAGTTTCTCTCAACAACTTCAGGGTCGACGCTCGGATGTCACCGCGAGCCCCAAAAAGTTTCTCCTAAACTTCTTGGGCCTTGACGCTCGGATGACACCGCGAGCCCCAAAAAGTTTCTCCTAAACTGTTTGGGCCTCGACGCTCGGATGACACCGTGAGCCCCAAAAAGGTTTCTCTCAACGACTTCAGGGTCAATGCTCGGATGACACCGCGAGCCCCAAAAAGTTTTTTTCAATGACTTCAGGGTCGACGCTCGGACGTCACCGCGAGCCCCAAAAAGTTTATCTCAACGGCTTGGGGCTCGACGCTTGGATGTCACCGCGAGCCCCAAATTATCCCCCAACAAGTGAGGGGCTAGTCTCCCGGCCCTAGACGCTCGGCAAGAAGTACCCCTACTCCACAAACCTCTACATTCCTTGCTTTTCCAACAAGTGAGGGGCTCGTCTCCCGACCCTAGACGCTCGGCAAGAAGAACCCCTACTCCACGGACTCCTACGTCTCCTTGCTTTTCCAACAAGTGAGAGGGCTCGTCTACCGACCCCCTACGCTCGGCCAAGCGACCTCGGGGTCGACGCTCGGATGTCACTGCGAGCCCCCAAATTATCCCCCAACTAGTGAGGGGGCTCACCTGCCGACCATAGACGCTCGGCAAGAAGAACCCCTACTGCACAGACTCCTACGTCCCCTTGCTTTTCCAACAAGTGAGGGGGCTCGTCTACTGACACCCTTTGCTCAGCCAAGCGACCTCGAGGTCGACGCTTGGATGTCACCGCAAGCCCCAAATTATCCCCCAACCAGTGAGGGGGCTCGCCTGCCAACCCTAGACGCACAGCAAGAAGACCTCCCACTCCACGGATCTCGACGTTCCCTTGCTTTTCCAACTAGTGAGGGGACTCGTCCACCGACCCTCGACGCTCGGCAATCCGAGCTCCGACTCTTCTGCACCTGGCACCCCTCGTGACTCCAAGAGGGGATCCCCTTCATCCTACCCTACTGACCTCTTCGGGAAGATATGGATCCCGTCCTTCGTCGTACACACCACAACGCTCTTTCTTCAGAGGCAAAAAACCACTCCTACACGGCTGGATTACCCAGCCATCCAGGAGTGGGGGGCTCCTGATATGGGTCAGATGACGTGGCCCCTCCTAGGCCACAGGATCCCCTCAAAAGCCGTTCACCCTCGATCATCAGGACTGCCAGATCAGCCCTAAGCCTTCTGGGCTTCCGCCACGTCAGGCCCACGGGCAACCGGGTCCAGACCCGGTTGGCACTGCCTATAAATACCAGACCCTCTACCCCTTCAAAAGGTAATCAATCTCTCCCCTCTAAAAACCCTAGTTACTGTTACTCTTCAGTGACTGACTAGACCGTCGGAGGGCCTGCCACCGGGATCAACCCCGGTGTTCCTAGGCCGAGTGCAGGTACACGAGACTTCCGGATCCGAGCTTCCAGATCCGAGCCTAGCCTTCAGATCCGAGCCGAGCATCCGACCTCCACCTCACTCCCGCCTACTCCCGAGCCGTTCCGTCAGCTGAGGGTCGGGCGTACCGTCAGTACCGAAGCTTCCGCAAAAATACAAATTGAGAGAACTCACACCTGGTGCAGCCACCTTCCAAAAACAAACCGCATCAGGGGTCATTCTGTTGCTTCTATATTTCATCTCTTCCCTCCATCCACTACCTGCTATCGATTATGATTTTATTTATTTATTTATTTTTTAGGAAAATCAATTATGATTTCTGAAGTGGTGGTTGCGTAAGGGTGGCGATTGACACATTGGAAATTCGAAAAGCTCCAGAGTATGCCGGTATGTGTTACCAAAATAGCTAGGTTTTCTTCAAAATGAAAAGCGAAGTAATATTTCAAAAAATATTAACCACTTCAGTTATCTCTTTGTTTATTTTATTGTTTTTTCAGATATCAGGAACATACGCATTAACTTGGTATCCCAATTGTAGTGTTTTTTGTATTATGTTCAAGCAACGTTTTCTATCAATTTCCTTGTGGTTTTGCAAATAATTTTTCTACTGCTAAAAAATATGAGTACCAGAGACTTAATGAGGATGTATTTTTAGCTATATCCTGACTAGTAAATACACGTGCAAATGCACGGCTGAATAATATTTTTTTTTAATAAAGAGCAGAATGAGAGAGTTAGAAATAGAAGAAATAGAAGAAGCACGTGCATAGCACGTGTAGTGATAGATTGATTGGCCTTAAATAGTATAATAGGAGAAGCGTGAAGTGATAGATTGACATCCCTACTCATGGCCCTTCTCCTACTATAATATTAGACTAGTAATATACACGTGCGATGCACATATTAATTTCATTTTCTTTAAAAGTAAAAACTCGGATTTATACGTGCAATGCATGTCTTGATAAATAGGGTTATATATTTTTAAAAGTAAATGTGAAGACTATAATGGGAGAATTGAAGTTGCACGTAAGTAGGTAGATTTACAACTTCAACTCTTCCTTCATAATAGTTATTATATATTATATTACAGATAGATGGATAGATAGATAAATAATGATTTACACGTGTGATGCACATTTAATATATTTAAAAAAATTAAAGAAAAAAATCTGACGTAGTGAGGACTCGAACCTGAGATTTCCTTTATATTAGTTACGCACGTACAATGCACCCGTTGGTAAATTTACAAATGACACTAAGGCCTTCTCACATTATAATATTAGAGATTAGAGATTAGAGATAGATAGAAAGATAGGTAGATATATATATATATGCATAATAAATAAAGTAGAACAAAGTTGAAAGGAAATAAATAAGGGGATTGCGACTTAGTATGTCTGAAATAGCAATTAATGTCTAAAAAAGTAATTACAATTGGACCACTATTCCGCTATCATGCAATTAATGTCACCTTCCAAAACCGCAAAGCTTAAATTGGGAACACAACAACGACAATATGTGTACAAGATTATATCTCATACTCATGCTATGTCTTTCAGTAGTACAAAACATTATATAATATTTAAATAAGCTAATAATTAAAACCTCATTCCAAACTTAGTATATAAGACTAATGTCATCAACGAATAATACAACTTTATCAAATGGATCAGTCTCCATGGATCAGTCTCCATATTCACGGACTTCTAATAATAACATGCTCCCTTAATATGATACTCCAAAAATAAACTCCATGGTTCTAAACAGTATCTCAAAAATAGTGAAAACAACAAAGTGTGCTACACGTCCAATGAGTATGGCAACGCCTCATTAGTGGATTAGACAAGTTGTATAAAAATAATCAATAACCATGTAGCAATTTAAAAGGTACAATAGCTATAACCCTGAAATTGATGTAATCATGTCAATAACAATATTATTAGAAAGTTGCTATGTCATTATAGAAATATGCAATATAACATAATTTCAAAACAATAATTGATTTGACTTAAGTGATAACAATACCTTATAATGCATTTATAATAATGAATTAATCATGCAAATTCAAACATTACCAATTCAAATGATAAAGTATGGTGCCAGTTCATACAGTAGCAGAACAGAAACAATTCAGAATACCATTATTGTTCGGTTCCAAAATATGTCTCGACTTGTCTAATCTATGGCTAAAAAGTATAGCGCAGTAGCATGGATACAATAACGGTAAAGGCCTCAAAGGGATGAGTGCACTATCCTTGACATAGGTTTTCCCGAAGGCTAGTAAAATACTTGTAAGTCGATAAGTACCTGAAGGCGGTTATCAATTCATGCAAGTCAATAAATGCCCGAAGGCTAGTAACCGTGCACTCACAATAACCATATGGCAGACTTACAATAACAGTAACATAGTCGAACTCACGAAGGTTTATTTTTATTTTAGAATTATTGCATTTCTTGTTCCAGTAATGTCATGCCCCGCTTCCCAAAATACGAAAATACGGGTGTAACCCTTTTTTCCGATTTTATGGATTTCTTTTGTAACTATTTTCTCTTATCAAATTCTTATGATCTGATTTATGTAATAATAAATATTGTAGTCCTCTTCAACCTAATTGTGTTCTTTTAGTCAGTCAATTATTATATTGGCACCCTGAAATTATAATCCATGCTATGACTACTTGATTATTTTATTTTGAGTGAAGCCCAATCTTAATTCTTCTTTATGTGTTATTTATTTTTTGTCGAGTAACCCAAATCCTAGCCCGAAACCCAAACCCACATGCTGCATACCCCTTATCTCCACTAACTTAAATCCTATAATTTCTCATCTTCAACTAAACAACCAATCACACATGATCTCCGCTTAATTTCCTTCACAAAATCCTTAACCACCCTATTATTAATCCGCTAACCCTCAGGATCATTAATTAACCTAACTAAGCACAACTTACTCAATCACAACCATAACTATCCTTCTCCTTCTCCTTTTTTTTTCTTGCTTCCGAAACCCATTCAGCCTCGACCTCCCTCCTTGTTCTTCCCTAAGAACCGAAGCCCCTCACTGCCATCCTGAGCATCTGCTGACCTTTTGACCACTGAAGCCTCCTGCCGTCTCCCTCCTGCATCTTCCTCGAAAACACCGTAGCTGTAGCGCCCCGAATTTCCAATATAATATCTCAAAAATACGTGGCACAATTCTCAGCATCAGCCTCAATGTAATAGTAAACATAGCCAAAACACATATAAAATTTTCAACTTTTATTACGTCAATTCTTTACAAAGCACAGCGGAAAATTAAACACCTTGAATTATAATTTCTTTCTTTTACAACACATTCTTTTACAATTTATATAAGCTACATTATCATTCTACCACATGCATCCAATTTCTAAGCTATAGGTACCTACCTGTAAAATATGAGGCTGGAGATAACCTAACCTCTAAAACTATAGAGGTCAGCCATAACGGTGTGAGTGACATCAAAAGGAATACAATGTAAATAAAACATGAAGAATAAAGTTATAAACAACACATACCAATAGTAGTAACAGATGGAATATGAAACGACAGTAAATAAAATATGAAAAACATCAAGTGAAACTATACTAAGTGTCAAGTGTAGGAAAACAAGAAAACAAACATGCATAAAACCAAGTCAAGAAAACACAAATGTAGTATGATGACTCTCTAATACATACTTATCAGATTCTATGCAATCCATACTATATAGGTCTGGTGCAAGCCCTTATCGTTCTCCACTTTATAGGGCTAGATTCCTCGTTATACAACTAATCCTACTATGGTGATGAAAACAAGATCTAGATTACTCCGCGAATAGGCATCACAACCCTCAACGCGCAAGCACCATGTAAGAATAGCTCCAAAAAGAAACCGGAGAATCACATCCCTGCCGTGTACCCTACCACATCCCCTCGACGTGCAAGCACACAGACACATCCCGTGATAGACCCGTCGGCCCTCGACATGCGAATGTACCTGTATGTTCCTTGAATAGGAACTGCAGACCCTCGACACACGAACATACTAATAGTCTTCTCGAGACAGAACACACGTCCTGGAACGCACCCGTTGGACTGGACCCCAAAATAATATACCTACATTTCCCAAGTTCCATCACATCTCCACTAGTTTCTGTCCTTAAGTTGGTTATTATTAATAAAACACAAATTCCCCCTTTCTAGAGTTAGTGTATCTTGCCGGACTTAATTCCACAAAACAACCCCAAGACCCAACTGGTCATAATCCACAAAATCTCATCTGCCAGTTCATAGAACTCCCACTCAATTCCTAGAGACTCACAAATTGAATATCAATACCAAAACCTTCAATAAAGCTCTTAATTCCAAATCTCAAAATGTTTATATCAATGAAAACTTCTTTAATCAACAAAACCAAATTCATTCAGTATACTCACAAATTCCAGAATTGAAATATGGTGTTAAATCCATTAAATAACTGAGAATCATATTTTGAAGTCATAGAATATCACAAAACATCAATCTCTTCAAAAACCATATATATTTCACTTTATAAAGCCATAGAAATACAATTTAATTTCTATTAAAATCGAAATATAACTATCTATAAAATACTGTAATCTATAGTAAAAACATCATCAAAGACAGTAGATCAATAATCCATAATATCGAAGAAATAATCGTTAAAAAAACGAAGAAAACTCAACAAAAACAATCAGCCAAACAGCTGCCAGTCGACCGTCAAACCAGTTCAAAAAGCAACGGTCGACCGACTTATAAAAATCCAAAAATCCAAGAGCTGCCAGTCGACTGGCACTTTTAGTTCAAAAAGTGGTCGGTCAACTGTCAAGTCCGAAAATCCACAGCTTTGAATTTCGTGTACCTTTTTACTGATACTTCATTAAATCTATGTAAAATTATAAATTTGCAACAACCAAAAATTCTGAGATGATTAAATACAACTTGTATAACATATAGGAGTTTATAAAACTGATTAAAACTTCATCAAGATCATAAAAGAGCAAATTTTCAACGAATCTTCTTCAAAACAGCAAAAGTATATATATGTATGTGTACAGGGTGTTTAAGCATCAATAAAACATCAAATCCATCAATTAGAAGTAGTATAATGTTTATATTCAATCCCGGTACTAAAACAAATGATATTCAATTGAAAACTTCACAAAACATCAAAACTTCAATTTTCGACAATTTTTCAAAACAGTAAAATAGTGTATATATATATATATATATATATATATATATATATATATATATATATATATATATATATATAAAGTGTTCCAACATCAGTTATAGCATCAAAAATTACCAAATAGGAGTAGTACAATGATCAAATAAAACTCAGTATTAAAGCAACTCAAATCCAATCAAAAACTTCACAAAAATCACAAAAAAGAATAATTTCGGTTGAACACCACAGACCCGCAAAATTAACCCCCTTTTGATCATTCAAAACTTGGTCTTTTTCAGTCCAAAACCCCTCTTGTAATTCATTAAACACATATACAACTACTCACATCAGTTTACCCATGAATACATGTGATTACAACATGTAAATAATCAAGTTTTACTCATCAAAACAGCCCCCCAACAGATCACACATATGCATATGCAGTAAAGGTCCAAATTTTGTTCACTTTTGCAATAATTATCACACAATCTCATTATAACACATCAAAACAGCAAGCATATGAAAGGAAACAACCTACCCATGATTTCTATTAGGTTCTTTAACAATCTCAAGTCATCTATATGAAATTTTAATCATCAATAGCATAGTTTACATGAAAAGATTCAATTTTTAATTCATCCATCCATCAAAATTTATCATATCATCATACAATCCTCTAACATGCTTTCTAATAGGTAAATCTTCACATACAACATGCATAGAATAATAAGAAAACAAACATATGTTACTCACCTTTTTGAAGAATCAACCGAAGTAATAAAAGAATAAGAAAAGTCATTCCTTTCGCCAGAAAACCAAGATCCTCGCTTCGAAATTCCAAGAAATCAATAATATAGAAAACCCTTTGTGTAGTGCAGCAAAGAGATGGCTGCACCTCGGTTATATAAGGCCGGAAATTTGGTTATTAGGGTTTTTTGAATAGGTTTGGTAAAATATCCCTTTTGAATATATCTTTACATATATAAATTCTTATACTTGGAAATTAGATAAAACAATTAAATTTAGATTTAAAAACAACAAAAAATTCTCAAATCTGGCCGGCACTGGTTTCAAAACTCAGAAAACAAATTTTGTAATTTTGGCCTCTAAGTGACAATTTTGCAAAAAGACCCTTCTTTAAGAAATTTGCGAAATAAACCAAATCTATTAAAAAAAATTACCTCTGAGTTGGCTAGACATCATTCTCAGCCCAAAAATCCAAAAATCTAGAGTTTTCACTCCAAGTGGTAATTTTGCACAAAAGCCCCACTTTTTGTAATATTTACAAATAGGTCAAATAAATATAAGAAAAATCCAGAAAATTCACAAATTATACCTACTAATAAATATTAGTTTTCCCCAAAATAATTTCTGACTTTAAACTTCCCAAGAAAATATTTGCACGTGTAAAAAGATAAATTTCAGAAAAATATTTATTAAATCATCAAAAAATCATTTTAATTCATTTATTAATCTTAAAAACATTATTTAAAAATCTAGCGTGTTACAGTAGCAGCCCCACCACCGAACCCACTGTCTCCCTCCTCACCAAGGACCGCTCGACCTCCTCTCGCTGCCTCCGCCCGCAATTCCTCCACAGCCGCACAACCACCGCAACTGCCTAATCATCTCCCTCACCCTGCCTCCGACCACTACTGCCAAACACCTTCACCAGCAACCAATCTTCTCATTGTTGTTACCATCACCTTCGTTTTTACTGCCATAATCCTCGTCGTCGTGTTACTACCGCTGTCAGCCGATCATCTTGCTGCCTTGTTGTTGCCTCTTGCTCGCTACCATTGTCGCTGCCTTCGTGCCGTCGCCGCTTTCATTCCGTTGTGATCATCGTTAAAAAGGCAGGTTCTCTTGAACCGACTTATTGTTCTCGTTCAAAAAATGCTTTTGATCTTCGCAAGTAGTTCATTACTTGGTTTATCGTATCTCAATTAATTATTACCTTTCCAAAGAAGTTATTACAGATTCATCGGCAAAACCAAGTAATAGCATTCTTTTCGTCCCACATCGTTGACTCGAATCCTAAACCATGTTATCTCATCTTCATATATCATTTTATTCATTTGTCATATCCATCACACTTATTTTATTGCATACACCACACAAACCTATGTGGAGACATATACTAGAATATTTTTTTGTATGCGTTGTAACGGAATGATCATTAGTAGTAAATGTAAAACCATAGAAATATCAATTTTTCCATCACGATAGTAGTAAGAACATGTCGAACTACTGAATATAAATTCCTGTTAAATTTTGTCATAAGGCTATATGCTTTGTGTATCTCAATTGTTGCAAATAAAAAATTAAGCTACTGGCCTTCTATTTATCCCATCTTGTAGTGAGTTTATGACCCAGTTGCTGATAAATTAAACTAGAATTTCGTAAATAAAAATTGTAGCCCACTGAATCTAGTTTCCAGAACATCTGTCGGATTTGAAATCTGATTTGTAGAGTGCAAGATATTCAAATTATAGTGATGTAACGTTTTAACTTCCAAATTACTGGTTAGAAGTATATTGTCCAGATTACTGGTTAGACGTATATTGGCATTGCTAACTGACCAGAATAGGATATATCCAGCAGATTCGAGACTTGAGATTAAACATGTTGTTACTAGACATGATTATGTGTCACTTTGAAATTTTTATAATATTAATTAATGAATTTCCAGTCTAGTTATATGTTCAAGGACTTGACTCTAGGTTTCTGCCAGAACACTACATTAGTAAAGAACCAGACTTTTAACCTAGCTGCAGATATAGTCACTTTGAACTTATTAAATAAAAATTGTATCCTTTTGTATCTTGAATCCAAACCATCTGACGGTTTTGTAATCCGACTTACGGTTCTAAGATATTCAAATTCTACCACTGTAATGTCTTTACTCCATGAATTCTATTTTAAAAATACGTTGTCATGTTCAATTAATTATATTAATAGGTTAACTTAAGAACTAGGACCTAAGATTTGAAAGAAAGTTAATGAGCAGTTCCAGGAACTAGATTGTAAATTTTTCCATGAATTTAAATAAGTTTTAGTCAAATTATGCATGTAATAATTTTATATTGAGTTGCTGCCTGAACAGCACACTCATAAAAAACTGACTGTTAGATATAGTTACAATAATTAAAACATGTCGTGTGAATATGCGTTGGAACCGGCAGGGAGTCTAGTTTCAGGAACCCCTGACGGAACTTGATTTGCTTTCCCGTAGCAGTGAGAATGTTAGTTTTTATACAGCAACATTTGTTGTCCAGAATTTGTACGTGTTTTCGTGTTATTAAGTATAAATATGTTTAATTTTGCATCTAATGAATGGAATTAAATATATCATGCATTGCATAGCCTTGGCACCTTCTTGACATCGCATTGACACCTCTGTTCTTATCAATTGTACCAACTGCATGTTCATAACTGAGTATAATAAAATAATAACAAGTTGGGGTAATAAGAGTCAACTTAGTAGTGGACAACATCGGAGACTGTACTCGGAGAAGGGGCCCTTGTATCTCTAATGATTATTGTTATGGATTATGGATTATGGATTATTGATTATTGATTATTGATTTTTGATTTTTGATTTTGATTTTTGATTATTGTTGCTGAGTACATGATCTGTAGAGTTCACCACTATAATCTAAACGATCACTTGATTGTATGCACCAAACCTGTGTATGGGACGCAGACATATGTGCATTAGATATGATAATAAAAGTCTGATAGACTTGGGTTTGACACTTGCATTTTTTATCGACTTGATTATTGATTGTTGTCATTGATCATTGCATCATTAATTATAAACTTTTGATCTTATTATCAACCTTCGTTTATTGACCTCTGACGTTATTCTAGTTCATTGTTCCTTGATATATATCATGTTTTATTGTTCTTTGCTTGTTACTACTTGCTGTCCGTAACTTTCTCTAATGAACATACTCCCCCCCTCTAGATAATGAGCTTGCAGGTACACGAGGAGAATTGACTGAAGAACTTGGTGACCAAATCTTCTAAGAAATGGAGTCAAGATTTTAGCAGATTTTATTACCTCCTTAATGTTATTTATCTATAGTATTATTTTCGTTTCATACATTGTATTCTCCGGCATTGACCTGAAGTTTACTCCCTCTCAGATGTTGGTTATTTATGGATTATTTCATGAATCATTATAGTTATTCATTGTTTATGTGACTTCATTATGGCATGCATGGTTGTGACTATATTTCATATTGTTGAGTTGACAATTATAGCCTATGATGATGCAAATCATTCGCTGGATCTTCGTTGCGTGCCCGTATTCCAATATTTTAGGAAGTGGGGCATGACAACGAGTACGCAACCAAGCCCCACCGAATTATTTGCATCATTCATAAGCTGTAACAGTCAACTCAACAATATAAAATATAATCACAACCACGCATGGATAAATAATCACATAAACAATGAATAAACTTCAATAATCCATGAAATAAATCTACAAAATAATACCCAACATCTGGAAGTAAACTTCGGGACAAAATGCCCGAAATTACAAAGTACGAAATAACAATAATAACTAGAAATAAAGATAAATGAGATTACTAATGCAGGCATGAATTCGAATCCATTCTTTAGAAAATTTGTTCGCGGAGTCCTTCGATCATTCCTTCTTCAGTACCTACAAGCTCAATATCTAGAGATGGGGGAAAATGCCCATAGAGCAAGTTACGGGCGACATGTAGTAACAAGCAATAAGCAGGACATAGAAGAAAGCAAGGAGAGAAACAATACGAATATGTACAATATCAATAAGAAAGATAAGATGCAATTATAATCATGAAGTTCAATCAATTGATATGCAATAGTCAATAATAGGATGGTCGGTAAAAATAAACAATGAACAAAATGCAAGTGTCAATGCTCAGGGTCGATCTTAAGTCTATCAATCTTTTATTAACTTATCTAGTGCACGCAATCCTGCATTCCATACTATGTTTGAGTGCATAAAATCATGTAAATGTTTAGACTATAGTGGTGGATTCTATAGGGTCGTGTACTCGACAACAATTATCAATAATCGGTGCACAATACAATACACGATACAATCAGGATACTGTAGTCAGCAATCCACAATCAATCGATAGAACAATAACTGATGTCAATAATCAATATGTAACCCCCATTCCCGACAATAAGTATTTTCTGTGTATTTGCTACAATTTGGTTTTTTTATAAGTTATTCTATGCTAAATTCATTTTGATTTTTTATTAAAGTGTTTTGTAATCGAAAATTTATTTATTTCGAATAATGGTGTGTTTTAATCTTATTTTCTATATCTTATGGATCAACTAATTATATTTGAGCCCAAATCATATATATATTGTTATTGGATTATTCTAATAAATTGTTAAACCCGAATATTATTTTGTTGTACGATTTTATTATTATTATGATTAAAATTATTAATTGTTATTCTTGATTATTCAACTAAAGTTCTTTTATCAAATTATTTTATTTTCGTACTTGATCTAATTTTCTTTACGAATTTCTATTTATTTTCAAGCCAACTTATATTCTCCCCATTTGTATTATTATTTATTTATTTGAATTTAAATTTTTTTGTTCATGAAATTCTTCGATCTTCTTGATTGAGCTTTTCTTGTTGACCTCGTTTTCTTTTATTAAATTGTGTGTATCTTTATTTAAACCCTATTGATTTAGACATATCTCTTATTTGAACCCTAAAACCCAATTTCATTTGTTTTGACCCAAAACCGCTATTATTGGACCCTAAACCATTAACCCAACACCCTAATTGTACCCTATAAATACAACTCTACTGCAAAATCTAAAAATTGCACAATTTTTGAAACACTAGCCACCTATTCTCTCTCCTCTCTCCTCTCTCTCTCTCCTCCCGGTTTCTCTCTCCCCGATCAGAACCCCCTACTGTTCAATGTCTTCCCCCCTTCTTCTCTGACGAACCCCTCAATCCGGCAACCTAACCTGTCCCCATCCCCCATCGACGCCCACACAGCCGCCGCCAGCAACACCCCAGAACCCTGACCCTCCTCCTCTTCCGCTCATCTAACAGGCAGGTCATCGTCCTCTTGAATTGTTAATTGTATCAAATTTAAGTTTTATTGAAACTCTTGCAAGTAGATCTCTTTGTTATCATATTATACATTGTTCATCTCTTCGTTGGGTCTATTGAGGGTTTACATGAACTAACCCCAATATTCTTGACATCGTGCCACTTTTGACTCTAAAGTTTGGATCTTTCATGAGTACATATAGAATTGATAATAGGGTTGTTCATATAATCATTACACAAATAAATTATTGTAGAGACAATTGATAGGTTGTATGTTGTTTGATCAATTGATGATTGATTGATGATAAATTAATGTATGAGCGTGTTCTAATTTTATTTATCATGTTCTGACACCCTTCATACTGATTGAGAAGTTTATCGACTAGTAAAATTTATACCCATCCTGTTAAATTAAATTATTTCATGAAAATACCCCAAAACCCGTATATTGCTTGCTGACCTGTATATTGACTGCTGTTTTTAAACTAGTAAACGATCTTAAAATGAATTACTTTCTGAATATGAATTGTAGCCTTATCTTTCTAGTTTCCAGAACATCTTGAAATTTTGTATTCCGAGTTGTGTAGCAAAAGCTATGCCAATTTTACTACAGCTGTGTTTTTTACTTTCAGATTTTCAGATTCTTGTATCTTTCTTGTTTAAACAGTAAAAAAAGGTTGATCAAATGTTAAAATTTTACTTTGAAATTTTCCATATTATTTCTTAACATGTTTAGGAGTTTATTAAATATTTTTAATGAATTTATTATTGAGTTTTTGCTGATTCTAAAAATAAAATAACATGATATTGAAATTCTGCCAGACCATGACATCTGCTAAGAACATTGTGATTGACCTAGCAACTGTTATCGGATTTTGAACTTTAAATAGACGTTGGAACTGTTATCGGAATGACCTAGCAACTGTTATCTAGTTTCGAGGACTTCCGACGGATTCACTATTCGATTTCTGAAATAGCGGAAAACTGCATTTTTGTACAGACTGCTCTCGCTGTCCAGAATTTTATAATTTAAATATTCCTATATCATATTATTGCATGAGTTAATGTATGTATGTTGTATTGCATGATCCCATTGAGTTATTGTCACCATTCTAATTGTCATATTTCATGTTACCATCCTATTGTTCTCATATTGATACTATTGTTTACCGAAATATCCATTGATTGTATATTGGATTGTTGCATTGATAAATAATTAATAAGCTGGGGTTAAGGGATTGACTGGAGTAGTTAATATTATAGTGACTGTACATTGAAGTATGGGCCTTATTTCTCAAAATATTGTGTGTTGGCTATTGTTATTGTTATCAGTTTATTGTTAGATTACTGACACAGTATCTCAAATGATCGTGTATTATTTATTGTTATTAAGCCAACCAGTGTGCACAAATGCTGCAAATACAGTTATTGTGCCGTGTACATGATCTATAGAATCTTCCACTTAATTCTAAAACGAAATTGATTGTATGCATCGAACCTGTAGTATGGAATGCAGTAGTACATGCATTAGGTAGGATTAAAAGGATTAATAGACATAAGGATTGACACATCACCGACACTGCATATTATTCCTCATTGTTCCTATCGATATCGAATATTGGCTAAGTATTACCATTATTGATCATCGATTACTGTTACCGAATATTGAATCATTGTTTATAGCCATTATACCGATTATTATGATATTGATTATTGTTATTGTCCCGTGTTATTGATTCCTATTGATCCATTGAATTCATCGTTATACCGCTATTCTGTTGTTCCTTGCTTTCTCTGCTTGTTGTCCATGACTTGCTATAAGGATAATTTTTTCTCTTCTTTTTAGATGAAGTGTTTATAGGTGTTGATGGAGAATTGCCTGATGGATTGGGAGAACAACATTGGTGAAGGAATTGATTGCATTGCTGCTTAATAAATAATTATTTTTTTCATGAAGACTTGATTATTGAACTATTGTTATTCCATTATATTGTGGGCTTTTGATCTGAATATTGCTATTATTGTTCCAGATGTTGGATTATTATTGTACTTGGATATCATATATTGCTTCATTACAAGTTATTATTGTTCATGAGATTATTATTATTGTCTGCGCAATTATTCTGTATTGATTACATTGTTGAATTGATCGGATAAACAGCTTATGGGTGACGTTAGTCATTCATTGGGCCAATGTCATATACTCGTATTCCGTATTTTTGGGAAACCAGGGTGACACAATATGGGAAATAAGGTGTAATATCCCGGACGGATATTACCTTGTATAAATTACTATTTTATTATTATTATTCTTATTATTATTTTGTTTTAATCCCAAAATTGAAATATTTTGGTGATTTTTCACCTGGTTTGTTCATAAACATTATCTGTACCCAGATACCGGTCAGTATACATCCGTATTGTATCAAATTTGTACCGTGACCTTCCGAACTAATAATAGAATTTATTTTATTATTATTTCCGAGATTAAATTATTTTTATACAGATTATGCGAAGATTTTCGGTATACATACATATATGCGCACATACGTGTAGTATGTCGATTAGTACAAAGTATGTGGTATGTATTTTATGGATAAAATTGTTCTCCTTGTCATGACAATCCTAATTAGATAGTTAAGATGGTAGGAGAATTAAACATAGGATTAAGATGTATGCATAAGAGAATTAGGAGGTATTCTTCTAGAAACCTTCTCTCCTCAACCTCATCTAAAACACCATACCCTCACCATACCTCCACCTCATCCATCCCTCCCCTAGGCAAAACCGGCCATGATTTGTGGAGGGATTTTTGTGCAATTGTGTGTGTGCACATTTGCACTCTCCACCCTTCTCTCCTCCTATAAATACCTCCTTCCTCCACCTTTGTCTCATTTTAGAAAGATCATAAAGAAAGAAAGAAAGAAAGGAAAAGAAAGAGAGGAACCATACTAACTTGAGAGTTTTTTTTGTAGGTTTTTCCTAGGAGTTCTAAGAGCTTAGGAGAAAGAGTAGGAGTGATAGCAAGTCCTTCCTACAAGAAAAAAAAGGTGGGGGTTTCTCTTTTGTTTGTTTGTTTGTTTGTATTGTTGTTTTGATGTTCTTCTTCTTCTTATCCTCCTTATTTTGTTTCTTTTGTTCTTTGAGAATGGTTTATTGTGATAGTGTTGTGGTGTGTAGTTCTTATTTTTGTATGGTTATGGATGGTTAAAGATAATAACCACATGAAAAGAAAAGAAATGAATGGTAGTAGTAAATAAACATAAAGATTAAATCTTTATAGTTGTAGTTGTTGTTTTGTGTTATGAAATGGGACTAAAATAAACATATGCATATAGACTTGTGTATACAACCATCTTTGGTTGTAGGACTTGAATGTGAACTCATACATAAAGCATATGGACTTGTATACAACCAATTTGGTTGTAGGACACACATTGGACTTGGACTCAAAAGAAAGCATATGTTGGATGGACCAAAAAAATAAAGGGTTCTTAGTTTATCTTATTATTGTTATTTTCTTTATAATCTTAAGTAAGAAAGAACCCATTGTAGATGTTAATTCTAATTATGAAAAAGAAACTAATCTAAAATCATTAGTTGTAGAATGGTTAAAAAGATCTCTTTTTATGATCACTAGTAATAATAAGAAATCGATGCTAGTAAAGATCAGTAGATATTTAAGTAGTAGTATGTTAAAATAAAGTAGTAGTAGTATGTTTAAATAAAGTAGTAGTAGTATGGTTAAATAAAGTAGTAGTAGTAGATATTAAAATGAAGTAGTTATAGATGTTATGTAGACACTTATGGTTAAAATGAAGTAGTAGTAGTAGATGTGTATGTTCCAAATAAAATGATTGTAGTAGATGTCTACACAAAATTATATAAAAGGTTTATGTTTTTATGGAAGTGGTAGTAGATGCTTATGTGTTAAAATGAAGTAGTTTAGTAGTAGATGTTTATGTCTAGATAAAGATTTTGGTACAAGTTTTGGTAGTAGATGTTATGTTGTAGTAGATGTTGTGTTTTATTAAATTGTAGTAGATACATATGAACATTAAATGGATGTTTATGCTTATATTGAAGTAAGCATCATGCTTAGAATGTTGTAGGATTCATTCTAAAATTTTCTATCATGTTTAGGAATGATATTCATGCTTAGAATGTTGTAGGATTCATCCTAAAATAATCTATCATGTTTAGGAATGACATACATGCTTAGATAAGTATATGTTCATGCTATGTTAGTAGATGATCATGCTTAATCATTATTCATGCTAAGTTAGTAGATGTCATGCTAATTATTGTCTATGTTAAGTTAGTAGATGACCATGTTAATGATTGTTTATGTTAAGTTAGTAGATGACCATGCTAACGATTGCTTATGTTAAGTTAGTAGATGACCATGCTAACGATTGTTTATGTTAAGTTAGTAGATGACCATGCTAATGATTGTTTATGTTAAGTTAGTAGATGTCATGCTAATTATTGCTCATGCTAAGTTAGTAGACGTCATACTTAATTGTTGTTCATGCTAAGTTAGTAGACGATCATGCTTAGACGATATCTACGCTTAAATAGTGTATGTTCATGCCTAAATATTGTTCAAGATTGAGCTAGAAGATACTCATGTTTAACAAATGCCATATTAGATTAAGGTAGGGATTAATCTACCATGCTTAGAATGTGTAGAAGTTATAATTCATGCTTAGGAATATTGTAGGTTAATGCTAATTATATGTCCATGCTTAGGTTGTGATGATTAATCGTGTTAAGTAATGAAGATCCATGCTTAAGGTGGTAGTAGAGATATATATACTCTAAGTAGTAAGTATTCACGCCCAGTTGTAGCATATGCTTGACTATAGTAAACTTCATGTTTAGATCATAGAGATAATTCATGCTTAAGCTTGATATAAGCACATGCTTAAATCATATTCGTACTTAGGAGTATTATGGTGAGTGGTTATGTTATGTACCATAATTAGATTGTCATGGATAGATGCTTGCAATTGTATGCCATGCTTAAAGTGCTATAGGTTGAGGTAATAAAGATTTGAGAGACCACTAGTAATAGCTAGTTTGATAAAGATTGTTATGTCGCCTTCGGTTTTCATTGGTAGAATACCGATCATAGGCTATTAGTAGATTCTTCTGTTGTATCTAATAATAGAAGATCAAGTTTGCTAGTAAGCACGTTTGGTTGCTTCTAGGTTGATTGCCTGTATGGTTGTTTGCATATGGTTGTGCTCGTACGTGGCCCGACTGGCCCGTATGTAGCTGTGGGTCTCATACGTAGTTTAATTGGCTCGTATGTAGGTTGTTGTCTCGTACACGGCTCGACCGGCCCGTGCGTAGCTGTTGGTCTCATATGCGGCTTATTTGGCTGGTATGTACGTGGTTATCTCCTACGAGGCCAGCCTGGCTCGTAGGTAGCTATTGTTCCATACGTAGCTTATTAGCTCGTATGTGGTTGTTACTCATATATAGCTTGTTAGCTAGCACACTGTTCGTTGTGCTCGTCTAGGGTGATATTACCACCCTAAGGGCTATCGACCATCAAGACATATGTTTTCTTACCCTAAGGAACTGTGGAGGAGTCACTCCTTGTGTACCGTCGAATCTTAACCAGGGTAGGTTGATCGAGGACCGGAGTATAGACGGAATCCAAGTTTAGGGTAGCGGCATGCATATATATTCGCACGGCCGAGGTCTTGGATCGATGGGCCAGGAACCGGATCCCGAAGGATTCTGGTGAGTCTAGGTTGAGCAGCCTAGTAGAGTTGTTTTGCGATGCCTAATTTAAGGCCTAGCATGTTATGTTTATAATATTATCGTCCCTAGGATTGTCGAGTCAGGGACACCATTAAGGTAGTGACTTATAAAGATCATTTTACTTAGACCCTTGCCGAAAAGAGAGGAGTTGGTTGTAGGGGGTGCCTTACGACCAACTTGTCCCTTGAGGCAGGCCTTAGGTGGTGATAGTGGGTTGTACCTTCCCGTCAAAGGGATACGTACGGTGGCGTCTCACAAGTTGGGAGCGCGGGTTGCGTATCTCGCTCTGTTAATTCCTGAAATACCATGGCTGGGGTGCCACAGGATGCATTGTGCAGTCCTACGCTTGCGAGACCCCAGAGGGTGCCACAGGGTAGGCTTCGCGCTACCCTGCTCTTGCAAGACCCTATGGTTTGATTTTGGAACGAGGCCCGATACGCTGGGATCGTCAGTGAGGTCCGGCATGCCGGGTAGTAGTGGAAAACGGAGACACCATAAGCAGACTGCATAGGGGGACTTGACCCCTTCTGCAACCTCACAGAGTCATGGAGTATTGTCAGGAACAGGTTGTGTGCAATTAGAATTTGTAACACTGGTTCAAATCCCTATATATATGGAGAAACGGCTTGAGATGTGGCCGCATGTAGTACGGGTTGCATGCTGCTTTGGAGACTCGCTGACATTAGAATAGGAAGCATCCTAGTTCTATTTAAATATCGCATTAGAGTCTAGTCATAGCACTCACGAACACTTAAACTACACCAGCACCATTGCCATGTTTTGTATGTTGTTTGGGAGATTCGCTGCTTTGATATCAGCCTTTAAGCGTCAGTGAATACTGACGTCCCCACTTCCATAGGTACTGGATCGCCGAAGTACAAGAGCGAGATTCAGGAAGACTCAAGGCAAAGAGAGCAAGGAGTCAATGTCGTATTTAGTTCCGCTGTAAAATGTGTGTTGATCATCTATTAGTTGGAAAGTACTCTGATGTAAGATGTTGAAGGTTGTAATACTTGGAAATGTAAAGGTAATATTGTAACTCTATTGTAATGTATTGCAGTGTATAATGTTCAGACTTGTAATACATTGGGTGTTGAATGAAAAGTTTTAAATTCTCCTGTTTCTTCTGTGTATTGTGACTAATTGAAGAAAAGGTCTTGGCTCGTGTCTCGGTTTTCCCAGTATTGAAAATCGGGGCGCTACAGAGTGGTATCAGAGCTAACTTCAATTTACAGTCCAACACAGCAGGAAAATTAAACTTAGATGCCTTTTAAGAGTCGGGTCTTAGTTAGTTGTAGGCAATTGTAATTCATATTGTTGTTCCTTTCAACTTATGTTTTATGATTTTCCTATACCTGGACTAATTCCAGTATGTATATTTTAGGATGGTATTCGAAGATATCCTAACCGAGGATGTATTGATGGAGGAGAGTGAGCCAATTTCAAGGGATGATCCGATGATCTCGAGCGAGGAGCCGAAGGAGATTTCACTACAAGTTAACCTCAAGATGAACTCGCCTTCACCACCGCGAGGGCCAAGTATGGATCAACGCAGGGCGGCGGCGGCCAGCATATATCGAGAAATGAGGAAGCTAATGAAGTACGTAGCCAGGATAGATCGTCAAGCTAAGCAACTAGGTGATGCTTGCATAGCTACATTAGCAGGCATGGCAGAGGAGCGGGAATATTTCAACGCTAGATTGGCACAACTACGGCGTGAGTGAGAGCAAGTTCTAGAGACCGCCAAGGTTATAGTATGTCATTTCTGTGAGGAGGATGGGCACGAGAAATCAGTCTGTCCGCGACGACAAGGAAAAAGGCCTACACCATCATCAGGATTCGAGAACCAAGGCCAGAAGCAGAAGACTCAGAGAACAAAGGGCAAACTTGGAGGCGCCAACCCGGAAAGTTGTTTCCTATGTAGGGAGCAAGGTCATTTCAAGAAACAATGTCCGATGAAGAACTCTCGGGCGGAAACCCGTACATGTTACAACTGTGGGGAGATTGATCATATTAAGCCAAACTGTCCCCAACTTCATAAAAATGACGGCAGATCATCTCCAAAGATGAACGCTAAGGGAAAGGAGCCTGTTCACCAAGGGTGAGAATTCGCACGTACTAAGAGCAAGTTGAAGGAGCCAGTCACAATATGTGTATATAGAACTGCAACTAAGTCGAAATGTTGCATCTTTTGAAATTTACTTTGGACGGAAGAAGTTATATATGATGTAACACTTTTTGTAACCCGTCGGATTTATATATATATGAAATCTAGGCAACTGTTTTTTTCAAACTTGGTTCATCATAATCTTCTGTCTAAATTATTTTTCGAATAGTTGAGGTGTGTGCGGGAGGCAACTCCAGAATTAGTTCTGTTGGTTACAATATCTAGAGCGTCAACTTGAGCAAATTACAGGAGGAAATCCTGGAAGTCGGAAGTGATGTTCATGGGTCATGTCCTATTCTAAGGAGGGAGTAGCTACCGAATTGCAAATGTCGGGCTCTTTGGAGAACCAGTTCGTGGATGAGTCACTTGGGAGCTGGAAGGCAGCATAAACTTTCTTTCCCCCGAGTTATTTAGTGTATGGATGTTTGCTTGTTTTCCTAACTTAACGTAGTTCTGAGGACAGAACTATTCTAAGGAGGGAGTATTGTAATATTCCGGACGGATATTACCTTGTATAAATTACTATTTTATTATTATTCTTATTATTATTTTGTTTTAATCCCAAAATTGAAATATTTTGGTGATTTTTCACCCGGTTTGTTCATAAACATTATCTGTACCCAGATACCGGTCAGTATACATCCGTATTGTATCAAATTGGTACCGTGACCTTCCGAACTAATAATAGAATTTATTTTATTATTATTTCCGAGATTAAATTATTTTTATACGGATTATGCGAAGATTTTCGGTATACATACATATATGTGCACATACGTGTAGTATGTCGATTAGTACAAAGTATGTGGTATGTATTTTATGGATAAAATTGTTCTCCTTATCATGACAATCCTAATTAGATAGTTAAGATTGTAGGTGAATTAAACATAGGATTAAGATGTATGCATAAGAGAATTATGAGGTATTCTTCTAGAAACCTTCTCTCCTCCACCTCACCTAAAACACCATACCCTCACCATACCTCCACCTCATCCATCCCTCCCCTAGGCAAAACCGGCCATGATTTGTGGAGGGATTTTTGTGCAATTGTGTGTGTGCACATTTGCACTCTCCACCCTTCTCTCCTCCTATAAATACCCCCTTCCTCCACCTTTGTCTCATTTTAGAAAGATCATAAAGAAAGAAAGAAAGAAAGGAAAAGAAAGAGAGGAACCATACTAACTTGAGAGTTTTTTTTTGTAGGTTTTTCCTAGGAGTTCTAAGAGCTTAGGAGAAAGAGTAGGAGTGATAGCAAGTCCTTCCTACAAGAAAAAAAAGGTGGGGGTTTCTCTTTTGTTTGTTTGTTTGTTTGTATTGTTGTTTTGATGTTCTTCTTCTTCTTATCCTCCTTGTTTTGTTTCTTTTGTTCTTTGAGAATGGTTTATTGTGATAGTGTTGTGGTGTGTAGTTCTTATTTTTGTATGGTTATGGATGGTTAAAGATAATAACCACATGAAAAGAAAAGAAATGAATGGTAGTAGTAAATAAACATAAAGATTAAATCTTTATAGTTGTAGTTGTTGTTTTGTGTTATGAAATGGGACTAAAATAAACATATGCATATAGACTTGTGTATACAACCATCTTTGGTTGAAGGACTTGAATGTGAACTCATACATAAAGCATATGGACTTGTATACAACCAATTTGGTTGTAGGACACACATTGGACTTGGACTAAAAAGAAAGCATATGTTGGATGGACCAAAAAAATAAAGGGTTCTTACTTTATCTTATTATTGTTATTTTCTTTATAATCTTAAGTAAGAAAGAACCCATTGTAGATGTTAATTCTAATTATGAAAAAGAAACTAATCTGAAATCACTAGTTGTAGAATGGTTAAAAAGATCTCTTTTTATGATCACTAGTAATAATAATAAATCAATGCTAATAAAGATTAGTAGATATTTAAGTAGTAGTATGTTAAAATAAAATAGTAGTAGTATGTTTAAATAAAGTAGTAGTAGTATGGTTAAATAAAGTAGTAGTAGTAGATATTAAAATGAAGTAGTTATAGATGTTATGTAGACACTTATGGTTAAAATGAAGTAGTAGTAGTAGATGTGTATGTTCCAAATAAAATGGTTGTAGTAGATGTCTACACAAAATTATATAAAAGGTTTATGTTTTTAAGGAAGTGGTAGTAGATGCTTATGTGTTAAAATAAAGTAGTTTAGTAGTAGATGTTTATGTCTAGATAAAGATTTTGGTAGAAGTTTTGGTAGTAGATGTTATGTTGTAGTAGATGTTGTGTTTTATTAAATTGTAGTAGATGCATATGAACATTAAATGGATGTTTATGCTTATATTGAAGTAAGTATCATGCTTAGAATGTTGTAGGATTCATTCTAAAATTTTCTATCATGTTTAGGAATGATATTCATGCTTAGAATGTTGTAGGATTCATCCTAAAATTATCTATCATGTTTAGGAATGACATACATGCTTAGAATGTGGTAGGATAAATGCTAAAATTACTTACCATATTTAGAAGTATGTATATATATACTTAGGAATGTTGTATGTTCATACTAGTAGTTATCCATGCTTAGTAAGATATTCATGCTTAGTAGTTATTCATGCTTAATAAGATTCATGTTTAAATGATAGTAGGAAAGTAGTATACCATGCTAGCTTAATTTTTCTATGCTTAGATGATTGTAGGAAAGTAGTATACCATGCTAGATCAATGGGAGGAAAGTTGTATACCATGCTATATCAATGGTAGGAAGGTTGTATACCATGTTAGTTTAATTGTAGGAAAGTTGTATACTATGCTTAGATAGTTGTAGGAAAGTGGTATATCATGCTAGATTAATTTATCCATGCTTACATGCTTATAAGAAAGTTATATACCATGCTAGATCAAATAAATATTCATGCTTACATGATATCCATGCTTAGATAAGTATATGTTCATGCTATGTTAGTAGATGATCATGCTTAATCATTATTCATGCTAAGTTAGTAGATGTCATGCTAATCATTGTCTATGTTAAGTTAGTAGATGACCATGCTAATGATTGCTTATGTTAAGTTAGTAGATGACCATGCTAACGATTGTTTATGTTAAGTTAGTTGATGACCATGCTAATGATTGTTTATGTTAAGTTAGTAGATGTCATGCTAATTATTGCTCATGCTAAGTTAGTAGACGTCATACTTAATTGTTGTTCATGCTAAGTTAGTAGACGATCATGCTTAGACGATATCTACGCTTAAATAGTGTATGTTCATGCCTAAATATTGTTCAAGATTGAGCTAGAAGATACTCATGTTTAGCAAATGCCATGTTAGATTAAGGTAGGGATTAATCTACCATGCTTAGAATGTGTAGAAGTTATAATTCATGCTTAGGAATATTGTAGGTTAATGCTAATTATGTATCCATGCTTGGGTTGTGATGATTAATCGTGTTAAGTAATGAAGATCCATGCTTAAGGTGGTAGTAGAGATATATATACTCTAAGTTGTAAGTATTCATGCCCAGTTGTAGCATATGCTTGACTATAGTAAACTTCATGTTTAGATCATAATGATAATTCATGCTTAAGCTTGATATAAGCACATGCTTAAATCATATTCGTACTTAGGAGTATTATGGTGAGTGGTTATGTTATGTACCATAATTAGATTGTCATGGATAGATGCTTGCAATTGTATGCCATGCTTAAAGTGCTATAGGTTGAGGTAATAAAGATTTGAGAGACCACTAGTAATAGCTAGTTTGATAAAGATTGTTATGTCGCCTTCGATTTTCGTTGGTAGAATACCGATCATAGGCTATTAGTAGATTCTTCTGTTGTATCTAATAATAGAAGATCAAGTTTGCTAGTAAGCACGTTTGGTTGCTTCTAGGTTGATTGCCTGTATGGTTGTTTGCATATGGTTGTGCTCGTACGTGGCCCGACTGGCCCGTATGTAGCTGTGGGTCTCATACGTAGTTTAATTGGCTCGTATGTAGGTTGTTGTCTCGTACGCGCTTGACCGGCCCGTGCGTAGCTGTTGGTCTCATACGCGGCTTATTTGGCTGGTATGTACGTGGTTATCTCCTACGAGGCCCGCCTGGCTCGTAGGTAGCTATTGTTCCATACGTAGCTTATTAGCTTGTATGTGGTTGTTACTCATATATAGCTTGTTAGCTAGCACACTGTTCGTTGTGCTCGTCTAGGGTGATATTACCATCCTAAGGGCTATCGACCATCAAGACATATGTTTTCTTACCCTAAGGAACTGTGGAAGAGTCACTCCTTGTGTACCGTCGAATCTTAACCAGGGTAGGTTGATCGAGGACCGGAGTATAGACAGAATCCAAGTTTAGGGTAGCGGCATGCATGTATATTCGCACGGCCGAAGTCTTGGATCGATGGGCCAGGAACCGGATCCCGAAGGATTCTGGTGAGTCTAGGTTGAGCAGCCTAGTAGAGTTGTCTTGATAACCTAATTTAAGGCCTAGCATATTATGTTTATAATATTATCGTCCCTAGGATTGTCGAGTCAGGGACACCATTAAGGTAGTGACTTATAAAGATCATTTTACTTAGACCCTTGCCGAAAAGAGAGGAGTTGGTTGTAAGGGGTGCCTTACGACCAACTTGTCCCTTGAGGCAGGCCTTAGGTGGTGATAGTGGGTTGTACCTTCCCGTCAAAGGGATACGTACGGTGGCGTCTCACAAGTTGGGAGCACGGGTTGCGTATCTCGCTCTGTTAATTCCTGAAATACCGTGGCTGGGGTGCCACAGGATGCATTGTGCAGTCCTGCGCTTGCGAGACCCCAGAGGGTGCCACAGGGTAGGCTTCGCGCTACCCTGCACTTGCGAGACCCTATGGTTTGATTTTGGAACGAGGCCCGATACACTGGGATCGTCAGTGAGGTCCGGCATGCCGGGTAGTAGTGGAAAACGAAGACACCATGAGCAGAGTGCATAGGGGGACTTGACCCCTTCTGCAACCTCACAGAGTCATGGAGTATTGTCAGGAACAGGTTGTGTGCAGTTAGAATTCGTAACGTGAGTTCAAATCCCTATATATATGGAGAAACGGCTTGAGATGGGGCCGCATGTAGTATGGGCTGCATGCTGCTTCGGAGACTCGCTGACATTAGAATAGGAAGCATCCTAGTTCTATTTAAATATCTCATTAGAGTCTAGTCTTAGCACTCACGAATACTTAAACTACACTGACATCATTGCCATGTTTTGTATGTTGTTTGGGAGATTCGCTGCTTTGATATCAGCCTTTAAGCGTCAGTGAATACTGACGTCCCCACTTCCATAGGTACTGGATCGCCGAAGTACAAGGGCGAGATTCAGGAAGACTCAAGGCAAAGAGAGCAAGGAGTCAATGTCGTATTTAGTTCCGCTGTAAAATGTGTGTTGATCATCAATTAGTTGGAAAGTACTCTGATGTAAGATGTTGAAGGTTGTAATACTTGGAAATGTAAAGGTAATATTGTAACTCTGTTGTAATGTATTGCAGTGTATAATGTTCAGACTTGTAATACATTGGGTGTTGAATGAAAAGTTTTAAATTCTCCTGTTTCTTCTGTGTATTGTGACTAATTGAAGAAAAGGTCTTGGCTCGTGTCTCGGTTTTCCCAGTATTGGAAATCGGGGCGCTACACAAGGGCCCCTTCTCTGAGTATAGTCTCCTATATTGTCCACTACTTAAGTTGAACCCTTATTACCCCGACTTTACAATAATCAATTATGAACATGCAATGGGTACAGTCGATTAGATCGGTGATATCGAGAAGATGTCAGGAAGGTATCAAGGGCTATGCAATGCATGGTATATAGTTCAATTCATTAGATGAAAGATTTAAATATATTTTATAAATATGAAAGTACAATTCTGGACAGCAATACGTTGATGTACAAAAGCCGATTTTCCTGTTGCTACGGGAAAGAGAAACAGTTTCTGTCAGGGTTTCCAGAAACTAGACTCCTTGCTGGTTCCAACGCATATTCATATGACACGTTTTATTTATTTCAACTACGTCTTCCAGTCAGTTCTTTACAAGTATGTTGTTCAGGCAGCAATTCATTGTCAAGTTTTTAAATAAATAAATTGACTAAAAACTCATTTAAAAATCTTATGAAAACCATAATCCAGTTCTTAACATTGTTCAGTAACAACATGATCAATCTCACACCTTAATTACTAATTTAATCTACTGTTTCAACTAATTAAATATGGTGATGTATTTTCACGCTGTATTCTGGAACTCAGAAGTTACAACACGAGAATCAGAATTTCTTGCAATTCGTAAGTCGGATTGCAAAACCGTCAGATATACTGGATGCCAGACACAAAGGGCTACAACTTTTGTGTATAAAGTTCTAATTTATATTATGAGTAACTTGGACATAATCTCATTATAAGTTGGAGTAAACAGCAGGAAAACAATATAATAACTGTAATTGTAATGATTGTGATTACAAATATATAGTTTAATATCTAGAATTGTACATATATTCACATCTAGTAATTAGAATGGATTCCTATTGTTAACATGATGAAAGTTATTATTTCTACGATATTAAACTACGGACAAAACTATAATATTACATACAATCAAAATTCCTTCAAATCGTTATATTTATCTATATACACATATTCATATATGATCTAGTTCGTGTTCATGCAATGTTTATGGTGACAATGAAATCTATAATTTTTTCGATGGATATTGAATCAGCGAAGGTAAATGGATTGATTCAATGTATATAACCATTGATTTAAATATGGAACGATCACAAGGCACGCAATGATGTTATAGTTCAACAATTTAGATCTACAAAGGATATTTTCATGAACATGGACGATAAATGGATTTCAATATACGATGATCAATTAGAGATACTACTTGCGAAATGTCAAAGAAAATGCTTGCACAATAACAATAAGGATGTACAAGTGATGCTTACCTTTTTACGTGACGATTACTAAAGTGGCGAGAACCACAAGAAGAAGAAACGTTGTCAGCTATGGCGGTGGCAGTAAGAGGACGGCAACACGAGCGACGAGTGACTGCGGTAATCAGCAAAAATAAGCAAGAGAAACCATAACAACAAGGAGATGACGGCAAAGACGATACGGGCATCAAGGTGATTGACGGGTGAGCAACAAGAGGATGAAGGTGATGGTGCTTGGGGTTGGTGCTGGCTGCATCAATATCGATGGTGTGGCTGTTGGTGATGGGTAGCGAAGATGGCCATGGTGACGATGAGGAGGCAAGGTCGGGTATACAGGGGTGCTGCTTCTGAAGTGAAGGAGAAAGAGAGAAGAGCTCAAGGTTGAAGTGTGGCACGAGTGGGGTGCAGCAAGGGCTTTGGAGATTGTCGGGGTGGGTTCGGTGGGGCTGCGGGATGGGTGAGGCAGTGGAGACTTCGGTTGCGGCGAAGAGGAGGTGGTGTTGGCTTTTCGACTGCCACTGCAGTGGAGATGGCAGCGAGTGGCGAGGCAGTGAGGAAATGCAGGGACTTCGAGCGCTCGGTGCGATTGAGTTGATGCTGGCATCGGTGCTGTGCTGTGGTGGTGATACAGTTGAAAACAAGGAGATTGGCGGCATATTTGAAGATACGGAGTTGGCCTTAGCCCACAACTGAACTCGAGGCCCAGTCGATTGCAAAAGAAACCAAGTCGCTTAGCTGATTATGTGTTGTGCTTCCTGGAAGGTGTGCGATCCGATATTGATACCTCTGCGATGCGCAGAGGCCGTTAGAGGGAAGGGACACGTGTCGGGGCATGACTGGAAGATCATTATTGGTAGTGCATGAACTTTATAATGAGGGGGAATGTATCTGGAGATAGGAAGAAAAAATCTTGTGAACCTTTGTTTTCTTTCTTCTTATCTGATATCTGAAATTCTTCTTTTCCTATATTTTCCTCTGCATTTTCTTAAGAAATATTAGCATTGTTCTTCTGCATTTGTAATCAAACCTTGCAACTCTTTCCCCCTATTATTTGGTGCTTTCATTGTTGAACCAACAATGGTAGATGGTACAAGGTTTCGCAAGGAAATAGAGGATTCGATAGCGGCATTGGAAGAGTGCAAAAAAAAACGATGAAAACATCCAGATGATTGTCACATCCTTGCAAGATCAGAAGACGATGATGACAGCACAGCAAGAGCTATTCTCTGCAGTCGTCACCAGATTTAATGTTTTGGAAGCCAAATGGGATCAACAAATCAACCAAGGTGCAACAGCTAATCAACAGATTCAGCAAGTGGGTACTCATCAAGTGGGGGTAAGATTCAATAACTCTCATATGAACTCTGATATTAAGAACCTAGATTACAATTTCTAAGGTTTGAAGGGGATGATCCAAATGGATGGTTGTTTAAAGTTAATCAGTTTTTTGATTACCACAAAACACCCGAACCTGAGAAGCTGTTGATTTCCTCATTTCATATGGATGGTAGAGCCTTTCATGGTTTCATAATAAATCTGAGAAGGGATTATTTACTTCCTAGGAATCATTTGTGAGAGAACTAGATGTTCATTTTGGAGATTCAATGGTCATGATCATGAAGCTTCACTGTTCAAGTTATCTCAAACGGATACATTACTTGAATATCATGATGCTTTTGATAGATTGTGCAGCAGGGTAAAAGAGTTATTGGAAGCTTCACTGCTTAGTTGCTACATATCAGGTCTCAAACCTAACATACAAAGAGAGGTGTTGTCCTTCCAACCCAAAACTTTGCAGCATGCAATTAGCTTGGCTAAAATTCAAGAGGAGAAGCTCATTGAGGCAAGAAAAACTAAGCTTCGAAGCAATGTATACAAGCCCCCTTGGTCACCACCACCACCAAGTAATTTACCACACTTACCAAAGCCTCCACAAGAGTCCAGATACCCTGTACGAAGAATATTATCAGTAGAGTGGGAAGCTCAAAAAGCAAAGGGATTATGTTTTAATTGTGACGGAAAGTACACACAAGGCCACATATGCAAGGGAAAAAAATTCCTACTCCTTTTATCTGATGAAGCTGAAATTAATGATGAGAACTATCAAGCTATACATGGTAAAGATGAAGTGCTCATACAGTCACCAGAACGAACTCCTGGTATATCTTATCATGCTCTTTCGAGGCATCCATCACCAAAAACTCTAAGAGTACAAGGTATGATCAATAACACACTTTTTCATGTTCTTATTGATAGTGGTAGTACTCACAATTTTATCCAGGAAAGAATAGCAACATTCCTTAAATTGCCTATACATCAAGCTCCAAACTTCGCAGTCACAGTAGGCAATGGCAGCACACTATACTGTTAAGGAAAGTGTTTATCTGTTCCTA
Source organism: Hemerocallis citrina (assembly GCA_017893485.1). Taxonomy (NCBI): domain Eukaryota; kingdom Viridiplantae; phylum Streptophyta; class Magnoliopsida; order Asparagales; family Asphodelaceae; genus Hemerocallis; species Hemerocallis citrina. Next base: position 112,327,400 of record CM030365.1, read on the forward strand.
TTGCGATGCAAGGTCATACATTCCTTATTGATTTGTTTGTCTTGCCAATTCATGGGAGTGAGATAGTGTTTGGGGTGCAATGGCTGGAACTACTAGGGCCAGTTACAACTGACTACAAAAAGGCACAATGCAGATCACCTTCAACAATCACAAAATGTATTTTTCAAGGGGGAATATCAGATATGTCATCTTCAGCTCAGCTGCAACTTCATCAGCTAAAGAGGCGCATCTCTACTTCGTCAGGGTCTCAATATTTCCATTTGATCATGGAAGATAATAATCAACCACTACAAGCACTACCAGAAGACCTGCAATTAATCTTAAACCATCATGAGTCAGTTTTTTGCAGAGCCAACATGAATTCCACCAAAGAGGGAGTTCGATCATCACATTCATTTGATTTTGGCAGCCAAACCTATAAATGTAAAGCCCTATAGATACCCTCACATCCAGAAGAATGAGATAGAGCAACAAATCCAAAAAATACTACAGGAGGGCATCATCCAACAAAGTAAAAGTCCATTCTCTTCACCAATGCTTTTAGTCAAGAAGAGGGATGGCACATGGTGGTTCTGCATCAACTATCGAGCACTGAATGCCATAACTATCAAAGATAAATTCACTATCCCAACAGCTGATGAACTTTTTAACGAAATCCATGGAGCAAAATATTTCTCTAAACTTGATTTGAAGGCAGGATATCATCAAATCAGAATCAAGAAAACTGATATAGAGAAGAAAACATTTATAACTCACGATGGCCACTTTGAATTCTTAGTTATGCCATTCAGATTAACAAACGCCCCATCCACATTTCAAGCTGTGATGAATAGAATTTTCAAGCCTTATTTGAGACAGTTTGTATTGGTATTCTTCGATGATATTCTTGTGTATAGCCGAGACTGGGAGTCTCACCTACATCACTTGAGCAAATTATTACAAATTTTGGAGCTCAACTTGTTCTTTGTCAAGCAAGCAAAGTGCTCATTTGGAAAGCAGTCGATAGAGTATTTGGGACGTGTCATTTCGGCACAGGGCATTCATATGGATGTTGAGAAGATTGAAGCTTCGGTGAAGTGGCCTTCTCCAAATAACATCAAACAATTAAGAAGATTCTTAGGACTCACGGGCTACTACATGAGATTTATTAAGTCCTACACCTCATTAGCAGCACCACTAACAGATCTCTTGAAGAAGGATGTCTTTGCTTGGGGTATGGAAGCAGAGGAGGTATTTTAAAGACTCAAATCTTCAATGACAAAAGCTCTAGTGTTAGCTTTGCCAAATTTTTTTAGCTCATTTCAATTAGAAACGGATGCATTGGGAGTGGGTATCAGTGCCATATTGTCACAAAAGAAACACCCAATAGCATTTCACAGTGGGAAGATGTCTATGAGAATGCAAAATTCTTCTACATATGTACGAGAAATATTTGCAATTACTGATGCAGTGAAGAAGTGGAGGAAGTACCTCTTTAGGAGGGTAATTCACCATAGTGATGGATCAACAAAGTCTCAAACATATCATGAATCAAGTGATTCAAACCCCAGAACAACAAAAGTGGATTCACAAGCTGGCAGGGTTCAGTTTCAAAGTGCTCTATCGACCAGGAAGGCTTAATAGTGCTGATGATGCTCTATCAAGACAAGCAGAGGGTGAACTACAACATATCTGAGCAACTACATTTTCAAGGATGCTACTCTTAGACAAGATTTAAGAAGAATATAATCATGATCCACACTATGCTCAACTGTTACAAAAATTACAACATCAGACTGTATTTGACCCTGATTATAGCCTAAGAGATGGGCTAATACTTTATCAGAAGAGGATCCTGCTACCACCCACAATTGTACCAGAAGTACTTATATTATTTCACTCATCCCCCGAATGTGGTCACTTAGGAATAGCCAAAACAATAGCAAGAATTAAGACACATTTCTATTGGGAAGGAATGTCTCTAGATATTACAAAATATGTACAAGAATGCATGTTTGTCAACAAACAAAATATGCTACAAGTGCACCAGCATGTTTACTAAATCCATTGCAGATATCGGAGCAAATTTGGGAAGACATTGCGATGGAATTCATCACGGGACTCCCTCCTTCTAAGGGCAAGTGCACCATCTTCGTGATTGTAGATAGAGTATCAAAATATGCTCACTTCATTCCTTTATCTACAAGCTTTAATGTAGCAAAAGTTGCAGAAGTTTTTGTTGCAAATGTGGTAAAGCTACATGGAATTCCTAAATCAATTACCTCAGACAGAGATCCTTTATTTGTGATCCAATTTTGGAGAGAACTATCAACTATCCAGGGTACAAAATTGTGTATGTCTAGCGCTTATCACCCCCAAACTGACGGCCAGACAGAAGTTCTCAACAGATGCTTAGAGCAATACCTAAGGAGTTTTATCTCAGATGAACCTTGTGAATGGATCAAGTACTTGAACTGGGCAGAGTACTGGTACAACACTTCGTATCACTCAGCAATCAACATGACACCGTTCGAAGCTATATATGAAAGAAAGCCCCCTACTATGCAAACATACATCCAAGGGTCCACCAGCAATGAACTAGTTAATAATCAACTACAGAGCATAGAGGAAATTCTGCAAAAGCTCAAAGCCAATCTTACCAGAGTACAAGCTCGCATGAAGTCACTTGCAGATAGACACAGGGTGGACAAGGTGTCTGGAGAAGGAGAATGGGTATTTGTAAAGTTGCAGCCATATAGACAACATTCGATGGCTCAGCGTACTTCGCACAAATTATCTAAAAGGTACTATGGTCCATTTCAAATCATCAAAAAGGTGGGAAATGTGGCATAAAAGCTAAAGTTACCTGAGAATTCAAGAATACTTCAAATTTTTCATGTCAATGTTGAAAAGCTGCAAGGGTGATCCAGATATAGTTGAGTCTACCCCGTTACCTGAAAGTTATGATCTTCCATATGTAGTAGTCTCACCTTTGAAGGTTGTTCGTGCACGTCGAGTCAAAAAAGGAAATAGATTTACCGACGAAGTTCTGGTGGAATGGGCAAGGGAGGAAACAAACTCAGTAACGTGGGAAGATAAAGCTGCAATGACGAAGGCATTTCCTAATTTCAACCTCGACGATAAGGTTGCTCTCCATGAGGGCGGCAATGATACAGTTGAAGACAAGGAGATTGGCGGCAAAGGCATATTTGAAGATACAGAGCTGAGCCTTAGCCCACAACTGAACTCCAGGCCCAGTCGGCTGCAAAAGAAACCAAGTCGCTTAGCTGATTATGAGCTGTTCTTCCTGGCAGATGCGCGATCCGATATTCATACCTCTGCAATGAGCAGAGGCCATTAGAGGGAAAGGACACGTGTCAGGGAATGACTGGAAGATCGATAATGGTAGTGCACGAACTTTGTAAAGAGGGGGAATGTACATGGAGAGAGGAAGAAAAAATGTTGTGAGCCATTGTTTTCTTTCTTCTTCTTAATTGATATCTAAAATTCTTCTTTTCCTCTATTTTCCTTTATTTTTCTCTGCATTTTCATAAGAAATATTAGCATAGTTTTTCTGCATTTGTAATCAAACAATTTGCAACTCTTTCGCCTATCAGGAGGCAAGGTAGCAGTGAGGTGGCGCTCGGGGTGGCAGCAATGGTGATGCTGCGGTGGTGAAGGTGATGTGAGGATGGCGATGGAGGAGCTAACTGCAGTCAGGGGAGTAGAGGAGGCGTTGTAGCGGTGTGCGATGGCGGTGCAGTGTTCCAAGCCGTTTGCCATTATTGACGACGGCGGAAGCTCCTCTCCTTCTCAGCATCGTTGCACCTGTAGCACAACAGTGGAGATGCAAGAGGAAGAAGATGAAGTGATGAAAAGAAACAAACAATTCTCCATCATATCTGTAATCGATTACAAGGGGTATTTATAAAAGGGAACCACGTGCACAACAAGTAGTTCGACAGTCAGTTAAAGAGTCAGTTGGGCTTTTCTGGAAATTACATTACATTTATGCAGATAAACCCACAAAAGAATTATTATCTCCGAAGGACTGAAACCTAAACTCTAAACTGATACATCTACCCTTCTCTCCTTCTCCTCAGCTCAACTATCTTCTTCTTCTCTTTAGCTCAACTCTCAACACCGTCACTTATCCTCATTGATCCCCTGAGCTCTGGCCAGATCCAGAGACTGGATCAATACTTTCCCCTTGAAAAGATTCCAGGACGATTCAAAAGGACGGGAATCTCCAATATATGTCCCAATAATTTTCCCAAGTTGCTTCGTTATCGTGGCCATGCCTCCACTGAATCAGAACCTCAGTAATAGCAATTCCTCTCCGTGGTACCATCCTGCGATCTAGAACCTTGATTGGTTGCGGTGAGTCTTTGACGTAGTACTGGGGCAAGTCTGAGGACACCACCTTCGACTCCCTTTCCCGAGGAACAAAAGCTTTCAACTAGAAGATGTGAAATACATTATGTAGTACCCCGTATTTTTAAATATTATTTTTAAAGATTTATAAATGAATTAAAAGGATTTTTGGGGATTTAGTAAATATTTTTCTGAAGATTTATCGTTTTACATGAGCAAAACACGTGCAAATATTTTCTTAGGAAGTTCAAAAGGCAAAATTATTTTGTGAAAAATCGTTAGTTATTATTTGAGATTATTTGTGATTTTTTTTAGATTTTTTTGATATTTATTGGACCTATTTGCAAATATTACAAAAAGAAGAATCTTTTTGCAAAATTGTCATTTTGAAGGATGAAAGTGCAAAACTATTTTCTGGACTTTCCAAACAGTGCTGGCTGGAAATAAAGAGTTTGTTTTACCTTTAAATATCAATTTAATCGGTTTTATCAAATTTCCAAGTATAGGGATCTATTTATGTAAAGTTATACTTTGAAAGGGTTATTTAAGGGTTATTTTGCAAATGTGTTTAAAACCCTAATTCCCCTATTCCGGCCGATATATATATATATATATATATATATATATATATATATATATATATATATATATAAGAGTGGAGTGCAGCCGTCTTTCGCTGCACAACACAAAGGTTTTATTATTTCTTGAAGATTTAAGGAGGAGATCTTGGACTTCGCGAAAGAAAGACTTTTCTCGTTAGATTTCGTTATTTAAGGTGAGTGACTTGTTTGTTTTCTTTTTTTTTGTGTATGTGTTGTATGCGAGTGATATAATTGCTTTGATTGTTCTTAGAAGTTGAATTTCATTTACTAGAAAGCATGTTTAGGGTTTGAGTATGAATAGAATATGTACATGATGAATTGGATGGATGGATGAAAAATTGGATCTTGTGAAACTCTAGTGGTTTATGAATGAAATTGTATGTGGGTAGGCTATTTCTTTTGGATTTAATGTTGGATTGATTGAATATGATGGATTTTATGCATAAACCTAATAAAGATGAGACTTTTATCACTTTTGAGTATTTGTTGAACGAAACATGATATGGTGATGTTATAATTTGATTATGGTTGTGAGTTATAATGGCGATTCAGTTTTGAGAAATTTGGAAGAAAAGTATGAATTCAATAGATCACGTCTTGAGAATCGAAATTTGGAAATTTAGTTGAGTTTGAAGAAATATATCCAAATTGGGGATTTTCTTGAGATTTCTGATATTTATATGGTTGGGATCTGAATACAAAACTATTTCAATGCATGATTGATTTTAAGAAACTCTATTTTTGACTATATGCACAATCTATGTTTTAATCGAAAGAAATCAACAAATCACTACTTTTATAAATTTAAGTAACTTTGAATTAGTTTGGTGGGTTATTATAAACCCTACAAGTTGTAATTGATCATATAAGAAATATGTTTTTGTGGAAATCGTTTTCATAAAGTAAAACTACGTATCGGTTGAAATGTGCACAACCAAAAGTCTGCAGTCTGTAGGTCGACAATCGACCGGTGTGACTTCACTGTCCACCGACGCGACCTGGCTGCTGTGTTCTCTAGTTTTTCTTGAAATTTCGTTCTGGACAGTCGACTGATGATTTTTACAGTCGATTGACACCACTTAGAATTATTTCTTAAAGATTATTGGATTTTCTTTCTAGATAGTCGACCTATGACCTTTTACAGTCGACTTATAATACTTAGAATTATTTTCTTCAAAGTTATTGGATTTTTCTCTCTGAACAGTCGATTTACACTTGTCTATAGTCGACTGATACTGATGTATCTTTATATCTTTGGATGTTCTTTTAAATAATTTATTCTCTAAATGTTCTTAATCTACAACTTACTACCTATACTTTATCTTCTACTGAACATATGTTTTCAAATGGTTGAGCTGAGAAATTTATGTTGGAAGATTAGTTTGGATATTGAGTGTGAGTCTCTAGAGGGTGTGTGTGACCCTAGCATACTGGTAGTTGAGATAATTATGTTTCGGCCTGTCGAGGCGTTTTAGTTGATCAGTTGTTGAGTTAAGTCTGATAGGGTACACCAACTCTAGGAGATTCGTAAAGTAATTAAATAACCTAAATGATAATAACAGACACTAGTGGTGATATGATGAACGAGAACATGGGTTATGGACCTCAGTGTGGCTTGCGGTGTGAGATAATCTCCGGAATTATCCAGGTGTGAGTGAAATAGTCTCCGGAATTACCTGTGGTGTGGGATTAATCTCCGAAATTATCGGGTCGATGTGACGCAGATGTGGTATTCGTGTGATGATGTGCCATCGCTTGCGGTGTGGGGTATTCTCGAAGATTCACAGGTGTGAGTGAAATAGTCTCCGAAATTATCTGTGGATAGAGATTGATCTCCGGAATTATCAGGACATGGGCTAATACTCATAGTTTATCTTTATCTCGTAGTAGTCATCGTGTTAGAATTAATTGCATAGCGGGGGATTAAACCCTATAATGTGAAGACGTTAAGGGCTTGCACCGGACCTATGTATAGTGGGATGCATAGACTCCGACAAGTATGCACTAGAGAGTCAGCATATAGAATTGTATTTTTTTGACCTGGTTTCATGCATGTGTTGTCCTTGTTTTCCTACACTTGACACTTAGTCTAGCTACACTTGACGTTTTCATATTTCCTTGTTATTTCGTATTTCTTTTATTCTGGTCTCCTGTGCACATCGTTTATGATTCCAGATTTCATGTTTATTTATATTGCTTGTTCTTGTTTTATATCACTCACACCTTTATGGCTGACCCCTTTAGTTTTGGGGGTTAGGGTTATCTCTAGCCTCATATTTTACAGGTGATTACTCGTAGCTTGGAATTTGGATGCTTGAGTTAAAGAGATGTGATGATTTATGTATTGTTGTAAAAGAAATTGTTGTAAGAAAGAAATTTGCAATTCAAGGTGTATTGTATTCCGCTGTGCTATGTAAAGATTAATGTAATGAAAGTTGAAATTTTATTGGTATTTGGCTGTGTTTAATATTACATTTGAAGTTGATGTTGGGAATTGTGTCACGTATTTCTAAGATATCATATTAGAAATTTGGGGCGCTACAGAGATTGGTATCAGAGCATGCTTCAATGGTAATAGTAAACATGGTATAAAAATAACCTAGGTGTGGATACTAGTGCGTGAGTACCTAGGTGTGGACATTAGAGAGTGAGTATCACATAGAACTGAAACATGATGTTTTTACTTTTGGGGTATGGTTGCAGTTTTGCCAAGGGGTATTGATGTGAATATGAATTGTGTTGTGGTACTCTAACTCTCCCCTCATTTTGCAGTATTCAGAATGGTTAGACCTAGATCCAAGATTGGAAACAATGGTGATGGAGCCGGAAGTTCCCAAGGAACTGGAGTTGATCTCGAGGCCGAGTTTGTCAGGGTGTATCAGACGTTGAATGCACTAATGGCAGCTAATTTGGCACAAAATCAGAACCAGAATCAAAATCACGGGACCAGACCAGGATTGGTTAACGCTGATCCTATCAAGCAGATTAAGTCCTTCAAGAGGATGAGGTCGCCTGTGTTTGAGGGGCAATCTGATCCAAATAAGGCTGATGATTGGATTAGACGGATGGAGACAATATTCGAGGTCTCGGAAACTCCGGCAGCCAATAAGGTGAAGTTGGCCACTATGCAATTGGAAAAGGATGCTAGTGTTTGGTGGCAAACGGTGAAGAGAACTTTGGGGGACCAACAATTGACTTGGAAGGCTTTTCTAGAAGAATTTAGGGATCGTTTTTTCTCCTGGATATTCAGGAGAAGAAGGCGACAGAATTCTTGAATCTACAGCAGGGCAATATGACTGTGCGAGAGTATGAGACCAAGTTCGTACAGCTGTCAAGGTATGCACCGGAGCTTATAGTTGATGAGGAGAAGAAGGCCAAGAAGTTTGAGCAGGGCTTGAGGCCAAAGAATGATTCCGTTGGGCATAAGGAGGTTCGACAAGCTAGTCAGGAGAGCAGCTATGACAGAGAAAGACATGGACCAGTTCCAGAAGAAATAAGAGACCTGGAATAGGAACAAGAGGCTAGCATCAGGTCAGAGTGGGAAGGAATTCCCAGCGAAGCATGTCAAGTTCAGTGGTTCAGTGCAGAAGGCACCCACAACTCAGGAAGTGACTTGTTACTACTGCAAGGAGGCAGGTCATTACAGGTCAGCATGTCCTAAGTTGGCGAAGCAGACTTGTTTCCAGTGTGGGCAGGCGGGACATTCTAAGTCTCATTGTCCGTAGTTGAGGAAGGATGGTCCAGGTGGTGGTAAATTCCAGAGGCAAGGGCGAGTGTTCACATTAACCGAGGAGGATGCGGGTAACTCGGAAGATGTGATCCAGAGTATGCAAGAGTTTTGATTTTATTTTTAATCAATGTAATAAGTAAAACTTTTATTTGAGAATAATTGGAGTTTGAGTATCATTCTTCATGTAACAAGGATTGTTTTGGTTAATGGAATTAAGGCAAAAGTTTTATTTGATACTGGTTCTTCGCATACTTTTATGTCGGCCAACTTTGCAAAGATCTTAGGTGTGGAGCCTAAGTTATTTCCAGGCAAGGTTTTGTTGGTGGCAACGCCGTCAGGTGAAGAATTGATCGCTAAACAATATTACGAGGGCTGTGATATCGAGATTGGCAGGAGATTATTTGGCATTGATTTGATTGAGCTGCAAGTCTTAGGAGTGGACATGATCGTAGACATTGATTGGATGGCCATATATGATGCCACAATTAAATGCAAGCAGAAAGAGGTGTTGGTGAAAGCACCAGGTGGTCCCGCAGTGACTTTCCAAGGGAAGAAGAAGGTTCCGAAGGTGGCTGTAATGGTATCCAAGATGGCGATACCAGATGAAGTCAAAGGCATTCCGGTTGTCAGGAATTTTCCTAAGGTGTTCTTGGAAGATTTGCCAGGATTACCACCGCAGAGAGATGTGGAGTTTTGCATTAATGTTCAGCCGGGGAGTGCTCCGATTTCTAAGGCTCCGTACAGGATGGCACCTGTAGATTAAGACGAAGTGAAGAAGCAGATTGAGGAGTTGTTGGGCAAGGGACTTGTTAGGCCGAGTTCCTCACCGTAGGGTGCGCTAGTGTTGTTAGTCAAGAAGAAAGATGGGTCAATGAGATGTGCATTGACTACCGGGAGTTGAATAGGGTGACTATTCAGAACAAGTATCCACTTCCGCGGATTGATGATTTGTTCGACAGGCTTCAGGGAGCAGCAGTGTTTTCAAAGATTGATTTGAGATCAGGGTATCATCAGGTTCGAGTCAAGGAGGAAGATGTGTGTAAGACAACTTTCAGGACTCGTCATGGGCTCTACGAGTTTTTGGTGATGCCGTTCGGTTTGACGAATACGCCAGCAGGGTTCATGGATATGATGAACCGAGTTTTGAGGCCATTTATTGACTCCTTCGTAGTGGTTTTCATCGACGATATTTTGGTGTATTCGAAGTCGGAGGAGGAGCATTCTATGCACTTGACAGCGGTATTACAGAATTTGCAGGAGCATAGCTTGTATGCCAAGTTGTCGAAGTGTGAGTTTTGGAAGTTTGAGGTAGCTTTCCTTGGTCATATCCTTTCTAAGGAGGGAGTGGCCACTGATCCTCAGAAGGTTGAAGCAGTAAAGGATTGGCCCAGGCCAACGTCTATGAAGGAAGTCAGGAGTTTCTTGGGTTTGGGAGGGTTACTACAGGAGATTCATCCAGGGTTATTCTCAGATTGCAGTTCCTTTGACAAGTTTGACCCGGAAGAATGTGGCATTTTCATGGACTGATAAATGTGAGGCGAGTTTCCTTGAGTTAAAGGAGAGGTTGATTACTGCACCTATCTTAGCTCTGCCTCAAGCTGGGAAGGATTATGATATCTTCAGTGATGCGTCTCTCAGAGGTTTGGGTTGTGTCCTGATGCAAGAAGGCAAGGTTATTGCTTATGGTTCGAGGCAATTGTGTCCACATGAGAAGAATTATCCGACGCATGATTTGGAGCTGGCAGCTATTATTTTTGCCTTGAAGCAATGGAGGCATTATGTTTATGGTGAGAAGGTTAACATGTACACTGACCACAAGAGCCTGAAGTACATTTATCAACAGAAGGATCTAAATCTTCGGCAGAGAAGGTGGTTGGAAGTAGTGGAAGACATTCGTCCTGAGATCAAGTATCATCCGAATAAGGTGAATGTGGTAGCTGATGGACTTAGCAGGAAGAGTAGTTTATCAAGTTTGATTACTACTCGAAGCGAGTTGGCAGCAGAGATTGATCGGGCAGGTATCGAAGTAGTGCTGTAGGGTTTGGGGGCGTCTTTGGCTCAGTTGAGACTGCAGCCTTCCTTAAGAGAAAGGATTGTGGAAGGTCAGAAATCAGATTCAGAGATTCAGAAGATGTTGCAACAGGTTTCAGAAGGCAGGCTATCAGAGTTTCGTGTCCAAGATGGAGTTCTATGGATGGGTGAGAGGTTGTGTGTTCCGGATAATGCAGTTTTGAGAGAGAGAGTATCTTGCAGGAAGCACACAGTAACTTGTTGTCAGTACATCCTGGAGGCACAAAGATGTACAAGGACATCAAACAGCACTTTTGGTGGTCTGGTATGAAGAGGGATGTGGCAGATTTCATAGCAAAGGTTTCTGACTTGTCAGCAGATCAAAGTAGAAAATCAGAGACCTGGAGATTTGTTGTAGCCGTTGCCCATTCCGGAGTGGAAATGGGAGAATATCAGTATGGATTTCATCACGGGTTTGCCGAGGAGTTCGAAGGGCAATGACTCGATTTGGGTTATTGTGGACCGTTTGACTAAGTCGGGTCACTTTCTGGCCATGAAGATTACTTGGTCGTTAGAGAAATTGGCTGAGTTGTACATTGGTGAGATTATGAGACTTCATGGAGTTCCTTTGTCGATTATTTTCGACAGGGATGCAAGGTTCACCTCAAGGTTTTGGAAGAGCCTACAAGCAGCTTTGGGCACCAGAACTAATTTCAGTACTGCTTTTCATCCACAGACCGATGGTCTGACTGAGGGGTGAATCGAGTGTTGGAAGATATGCTGAGGGCTTGTGTTATGGATTTCGGTGGTAGCTGGGAGAGATACTTGGCATTGGTTGAGTTTGCTTATAACAACAGTTACTATGCAAGTATCGGAATGGCGCCGTATAAGACTTTGTACGGGCGGTGGTGCAGGACACCTGTTTGTTGGTACGAGGTTGGTGAGAGGCAGATGTTTGGTCCTGAGATCGTGCAGTAGACGTCAGAGCAGATTGAGCTGATTCGCAAGAGGTTGGTTGAAGCTCAGAGTCGACAGAAGAGTTACGCTGATATTCGACGAAGGGACTTGGAGTTTGAGGTTGGAGATGCATTTTTCCTCAAGGTGTCTCCGACCAAAGGAGTGATCAGATTTGGTAAGGGAGGCAAGTTGGCACCAAGGTATATTGGGCCATACAGGATTGTGGAGCGAATTGGCAAGACAACATATAGGTTGGAGCTTCCAGAGGAGTTGGCACAGGTGCATGATGTGTTCCATGTGTCATTGTTGAGAAAGTATGTGCCGGACCAGAGTCATCAGTTGGTAGAGGTTCCTGAAGGTCTACAGGTGAACTTGAGTTACAAGGAACAGTCTGTGGAGATCGTTGACCGTAGGAAGTTCTTAGGAGTAAAGTGATACCTATGGTCAAGGTGCTGTGGAGGAATCAGCAGTTCGATGAGGCTACTTGGGAGCCAGAGGATCACATGCAGAAGGATTTTCCTGAGCTTTTCTTATGATTGTATCTTGCTTATGTGATGACATTTCTTTGGATGATTGCACTATTGGATTGAGCAGTATTTCTTTTATTTGATTCAGTCCTTCTATGTGAATGTTTTGAATTATGATTCATTTATGAAATTTTAAATTCCTTGTTTATTCTTATTTTAGATCCCATTAACAGTAGTTCTGAGGACAGAACTCTTCTAAGGAGGGAGTGATGTAGTACCCCGTATTTTTAAATATTATTTTTAAAGATCTTTAAATGAATTAAAATGATTTTTGGGGATTTAGTAAATATTTTTCTGAAGATTTATTTTTTTACACGTGCAAAACACGTGCAAATATTTTCTTAGGAAGTTCAAAAGGCAAAATTATTTTGTGAAAAATCGTTATTTATTATTTGACATTATTTGTAATTTTTCTAGATTTTCCTGATATTTATTGGACCAATTTGCAAATATTACAAAAAGAAGGATCTTTTTGCAAAATTGTCATTTTGAAGGATGAAAGTGCAAAACTATTTTCTGGACTTTCCAAACAGTGCCGGCTGGAAATAAAGAGTTTATTTTACCTTTAAATATTAAATTAACTGGTTTTATCAAATTTTCAAGTATAGGGATCTATTTATGTAAAGTTATACTTTAAAAGGGTTATTTTGCAAATGTGTTTAAAATCCTAATTCCCCTATTCCGGCCGATATATATATATATATAAGAGTGGAGTGCAGCCGTCTTTCGCTGCACAACACAAAAGGTTTTATTATTTCTTGAAGATTTGAGGAGATCTTGGACTTCGCGAAAGAAAAACTTTTCTCGTTAGATTTCGTCATTTAAGGTGAGTGACTTGTTTGTTTTCTTTTGTTTTTGTGTGTGTTGTATGTGAGTGATATAATTGCTTTGATTGTTCTTAGAAGTTGAATTTCATCTACTAGAAAGCATGTTTAGGGTTTGAGTATGAATAGAATATGTACATGATGAATTGGATGGATGGATGAAAAATTGGATCTTGTGAAACTCTAGTGGTTTATGAATGAAATTGTATGTGGGTAGGCTATTTCTTTTGGATTTAATGTTGGATTGATTGAATATGATGGATTTTATGCATAAACCTAATAAAGATGAGACTTTTATCACTTTTGAGTATTTGTTGAACGAAACATGATATGGTGATGTTATAATTTGATTATGGTTGTGAGTTATAATGGCGATTAAGTTTTGAGAAATTTGGAAGAAAAGTATGAATTCAATAGATCATGTCATGAGAATCGAAATTTGGAAATTTAGTTGAGTTTGAAGAAATATATCCAAATTGGGGATTTTCTTGAGATTTCTGATATTTATATGGTTGGGATCTGAATACGAAACTATTTCAATGAATGATTGAATTTAAGAAACTCTATTTTTGACTATATGCACAATCTATGTTTTAATCGAAAGAAATCAACAAATCACTACTTTTATGAATTTAAGCAACTTTGAATTTGTTTGGTGGGTTATTATAAACCCTACAAGTTGTAATTGATCATATAAGAAATATGTTTTTGTGGAAATCATTTTCATAAAGTAAAACTACGTATCGGTTGAAATGTGCACAACCAAAAGTCTGCAGTCTGTAGGCCGACAATCAACCGGTGTGACTTCACTGTCCACCGACGCGACCTGGCTGCTGTGTTCTCTAGTTTTTCTTGAAATTTCGTTCTGAACAGTCGACTGATGATTTTTATAGTCGACTGACACCACTTAGAATTATTTCTTAAAGATTATTGGATTTTCTTTCTGGATAGTCGACCTATGACCTTTTACAGTCGACTTATAATACTTAGAATTATTTTCTTCAAGTTATTGGATTTTTCTCTCTGGACAGTCGACTTATGCTTGTCTATAGTCGACTGATACTGATGTATCTTTATATCTTTGGATGTTCTTTTAAATAATTTATTCTCTAAATGTTCTTAATCTATAACTTACTACCTATACTTTATCTTCTACTGAACATATGTTTTCAAATGGTTGAGCTGAGCAATTTATGTTGGAAGATTAGTTTGGATATTGAGTGTGAGTCTCTAGAGGGTGTGTGTGACCCTAGCATACCGGTAGTTGAGATAATTATGTTTGGGCTTATCGAGGCATTTTAGTTGATCAGTTGTTGAGTTAAGTCCGGTAGGGTACACCAACTCTAGGAGATTCGTAAAGTAATTAAATAACCTAAATGATAAGGACAGGCACTAGTGGTGATATGATGAACGAGAACATGGGTTATGGACCTCAGTGTGGCTTGCGGTGTGAGATAATCTCCGGAATTATCCAGGTGTGAGTGAAATAGTCTCCGGAATTACCTGTGGTGTGGGATTAATCTCCGAAATTATCGGGTCGAGGTGACACAGATGTGGTATTCGTGTGATGAGGTGCCATCGCTTGCGGTGTGGGGTATTCTCGAAGATTCACAGGTGTGAGTGAAATAGTCTCCGGAATTATCTGTGGATAGAGATTGACCTCCGGAATTATCAGAGCATGGGCTAATACTCACGTTTATCTTTATCTCGTAGTAGTCATCGTGTTAGAATTAGTTGCATAGAGGGAGATTAAACCCTATAATGCGGAGACGTTAAGGGCTTGCACCGGACCAATGTAGAGTGGGATGCATAGACTCCGACAAGTATGCACTAGAGAGTTAGCATATTGAATTGTATTTTTTTGACTTGGTTTCATGCATGTGTTGTCCTTGTTTTCCTACACTTGACACTTAGTCTAGCTACACTTGACGTTTTCATATTTCCTTGTTATTTCGTATTTCTTTTATTCTGGTCTCTTGTGTGCATCGTTTATGATTCCAGATTTCATGTTTATTTATATTGCTTGTTCTTGTTTTATATCACTCACACCTTTATGGCTGCCCCCTTTAGTTTTGGGAGTTAGGGTCATCTCTGGCCTCATATTTTACAGGTGATTACTCGTAGCTTGGAATTTGGATGCTTGAGTTAAAGAGATGTAATGATTTATGTATTGTTGTAAAAGAAATTGTTGTAAGAAAGAAATTTGCAATTCAAGGTGTATTGTATTCGCTGTGCTATGTAAAGATTAATGTAATGAAAGTTGAAATTTTATTGGTATTTGGTTGTGTTTAATATTATATTTGAAGTTGATGTTGGGAATTGTGCCACGTATTTCTAAGATATCATATTAGAAATTCGTGGCGCTACACATTATGAATGCGAGCCTCACTAGGGAGCTGCAATTTGTAGGCCACAGTTCCTATCCATTCGAGTATCTCATAAGGACCATAGTATGTGGCAGACAAGTTGTGAATCCTCTTCCCTCCCATTGAAATTTGTCGGTAAGGTTGTAACTTCAAATAAACCCAATCCCCCAACTCAAATGCCTTGCCACTGCGGTGCCGATGGGCCTTGAGTTGCATCTGGTGCTGAGCTTTTAACAAGTTGTCTTTGAGCAAATGAAGAACTAAATCTCTCGAAATCAGAGAGTCTTCAACAGCTTGAACCCTTGCCATTTTGGGAATATATGATTGAACACTTGGTGGAGTTTTTCCAAACACCACTTGATATGGTGATATGCCAGTAGAACTATGTATATGTGTGTTATAGCTAAACTCAGCCCATGCTAACCATTCCGACCAATCCTGGGGTCGATAAGCTGTGAAACACCTCAAATAGATTTCAAGAACCCTGTTGATTACTTCGGTTTGTCCATCAGATTGGGGATGAAACGCTGAGCTCAAGCACAGCTTTGTTTCATGTATAGCTAGTAATTCACGCCAAAAATTACTTGTAAAGACAGCATCCCTATCGCTGACTATACTTTTTGGGAGACCATATAGTTTAAACACCTACTTGAAGAGTGTTGAGGCAACCACCTTAGCTGTGTAAGGATGGGATAAAGGGATGAAGTGGCAAATTTTGGACAATCTGTCAACCACAACCAATATAGTAGTGAACCCAGCACTCCGAGGTAACCCATCGATAAAATCCATACTTATATCGTCCCAAATGTTATCTGGAATAGGGAGAGGTTGCAATAACCCCGCAGGTGATGTACTTAAGTACTTATTCCTTTGGCACACATCGCAAGATCTAATGAAGTGGCGTAAATCCTTTCTCATGCCTTGCCAGTATACAACCTGCTTGAGCTGCAACCAGGTTTTATCCATGCCCATATGCCCTCCTTGGGGTGTGCAATGCACCTCCTCCATGAAGTGAATCTTAGCTGAAGAAGAGGGACTCAACAAAATCTGACCATTATAGTAAATCACTCCTTCTATTAACACCAACCTATCATCCATACCCTCAGAGATCATCTTCTTAACATCTTCATAAAAGGGGTCTGTGAGTACCAATTGCTTGATTTGATCTAACCAAACTGGTTTAACCACCATCATTGCAGACAAGGAAGCCTCTTCAACCTCTTCAAACTGACGTGAAAGGCCATTAGCTACCACATTCTCCTTTCCTTTCTTGTACTCCACCCGAAATTGATAACCATGTAGTTTGATTAACCACAAATGCTGGGCTTCAGTATATAAACGTTGCTCTAACAGATACTTGAGGGGCTTGTGATTAGTATGAATGATAAATGGCCTTCCCAACAAATATTGACGCCATTTTTTAACAGATAAAAGAACTGCCGGCATCTCCTTCTCATAGGTTGACAAGTATTTGGCTTTTCCCTTCAACTCTTGACTGAGGAATGCAATGGGGTGTTTCTCTTGATGAAAAATAGCTCCAAGGCCAGTGGCACTTGCATCGCATTCCAATTCAAATGGTAAGGAGAAATTTGGAAGCTGGAGGACTGGAGGAGTAGAGAGTATCAATTTCATGTTCTCAAATGCTCTTTGAGAATCTTCCTGCCAATCGAAGGCCCCTTTCTTTGTTAACTTCACAAGAGGCCAAGCCAAGGTACTATAATGAGCTATGAATTTTCGATAGTAACCTGTGAGTCCCAAGAATCCTCGTAAGGCCTTCAATGATTTAGGAGTTGGCCAATTGATAATAGATTTGATCTTTTCTTGATCAACTGAAACCCCTTGAGCTGATACTATATGACCAAGATACTCTACTTCACACACTCCAAATGAGCAATTGCTCATTTTTGCAACCAATTTGTTGGCTTTAAGAACCTGCAGAACTAAAGATAAGTGTTCCAAGTGAGAATCCATACCATCACTACACACCAATATATCATCAAAGAACACTAACACAAATCGATGCAGGTATGGCTTGAAAATAGAGTTCATCAAAGACTGGAAAGTGGAGGGAGCATTTGTTAAGCCAAAGGGCATAACCAAGAACTCATAGTGGCCTTCATGAGTGCGAAATGCTGTTTTATGGATGTCAGCTTCATCCATTCTTATTTGGTGATACCCACTCCGGAGATCAAGCTTGCTAAACACCTTAGCACCATATAGCTCATCCAAAAGCTCATCTATAACTGGAATAGGGAACTTATTCTTCATCGTAATGTCATTTAAGGCTCTATAATCAATGCACATTCGCCAAGTGCCATCTGGTTTCTTAACCATTACAATAGGAGAAGAATAGGGACTATGACATGGTCTAATAACCCAAGATTGTAGCATTTCTTGCACAAGCTTTTCAATTTCATTGTTCTGATGCCATGGGTGTTTGTATGGACGGAGACTGATTGGTTTCGAGCCAGGGAGGAGAGGTATAGTGTGATCAATTTCTCTTCTTGGAGGTAAACCCATGTTCTCAGCAAACACCTCAGGATAGTTCACTATCAACTGTTGAACCTGAGGTGGAATAGCAGATTGCTTATCTTGATGAGTCAGAATGCCTACCATCCGAAGTAACCATGTAGATTTGGATTGCAATAAAGCTTTAGACATAGCTTTAACAGAAGTAACTTCAACACCTTGGGGTGGAATTCCTCTCAAAGTGCACTGTCTTCCTCCAAGTTCAAATTGAACTCTCTTTTCCTTCAAATTCCATACCACATCCCCAAGAGTTTCAATCCACTGTGCCCCCAATACTAATTAACTGGTGTCCATAGCTAATATATAGAAATCTGCCACGATAGACACACCTTGACACACAAAAGTCACTCCTTCACACAGACCCAGACCTTTCAGCATAATACCTCCAACAACAGTAACATCAAGTTTTAACTTGAAGGTTTATAAGCAACCCAGTTCTTTTAACTATCTTTTCATCAATAAAGTTGTAAGAAGCTCCTGTATCTAAGAGAGCACACACTGGGTAATTTGCGATGCTTCCTTGAACTCTAAAAGTCCTCAAAGTGGTACTACCAGTGAGTGTATTAAGGGAAATAGCTGCAACTCCTTCATCAGATAATTGTAAGACTTTGGATACCTGGTTTTCCTCCTTACACGGTGATGCTATGTTCCTTTTCCTCATCTGATGACTCAACCATATCATCAGTATCTTCCTCTAAATTCCCCAGCATTTGCATAAACATACTTCCCTCACAAGAACCCATCATCTGCATCATAGTTCTACCTGCACACTTATGCCCTCTCACGAATTTCTCATCACAGTGAAAACACAACCCCTTTTCCCTTCTATCTTTCATAAACTGCAAGAATTGCTGATCTTTTGGTTTAGAATTATTGGGATGAGCTGACACCATGAATTCAACACCTGCCTTGCTCTGGGTTGCCAAGGGAGGGGCTACAGGAACTGGAGCTTTGTAGTTGCTAGTCACAAAAGTGCCCCTACTCTGACTGTTGACTCTCCATGCCTTCTTTTGATCACCAATGATTTCTTCTCTGGCTATAGCCTCTCTATAGGCTGCAAGAACGCTACTAGGATTCTTGAGCTTGACTTCTTTCCTCAACTCACTTTTCAGCCCCGAAATATAGCAACTAACTAAAGAGGACTTAGCTAATGGTTTTGCTAGCTGACTATACTTCAAGAATTCTTTATGATACTCAACTACGGTCCCCGTTTGTTGCAATTTATACAAAGTGGCTTCGGGGTCATCTAACTCAGAAGGGCCAAATTGTAGCATTAACTCTTCTTTCAACAATTCCCAGTCAATCTCCCCCTCATCCTATTGTTCAAACCATCTCCACCAGAGTAGAGCTTCTCCCCTCAAGTAGTAGAGACAAAAGGACAATCGATCGCAGGGGTTGATCCTTTGTGTAAAGAAATGATGCTCCATGTGATAGATCCAATTGGTAATATCCTCTGTTCCATCGAAACTGGGTAACTCAATTTTAGGGTGTTTAGGGAAAAATGTGTTACCTTCTTATTGTTGACCCTCATTCCTTGCTACCCTTCTCCCAATTTGATGCTCATGGTAATGATCAAGATTTCTAGATCTTTCTAGATACGACCATCTATGTCGAAGATGACGACATCGTCCACCCCCAATTTCTCCATGGCGCCTTCCTCCCTCTAACTCTTCCACATCACTATCAGAACTCCAAGATTGACGTCTGCGATGCTATCTCAGATTCCTTGGTTCTTGAAGAAAACGATCCAATGCCAACTCCAACCTATCGAACCTTTCTTCCAAGCTGGGATGCTTATAGAGTTCGACACCATGACTTGTGGATCCCCATGCATCCTAACTCCTTGCTCCAGATCCGAACTGAGGTCCAGACCTAGAATTAATGGGGTTCTCAGCTTCTTGAATCAGTTCTTGATCGAGATCTTGATTGATAGCGGTTGCGCGACCGATCTCAGGCTCTGATACCATTGTTCCAAGCCGTTCACCATTAGTGACGACAGCAAAAGCTCCTCCCCTTCTTGGCATCATTGTGCCTGTAGCACAACAGTAGAGATGCAAGAGGAAGAAGACGAAGTGATGAATAGAAATAAACAATTCTCCACCATATCTGTAATCGATTACAAGGGGGTATTTATAAAAGGGAATTACGTGCACAACACATTGTTGACAGTCAGTTAAAGAGTCGGTTGGGCTTTTCTGGAAATTACATTACATTTATGCAGATAAACCCACAAAAGAATTATTATCTCCGAAGGACTGAAACCTAAACTCTAAACTGATACATCTACCCTTTTCTCCTTCTCTTCAGCTCAACTATCTTCTTCTTCTCTTCAGCTCAACTCTCAACACCGTCACTTAACCTCATTGATCCCTTGAGCTCTGGCCAGATCCAGAGACTGGATCATGCAGTCGGGGGTTCGACTGGTTGGAGTGAAGGAGGCGATGGGTTTTAGGAGCGGGGTAAAGGAAGAAGAAGAAGAAGAAGAAGAAGAAGAATGGCTGATGAAGGGGATTAGTTAGATGATTAGGGTTAAGGAGTATAGATAGGGGATTAAGATTAGGGTTTAGTTTGGATTGGATATGGGCCTTGAGTTGGGCATGGATTATTTTTAAAAAATAATGGGTTAAGTTAATGGGAGTTGGGTTTTTAAATTGGGCTGATTTTAAAATGATCAAATACTTAAATAATAAGGTTAAAGAATGGAATATGATTTTTTTTTGTTTAAATACACATTTGAAAATAATTACGAATACAATTGATGATTCGAAAGGACTTTAATAGGAGATCAAAATAAACTTAAAACAAAAACGAATTTAAGAAAACATAATTTTATTTTTTTAAAAGAATCGAAACACAGAAAATATGTACAGACAGAAACGGGGGTTACAAGTAATTTTAATAAACTATATTTATTCTCATTTGCATAACAGTAAGCTGGGAAAGACCACTCATATTTTCTTTTTTGTGTTACATAAAATCCTTCTCAGTCATAACCCAAATAATTTGTAAAAGCTTATTATGCAAAAACAAGAATCTTTTGAGGCAGATAACATACCATGTATTTACATAAGTGAAACTCTTAACTTTTATGGATTAACCAATTTGCATAATCAAATTTCAATAGTATGGTCATATAAAAATCTCAACATGTTTGACCCAATTTTATATATCTAAGATAGCATACTTTATAATTGTCATAAGTAGATAGTACAATAAGCATTTTACATAATATAGTAAAAAAAATACTAATGAGGACAAGTCATTCTATTCACCTGAATATCAAAATCATATATTCCAATGAGTCTTGAACAATCCCTTCAATAATAATAACTGTACTATATTAAAGTCAAAACAAACTAGAATCCTTTAGGTTTTTATTCTCTGACTCTAGTAGAGTTAAGAATATCAATAAGCTTCTAATAGTATTAGGGATTTTACCATAATTTCTATTATTTATAAGGTATTTACATAATAATTGGACGAAATAATCATATTTTTACAAAATTGGGTCCTATAAGTAATTTTCCGGTCTTTAATCACATTTAGATTAAAAGAATGGGTTTCGAGTTTGGATTTCCTAACCGAGTGTAACACCCCGAATTCCAAATAAGGACGAACTCGAGATTCCATAGGATTTTTACTTCACTTCGTACAATTTTATAAGGAATTTAAAACTTTTCTCAAGAATACATCGGATTTTAAAATACAACTTTGTTTTACAGAGCGGAAGAATGAAAGATTACAACACTGAACACAATAATACAGCTTGTATAACTTTATCAAATAAGTCATCAAATACATCATAACAACTTTATTTCTACAAGAATAATCCATTACCTGCATATCAACCTGTGGGCATGTCAGTCACTTACAACTGACGAAAATGTTATACTCGGCTATCCTCTCTATGCCGAGAGTAGTATAATGATCTCATTGATTTAATAAAGACATAACAGTTGAATGAATAATAAAGTGTTAATGTGACTACGCTAAACATGTAAGTGTATGTCATGCCTTAATGCCTAATGCACATAATTTATTCTAGGATGACACTAATGCACACTTGTTCGGATTCTATGCATCCCATACTACATAGGTCCAAGGGCAAGCGCCTACGTACTCCACAATAAAGGGCTCGATCCCTCGCCATGATAACTACCCGGTAATAAAACAAGATTCAGATCATTCCACGAATTTGAATCTCAGCCCCGAGAGTCCATCGCTGACTGTTATAACAGATCCCACATCGTGCGAATCATCTCGTAAGTGACCCTCTAGCCCGGTATACGTATATACATTAGAGATGGCAAACAAAACTATCCGTCCGACTACTCAATATTCCGGAGTCCACTGCTGACCTGTCCTTATAGTCCCAGATTTAAAATGTAATAGTCCGTCTCCCATGGAGCAACCTCAGTCCACCAACTGGGTCTATAGCCTTGGAGTCCACCGCCGACTATATAGAGCACCCCACTTTCGTTTGCCCAGGTTTACTACAACTTCACCTAAGTGCCTAATTATTTTAGTCCAAGACAAAAATAGATTTCCAAGCCTAGAATTAGTCTTATCTCCTACTGGTCTTAATCACCACTACCGAGATAGATCCACAACCATATCTCAAATTTATATCTCAACTCTTTTATTTCAACATTTGCCGGTAACAAGATTTTACTAACTCAAAACTCAACCATTTATGCATAAGAATTATGGGTACACATACCTTTTAATAATCATGTCTCAAACCTAGATCATTTCATCATTTTAATTCATTTCATAACTTAAGCAATGTCTCATTTTAGCACTATTCATAATTTTTTAATAATAACAAGTCTTTTTCATGAACAAACTTCATTCAACAACAATCTCTTTAATAACTTAAGTGCAAACAACCAATTCACATTTCAACATATACCAAATACTCTTAATTTGCATAAGTGAATAATCACATCAAGATAAATTCATTCACATGAATAATTTATTCTCATTCTACCAATAAATCTCATTTGTAATTAAAAAGCTCATTTTTCATTTTTCATTTTGCTTCTTTTTAGCACAATTCAAGTTCGTTTGGCAACATAACTCAAATATTTCTATAATCAAAATAATAGTAGATTCTCTACAAAAGAACTTAATTATTCTTAATCAATGTCTCATTAGCATTATTCATGGTTCTCTTATTTGTTCATAGTTCATTCATGAATCACAACAGTCATAATTCTATTTACAATTTTAAACTCATAAAATATCTTTAACAATCAAACACAATCTCTTCAAGAGTAAATAATTCACACAATGTATTCCTTTTATTCCTTAAGAAAAAATCATACATTTCTTATTAATAAATCTTCAATCTTTACTTACTTTCTATCTCAAATCTTCCTTTTTAGAGTCTCAATTATACATGAAAAATCTTGACACTAATTTTAGTAAGTTCTAAATCATTTCATAGAAATAATAGTATTTTCCCCAAATTTTAATTTACTAAAAAAACTCATTTAATTTAACTCAAGCATTTAAAAAAAATAAGAACCCATACTGGGTTTTGAACCCATGAAGTCCCAGGCAAGGCTCACAGCCGCCACCGACAGCCACTAGCCCAAGTGGGCTCGGTGTCTTAATTCCCTCTCATTTATCTTATGAATAGGCTCTCGGGTTTTTGGGTTTTATTAAAAAAAATAAAGTTAAAAGCTTTGGGCTTGCCAGGCTTCGAACCCGAGCCAAACGGCAAACCAGCGCACGATCAAACCACTAGGCCAAACTGCACCCACCGACTCGAGATCAACCCGAAAGGGTTTTGTTCCAATTTCGTACTGTTTCATTAATTCACCAAAGCTCGATTCTTCTAGTTTTGATCTACTCTTTTATTTGGTTGAAATTAGACTTATAGAGACTGAGGTTTTATATCAGTAACTTACTGCCTTGTGGATCATATTTTAAAAAAATAAAACGACTCACAAATATTACATTTGTTCTCTTTAGCATAAAAAGTCTAATTTTGTTCCAAAACTACAACTTTATTTACTTCGATTTATTTATCAAGAAGTTTCTTCACTACTTTCATACAAATTAAAATTTTGTACAAAGGACCAAATATATCTTTAGTTCAACCATGGATATTTCAAGTATTTCTTATGTGAAAACTAATGTGTTTACCAATGTCGACGAATCAAAAACTCACAAAACAAAATTTATCTTTCTCTTCTTTTTAAGCATTAATCTACAAAGATAACCTTTAATCATTATCCATACTTATCATAGTTTTGACAAACAAGACTTGCAAACAATCTAACATGATTCATATGTATTAATTAGCATGATATTAATTTGTTCACTACTTCCAACAAATTCATTATATTCTACTAGCATGGACTCTACAAATATCTTATTCAACTCATCTTACTTTTTAAACTAATTTAGCATGCATGTTCTATTCTAGAAAGCAACGAAACCACCCACCTCAAGTTTGAAGGTTGAACAAATGAAAGAAAGTGATTACCACTCCTAGCTCCAAAGACTCCTAACTTTGTCTCCTCCTAGAAATTGCCTCCAAGCACAAGAACGCTACTTCTCTTACTCTCTTTTCTTTTTTCTTTCTCTCTTTCTTTCTTTCTTTTCTTTCTTTCTTTTTTTCTCTTATTTTTCTTTTGTTTTTGGTGTGAAGAATGAGAAGAGAATGGGTGTTATTTATAGGTCTAGTCTAGGGTCTTATTTGCATAATTCTCCACCCTAATAACTCTCCATTTAATACATTCAATTCTTCATTTTCATAACCCCTCCTTTAAACTCTCCAACCCTTAACTCACCTTTCTTTCTCTCTCTCAAGCATGAAACCGGTCCTCCCTTGGCCACAATCTAGTCCAAGTTCATAGATGTATGCATGCACACATGCATAAACAAATATGCATACATTTCTATAACTCCAAATGTTACTAACATTTATAACTTGTCATGTATTAGTGCATGCATAATAAAAAATGTGATTTTAAAGGTGGGCTTACTACATGGGCTTGTTACTAATTAATTTATTTAATTATCTAGTGGGCTCCTCTCCTAATGGGTTAGAATTTATTCTATAGGTTCATGGATCAAAAGAAAGGCTAAATAAAACTAATGCATGTTAAAAATAGTAAAATGAGAATAAACAAAAGAGAATAAAAAAATGTATGTGCACCATACGTGCAAAAATCAAAAATACATTTTTAATCAAAATAGGGGGAAATAAATTTTCATTTTATAAAAATAGTTTGAATACGAAAATAAATAATCAATGCACATGGAAATATCACACTTAGTAATGAAAAATATGTGATTGATATGTGTATCGAAAATACATAAAAGCACGTAAAATACCGATATTAAAATATAATATTTTAGTTGACTCAAATAGGATACAATCGATACGGAAAATGTATAAATAGTCGGAAATCAAGATACGTGGTGAAAACACGTTACAAAATACACGTGCGTAACACACAGGGGCAAAATTGTAATTTCCAATTTTTGCGGGGTGTTACACCGGGTTTGACTAGAAATTGACCCAAACCCAGTTAATTTACTTCATCTTCTACCTTCTTCCCTTTTCTCCTTCATTCTTTCCTATTTTCTTTCAAATCCTAAAAACAAACCAGCAAAAACGACAATGGAATCGGCAATGAGATCATCCATCATCTCTGTTTACTATGAATTTTAAGGTATACTCCTAACATGTTTGTATTTGATATTATAAATAAAAATTGATGAGTTTTAAGAGGATTACCACACAAGCTTTTTATTTTCCTTGTATCTTCTAATCCCTCAACCTAATCAATTTGAGTTGTGTCAAAACATCACAATTAATGGGTTTATATAGATCCAAAGCCATTAAATGCCCAAACCAACTTCTGTTAGATAAGGGATTTGAAGCCTCAAATTTTGAATAGAATTGCCCATGTGTTTCACTTCTTTCATTTTTTGTCAAATTTTCCATCAAAGGGAAGAAGTTTCTTCCCTCGTGTTTTTCACATTCAATTTTGTTGTAAAAAATGGTAGGCTACCAATTTCTCTACCCTAAGGTTCATAGAATGGAAATTTCATGGTATTACATTCTACCACCCTTTAAAAAGAGTTTTGTCCTCAAAACTTCAAATACCTTAAAATGTTTAAAAAGTTATGGATGTTTCTCCAGCATGTTGTCCTCAAGTTCCCATGTTACTTCTCTTTCTGAATGATTCTTCCTCTGAACTTTCACATATCCAAAGATTCGATTCCGAAGCACTTGCTCTTTTCTATGTACAATGCGTTTTGGCTTTTCTTCGTAAATTAAATCTTCTTTTAGCTCTTGTCGTTCTAACTCAATGACTTGATTTAGATCTTGAATAAACTTTCGCATCATAGATACGTGGAAAACATTGTGAACTCCAGCTAGAGATGGTGGTTGTGCTATTCAGTACGCTACATTACCAACTCGCTCCAAAATCTCAAATGGGCCAACAAATCTTGGGCTTAACTTTCCTTGTATTCCAAATCTTCTTACAATTTGGATTGGAGACACCTTCAAACATACATGGTCACCACCTTTAAATTCCAGTTCTCTTTTTCTGCGATCAGCATAGCTTTTTTTCCTACTCTAAGCCAGAAGACGGTGTTCTCTGATTTGCCGAATTTTTTCGTATGCTTGTTGTACTAAATCGGACCTAAAAACTTCCTTTCTCCCACGTCATCGAATGACACTTTCTCCTATACAGTGCATCATAAGATGTCATCAGGATGCTAGAGTGATAACTGTTGTTGTAAGCAAACTCTGCTAAGAGTAGATACTCTTCCCATGATCCCCTGGAGTCGAGAACAAAACATCTCAACATATCTTCAAGGGTTTGAATAGTTCTTTCTGAGTGGCCATATGTCTTGAGTGAATGCAGGATTAAACTTAAGCTCCGTCTGAAGAGCCCTGTGCACACTTTTTCAATACTCTGACGCAAACCTCGGATTTCGATCAGATACTATAGACACAGGTATTATAACACCCCGTAATTTCTAAAAAAAATATACAGTATAATATATATATATATATATATATATATATAAGAGGCAATGGCATAAATGTAATAAAAATGAAGAAGGATGGGGGTCCCACGAGCTGTTTGAGTATAACAGACAGTGTTGGGCTGATGTCAGATGATGTCAACGAAAAGGGGCCCACCCTGTTAAGAGAGTGTAGAGCTGCGATTCTCTCATTCTGATGACATGGCAATAAGTGGGGGCCCACTCGTTGTGTGTTCCCATATCGGGATTGAACTAGAATAAAATATTAATTGTTACCACTGATTTCGGTGTGGGGGTAAACAGATAGAATTTGTGAGTCCGAGAAAAACCTGAACAGTTGACTCGGCCTTCTTGCTCCCGCCGCGACCTGCAAGGAAGTGCGAGACACCGGGGTTGATTCCGGCGACGCACCCTCCGATGCTCTTGTCAGTAATCAGAAAAAGATTAAGAAAGAGCTTAAGTGGTGAAAAAGTGATTAACCTGGTCATGGTGGTAGAGGGGTTGTATTTATAGTCGCCTGTGGAGCCGTTAGGGGCCTGATTTCCTGCTTAACAGCAAGGAGGAAAATCCTCCCATTCTATTTTGGGAAATTAGCCCATGATTCCCGGTGGGAGCAAATCAGGACTGTTGATTTGGCTAAATCGGGAATCCTGATTTGCCCCTTGTTGATTTGGGTTCGCCTTGGGTCGGGACCCGAACCCAACAGATGTGGATCCGTTCGCGGGTTGTTGGATCTGTGAGAAGAAGATTCAGTATCCGCCTTGGATCCACTTGAATGTGAAATTACCATTTTACCCCCGAGCATCACGATTCGTGCCCAATCCAGACGGCTCCGATTTAACCCCATTTTTAGCCATATCACGAGCCCCCCACTCCTAAAGACTGAGTGTGATCAGACTTTGAGGAGTAGTTTAACAGTTTTAGCGGCTGGTGGAGTTGTATCGGTGTCCGAATGGAGGATTTCGAATCTCGAAGGGGGTTGTGAGGTAATTTTTTGATGCCGCTTGCTGTTCTCTGGTCACATCGGGTATTTGAGGGTTTTTATCTATTTTTTCGGACTATTTATTTAATTTTGCGACGTGTTCACTAATCGTTCGGGGGCTTTTAACAGTACATTCCAGGCAGTAATTGTTCGTTCAGGGGTTCGAAAATGGGCCCCCAAATTTTCAATTATTTTCCAGAATTTTTAGTTAATTTTCCCGAATTTTT
Organism: Hemerocallis citrina; assembly: GCA_017893485.1. Classification (NCBI taxonomy): domain Eukaryota; kingdom Viridiplantae; phylum Streptophyta; class Magnoliopsida; order Asparagales; family Asphodelaceae; genus Hemerocallis; species Hemerocallis citrina. Next base: position 112,355,528 of record CM030365.1, read on the forward strand.
AGCAATTTTTTCGCAATTTTTAAATAAATAAAACGATTTAAATAAATAAAAAACGATTTAAATACCGATTAATGACGTGGCTCGTTCTGAGTCGTTGATCATGGACGAGCACAAATTTCAGAAAGATCTGACGGTTGTTACCGCTCGGCAGCGTTTTTCTCCGTTTACGAGCTCGGAAAGGCGCTTGCTCGGCTGCCGACCGGAGGTAGGGGGTTCGGCAGGCCGAGCGACGTGGCGCTATCTGAGCTGTCAGATGCTGGTGCGCATCTCGAGACCGGCGCGGTTCCCAAGAAAATGCTATCTTGTCTTTTAGCGCACGTGGCGCAATCGGGGCTGTTCATCATTGGGAGCGCGAATTTCTGAGAGATCCAACGGTCTAAGTAGCTCAGTGTCTTTTTTCTCCATTTACCAGCTCGGGAAGGCACTTGCTCGGTAGCCGACCGAGGAAGTGTGGCCTCGGTCGTCCGAGCGACGTGGCGCTATCTGAGCTGTTGGATGTTGGTACGCATCTCGAGACGGGCGCAGCTCCCAAGAAAACACTATCTTGTCGTTTAGTGCTCTCAGCGAGATCCGGGCCGTCTGATTGAGATCTGATGCGAAAATTGAGGAGAAAGTGTGTTTTCCCCGTTTACACGCTCGGGAAGGCACTTGCTCGGCTTCTGACCGAAGAGAGGGGGTTTCGGCCGGACGAGCG